>JAWUZG010000036.1:11605008-12250844 GCA_036785705.1 Acanthornis magna
AGACTTTTTAGTAGCGGGGATGAACCTTTCAGGTTTCCTCATTGGTATGTTGTGGCAGTGTAGTTCCTCGTTAGCTTGGATGGGGCTTTGTGCAGCCTGTTCTGGTGGGTGGCATCCCTGCCCGTAACAGGGAGGTTGTAACTAGATGGCTTTTAAGATCTCTTCCAGCCCAAACCATTCTATGATTACTGTGAATTTTCAGAAATGCTCCTTCATACCTGAAGAACAATTGAGTTGACTCTATTTAACCTAGATCAAGTTAAATTTTTTACTTTCTAAATTAAAATAGTGATTTTTCATAAGTGCTATGGAGGCATCATGCTAATACTCATAGAGAACATAAACTACATTCTTAATACAGGATAGTAATTCTTTTCTGTTAAACAAGTTGCTTTTTTTACAAAACCAGTGCAGTTGATATTCTTTCCAAAAAATTAACACCATTTTTCCCACCTTTTGGACTGAATCCCATTATGGTAGGGGAATGTTAGACTTACTCGACTAAGCAAGACAGCAGTGCTTTGATGCAGGGCACTGATAACAGGCAATTTTGCTGTAGACTCTCCAGCAGCATTGTGAAGTAACTCAGAAGCTGTATTTAAGGTCTGTTATGTTTATGGATACTTAGGATACTGTCTTTTGCATGTGAGCATTTAAGATGTAATTTTTATTTGTTTAGTTGATGTGGAAAAACCAAACTGACTGACATACTGGTATACACCAAGCATTGGAGAGGAAGCTGCAGATGCTCTACTAGGAGAACTTCATGGTGTCATGTAACAATTGATACTCTTGTTGTTACAATATGATAGACAGTTGAATGCTTTCTGGCAAAAAAAAAGATCTTGTCTTCATTTTTTCATATATTTTGGAAAATCTCTTAGTTATATTGTACTTTTTATGTGAATAAAATAAGGACAGAGAGGAGTAATTACTAGATATAAGGCGCTTGACCTGCACATCAGAATTAGGCAAACTTCACTTATTGTGTGCTGTGTTGTACTGCAGGTTTTCAAGAAGGAAATGGAGAAGATGCTGTTACACAAAACAGAGGGTATAAAGGATTTCGTGGCAGTTGTGGACAAGGTGGGAATAAATTTTTTATATTAACTTGTTTGTATGATGGCAGTCGTACATGGCTGGTCATTCTTTCTGGCTTTGCTCGCTCCCTGAGAGCTAGCAGTCAAGAGTGAAAGCTTTGAAATGGCTTGTGTTCTTCAGCCAGATAAAAGGCGCTTGATCTGTACATGCAGAAGTGGGCAAACTGAGTTACTGTGTGCTATGCTGTATTGCAGGTTTTCAAGAAAGAAAGGCTGTAGATGGTGCTAGTACACAAAACAGAGGGTTTAAAGGATTTCGTGGTGGCTTTGAACAAGGTGAGAGTCGATTTGGTGGTTGTTCTTGTTTCATGCTGACTGGTTTGTGTGGTAGATCTTCCTGAGTTTGCTTACTCCCTGAGAACTACCAACAAGAGCTGCAGGCTCCTACTACTAGTTCTGTTCTTTTGCTGTATTGTGGCATATGAATGGTGTCTTTAAAAAGTATAGGTGAGAGTTAATGAAGAGTTTGTTGGGACTGTTGCCCTGCAGATTTGTTGGGGCAAATAATACTGGCTTTAGTTGTCGTATTCCATTATACTAATTTTATACCGTATGTCTGCTACACATCTGTTACTTACAGGTACTGAAGATGGGCAAGGGGACATACCTCAGTCTGGAACTCCTGGCTCTAGAGAAAGAGGAACATTTGCAGATGGTGCAGGTGAGACTTTTTAGTAGTGGGGTTGAATCTTCCAGATTTTTCTCATTGGTGATTAATGGCAAAGCAGTTCCTTCCTAACTCTGCCAAATGGCATCACCAGTTTTTCTCCCTGTTAAGAACCTTCATCAAATGTTAGATATCTTGATTGACGTGCTTGCAAAATACGTTTGTAACTCATTTGAAGTTTAGTTATTGGATTTTCAAAGCTGTTGTGTTCCATAATGTTTTTATTCATCTTGCTGCTGCTGTTTCAGTTAATGCACAGTGAAGCAGAGGTACTAACCCCAAAACTGAAAGCCTTAGAGAATATGTTTTTAAGAGAGACGATCTAGACTTTTACCTTTCTTCTACCCTTCTTGTAAGGGGAAATATTTTATGTTTGTCAGTGCTGACAAGTAAGCTGTGACAAGACACTTACTCCTGATTTAACTTTACTTTATGCTTGGGGGGGGTTGTTATCTCCTAGGGATTTTTCCCTCATAGTCCTGCTGTATTCTTTTGCCACTGATGCTACTGTACTTGGCTACATATATGTTGTGCTGTCTAGAGCATAGTAATATATCACAATATATCACAAAAACACCATAATTCAAATCAGGAATGGGATTAAACCAGTGTAATGGTCAGTGGATGGCTAATATTCTGCATGTAAGAACATTTGTTGTGATACTTGTAAGAAAGTTTTCATTGTAGAAAAGATGGCTAAATGGCTCTTTACTCAGAGAGTGAGTTCCCATGAAGCACTAACAGGTTGACCAGAGAGCTTGTGGATCCCTCATCCCTGGAAGCGTTCAAGGCCACATTTGATGGGGCTTTGACCAGGATACTCTGCTGGAAGGTATCCATCCTGTGGCACAGGGTTTGGAAATAGATGATTTTTAAGGTTCCTTCCAACCCAAACCGTTCTGTCATCCAGTGATTAGTATACATTTCCAGACATGATCCTTAATATCTGAAGAACAATTGATTAGCCTCTATCTGACTTAGTTCAACTCAGTTTTTTTCAGATTTTTAGTTCAAATAACGAATTTTAGGAATTGAAGTCCTTATAGTGGCAACATGGTAGTGCTCATAGAGGGCATAACTGCATTCTTAACACACAGTAGTAATTCCTTTTTCATGACCATAGTGTAAAGTATTTTAGTGTGTTAAAAAGCGTTTTGGATATTGATATGCGACAGTTGCACCTATCTGTATAGAATTTCGTATGGAAAGAGCATTCTTCAGAAAGCGTAGTTTGTTGCTTGGGAGGCATGTCCTTGTGTTGTAAGAGCATGTGTCTGGATGATAAGAGACTAATTTAATTTTTGTGAGTAGCTCTTGAAAGTGAGGTCCTTGAGTGAATGTGAGACACAAATGCTTTACAAGTCTGACTTCATATGTAGGTACATTTTAGGTCTAGCAGTATAAAATTAAATTCTGATAGAATGAATTTCTGGTATTTTGTGCCTTCCTGAAAAGTGGAGGGAAATCCAAATGACATCTCAGTGAACTGAACTTCAATAGCTCTGTACTTAAAATAGTTCTAACTTCTGTTTACATTGTTCGTTAACTTAAGTGTTTGCGTTCTTAAGGTCCAAGGGTGACTTATGTGCCTCCTCCTCCACCTGATGATGAGCAAGCCATCTTTGCACGTTATCAGACAGGAATGAATTTTGACAAGTATGATGAAAACGTTGTTGAAGTGTCAGGACTGGACCCTCCAGCAGCGTTAATGGTTAGTGAACTGATTAATCTCACAGTTTATGTGGGGCATGATTTACAAGGATGTGTGGTGGGTTCAGCTAACAGTTGCAGTTAATGAAAATACTAACCAAAAATACTGAATCTTGCAGGCAGTGTGATGTTGGAAAGAGGTGCTCCCCATTTGAAAGATAAAAATTTTAATTTACAGTAACACTGACAAGCTTCATAAATGGTCCAGAGAAAGTAATCCTGGACGTATATGAAGAATAATCATTAGGTTGCAGAAGAATATCAGTTTAGGTAGTGAAAGAAAGAGGTCTTTGGCAGTAGTTTATGGGCAGGCTGGTATGGTTGTCTTATTGAAGTCAGTTACTGGGGAATCTTCAAAAATGTAGATGAATACCTGTTGGGCTAGTATTCATTTGGACAAGAGGTGTTTTAAAGTAATTTCTAGCCCTGTTCTGCGTGGCTGCAGTTTATTATTTAACATATAACTTTGGTTTTTATCTATACTGGGTGACCAGTGTTTAAAAAGAAAAAAAGCTCTTTTTAGGGAAAAGAATGAGAAGTACAGAGGGCTTAGTAGTACCTGTGTTTAAAGAGAAGATCCAGAGGTGTTCTCCCCATCTGTCTTCTGAAAGGTGTTCTCACTGAAGTTAAACTGATTTTTGTTGCCTGTGGTGCTTTTTGGTCCTGGCTAGGAATGTTGCTTTAGCTACCCTTACTGGTTTTAGCGCAGAGACCATGTGTAGCTCCTATGTGAAATGAAACATAAGAGTTACAGGTTTTTTCATAGCATGCTATGTGAGTTTACCTACTTGAATCCGGGTGTCTGGCTTCTGAGCAATTTTTTCTTAAAACTAGTAAGACCAGCTGAAAGCCTCCACTGTCCTACGAATAATGTTACTTGAATGGCATGTGCAGATTTTAGAGAGCTTTGGGGTTTTTACCTGTAGGAGCCTTGGCAGTCTAGATGACTGGTGAGGCTACCTCTAAAGTTAACACTCTTTAGCATTTGGATGTCTGCATCCTGTGGTAAACATTTTGGGTTTTAAACTTTTAACTTCTGTGATTGTGTAATAACTGTTAATAACTTTTTCTCTTACAGAATTTTGCAGATGCTAACATCTGTCATACTTTAACTGTGAACGTTGCTAAAGCTGGATACTCTAAACCTACCCCAGTGCAGAAGTACAGCATTCCTATTATACTGGCAGGACGGGATTTAATGGCATGTGCCCAAACAGGATCAGGAAAAACTGTAAGCATTTTGCACAGTATTCATTCTACTGAAAGTGCGTGACTGTGAGCTTCCAGGGGGATGACTCAGTTTTCCACTTGTCAGATGCTTGTCTGCTTGTTTTGTCTAATAATTTCACTTGCGCAGGAGTGGCAGTTACCAAACACAGGTACGAATGATGATAGGATTGTCACATTTTGGGCGTTTTTCTTTATTTCAGTAAATTAGTGTCTTGACACAGCAGGCCAGCCTTCAGAGCTACAGCTGTCGATTCACATGTACAAGTAGGCAGGCAGTCCTAGAAACTGCTGATGGCAAGACTCAGCAGTTGAAAGTAGGGGTTTTTTTGTTATGTAGGTGTCCTGGTTTGACCCTGGCCAAATGCCAGGTACCTACGACTCTCTCCTGCTGCAGCTGTGCAGAGAAGAAAAAAGTAACACAAACACACTGGACTCATGAGTTAAGATATTGATGGGGGGACACACAGAAGAAGAGGGCAAACAGGCTCCAAACTTAAAGTTGCAAAATTATTTATTAACCTAACAGAGTTGGAGGATAAATCAAAGGTAAAAGTAAGCCCTTAGATACCATTTCTCCACTCACCCCCCTTCCCTCTTAAGGTACCGTTTCTCAGCTCACCCCCTCCCTCTTTCCAACCAACAGCTGCGGGGTGGGGGCAGGGTATGGGGGTTTTCTTCAGACAGTTTATTAGGAAGAAGAGTCCTCTACTTAGCTGTGGGGTCCCTCCCACGAGAGACAGTCCTCTGTGAACTTCTTTGGTGTGGGTCCAGTCTCACGAGCAGCACCTGCCTGAATCTGCTGCAGCATGAGTTCTTGTCCATAGGGTGCAGATTTCCAAGCCGAGGCCAGGCTGTTTCCATCCCGGGAGCAAGGACTCTCTCTCTCTTGCAAGGCCTTTGCAACTCTGAGTCTCTGGGACTCCCACTTGATCACAGCTTCCTGCAGGCATCCCCCTGCTCCTCTGGTGTGGGCACCTCCCCACAGGCTGTGGGTGGATCTCTGCACCTCCATGGGCTGCAGGGGGACCACCTGCTCCCCCATGATCTTCACCACAGCCGGCAGAGGGTTTTCAGCTCTGGTGCCTGGAGCACCTCCTCCCCCACCTTCTCAACTGACCTCGGTGCCTCCATGTTGTTTTCACCTCATGTATTTTCACCTCCTCCTCCTCCTCTGGCTAAAAAGAACTGCATGCTCACATTGTTTTGATTTCTTCTTAAATATGTTCTCACAGAGGCATAACTAACATCTCTAATTGGCCCAGGCTTGGCCAGCAGCATGTCCATCATCTTCAGAGCCATCAGAGATTGGCTCTGCTGGACATGGCGAAAAACTTCCAGAACCTTCACCCAGGACACACAGGAGCCATCTTTGTACCCCACCCTACTCACTAGCAAAAACTGGACCAAGCAAAACCAGCACAGTGGGGTTTTGTCTTGTTTAGGTTTTGGTGGGTTTTGTGATTTTTTGGTGGTGTTTTTTTGTTTGTTTGTTTGGGTGGGGGTTTCTTTGTGTGTGTGCTCTGTTTGGCTTTTTTTTTTTCGTTCGATTGTTTTGGTTTTTTTTAAATTTAATTGTTATTTTTCCTTTTGTATGTTTACATGTCTGTGAGTTTCGTATGCTTTTGTTTTTTTCTCAGATTTACACCAGATTGTAACTGTGTGTTGTGCAGTTTGCCATACTTGGTTTTGATCAAGTCTGGTCTGCACCAGACTTGAGTTTAGGGGATTCAGTTTTAGTGGTGGAACAGCATTGAGAGTTGATACTAAGTTGAAAATTGTCTTAGCTTTTTGAACTGTCTAATGTACCCAAACCTAACCACTGACAGCTGGTGGGTGGGAATGTTTGCCTATGAAGTATAGCTTTTTGCTGGTCAGTTTAGTGTGGAATCCTAGTTTTGTTTTAATAGAGCTTACTGATTACTTCTTTTGAAAGACCTCTTCTGTTTGCAGAAAGGGAAATATCCAAAGCCTATGCTCCAAATACTCTGAATGCATTTGGGACTGTTCTACAGATGCAGTTTTGTGGGTAACTAGGGAAATGTGCTGGTGTGGTGTAGCTGTCTTGCAAACTGATCTGCCAGTCTAGTAGTCTGGACAATGTTATTACATGGTTACTTTACAGACCTACTGATGGTAACCTAAAGCTTTTAAGTACACATTGAGGATGGTTTTGATCTTGGGTTAGTTAATTATCAGGGTATGTCATCAATGTGTGGAGCTGTGTGGGAAGCTAGCCACTGCATGGTTGTGCTCCTGGACCGTTAAGATCCAGAGAGATATTTTCATACCGGTTAACAAGGAGCAATAAGCTTAAATGTTCTGTTGTGCATTCAGGTTAATCCTTTTGCAGTCTGATTTTCTTGATTGTTGTGTGCACTATCATTCAAGCTTTAAGATTGATAAACAGATTTTAGTGGGACTGATGAAAGCTTTTAAGACTAAACGTCACAAATACTGCTGTGGTTTTTTTCCCCCCAGGCAGCCTTTCTTGTACCAGTCGTGGCCCAAATGATGAGGGATGGTGTAACTGCCAGTAGCTTTAAAGAGCAGCAAGAACCAGAATGTATTATTACTGCCCCAACTAGAGAACTGGTATATCAGATCTTCCTAGAAGCAAGAAAATTTGTGTATGGGTAAGCTTTTGCACTGTTGCCTGGTATTATTACTTTGATTGAATCAGCAGTGCTTAATTTTTTTCATAAATACTTGCAATTTTTTTGTGCCAATCTAATTACAAACGCTTGAGTTTAGATTATAACGAGTTCAGAATATAGTACTGTTTAGAGTGAAGGAATGGAAGGCTTACTCCAGCTTGAAGAGAAGATGAGTATTCAGCTTGTTGCTGATGAGAAGTGAAATTTGTTAAAGGCGTGTTAAGAAAATTTTCCTGTCTGACCATCCAGGAGCTACTCTGGCAGTCACACTGACACCATCGGGGGACTTGAACTGCTGGGACTGAAGTCCGTTTGCAGCAGGTGGCTCTAGTGAGCTGCTGGCTGCCCTGTGTGACTCTCTACTCACTCCACTCTCACAGTCAAATGAGATTTCCTCACTGACTCGACCCCAGGTTTCCCATAGCAGGACCTCAGACCTCTGTTTCCTTCAAGTAATTTCATTGTTGTACAGCAACATGTAACAGCTCAAGAAGAGTGGCTCCTGAAGAGACCCCTGAACAACAGAATCACTGGGCTTTTATATGTTCACAGTTTATGTACCTAATATTCTGAGGACCTTTTTACTGTGTTATATGCTCCTGCAGAGTTTGAGTGCTGGGTTGCTTAGCTAGTGATGCAGGTCCCTGTGCCCTTTGTTAAGCAAAGAGTCAGCACCACTTCATGGTGTTTTGCCTGGGCTCCAACCATTTCCTGCCACCCAGAGGTTAGTCTACAGCTTGCACTGCACCTGCACACTGAGCTACCTGCACTAGATGTATTCAATGTGAAGAAACTTAATAGCTTGGCTTATGTAATTCATACTTGCTGTATTTTCATCTTAGCAAAATGGAGGTGGGTGTTAGGGTTTTAGTTTACTTTCAGTGATAATTTCTAATAAGTCTTACTTCCCTGTGTTTCTGGTTTTGGACAGACATGTCACAGCTCAGAGAAGCTCTTTGAGCTTTCAAAATAGGACAAAAGGTCTAGACTTGTCATTGAGTCCTTTATGTTGTGTGAGAGTACATTTGTACTAGATATGTCATTAATCTTTTCACTACTAAGTTTTACCACTGTACAGAAGAGAACTAAATCGACTATCTGTAACAGTTTGTTACTATTTGCAGGGGGAACATACAATATCATTGCTGCAAAATCTTGTGGGATAAATCATACTTGCATTTGTTCAAGCAAACTTACACACTGTCTTCAGGAAGAATGATCATGTTTGCCTATTTACTTACTAAACATGTTATTAAGAACAACTTCTTAACCTCTAAAACTGTTAGAACTTTGTAGCTGATTCTGTTCATTATCCTATTTTAAACTAGATCCAAATGATTTCACCATAAAATAGCTTTGGGATCTAGAAAGTTTCTGGGCTTGTAGCTGGCCTGCAGTAAAAACAGGAACAAGTTAAACAGTAGCAGGATGTGAATCTGTAGTCTCTAAAGAAGACCATTCATATTGATCCATTCAGATTTATGATCTTAGGCTCTTTGGTTTAATTCGCAAATGGGTATATAAAATACGTATATTAATAGTGGATAAATATTGAAATTGTAGGATTCCTGAGTACATTTCTATTCTTGACTAAAGCTTTCTGAAAAGTCTTGATTAACTTTGGTAAAATTTTACCAGGTTTATCTGATCACTGTTGTTGCATATGAAGCTGAGTTAGTATCTTCAGGAAAAAACCATTTGAACTTGTGTGTGAAAATACTCATTGCATGCATGTCAAAATCTTAACAGAAGATTATAAAGCTGATATTGTAAACTTGCTTCACAACTGCATAAGGTAGTTCTTGCTTAGGGAAGTGGTTTTCTGCAGAAGAGTATCTGATGGAGCTCTACTTCGTAGATCTAACCAAAAAGCTTGGTGGGAAGAGCACTATGTAGTGTAGTCTTTGAGTGGATTTGCTGTTTGATCCTTGAGTGACACACTCTATGGCCAGTGTGATAAGCTGCTTTACAAAGATTCCATGTGTGTATTTTTTCTTTTGCCCTTTTAAGGTCTGCAGATATTACTTCGGAAGCTCTGGAGGCATAGGTAGTGGTTGTTCTGCTTTTTCTGAGTGTGCTGTATGAAAGGGGACAAAGTCTTAAAACCATTTTCGCTGTTACCGTTAGTAGGTGTCAGTTGAAAGGAGAGGGGAGAATGCAGGTAAAATTAAGTGTGTGTTCCTCGCAAGCCACCTGAGCAGCCTCTGTTACATAGTTGTGAGGGGGAACTTAAAGCTTACTGTTAGTGGTTTTTAAGCCCTGTTCTTGGACCAAGCTGTATGCTGAAGGAGTTAAACCACTCTTAAACTCTTTTGTGGTAGGTCTGATTATTTTTTACGAATTTTCATGAAACAATACTGTTTGCATACTTACACAATTAATCCAAATTTTTCTACATAATAGAACTTGTATAAGGCCCGTTGTGATCTATGGAGGTACACAAACAGACCATTCGATTCGTCAGGTAAAGCAAGGCTGTAACATACTGTGTGCCACTCCAGGAAGGCTTCTGGACATCATTGGAAGAGGAAAGGTGAGAACATGTAATCTGAATTCCCTAAATACTCTTTCCTAAAAGATAAAATATCAGTTTTTGATTCTTTAATATCAGTAGAAGCAGAGATTAGTTTTCAGTGGCTCTGTCAGTACGCTGCCTTTGTACAGGCATTGAAATATAAGTTGTCTTCATTCCCTGAGGTTTTTGAAGGAGTAGCCTGAGTCTAGATCTCTTCAGTTCCTTTGAGAGCCAGCTGGAAGATACTAGTCTAAATCGAAGTAGCTGCAGTGGTCATGGCAATAAAATTTTATAGCTTAAATATGTAGAGCAGCTTCTCTTAGTTCTTGTGGAATATTCCATAGTAGATCTTCACTTGATGTCATGTTTGTTTTGCTGCAATAGCTGTTTATCTGTCTGGAACTATATTTTCATGCTGATATTATTCAAAATACAAAAGTCTCCAGGTTATACAATACTATATTTGAATTTTTATTTTTCTATTCATTGTAAATTCATACTGAAATTGCTTCATGTTATTCATACTGAATTGCTACAGTGGTGATCCAGTGATGTTCACTGGACAAACAGTTTGGGAAAACACTTCTTGGAAATAACCTGGAGATTGGTTTTCTGCAGTTGTCAGGCTTTTAGTAAAAGTGATAGTCTTGGTCAGCAACAGTGAAGTTGTAATGTTCTTAATAATGCTTTCTGACAGAATTTTGTTCTTAGAAAAAAAAAATTTTTTTTGAGAAAGTTTAAGCATTATATGAGAGAACGTTTCTAAAACTCAAGGTATAATTCCAAAACAGATGCGCTGAATTATAGTTGATCTCTAGGTCCTGTCTGTTTACATTGCTGAGCCAAGTTCTGAAGCTCTACAGTGTGTGCCTGCTGTTAGAATTGGTGGAGATTAAAAGGTTAAGTAGAGGTTGGGATGTAAATAAATCATCATAATTTCAATTTTTATTAACTTGAAATAAGTAAAAGGTGGATTTTTTGGTAATTAGGGTATTTTGTAAGTGTATACTATCAGTGAATTAATAGTGTTTCTCTTTGACTGAAATATTTGCAGATTGCTTTGCATAATGTGAAATACTTGGTGCTAGATGAAGCAGACCGCATGCTTGATATGGGTTTTGGTGCAGATATGAAGAAGCTGGTATCTTTCCCAGACATGCCACAAAAAGACAAACGCCAAACACTAATGTTTAGTGCGACTTTTCCTGAAGAAGTTCAGAGGTGAGTAGAATAAAAGTAGAAATGTCTGAATATCTGTATATCTGAAGATGTACTTGTATAGAACTAAATATCTGAAGAGTTAAAAACATCTTATTTTTAAAAGCTTATAATCTTGCTTGAAGATACTGAAAATTTTGATAATAACATTCCTTGCTTAATTTAAGCAGGGACTGTGAAGCGTTAACTGCTTAATTTAGGTGGGAACTCCAAAGCAGTTTAGAATGTTGTCTGAAGGCTTTTAAATGCCACTTTTGCAGAAGTTCTCATGTTCCCACTGGTTGGTTTCTTGTTCCTCCCCCACCACATCTGTGCAAGCTCAAAAGCATTGATGTTGCTATTTTACAGGCAGCACTGTTAGCACTGTCTTTGGCTAAGGAGACATTCTAATTATTGCTCAGCTCACCGGTGTTTCTGATATGCAGTTCTTACTTACGTGGATAATTTGTATTTATTTATAGCAGTTTTAAAGCCTCTGCAAATGGTTTATGATACATCTTACTACTCTCTACCTTTAGAGTTCCTCTCTCTTAAGAGAACAATCTTCAACAGATGGTAGTATGGTTGCTGAGTAACAGAGCAAAACAACTAATTGCCTGTAGGTGGATGGAAAGTATTTAGTATTTCTTCTGCTTTTGAAGACATCAGCATCTGAATACTCATTCTTAAATCAGAAGAATCTAAACTTCAGTTGGAGCAGTGCAAATAATTTTGGTGACTTTTGTGGTAGGGATACTGTTACAAAGTGGGTTGGTATTTCAGTTAGTCAAATCCTGACAACTCATTTTGGCCTTCAAAAAGTCTGAAAGATATCTTTTGAAGCAGGGAGAAAATACTTCTCAGTATTTGACTGTCCTGAATGAAAGAGGAAAATGGGCTGATTTCTTTTGTTCAGTCAGGTAGTGCTGACCACTGATCTGGAGATACATCACCTTTCTTAAAGAGGGACTAACCTGTTGTGGCTTTGGTTCCTTGTCAAGATTTTTTTCATAGGGCTCTTTGTATGGAAAAATGCTCTTGTAGTGAACTAATGATGACCTTGTTTGCTTAGCTGGGTATCAAGCATTCAAATGATACCGTGCACAAATACAGTTTGTGTTCATTCCATGTGTTTGCCTGTTTCTGCAGGACTGTGGTTTCACTTCTCAGGGTATCTTGGGGAAAGACCAGGCATGTGTATCTCCCTGTATGATATGCAGTGTACTCTGATTTGCTCAGGTTTTCTGTTTGAAAGAAGTATCTGGGTCCTTTGATCTCTGGGTCTGTTTTTATCATTGTGGTTTTGCTCTTGCTTCTGCGATGTATTTTTGTTGCATACTGGGGGATGAATTAGGAGCACTGTAACTACCAGCATCTGAAAGGAGGAGATTCTTTCTACTGTAAAAGATGTTTACTGTCTGCTTCTTTTTAATGAAAAAATCTCAACAGGTCTACCTTTCTGCTGTCAGTCCTGCAGGATTTACAAGTGCTGGTGAAAGACTTCAGAAACCTGAGTGCTTGGATCATGGTTTGGAAGTGCGTAATAACATTAGAGTCACAGAAGCATTTAGGTTGGAAAAGACCCTTCAGATGATTAAGTCTAACCATTAACCCAGCACGAATAAGTCAACCTCTAAACCAGTGCACCAAGTGCCACATCTGTGCATCTTTTAAGTACCTTCTGGGGTGGTCATTCCACTGCTTTCTTGGGCAGCCTGGTCCAATGCTTGACAACTTTCAGTGAAGATTCTTTTCCTAATAGCCAGTCTAAGCTTCCTCCGGTGCAGCTTTGAGGCCGTTTTTCTTTTGCCCCTGTCATTCTTGTAACCTTTTGAAACTGAAATGCCTAAAGGTAATATTTGCATTTTAGAGTGTGAAAACTTTTCTTTTCTGGAGTCAGTTCATTCCTGGGTTTAGTGCTTTTCTCATGCTGAAGTCAGGAAAGCTAATGGTTTCCCCATACTCTGCTCTACCAGGAGAGCTTTAAACAGTAGTATTTTGGTAGTATTGGACAAGGTGCTTTCTTTGAAGCCATTGTGTTCAGATCATCCTGCACTTCTGTTCAGTGAATATAATCAGATTCAGTTTTAACATAACGTTAGGCTTTATATCTGAATTTGGTTTTGCTGTTACGCAGACCTTTGATACGATGTTGAAGCTCTTCCTGTACATGTGAGTTGAGAGAACCATGCATTTTCTAGTTGACTGGAGAACTTTAATTTAGTGTTTGCAGCTTTATAGCTCCCACTAAAAGTGTGGTTTAATCCCAGCTGGCAACTAAGTACTGTACAGCTGCTCACTCTGGAAGGCCTCCTCCAAGGTCTTTCTGAAGCCTTTTCTTCCTCAGGGTGAACAACCCTGCCTCTTGTCAGCCTGTCTTCAGAGGAGAGGTGTTCCAGCCCTGTTATCAGGTTAGTGGCCTCTACTGAACTCACTTCAACAGGTCCACTTCCTTCTTATGCTGGGGACCCCAGCACTGGACACAGGTGGACTCTCACCATATCAGAGTAGAGGGGCAGAATCCCCTCCCTTGTCCTGCTGGACATGGGGCTTTTGATGAAGCATAGGGCACAATTGGCTTTCTGGGCTGCAAGTGCACCTTACTGGGTCATGTCCAGCTTCTCATCCACTAGCACACCAAAGTCTTCCAGTCTAGTCTTCATCCATTCTCTGTCCAGCCTGTACTTGTTCTGTCCTATGAGCTGTGTAAAAAGTTGCTCTCCCTCTTTTTTATAGACTGCCTTTAGGTACTGGAAGACTGCAGTAAGGTCATTCCAGGCTGAATGACCCCCACTCTTCAACTCTCTTAGCTTACCTTCACAGGAGAGGGGTTCCAGCCCTCTCATCATTGTGGCCTCTGGACCTGCGCTGACATGTCTGTCTTTTGCTGAAGATGCCACAGCTGGATACACTACTCCAACTGGGGTCTTAAAAAGGTAGAGGTAGAGTCCTTGACCTGCTGGTCACACTTCATACAGCCCAGGATCTGGTTTGTGCTCTGGACACAAACAATGCATACTGTTTTGGCTTTTTAAAAAACGTACGTGAGACTACTTTTGTTATTTGTCACAAGATAGATGATAAAAATATTTGTTGTAAGTGTGATTTAAACATAATTGGAAATACATGATTTTAAAGCAAAAATAAATAATATGTTTCATGTTCTCAATTTTGTCTCTTTTCCAGGCTAGCTGGTGAATTTTTGAAAACTGATTTTTTATTTGTTGTTGTCGGACATGTGGGTGGAGCATGCAGTGATGTTCAGCAAAGTATTCTACAAGTTTCTCAGTATTTCAAGAGGGATAAACTGATAGAAATTCTACACAGCATAGGTAACTTAATGCCAGTTGTTTACCAGGGAAGTCAAAACTGCTTGGTTTTAAACTTGTGTTTAAAAGGTCATGATTCTATTATTTCATTGTGTGTTACCTGCTTTAGAAGACTACTGATGAAGCTTGAAGCAGAACTTGGGGAGTTGCAGTTTTTTAGGCATATTTGTTTAGGGGTATTTCATGGAATCATGGGATAGTTTGGGTTGGAAGGGACTTGTAAATGTCATTGAATCTGGTCTAATGCCCAGTATTTGTCAGTGACTCATCTCTAAAGTACTGACAGGCTTCCTAGATGGCTTTCTACTTTTATGGTCAGTTACAATACTTTAGCATCTGGGTGTATTATCTCAAGATTATACATGTATTAAAATTATTGTGTGAACATTTGGCCCTGTATTTTAGTAGTGTCTAGGATTTTTCATTTTTATTCTGTATATCTTAAGTTTTCATGTTGGTGATGGAATACGAGTTGGGAATTAAAAAATGGTCTGTGGAACCTTGCTGTTCAGTGCTCAGGATAATGTGCTGCTTTTAGCTATATGCTATGGAAAGGGAGTGCATGCTTGTTGCAGGGAGCAATGTTTGTTTCCTTTTATTGAGGAGAAAAATAGAATGTATGTGTCTTCACTCAGTTTCTGTATTGATCTAGCAATTGATGGATTGAATTCAATTAGCTCAGAATAGGCAAGAAATTACAGTTATACTTTAAAGACTTTATTCAAAATGTGTGCCTGTATTCGGTGTTAATATGAATAAGCGCAACTCTAAATAGTGAAAATGCATAATGTTTCAAACTGCAGTGGCTTTAAACTTCTGTTCAATGTAGGTAATGAACGAACCCTGGTCTTTGTGGAAACGAAGAAAAAAGCAGACTTCATTGCATGCTTTCTTTGTCAAGAAAACATACCAGCCACTAGTATCCATGGGTAAGTATTTTGAAACTGAAAGTCATCTAGTACTATTTCTTGTAAGAAACTTTTATTGAGACCTCACGTTTGGCCATTTCTGTGTAGTTTAGCTTGCCATGTGTTCTTACAGACATCAGAATATCAAGGTTGAAGACGGTCCAAAAGGGTATACAGTATGTTTGTGTGTATCCTGTGGCTGTATATATATGTGGCTGGAAATATAGGTGTCTGAAAGCTGCTTTTGAGAAGATCTGGCCTTCCATTACTGGCAACCCTGAATTACTAGCCCACAACCCCCTTGAGTGAGATGAGGTTCTTTAGTACATTTCTGTAGAATTATTACACTATGAGATGAAGTATACTTAAAAACTTATAATCAGAATAAATATTTCAATGGAAGCTATTAAACTATCGTGAATGTTACTGGTTTCTGATTCACTTTATCTTTTTGAGTTGAAGTTAGAATAATTACTCTTCTCTGGGGTAGTGGTTATACCAGGCTTCACTAACTATCCCATGTTAAGATCCTAAAGAGCACTGTTTAGCTTTCTGTTTTCTTATTTGGATAATAAAGAACATGAGTGAAATTCTGATCCACTGTACTTAAGCACTGGATAATTGGTAAATGTTCTTTAAACATGTAAACCCCACAGCAAATCTAGTTTTATTGTCATGATAAACAGGAGCCAAGTTCTGTACTGTTGACTGGCCACAGTTTTTAGTATATCTGAAAAATAGCACATGCAGGAGTCTAGGTAGGCTTTGTCTTTGCTGTTCTGGCTCCATGCTACAAAGCTGTAGGAAAAGCACTTGTAATCAATTAAGCAAGTGGATTTTCTTAGAGAGGCAGTGAGTTTGATGCATAATTTTCTCTGGTTCTTTTAAAAACTCAATTTCTCTAGAGACTTAAGTTAAAACAGTTTCTCTGTCTTGCTGATTCTCAGTTAAAAATTCAGAAAACGTAAACTGGCAGTATGTGAGTTTGGGTCTTTTTTTGTTTCGTGTCCATTGCCCCCACCAAGAGCTACTGTCCATGAATCATGACATTTAAATTGTATCTTAAATAATCCTGTAGATTTTTTGAGACATCCATTCTAACCCTTTCCTTTTTGTAGAGATAGACAACAGAGAGAGAGAGAAATAGCTCTTCGGGATTTTCGTTCTGGAAAATGTCCAGTTCTTGTGGCAACTTCAGTGGCAGCAAGAGGTCTGGACATCGAAAGCGTTCAGCATGTTATTAATTTTGATCTTCCTTCCACCATTGAAGAGTATGTACACCGAATTGGGCGAACTGGTCGTTGTGGAAATACAGGGAAAGCGGTTGGCTTCTTCGATAACAATTCAGATGGCCATCTTGCACAACGTCTAGTTAAAGTGCTTTCAGATGTAAGTTTCAAATCTTAGTGCTTAACTATGTACTGAGCAACTTTTACATCTTTGGTACAGTTATGGAGCTCTTAATCTGAACTGGTAAAGCAGTCAAAGTCACTGAATTCATTTTCCTAATTGCATAGGCTCAGCAGGAAGTTCCTGTTTGGTTGACAGAAATTGCTTTTGAGGTTGAAGGAGGACGAATCCCAGTTAATACCCAAAAGGTAGGTCTGGAAATTAACTGAAACTCTTGGATTTTAGAACTTTGTCTCAGTATAAAAGTGTCTTTAGTGGTATATATACAGAGTAATCCCACTGAAACTGTTCTGACTGCAATTGTGTCCCTTTTCTCTTAGTTGTGCATCTCCAAAGAATTCTGTATTACTGAAAGTAATTTCAGACAAGTTGCTTGACTTGGGCTCTTACAGTGTGGCCCTTTACTAGCTGCCTTAGTCTTTCTATAAAGTCAGGATTACTCTTGAAGAAAACATTCATGGCAAACTTGCACAGAAGCTATAGTTCAGAAATTTCTCTACTGCACACATAGTGGGAGCAAGTAGTTGCTGATTATACAGTTACTGCTTGTTATGAATCACCTAGTCAAGTAATTAATTTGACTGGAAACTTCAGCTAATTATAGTTAGATAAATGCCCCAGTCTGGTCCGTGTCATAATTATTCTTAATGTTTGTGCTGGGGAGAAGCCTTCTGGTCTCTTACTGTTGCTAATTTTAGGATTTAAATTCTGTGCTTACCCTTATTTGAAAGCCTTTCCTTCATGTCTTGGTTCCATAAAAACTTCACATCTCAGTTGCCTCCAAATGTTACAAATGTACTTCGTTCAAGACCATAGTAGAAATAATTTTCTCGCTGCTTACACAATGTCTGAAGCTTGAGTTCAAACTCTGATCTTCCTTTGATTAATTATCTTTTCCCATGCGATAATTGCTGAAAGCATTGGGTGGTTTGGATGTTTTTACCCGCCTGGCTATTTCCCTCATTAGATCTAAATAATTTTTTTGAGGGGTCTTCATGAGATCTCAGACAAACTCTGCTTCCTTCTCATACTTGCAGCCTGACATTACAGCTTTTGTGTATGTTTGCACGAACCTTTTCTTGCAGAGTAATTCTTGACTTGGTGTATCTTTCTTGTGTATTCCTGTTCAAGGACACTTTTTTATTTTTGCTTTTTTATTAGATTGCGTTCAGGGGTGGATCTCACTAGATTGCTTCCCAATGCACATCTCCAGCCTTTGTGTACTGTCTGCCAGCACTCAATGAATTTCTAGGTCCAAGTTTGTCCATGTCCTTTTACAACCTCTGAGTTACCAAATCTAACTGTGACTCTGTCCAGAATAAAATAGATTTTCAGGTGAAATCTGTCTGCCTGCATTGGGAAGACTGGCCTTAATATCACATACATACAGTGCACCAGCTCTTTGAGTTGGAGATCATGAGGTTCTAATTCTTGCGAGACATTCTCATGTCAGTCTGACAGAAAGTCTTCATTTGTAATGAGCTCAGTTTGTCATGAAAAGGCCATTTGACAATCAAATGATGAATTTGAAAGAGGAATCTGTTGGAGGATGTTACCTGATTATTTTGAGGCAATCTTAGAGATTACTGAGCTTCATTTTTTTTTCCAAAGGAAAAGGATTTTACTGGGAAGGTAATGCAGTCATTCTTAAATATGTAGTGGAGAAGGAAGTTTTTTTCCCCACAATTGTATGAACTGATTTGTGTTGGGTAAGAAAAGAAGTTGAGATGTAAACTGTGGTGTTAATCCCACACTAGATAAAATCTGAGATTGATTAAACAGCAGTAGTTTCACACTGGGGTCAAGCAACATTGTGTGTAGGAGTTAATGATGAAAACGTTCTATTTATTTAAAAGCAGTATTCAGATTACATTGAGATAGATGCATGCAGAAAGCTAAAATTGTTTTGTGGTGACTTACCATTAAATGATTGAAAGTGTTAATAATTCTAAACTAGGACCTGTTGTGTTTCCTAGAATTACAAAGGCAAAGACAACATGAATACAGGAGGAGTAAAGATGGAGTATTCTGCAAGAGAAGCTGAGTCATGGGATTAAACTACATAGTTTGTATTCTGTTGTGCTCTTAAGCGAAGTGTTGCACGAGAAAATAATCTTGTGAAGATCTAGTTTGGAGAAGAACTTTATGTAAGGGATTGTCTAAACTTTGCTTGTTGCTCTTTTTATAACATGTCAGTTAAAAAGTTTGAATCCTGTGTTACCATGATTTAAGGATCTGTTAAACAGCTCTTAAGCAGTTAATAAAAGTTTGAGAAGTGCACTTTGGTTGTTGCCTCTGTATCAGCTGTTAGAAAAAGCATATGTCATTGCAGTTTCATGAACTGCTATTTTGACGTGTGGAACATTTGCATCTGCACGTGGAGCTAAAAGTCAGTGGCTACCCGCAACTTAGTGAAAGTACATGTTTTTTACAGAGCCGTCTCCAGAGAAGGGTGGAGCCTTGTGTTGCATCTAGTAGAATGTTCTTAGCTTTGCCTGATATAAAATACACTTCTGCCATCCCTTGTGGAAAAGTTTGCTTTAGAACAAGCTTGGCGCCTTATATCCAAAATTTTTCCCAGGTTTGCAGAAACTATAGGAGGTAAGCAGTCATTAACAGTTTTAGATTATTGTAAAGTGGCTTTTTCTTTGACATTTTTTCCTTATCAATACAGCATGCTGCAAAGATGCGTATCATTGGGTGCCAAAGGAAAAGGGCAAGGTCATTATATTTTATAATACCTTGCACAGGTGAATAAGCTTAGAAACTTGTCATGGCTTACTATTTAGCACACAATGTTGAGCACTGTTTCTTGAACAGTCTTCCCACTTGGTCCAGGGAAAAGATGCTTGTAACCTCTGCTTACAGGACTGAAGGTTTGGTACCCAAGTTTGTGAGATGCAGAACTGACTGGGCAGTACTAGGAAAACAGCCCACTTCTCATTGTGGAAAAATGGGCTGTCATTCTTTGTATGAATAATCTTTTCAAAACTATTTACTTAAATATGTACTTAGAAAAATACTGTTATTTTTGTAGACTGTAATTCTACTGCTGTATATTATGCAAAAAGTGTAAAGTCTTAATTGGGTACTTGGAATTGAGTTGAAAGGATAGTATACTTAAATTGCAGTGCATAAGCAGTGAATGTATTGTAAGTGCGATGTTAATAATTCAGTGTAAAATACCCTGGGCAGTATGACTCCTTTTCATGAGAAGTATCATTGAAGATTTTTGCATCCATTCGGAATTTCAGGTAAACTGAGGGTGCTTTTGATGGCTGGCTGCACTAAGTGCAAGTGAACTGTAACTATTGGAAGAAGCTGTGAGCTGATAAAACTTCCCCATTTCTCTGAAGTCAAAGGAAAGAGTCACTTGTAGCCTAGAGTAAACATTTGAAGGGAACCTGGCTTAGCATTGTTTAAAGGACCTCTTAGATCACTGAGTGTTTTTTGCTTTGTCTCCCATCTTACGACTTCTGAGTTGTGGTCCGGCCAGAGAGGGAGTTCTGCAGTTGTTACTGTCTCTATAACCTGTTCTGGCCCCATTTTTCATAATTGTTTGCACAGAAAGCTGATAAGAAAAAAAATGATGCTGTTCTAGCATAGGGCTGCAAGCTCTCATAAAAATTGGAATGCACAAAACCAGTCCCTGGAATGGTGTTGAAATAATTCCAAGATGAAAAGACATGTTCGCTACTTCTTGTGAGAGCGTGATAGTTGGAAGGACCAAGTCTGCTGTCAGGTTTTTATCTGATAAAAAGTATGTATCACTTTAAAGGGGAGTGAAGGAGTAACAGAATTTAGAGAAATGAAAACTTGAAGAGCAATATTTGCAGAAAGATAAAATACTCAGTTTTGTTTTAAGGTTTGTGATTCTTTAATCTGCAGGAAAATATTTGTGTAATTTTCAACTGGAGGAAAATGCTGACAAGGGAAGTTGGGGTGGGGAATGAAGTGCACTGTCAGCTGCCTATTTTATTTTTGCACTCAAGTAATCTTATGTAGAGAACATGTTGAAAAACTTATTGGAAAATACTGTGTCAATATCTTCTTCATTCAAGAGAATCCAGTTGTCCTTCTGGTGGCAAGTCAGGGTAAGTATACTTAAAAAGTTTTGCTGAACTGATTTAAACCTGAGAACAATGGAACCACACACCTGTAATTCAGGTGATTCTTCTACCTATAGTTTGTGTTAAAGTCAGGTCATTGAATGTTTTTCCCCCATCTTGTACCTCCGTGTTTATGTGAAGATTGCTATTTGTATTGGAACTTTAGTTCAAGATTAAGTTGAAGGTCCTTCACAGGCTAGTGTTGAGAAATGACATCAGACCTCTCATTGAACAATTAACATAGGTTTTTTTCCAAGTTAAATACAATTTTTATAGGACGTATAAAACAACATTGACAGCATGTGTTTTAATGCCAGTTGGAGCACAAATTATGTCCAATTCTTGTCACTAAAGGAAAATACAAATTAGTAATTTACAGTCTTTGATCTGGAGCTGTTCATGGGCTATAGACAAGTTGTAAGCAATCTTCAGGTAGTAGCTGAATAAAGCAGTCAAGAGTTTTCACAGTATGCTTAACCTTGCTGATTAAGGGCTGCATCTCAATTCAAAAATCATGGCCATAAGAATTGAAGGACTGTAAATGAGTTCTGAAAAACAGAAAGATAAAATAGAATGTCTGCAAAACTAATACCAGGTTGATTAAAGTCCTCCAGAGTCTTTTGTCAGATAGGAAAGCAGGCTATCGTCTGCTGGAGACCTAAACAGTCTATTCTGAAAACATCTCTTTGTTTGTTTATAATACTCATGGGAATTTGCATTCTCCTACAAATTAGCTTTAAAAATACCAAAGAAGGGACCTGTCTCTCTTCACTGACCTCAGTTTAAAGGGCTGGGAGCAAAAAGCGAGCTTGCTAAATACTGTTTCTGTGTCAGCTAGCTTTATGCAAAATCTGTATTCCTCTTTAAGACAAGGTGTAAGGCTTCCTGTTAGGTGATAATAAGGGCTGGGTTTTTTTGTTTTTTTTTCTGTTAGCCGGTTTAGTAATTGGAACATGCTGTCCAGGAGTCCAGGGAATTCCCTGGTGACAGAAGAGGGGGATGTTGTGATATCTATCACAACTTTTTCTTCAGTGACACCATAAATGGATGGGTCTTGGTACAGTGTGGATGTCTGTACATGTGCTGCACTTCAGAAATTGTGAAAGGTAAAAATACTATTCTGCCACTGCAGATTTTACTTTTTTTGTGTGACTGCTATTGTGCATGGTTAGTTTCAGTCTTTGGCAATAACATTTCTTATAACCCTCAGTTATCTGAGGGTTTTATGGTGTGATTGTTTCCTTGTCTTAACTTCATTAACTAATAAGCAAGGGTAGATTAAATCATTTGACTATGGAGTGTGGACCAAGGATGTGGGAATCTTAAATTTAAGCACATTCTCTTCAAATTTATCTGATACTTGTGTTTTTTCCAGCTAGCTTAAGGAAAATGTTGAAATCCAGTACAACTAATTCTGGACAATTCTAGTTCCCATAGCGCTTGAAATACAAATAGTAAATGTTATTTATTTTATTCTGTTTATTTCCTTCAAAATAACTATGGTACAGTCTTTGGCACTGCTAAATGTGGTGAGTTTGGCTTTTATTAATTTTTATTAAGCAGAAAAAATATTCTGGTGAGGAAGGACACTTAAAGGAACTACTTTGTATTCCAGACTGGGGATTCAGCTCTTTGTTCAGAATTGACTAGACAAATTATTTGGAGCCAAACTGCTGAAAATATGTCTTCTTTATGCATCTAAATAAATCTGACTTACCTTTAAGAGCCTGTTATCCATATATAAATAAGAGTAATACTTTATTTTCTCACTGTAAATAGGCATGTTGCTTGCTAATACTTAGAAAATTATGGACAATAGCTGTAGTCAGCTAATTTTACTGTTGTATGAGCTTGTCATTCTTATTGCAGTTCAGTACCATAAAATAGGATTTCCTTGCACTGTTGTGTTTTCCCTCCTTCTTTAACTAAGTCAGCTAAAATATTGTTCGATACCTCATCCTTAAATATCTCCTAGCTTTAAAGAATGCTGTGCTTTGTTCATCCTCCACTCTTCAAAATGAAATATGCATGGTCATAGGAGATGGGATGGTTGTTTACAAAGAGTTTTTGTCCTGGAAAGGTGAATGAAAGATGATGTACTGAAAGAAGTTGACTCATTTTTGGCCTTAGTGTCTTTCCCTTTACTAGTAGTAGCAGGGAGATGAAAACAGCCAGATGACTTCTGAATTCTTTGTCTTCATCAACTCTGCCCCTCCACTCCCACTGCTTAAAAATACTGTGTTTCTTCCTTTAGGACCATTATTATGTATCAGTCGAAACTCTGAAGTTACCCCTGCAGCAGTATTTCATGGGCTTCTTGGTCTAAACATGCCAATCAAATTAAATTATTTTGAAGACCTATGTTTCCTTAACAGATTATGAGGTCATATGCAGCATACCCAAATTTACCGAGCAAAGGAATATTCTTCACCAGAGCAAAAGAATTTCTTGCAATATACACTTTCTTGTAGTAGCTGGTCAGCTCATTTAGAGATCACTTCTAGAAATTAATATACTTGCTTTATTCACATTTACTGTCTAGACCCTTTCAGAACCACTTCAGGTTTTTTTGTGCATGTAGACTGTAAGGACAATATATGCAATTTAAGAATACAAAGCAGTGATTTATTAGAAGGTGTAGATAACTGGTAGTATGTTAGCCCTGACTGAATGGTAATGTACTCTTCATAAGACATCTGACAAGTCATGAAGAAGAACCTGAGCATTCTCATGGAAAAGCTGGCAGCCCATGGCTCGGACAGGTACACTGTTCACTGGATAAAAACTATCAGGATGTCCAAGCCTTGAGAGTGGTAATGAGTGGAGTTACATCCAGCTGGTGGCTGGTCATGAGTGGGGTTCCCCAGGGCTCGGTATTAGGGACAGTTCTGTTTAATATCTTTATTAATGATTTGGGTGAGAGCATGGAGTGCACTCTCAGTTCACAGGTGAAATCAAATTATAGAAGAGTGTTGATCTGCTGGAGTGCAGGAAGGCTTTGCAGAGGGATCTGGACAGGCTGGGCCATGGGCTGAGGCCAATGGTGTGAGGTTCAACAAGGCCAAGTGCCAGGTCCTGCCCTTGGGTCACAACAGCCCCAGGCAGTGCCACAGGCTGGGGCAGAGTGGCTGAAAAAGGACCTGGGGGGTGCTGGTTGACAGTGACTGAACATGAGGACATTGAGGGGCTGGAGCGAGTCCAGAGAAGGGCAGTGGAGCTGGGGAAGGGTCTGGAGCACAAGTGCTGTGAGGAGCAGCTGAGGGAGCTGGGGGTGTTCAGCCTGGAGAGAAGGAGGCTTGGTGTGACCTAAAAGGATGTCTCGAGGCAGGGATTGGTCTCTTCTCCCAGGCAGCCAGTGACAGGATGACAAGAAAAGGCCTTAAGCTGCACCAGGGGAGCTTCAGGTTGAGTATAAGGGAGAAGTTCTTCACAGAAAGGGTGATTATGCATTGGAATGGGCTGCCCAGGGAGACGGTGGAGTCCCTATGCCTGGAAGAGTTCAAAAAACACCTGGACTTGGCACTTAGTGCTATGGCTTATTTGACAGGGTGGTGCTCAATCAAAGGTCAGACTCAATGATCTTGGAGGTCTTTTCCAACCTTAATGATTCAATGGTTCTGTGACAAATGTAAATTGCCTCAGGTTGCACCAGGAGAGGTTTAGATTGGATATTAGGAAAAGCTTAGGAGAAGAGTCGTTAAGCATTGGATCTGGCTCCCCGGGTTGGTGGTGGAGTTGTAATCCTTGGGATTGTTTGAAAAATGAGTCAATATGGCATTTTGTGATATGATTTAGTAGGCAATGGTAGGTATAAAAGAAGATACCTGTTTGATAAGCTGTTACTACATAGCCACCTACATCGCCTCTCTTTTTCTGTGTTCTTTGTTAAAGTGTGTGTTAGTGAGAAATTTGCTTCATTGCAGGTAGCTACTACAACCTACTGCAACTCTCCCTGCATAGTGACTCTCTGCCAGGAGTAACTCATGCTGGTTGTAGTTTTCATAAAGTGTCTGCTCACTGTGGTCTTGGGGTGGAAAATTACAAGAAATGGTGCCTTGTCATCCTGCTATTAAAGCCACATAGGATTTTCAGTAATTCCTTTAGTCTGTTTGTACAAATGGGTTTAATTATGTTTCTCTACTTTTGCAATTGTAGTAAAAGGTTTGGGAAGCTTAAATTACCATAGGGTGAAAACATGTAAAACATTTCTGTAATAAACCATCAAAGATGTGACTCTGGGAATAATGCATCATTTCTTTGCCAGCATTTTAACAGATGGCAATTACTGCTGTTGTTACGATGTTGCAATGCTGTGAAGGAAGGTATGATGGGAAGGAAGTACTGCGTTTCTGAATTTCTATTCTGAATATCTGAATATCTGTTCTGAAATTGATAATGGGCTTGTGGCTGCCTTAGCAAAGTACCTGATTCTTTTCTTGAGGAATAAATCTTCTCTAGAGTAGAGATTAAGAAGATTCACAAATAATTACACTTAGGTATTAAAACCTTTTTCTGTGTATTAAACGTTGGTAGTTGCACACTGCACAACTTAATAATTGCTACATTTCTTAGCCTTTTGTTAGGTTTGAGCATTTTGCAGGTCTGCCTCTAAAACTATGTCAAATTAGAGTCATACAGTTGTTGCCCATTGTAGAGAAGCTGACTTCGGGTACACGATGGATTGTGGTGGTCCTCTTCCTCTCCCCCTACTGCTTTATCCAAAACCCACTGCTGTGTGCTTATGTAGTCGATCAGGGACTAATATACCAATTTCCATGCCAGGTGTGTAATTTACTAAGAAAATTTTGATTGTTTGCAGACCCTTTGACTCATCGTTCCTTTTGACCAGTGAGCATTTGTAAATCTTACATGCTTCCTTCCTCTTAAGAGTGAGTTGTCACGCCCACTATTCTTGTTTGTTCAGTAATATGTTAGTCATGAGCTTGGGCAATGTGCTGCATTTAAAGTAAGGCTGTAGTCATAAACCAGTAATTTAAGAGCATGGTTTTGAGGGTACTGCTATAGTTGAACTTTTGTGTTACACTAAAGTGAAATTTAAGGATGGCATAGTTAATTTTTCACCCGTTACATGCAGCCTTGCATGGAGGTTGATGCTAGTAGATTTCTAATGACAAGTTACTCACGGAAAAATGGGGTTATGCATACTCAGAAATTGATATCAGAATCAGACTATTTTCACTGGGTTTTTCTTCCCCACAAATGAGATCACTAGGGAAAAGAAGGACACTCATGGTTTTTATTTGTGTTTTGCAGTGGCAGAAGTCAATGAAAGTCTGTTCTCATCCCCTCCTCTTGACATTTAGAGAAATGAAGTGGTTCAAGTCATTGACTTAGGCAGAAATCAGCCTAATGAGTTTCTTGGTTAGAACCAACTTTTGTAACTTCTGGAGGTAAAATTCAGTATATGTTTTCCATCAAACCTGCTTTTGTTAAGACTGCACAATTAAAAGCTGCAAGGTCAATTTGCAGACTGATCAATGAAAATACACCCAATTTTTACACTGAACTATAAAATTCTCTATTCTGTGCCAGTGTTAATTAATGCTGGCTCACGGTAATTACACAGTGGTCAGTAACTTTATAGGGTATGCTCATACATAATACAGAAAATAAATGTTGTTTGAAACTTAATTACTATGGTTAACAAACTGATTTGCCATGAGGGTGAGATTTTTAGCAGTATTTCCGCAGTCTCCTGTCTCACCCTGCCAACGGAGACAGTGGAAATGCTTCCCTTTAAGAAGGGGTACCATCTGAGATCAACCAATCCCCAGAGCAGTTACTCCTGAATCACCAGCCCAAACAATACTGGTAGAGAGGTGCCGGCATGAAAACAGTTGAGTCTTTCTGTGGAAGGCATTTCCTTCCTTGTCTTTCAGGAACTGTAGCTTCACTTTCCTCCCACCCTCAGGACAGAAGAGTTAGTTCTTCTAGAGCATTCATGTGCAAAGTGGATAAAAGTGTCTGTAAGTGGATATGGAACACATCTTTTGGCAGGATTTTTATTGCACTCCAAAGGTTTCCTGTCTTCTGTGGCAAATCACTTTTGGTAAATGACATCACTTTTGTAAGATATTTCTCTCTTTACTATTAACTTGTTACAGATGGTGGTAGCTGAAACAGCTACTGATGCTGTCATTAAGTGCCCTCTGCGTCCTGGAATCTCCTAAATGCTACTGCCCCAGTCCACACTCTAACATTTAAGACTGTGGAAGCTTTAATTTAAGCATGTACCTAGCCCTGAAGCAGGCAGAGGGATGACTCGAGGTTTTTAAAAGTTAAACAAATGTTTAACTAGTCTTTTAGATCTGGTGCAACTTTTCATCACTTAGAAAGATTGAGCAGCCAACTTTCAGTGTTTCGATAAGAACAATGTATTCATCTGTGAGAACAGGCAACTAATCAGACCAAGTCTAGAATAGACGTTCAATAATTAAAAATAAGTCTGGTTCTGTCCTTTCTTTTATACTCACTAAAGAAAAAAAAAATCTGGTATACCAAAGAGCACTTAGGTTGCAGTTTGCGTCTGCTTCTTTTGAATCGTATTTCTGTTTTATCTGTTCCTTCGAAGTATAGGAAATGCAAGTTCTAAAAATATCACTGTTCATGCTAATGTATACTTGTCAATAGCAAGGAGGATTAAGAAACATTAAAGCAGTTTACCTTGGAGCTTCACACTGAGGTTATGGATGATGGGGAGAGGCCAAAGTCATTCAAAAATAAAAAGGGAAGCAAATGGGCTACCTGGCTGAATCTGATGATTAGCTAAAGAGGGTGAAGGCTAAAGAGTGATCTGGAAGTTGGAGTGGGTGTTGAGCTTGTGTGTTAAAATAGCCTGAAACAACCTGAGCTGCACAAGTCATGGAAGTTGAAATGAGTCAATCTACAGGTTCTGTTATGTGTGACACTAGTGCAGGATAAACAGTTCGTTGTGTGTAATAGATCTCTTCCTGAATTTGGGGCAAGACCTCTTCGTGTACTGGTTGCATTATTAAAAGTCAGTAACTGTTCTTGGAGTGTCTGCTTAGCAAGGACTGTCAGTTCTTAATGGGAGGCACATTACTAGGGACTTTGGATTTCCATTTACTAATTTCATGGCATCTTTCTTAATTGCAACGTTCATTAGGATTTTCAGTCCCATTATTCCTTTTTATTTTGCTGATGGCTTCAAGTCTTCTCCCAAGCCATTAAGTGGAATACATTTGTTAGCTTTAAAAGGGATCGCCACTTGAATTATTCCTCTGCCGGTGCCTAAATGATGCATGAGGTGCTTACGCGTGTGTACTCCTCGCTGGTGGATGTTACCCAATACACTTCTTTTGCTGCGCGTGTTGATGCGATTTGAAGACACTACCGATTTGATTCATCTGCACCCAAATGTCCTTGCGTACCGCCCCGCCCGGCCGGCTGATTCCCGCCCTTTGAAGGAGCGGCGAGAGTGGTGCGGGCTCACTCGCAGCCCGTGCGGCGGCGGGGCTGTGTGGCCGCTGCGCCCCATCCCGGGAGGTGGCCGCGGGGGTGGCAGGGGCTGGCGGGGCCGCTCCGGGCGGTGCGGAGCATCATCTCTCGGGCGGCCGGCGCCGTGCGGGGCAGCTGGGGCCGCTCGGCTCCGACACCGCTGGTTCCGGCGGCCGCGGTGGGGGTTTCTGGTCTTCAGAATTACGGGAAGAAGCGTAACTTGTGCTCAGCCCGGCAACTTCCTATTTTGTCCGTCCCATCGCGGTCGCGGGGCGGCAGAGGCCCCTGTTGAACCAGACTCTCGTTCTGCTGCTGAGGTAAGTGGAAAGATGTTTTCAGCAGAAGTCCCTGTGCTCATTTTCGTTTATATGGAGTGTAGGAGAGTGTGAAACTCTTCCCCAGACTGTCACTGGCATGGATCTCTAGCAGTGAAACTTGATTGCATTTGCATCTCTCCAGCCGTTCATCCCGGACTAGGGGCAGGACGTGCTTCTGTGTCTCTCCGGGCCAAAAAGCTCCTTTTTGTTTCCTTCTTTCAAGTCCGTGAGACTGTATGAATTGAAACTTTCTGTTTAGCTCCTTACTTTCATCTCATTTTGTAAAGAATGTGATACAGATGCTTGGCAGTGGTTTTCTTTTTGTGTGTGTAATGCTTAAGAGTCAGTTCTCAAAATGTTTGCAACATATACAATCGTCAAAGGAAGTAAAAGCTCTTACTTAACTGCTCCCTGCTTAATTTGTTTGTATTCGCTCGAATTTTCTCGAAGTGATGTATCGTTTAAATGCGCTGGCCCCAGGTTTCTTCAATGTCTGCAACTTCTGCCTTCTGAGGAAAAATGTTTTGTAATGTGTTTGTGCACATATCCATCATGAGTATCATCTTCATGCACTTATGCTTAAATTGGGGAAGTGTCACTTGCCTTCTCACCAGTAATGGACTGTATGATTTGTCTTTTGGAAGTGGAAGGTCTGGAGCACAAGTCCTAGGAGTGGTTGAAGGAGCTGGGTGTGTTTAGCCTGCAGAAAAGCAGGCTCAGGGAACACCTTATCACTCTCTACAAACTGCCTGAAAGGTTGTGGTGGTATGGGGGTCAGCTTCTCCCAAGTTACAAGCAACAGACAAGAGGAAATTGCTGCAGGTGCACCAGGGAAGGTTCAGCTTGGATTTTAGGAAAACTTTCTTGTCATGAAGAATTGTCAAGCACTGGAACAGGCTGCCTGGAACAGTGGTGGAGTCACTGTTCCTGGGGGTATTTAAAAGGCATGTAGATGCGGCACTTGGAACATGGGTTAGTGGTGAACTTGGCAGTGCTGGGTTAAATGATTGCACTTGATGGTGTTCTTGAACCAAAATGATTCTATGATTGTCTAAAATAGTTGGAATCCAACTTCTAGACTCCATCTGTGAATTAAGACACTGATTGAATAGAATGTTTTCATGCTTGAAGGAAGCTTCATGTGTTGGGCAAAAGAACAGAGTGGTCAGTTCAGATTTTTCTATCAGGTAGAGGCTAATCAGTAACAGAACAGGTCTCAAAAGGGATAAAAAGGGAGAAGGAAACTTTAGGCATAGAGGTTGCAGTACTGAAGATTAAAAATCTTGATTTTTCTATAATAATAATTTAAACCTGGTGAATTTTTGCATCATTTTGCTCATAGGGAACATTTTCAATTTAAAAAAGCCTTATTAAGAGATGTCAAAACATAACTGTTTAGTAGGTTCCATGGAGCCTGATTGCTCACTAACAGGTGGTGTTTTGCCTTGCAGTTTCGATTAAGATGCATAAGTATTGTTAGTAAAGTTTACTGCATAGATAGTAAAGAAAAGCATGATATATACCCTTTTTGAGTTGATCAGAAGTAGCAGGGTAATGGTGCTGCAATGAGTCTAAGTTTATAATGTTTTCTAAAATTCATGATTAAATGTCTTTTTCAGAACGATGTATTATATGTACAGGTAATCTTCAGGGCCATAGTAATCTTTTTTGAGTGTGAAGAAAGTATGAAAGTGAAGTTTTATGCTCATTTCATCTTTCCTTCTCATGTCTATAGGAGCACAATCTTACCTGCACTGTGTTCTGTGTTATTACAACACTTGCAGCACTGCAGTAGTACAGGGATAGTATATTCTGTGTTTTGGGGCTGTAGCTGATTCCATAATAGTCAAGGAAAGTTTTTGCTTTCTTCCAAAACATGTTTTGTTAACATTATTTAAGTAGATGGGTTTTTTACATCTAGTTCCAGTGTCACTTTGAGGGGCAAGACTGGAGAAGGTGAGCTAATACTCTGAAGTAATAGAGAGAATCCTCCTTCTGATTTTCTGACAGGTGTGTATTCTGTACAGACTTCAGATTGAAGCCATCCAATTCTGACAAATTAAGAGGTTTGGATCTGGCTCCTGTTTTCTCAGTCAGAGTTCTAAGTTTCTGTAGAGCTCAATGCATGGATCCTCCTGCCCTGCCCATGCATTTTGCTCACCTAGTTGTTTGCCACAGCAGAAACAACTTGTTCTCCATCAACACGAAGGGGCATGAAGGCAGCCATTGTCTAATAATGTCTTACTGACTGAAAATGTCTGATGTAAAATCATCTCTCAGAGTAGACTCTTGCATCCCAAATAGGCTTTGTTGTCAGTCAGACACAGCCTAAGAAGGAGGCTCGGTCCAAAACCAGACCTGTACATGAACCCTGTTTAAATTGTACCTTGGCTGTTTTTTCTTTGTCAGTAGAAAAAGGAACAAGGAATAACAGTGCCACTCTGAAAGCAACATTCTGTCTGGTAATATAATCAATATTTAGTTCTAGTGATACTGATGGCCTGCTCTTTGTTTTAGTGAGCATTACCAAATTGGATACAGCCATGTATTTAAAATAAAACAAGTGACCCATGTGTAAAGATAAAGAAAATAAATGTTTTGTGTTTGTAATTTTAAGATTATTCCCTAAAAATTATGTTTCTTGAATGAGGAACAGTATATTAATTCGTAAAAAAGTGTCTGTTTTGCTGCTTCTTTATCTGTCTGAACGTTTTATACTTTAAGGTTAATATAGAGGCTTATTTTGTATGCTTGTTTAGAGAATAATGAGTTATATTCTATTTTTCTCTATTAGTATCAAGCTCACATAGTTAAAAAAATTTATTTAAATTCCAATGTAACAGCATTTTATATTATAACCTATGAATATTCAATGTGCTGTCTTATAAGAAAACAAAGGGCTTATCAAAACTTGTTTTGCATCTGTAACTCCAGGGTATACTAAGCAAAACAATTGTTATCAGCAGTTATTAGCAGACCTGACTTTTCCTGGTCATTATGTCCTTCAGAATTTTAGAACAAAAGTATCTTATCCTTTTGTGTCTACATTTTCTATTTAGAGACTAAAAGAGGAAAAATGGCTTTCCTGTTTTTTCAGTTTCCAGTTGATTTGCAGCTTATAAATTAACAAGTTGTTGAATGTGAGATGATTTTTTTTTTCTGTTACAGAGTTTTTAGATCGGGCTCATGTGGTTGACAGTTGATAGCATTTTGAGAGCCTCACCATGTGGCTCCTTCAGATATGTCTGTAAGCTTAGTAGTTTTCTCAATAAATATGTGTTGTTTGAATTTATTTCCTTTAAGTGGTGTTAGTAGATTATGATACTGTTAAGTTTTTAGGTAGGCCATAATAATTTAAAATACATATAGGTTTATTTTCCAAAAGAAAGTGCACCTAACAACTTTTGAATCAAGTCCTATTTAAAGGTAAACATTTGAAATCATAATCATCCTTGTCTGAGGTTCAGCTGACTATTTTTGGCTCAGTTAAAGACTGGATTGTGAAACCAATGTGCCCAGGATCTTTCATCACCATTTCTGTCATTTTTTCCCATGGATGGGCTTGCCTGTGTGTAAGATATAGGGGTTAGAGAGTTGGGAAGGCCCATTAGCTGTCCCTCAAATTTATTGCTTCTTCCCGTATGTTTATGTGTCATTGTCTTCTCTGACCAATGTAGAAAACCCTCCATTTTCCTCTTCTGATGCTCACTGATACTCATCTTTGGTACAATTCTGACCAGTTATGAATCTGATGCAGCCTGTTACCTAAAAAGGATGCTGAAGTACGTATTTGAATCATTTGCCTGAAATGTTCTTTCCCTCTAGGAAATGCTGATGGATTTGAATCTTGGAATTCTGAAAACTGATGGTATTGCTTTTCCAGATGTGTTTTGCAAAACACTGCAGTTGGGTGGCTCAGAGGGGCAGAGTGGAGACTTAGGGTCTTGGCATTTAGTGTTTGCTTGTTGGGTATAGGGCAAGGTCTGTCTCTCCATATAGCAGCCAGCATGGCAAAGCCATAGCAATGGATAGTAAAAATTAAATAAAAGACAGGAGTGTCTATTCAGCCTCTTTCCTCTTTTATAGTTGTTAGGAGAGTGCCAGACTTGGTAAGAAAGAATTTTGTCACATTCCAGGAAAAGTGTTAAAAATTCTTGAAAATGTCTGGAACAAATGACGCTGAGTGGTGCCATTCAGTTGGCAGCTGATTGCTAATGAGGTTCCCCAGGGCTCAGGAGGAGGCCAAGTCTTCTTCAATACCTTTATTGCTGATCCTCCCAAGGTAATCAAGTGCACACTCAGTTTGCAGATGAAACCAAGTTGAGCGGGAGTTCATCTGCTGGAGGGCAGGAAGGCTCTGCAGAGGGATCTGGACAGGCTGGATCAGGGGCTGAGGCCAATGGTGTGAGGTTCAACAAGGCCAAGTGCCAGGTCCTGCCCTTGGGTCACAACAGCCCCAGGCAGTGCCACAGGCTGGGGCAGAGTGGCTGGAAAGTGCCCAGGGGAAAAGGCCCTGGGGGTGCTGGTGACAGCAGCTGGACATGAGCAGCTGTGCCCAGGTGGCCAAGAAGGCCAATGGCATCCTGGCCTGGATCAGCAATGGTGTGGCCAGCAGGAGCAGGGCAGGGATTGTCCCCTGGACTGGGCACTGTGTACCTCAAGTCCATAGATATGTTGCAAGGAAGAGAAAAACTAGGGATAATGTGGGCCCTCTTCGGAAGGAAATGGGAGATATGGCTACCCTGGGCAAAGAGAAGGCTGAGGTTCTTGACAACCTCTGTGCCTCAGTCTTCAACAGCAAGTGCTCCAGCCACATCACTCAGGTTGAGAAAGGCAAATGCAGGGACTGGGAGAATGAAGACCCTAAACCCACTGTAGAAGGGGATCAAGTCTGAGACCATCTAAGGGACCTGAATGTGCACAGGTCCATGGGATCTGAAAAGATTCATCTGCGGGTCCTGAGGGAGCTGGCAGAAGAAGCTGCTAATCTGCTCTCCCTAATTTTTTAAAAATTATGGCAGTCAAATGAAGTCCCTGAGGACTGGAAAAGGGTAACTATAACCACCTTTTTAAAAAGGGGAAAGCAGAAGACCCAAGGAACTACAGACAAGTCAGTCTCACCTCTGTGCCGGGAAAGATGATGGAGCAGATTCTCCTGGAAACTCTAGTAAGGCACATGAAAAACAAAGAGGGGATTGGTGACAACCAACATGGCTTTACTAAAAGGTAAATCATGCCTGACAAATTTGGTGGTCTTCTATGATGGGGCTACAGCTTTGCTGGACAGAGACAGAGCAACTCATATCATCTCCCTGGACGTATGCAAAGAATTTGACACTGCCTTTCTTGCCATCCTTGTCCCTGTAAAGGGGAGACATGGATTTGATGGATGGACCACTCAGTGGATAAAGAACTGGCTGGATGGCCACGCACAAAGAGTTGTGGTCAATGCCTCCCTGTCCACATGGAGACCAGTGATGAGTGGTGTCCCTCAGGGGTCGGTCCTGGGGCCAGTACTATTCTACATCTTGTTGGTGGCATGGGCAGTGGGATTGAGAGCACCCTCACTAAGTTTGCTGGTGACGCTGAGCTGTGTGGGGCAGTCGACACACAGGAGGGCAGGGATGCCATCCAAAGGGACCTGGACAGGCTCAAGAGCTGGGAGCAAGCAACCTCCCTAAGTTCAACAAAGCCAAGTGCAAGGTCCTGCACCTGGGTCATTGCAATCCCAGATGCACCTGCAGGCAGAGAAGTGACTGAGAGCAGCCCTGCAGGGAAGGGCTTGGGTGTGATGGCTGATGAAAAAGTCGCCATGAGCCAGCAGTGAGTGCTCACAGCCCGGAAAGCCAAGGGAATCCTGGGCTGCATCAGGAGTAGTGGCCAGCAGGGCAAGGGATGGGATTCTGCCCCTCTGCTCTGCTCTGGTAAGACCCCTCTTATGCTGCCAGCATAAGAGGGACATGGAACTGCTGGAGCAAGTCCAGGGGAGGTCGTGAAGTTGGTAAGAGGACTGAAGCACCTCCCCTAGAAAGATTGGCTGAGAACACTGGGGCTGTTCAGCCTGGAGAAGAGAAGGTTGTGTGGAGACTTCACAGACACCTTCCGCTATCTGAAGGAGTCTGCAGGGAAGCTGGAAAGGGACTGTTTGACAGGAAATGGAGTGACAGGGCAAGGAGGAATGGGTACACACTGAAAGAGGGGAAATTCAGACTAGGTATTAGGAAGAAATTCACTGTGAGGGTGGTGAGACTCTGGAAGAGGTTGCCCAGGGAAGTTGTGGATGCCCCATCCCTGGAAGTATTCAAGGCCAGGCTGGATAAGGCCTTAAGCAACCTGGTCTAGTGGGAGGTGTCCGTGGACAGGGAATGGAGATTTAGGACTAGATGATCTTTAAGATCCCTTCCAATCCTTAACATTCTGTAATTCAATGATTCTATGACATGCTGCCTTTCCATTTATGGATGTGGCATTCTTGGTGCAGCATCTACACTGTATGCAGAAGCATGTGTTTGTGTAGTTAAAAACAGTCTTACAATTGGGTCTGAATGGAAAAAGGTTTCATATCCTGACATGGGGGAGAAAGGCAATTAAGAAATGGTCTGAAATACAGTATGGGGGAAAGTTACTTTGGGTAATTTTTTCCTTTTACTTCTTGAAATTTTTGCATCATAGCTCTTACAAACACTGAAATTTAATCAGAAGTATTGAAACAACATTCGTTAACTATGTTACACAAGTTTTATTTACTTCTTGTGACACTTACTGAGATTGCATTTTCCTACAAGAAATCTGGCTTTATTTTTTTAACCAATTTTTAAATCTGTTTAAGTTCTGTTCATATTTGTTTAGTCATCAGAATTTAGCTTTTGTAGACATCTTTAAATGAAACATGAATATATGGTGTAATTTTCACTCAGGCATGTTCTTCCATCACTTTTACGTGTAGAAGTGATGGAAGACCACTTCAGTAAACAGCCAAAAAACTATTTGTCAGATATCAGGACACTGCTTGAAATATGAGCAGCAATTTAACCTGCTGAGTCACCACCCTGGCTTCTGGTAGGTAGTAACTAGCAGCTGGCATGACAAATAAACAGCTGCTAATTGATACTGGAGAAGGTGGAAGCAGGAGGACTGAACCAAATTAACAGCTCACATCTGGGAAGAAATGTGGTGATGGTGATCTCTCCCCCAGTTCTCTTCTCTGTTTTGCCAATTCACAGGTGCCTTTCTGATCAGGTAGGGAGTTGCTTACATTTGCTAATGTACTACAAATGCTTTTTTTTTTCTTAGTTTTCTGCTGTTTTGGCAAGTAGAAGTGACTTATTTGTGGCTGAGCACTAGAGGAGCATTAGATGAGAGGGGGAGAAGGTACAGGACGGATACAGATGTGGATGGGATCTTGGACTCTTTAAGCTTTCTGGTGTGTGTGTGAAACTAGAATTTTACAAAAGCTTCTAACTTGGCATTGCAGCAAACTTGGCTGTGCCTGTGGGTGGATATGTTGTGGTATGTGGTATTTTTGGCACAAGCATTATTCAAAAATATTTTAATGATTTGCCAATGCTTCTGAGTTCCAATTCCTTCCTAAAAATGTGTGGGATTGCTGGAGCTAGTTAAAGGAATATGATTAAAAAAAACTGTTTGCTTTATTCTTGGAAACAGCTGAACTATTTTGGCTGAAATGCAGCCTCTTCTGTCTCATGTCCCCTCAAAAATAGCAAACCAACATGTGCAGGATATCAGCAGAAGCTTTAGCTCTCATTACAGGGAATAAACAAGAGGAGTTAGAGACATGGATGTGGCTGCAGGGCTGTGATCTTATTGGCATGGTGCAGATGTGGTGGGATGGCTCCTATGGCTGGAGTGCTGGAATGGAAGGATACAGGTTCTTTAGGAAGGACAGGCAGGGGAGATGAGGAGAGGGTGTCACCTTCTGTGTCATTGACCAGGTGGAGAGCACGGAACTCTGCCTGGGGATGGATGAGGAGCTGACCGGGAGCTCATGGGTCAGGATTAAAGGAAGGGCAGGGACAGGGGACATTAGAGTGGGGGTCTGCTAGGGGCCACCTGACCGGGAAGACCGAGCAGATTCGGCCCTCTACAGACAGAGAGGAGCAGCCTCATGCTCACAAGCCGTGGTGTTTGTGGGGGTCTTCAACCTCTCCGGTGTCTGTTGGAGGGATGACGCAGCTGGACATAGGCAACCCAAGAGGTTTTTGGAATGTGTTGGTAGTAACTTCCTTCTCCAAGTGACAGTAGAGTCAATGAGGAGAGGTGCTATGCTGGACTGTGTTGTCACCAACAAGGAGGGCCTGGTGGGAAGGTGAAGCTCAAAGGCAATCTTGGCTTCCATGACCATGAAATGCTGGAGTTTGATTGAGACCCTAAGGGCAGCAAAGACAATAGGCTCATTACCCTGGACTCAGGGGAGCAGACTTCAGCCTCTTCAGGAACCTGCTTGGTGGAATACCACAGGATAAAGCCCTGGAGGGAGGAGGGGCTCAAGAGATCTGGATGATATTCAAGGATCATCTTCTTCAAGCTCAGGATTGATGCATTCCACAAAGAGGAAGTCAGGTGAAAACACTGGGAGGCCTGCTTGGATGAACTCAAACACAAAAAGAAAGCCTACAAGGTGGAGGCAGGGATGGGTAGCCTGGCAGGAATACAGAGAGAAGCCAGGGGTGAAGTTAGGGAAGCTAAAGCCCTGATAGAATTTAATCTGGCCAGGAACGTCAAAGGCAATGACAAAAGCTTCTGGTGTTGTGCAGAACATACACCTTGGGTGAATAAATTGTCATAGATTCTCTTTACGTACTCTTGGCTTTGTTTCTTGTTGGTACATATCTTACTACTGGCTGTACTTTAAGAGTATGTCACTGGACAAACTCCTCCCTCATTTTTCTTTGTATTCCATGTATCCTTTTCAGTTTTTTTCTCCAGTTTCTTTGCTGTCATACTCCTGTCATACAGTCACCCTTTTTTGGGTGAAAGGTGACCTGGACTTCCCGAACAATTTCTTTATAAGGCGGTGACATATAAGATAGGCAGATCATTCCTTCTCCTGCAGCAGCCTTCATTTTCAAAAGAATTCACTAAATGAATCTGCATAGAAAACACTAGGCAGGCTAAATGTCAAGTGAATGGAGATACATTTCTTACCAGTGATTTTATTGTGATCCTTGGAAGGTAAAACACTTGTGTGGGTGGGATTGCCCTCAGCAGTGTTTTAGGTACACTTACCTTTCTCTTTGTTATAGGAAATGTATGCAACTTATCTTAGGAAAACTGCATCAAATGTCTGCATTGTTCAGGAAAGTAACACTTAGGCAAAGCAATACTTCACTTGAATACAAGTGAGAAAAGCTGAATAACGTTATTAACTCTTACACAAATGCTAACGAGGTATTAGAAGGACATCTTTACTTGTAGTATATTATTTTTATTTTTATTTTATGACAGCATTTTCTGCCATAGTTACTGAGAAGGAAATGTTCAGTGATTTGATTTGGATGTTCATCCTGCTCTGCAGCTCTGCAGCAGGTATGTTTTTGGATTATTAGCACCTCTCTTGCCATAAGAAATTTTTCCAAAAGGTAACATTCTCCAAATGAAATTTTGAAGAGTTCTGAAAGCAGAAAAAATATATTTTAAAAGTGGAAGTTAGTAGGTGATTGACTTAGTGTACAGTATATATAGAAAAATTAATTTATGGTAGTCTTGATGTCCTCTTGTTGACAGATTTATTTATGACATTTATGTATTTAATAATTTAAAATTAATGAAATTTGGCTTCAAGAAATAAGTAGCAGCAAAAAAACCCCAACAAAAACAGTTAATTCCTTCCAGGACTCTAATGGGTGATTCTTGCACTGTTTGATAACCTTGTGGTGAATTCATTCATTGAGCCCAATTAGGTGTTTTTCTTTTACAGCGTTTTGTATCCAATTCCTGCACTCTGTCTTGGAATATAAGTTCTAAGAGGTGTACAAACACTAATGAGATAATGCAATATATATTGCAACTTACTTGTCAATTTTAACCTTACTTGTTTAGTGTATTTTCAGATATTGTAAGTAGTAATGATAAATGCATGTAAATTATATGTGTATCTTTTACATATAGGAATGTTCTATAAAAACAGGCTTAAAATACAAGATTTTATTTTCTTCATTTACGGCTATTAAAAAAGTATCTGATTGGAAATTTCCTCAATATTTCTGTGAAGTTATAGAAAAATCACTCTAATATAATACCTATTGTAATACAGTAATTAATATGAACTGAATTTTCAGTGATGTCTGATTTGAATGACTAACTGGGCATTTTATTTGAACTCTGTATGAAAAAATTTAATTATCTGTAGACAGCAAAACAACTTACTGTTTTTCCACTAGTATTTTAAGAGGAATTAGGCTATGTGATGTCTTTGATTTTGTTTTTAGATGAAAATTCTGTCAGAGATGCTGACATTTTTCCTTCATCTCCTGCAATTGAAAGAGGATCCTCCCTGGAACGATTCTGTATTCTTAGAAAGAGCTACACACCTCAGAGAAATGCAAGCCACATCATTTGGAAATTGAATGATGCACTGATTGCTCCAGAAAACTATAACATTGTGAATGAGACTGTATCTAGTGTAACCATCCATAATTTCACTTACAGCACAGCTTATCTGAAATGTTTCATGAAGTTCTTGGACAAGGAACAACTTCTGGTTCATACAGAAATTAAATCTGGCTGTAAGTAGAAAGGCAGAAAAAATAATCTTAACACTTTGAGTACTTTTAAAACAGCTACTTTTGGTTGTGTCACTTTAAAACAGCTGTATTCAATTTTTATATATATATATATATAAAAAAAAATTTCGGTTTTTGAATTTTTTTTTTTCTTTTCTATAATAAATTGTGAAATTACCAGCATTCCTTACTGGCACGGGTCTATAACCCCTCTGACCCTGACTTTTGCCCACCTGAAGTTTTCTGTTGAGTTCCAAAGGTAGTGGTAACCCTTTGGTTATATCTTCTTTCTAGCCTAGTCAACTTTAGCTTTCTCCAGAGAGGATTTCCTCTCTAATCCTCTCTTCTTAAGACATTATAGTTACACTCTCTTGTGGAGAGTGTTAAACTATGTATATGAATTCTCTAATTTATTGAACCGATTAAGTCCAGATTATGCTAACGTGTGCCTGGGGGTCCCATTCTAATAAAGAAGCAATAAAAACAAGACATCTGTAGAATAAAATCCAGCAAAAGGTCTTGCTTGTCTACAAAGTTTAATGTGCTGTAACCTTGTTGGTAGAAGTAAGATCTTATGAGAATTGTTTTAGATGGGACTGAAAAATGCTGTTTTGAAAAGAGGGCTTTTTCAACCCGTTTATTTCACTGGTTGAAATGGTTCTCTCCCTTTCTCCTCCAATTTCTTCTAACCAGGGAAGAAATCGGGCTGTAACAAAAAAGTCTTTCAGGGTGTTACAGTTTTATGGACTATGGGCTACAGAGATTGCAGAAGATTGTTTCCTTTGTGCTATCTTGCTTCTAAGATAAAGAGAGTCCAGAACTGGTGATCTCTTCAAGGTCACGTAGATCTGTTTCCCAGGAGCTTGTCTTCTGCACCCTTGAGGTTGTGCAGGTTTCTCAGATTCAGGTTGTTCAATGGGTAAACTATTAGATATTCTGTGAGAGAACCAAGAGGAATTTTATCTGTCAGAGAATGCATTTTTTTGGGTGCTTTTTTTGTTTCTCTGTTTTCCTCTTACTTTCTGGACTGACCTTAAACTACAGATGTGTTGCAGGGGAAAGGTAGGTTGCATGTATACTTTGATGTTCAGGAGAGTGTATGCAGTGGTTTGATATAAGATAGTTGAAGAATTACTGCCTTTAGGCACACTTAGTAAAGTATTTTCTGAGAAGTAGTTGGAGAAAATCTCGCTGTCTCTCCAGCGTAAGAAATAGTGGCTTTGATTTTGGTTTTGTGAGTTTGGAGGTCAGTGAGGAATGATAAAACGAAGTGCTATGAAGACACTGAAGTGTGCCATAATCTGTTTTCTCACAAAAAAATCATGTGTACATTAAAGTACTTACTTGTACTGTTTTTTTTTTTAAACGTTTGTCATTGTAGTTCGTCCAGACAAGCCAAAAAATATTTCCTGCATTTATTTTGTTGATGACAACCTTACCTGTACCTGGAATGGAGGAAGAGAAACAACTTTTGCAAGAAACTATACTCTTTATCGAATACTGTAAGTTCAACAGGTACTGGGAACTGTGTTGCTAGGGTGTGACAACCAGCCCTTTTCCTCTCTCATCCTGACTTCTTTCGAAAGAAAACTTGAAAACATAATGAAGATTGGAGTCTTGGCATTTCTCAGTAAATTAAATTGATTAATTTAGGGCTGTTAATTGTTGAAAAAACTTACTGCCTGATACCTTTTTAGTATGCTGTATAAAGGACATGAGCATTCTTAACCCAATATTCAGTAGAGAAATATTTATATTAGAGCTGATACTCACTTGTTCCCTCAAAGTAACATTACTGACTAGATTGGAAGCTGAGTGACCGTAGGCACAAATGGAGAATGGAGGCATGTTGTGGGAGAGTTACCCAGCAACTTTTAATGTAATGAACCATCCTCATTTTGGATGGGTAAAAGAGATTGCTTCCTCATCTGTTTAAAAAAATTCCCCATCAAAATTCATTAATCCACTGCTTTACTGCAGTGTTCTGCTTGACTCAAGTGGCATTTAACCTAGTCATAAGGAGTCATAAGGTTTCAGTGAAAGAATTCAGACTTATCCTTTTGGATTGTTTGGGGATTTCTGTTAAATACAAATTATGTGATCTCATGCTTTTCAGTGTAGAAGCACAAATACTTGGTTCTTTCAATTTCTGTTAGATTTTAAATTTTGATTAGGAGCTTGCTTTTTATAAGTTTCTGTGAAAATGGTGATATCAGTGTTGTTCCAGGCCAGATCTCAGATAGGATTTTGAAGGTGATAGCACAAATTTGTCCCAGATGCACTTGTCAATCTGTCCTTCATAGTGCTACGTCTAGTAGTGTTCTTTTTCTGCCTAAACAAGACTCCAGGTAATACTGTTTCAGGAAGAGATTTCTAAAATGCCTAAAGTTATTCTTGAGACTGGGAAGAAATTCAGACTCGGGAGGGTACTTTTGCATATTATACTAAGGTATACTATCTTTTATTTAAATTGTAGGGTAGGAAAACCTCCTTAGTTTTATCTCCATTTTAGCTTTGACATTTTAGGCTTCCGTCTTTTTAATGTGAAACTTCCTTACTCCTTCTGATGTTTCTGTATTTTATGACTTAGCTGAGCTTGTGAAGCCAGAATCTAGAAAAGCCATTGAAAATATGTTTCAATGTTATTCTTTTTTATATAAGCACAAACTTTTTATTAACCACAGAGTGAATTGGATTGCCAAACTGTTTCCAGCCAAATCTAAAAATTAGTTTTAATCCAGGTATCTCCCTAGCTGAGTTTAGCATGTCACTACAAAAGCATTGGTACAAGGGGGCAGGGAAATTAGGAGAGTATTCGTTTGCACAAACATGTCATCTAAAGATGTTCACTGGTGAAAAAGTCTTGCAACCTCAAAGATACATAAATAATAACCTAGCAATCTGTTTGAATTATTCTAAGAAAATCCTCTCATTTCTAACTACTTTTGTTTTGTCTCTTTTTTTAGGAAGAATTCTCCAGATACAGTCAGCCGCTGCTTCAATACAACAGAGTCCTGTTCATTTCTTGATCCAGATAATCCATTTAGTAATAAGTTTTGTTTTCAGGTGGAAGCTAAAAATGTTTTTGGTGAATCCTTATCAGACTGTGTTTCTATACCTTTGAGTAAAATAGGTAATTAAAAAGGAGTTAAATAAAGATTAATTGATGACCTTCCCATGTAAAATTCATCAAACTGGTTGGTGTTACAGCAGTAATTTTCAGCAGTTTCTTGATCTTACTGTGAAGTGGCAAAAAATGACAGAGTGTTGTTTTCATGCTATGAAACTTCTAACTGCAACAATATTTTTTAAGCTAACATTTGATGTATCCATTATAAATTACAAAGTTTTTAATTATTGACAGGTAAAGGCCCTATATTAAAACTGTTTGTCAACCTACTTGGTACTCAGACTGCACTTTAATATTTCTGAGTGGAACCAAATATCAGCACAATACCTGGCTGTAAATGAATTGTGATATTATAATTTCTCAAGGGCCACCCATCATTTACTCTGCTATTCTACTTTTTGTTTAGGAGTGTTAAAAAACATTCCTGCCTGTTCTATGTGCAATAATGATTGCACAAAGGAGCAGTAATAATACTTTGCCTACCTCTTCTCCCTCTGTCCTGTGCTTTTTCTCTCATTTTGGTGGCATAGTTAATCAATAACCCTTATAACTGACTACTTTTTGCTGCAGCACTCGTCATGAGTCATATCCTTTATTCCTGTGTGCAGACCTGCTGTGACTCCTCGTTACTCTCCACATTCTCTATGCTTAGACACATCTTTTCTCATCGCTAGTCTGTTCTTTCCCATCATCTCCTTTACACTTCTCTCCTGCTCAGAACTTTTTCAGTTGAATTCTTTCCTCATCTGCAATTCAGTCTTGCCTTTGGCATCCCAGCTCTGCTTCATTTCTTTTCCCTGCTGTTGTCTTGGGGCAGTATTTTTCAGTGCTGATACAAATGAAAGACATCTGCACATCTGTTTGAGAGCAGGTTTGTGAGCAAAATCACAAAGATTCACAATGATTCACGGAATCACGGAATTCCAAGAATCACGGAAAGTCTTGGGTGGGAAAGGACACCTTCCACTAGACCAGGTTGTTCAGAGTCCCATTTAATTAAAGTAGTTATGTGTGCAGTTTCTCTTACAGATAGATTTATGTCTATAAAATAAACCATCACATGAATGGTTTATTTTATAGACCGTAATGAATGGTCTCTCATAGGATGTATGATACTGGGATAAGGATTTAACTTCTTGGAACACACATAGACAGAGAAATGCTGAACTTTTATAGAAGTGTTTTCTGCTCTTAATGTTTTTTTTCTTCATTCTAGAGAAATTTGCCCCTCCTGAAATACTTTCAGTTAAAAAAATCCCTGGAATAAGGCAGTTACTTACAGTAACCTGGGCAATGCCTGAGAAGATTATCCCTTCACAACCTTTGATTTGCCAAGTTCAATACAGAAACTTGTATTCAAACTTTACAGTAAGTTGCATCATTTTTCTTCTGAATGCCAGTTTCTTTGTGTCTAATTTCTTAATGTTATAATAGTTTAAGTAGAAAAAAAAGGCAACAAGTTGTTTGAAATAATGATTATAACCTTGTTATTTTAGTGGAATGTTATTAGTGGTGCATGATCTTAAGAACATTGTTTGGTTTTCTAGGGTTAATTGTCCTTTTTCTTTTGGTCAATATCTGTTTTGGTACATACCATACTTGTAAGTATTATTCTGTGAAAGGTTGATGGATGACCTTAGGCCAAGGGATTAAATAGGCAGTCAGTCAAAATATCTTATTTTTCCTCTGCATTCTGGTGTTGAAAATATCACTCACTCAGAACCACAATACTTGAATCTGATTAAAATGGAATAATGTTACACTTATTTTAAAGTGAATGAAAATATGAATTTTGCGAGATGGAGAATAGGGGAAGTTGTTTTTCTGAGTTTGTCTTTCTGACACTTAAATGGAACTGTTGTGAAAAACCCCAGAATTTGCATATTTCAGATGATTTATTCCTATGCTCCTCAATAAGGAAGGGACTGTGTTTGTAGTTTTATTGTTTCTTCTTCCAAATTAAAGAATTGGCCAAGTGTCTTGGATTGTTTTTTTAAGTTCATTGAACTGAGATGTCTGCCTTGATCTAACTATTTTATGCCCTACATGTATAATTTTGGGAGAGAAAAAATCATCAAGGTAGTCTTCAGAGCTTTAAAAAAGTTTCTAATACTAAAGATGTTTCTAACTAGCATCCTTCTCACATTCTCAAGCATCATAATGTGACATAACTAGTTTTTGGATTCAGGGTATAATGTTCAGGATGATTGGATGGGCAGGATGGCTCAGGTCCAACTGGGATATTAGAACTGGAACTAATAATTGTTTTAAAGACCTGTTTGAGATGTTTATCCCTCTGGAGTCAAGGCATTGGTGTCCTTGTGACATTTATCTGCTATGAGGTCCCTTCCTGATGTTGAAAACATTCACGTCCTTGGAAGGCTATAGCTTTATTGCATACTGTGTCTATTTTTTAACCACCTGCATTAGAAATCAGCTGTCTGCTTTTTGCTATCAAATACAGTCTATGTCCATTTTCTTCTTCCAATCACACCTGCGTTTTCACACAGACATTCCAGAAAAAAATTGTAGCTATCCATGGTTAGTAAAGACATAGGAGCTGTTTTTCTGTCAGTACATATATGCAAAAAAAACCCCCAAAAAACTTAACTGAAAAATGTTTGAGCAAATGACAGATATTTTCTTGGCCTTTAGAGTCATCCAGCTGAACCAGTCTAAATAGTTCGGTGTGAACTGTTTTTAGTGAGCAAAAAACAGGTGACCTGTTTCCATACTTGCATATACTAACTTTCTACTAAGTTTCTAATTATAATGGAATGTTGGTAACAGCCTTTTGGCAAAGTAACTAAAACACTAGTATGAGGTGTCTCCAGTTCTGTGTCAGGTTCTGCTGGAGGTTGATAGTAGTTTTGGAGCCCTTTTTATTGTAAGTTCATTGCAGAGTCAGTCACCTACACTGGTTTGGAGAGCGCTGAATTCATTCTCATAGAAGCAGGTATTTTTGGACAGTGAGTTTCTTGAGATGAGAGCAGACTAAAATCTTCAGTTTCATTAGGCAGCGCACTTCCCATTATGGTGTTCATATGAGTGGGTGTCTGCATTTTGTGTTGTTATAGACTGATTCACTTTTCATTGGAAGGTTCAACTGGAGGCCAAGAATTCTTCACTATATTTTAGCCCTATGACTGTTGAAGTGAGTGAGGTTCCTTTTAAGACAAAGAAATTACTCACGTTGACATGACATTTCTGAAAAGATACCGCATCATTTATTTCTCATACTCCTGTCTTCCTTCACCACTTACAGGCTTCATCTTACTTTTTTTCCTCTCAGTACCAGAATTTTTTGTATTTTCATTTGCCTTTTCATTTTAATCATATGCTGATAATCTTTGGGACAGCACATAGCCACACTGTTGTATGGCTAGGAGCTAGAAGGCCTTGTAACTCAGAAAAGGAAAACAAGACAGGAAGCAAGTACCCAGCTGACTCACAAACTGTGGGGGATCACTGCTTCCCCTGGGATGCTATTGTGGGACATTATTGTAGTAATGGCTTTAGCGATAACCAGTTGCTTCCCACCTGTGGGAGCTGCATTCCTCCAGCAGCTCCTGTGCCAGCACAGCTGCTCTAGAATCACCTGTGAGCTGCACGCTGTGCAAGCCACAGGTCAGTCCCTACAGACCTAGTTTGGGATAAAGTTTTTCAAACCCGGGAGTTTCACAGGAAGAACAAAGGTGCTACACAGAAAAATGAAGTATTAAACAAGCAATCTTGAGTTTCAGAGGAATGAGGTGGGGTACACAAAAAGTGCATCATTTGTGGGTTTTTTAAGTAAAAAAGTCATATGTCTGCCTGCAATTTTATATCAAATAATTTTTCTTCATGTACCTATTTTCAGAAATTTGTCAATGTCTCACTGAAGTCTGGAAAGAAAACATCATCATGTAATCTCACAGGTCTGTGGGACTCCACAGACTATTCTGTTGCCATTCGGTGTATCAGTAATGAGTCATCATTTTGGAGTGGATGGAGTGGAGAGAAAAACGGAAGCACAGAAGAAAAAGGTAAACACCCTTCCTGTAAAAGTTTCTTCTGTTATACTTTTAGGCATTAGGATTTAGTAAGGAAAAACTGTATTTCAGCATAGTATCAGTCTATTGAATTTAGAATTCTGCTGCTTAAACAGAATGTGTGTATTTTATTTAAAGATAGAAGAGGAAAACTGAAAGTCAAGCAAGTAGTGGAGGAGATTTGAAAAGTGACTCGAATGACATAAGGCTAAGGAAGAAAATAGATGAGTAGATAGACAGTGAAGAGAGGCAAAAATAAGAGTGTAGATGGAGATTTAACAATACAAATTAAGATAGTAAGTAGCAGAAAAGTAGTGCAGCATGTATGTTCAATGAAATTAATTATAAGAGAAATCAAAATGCCTGTTATAAAACAATACTAGAATATCTCTTCTAGGAAACTCTGGCACTTAACAAATAAAAGCGAGCGGTGGGAAACTTATGGAAAGAAAGAAGTACCTAATTAAGGAAAAAAAGACATAGCGTTATAGATCACTTAGTCCTAGTAAGTTTCTCTTAGACTCTGTGTTTGAAACATTTTGATTGTTTTCACCGTATTAGACTACCTTTTTAATATAGCAACAAATTGCAAGTTATTTTTTTGTCTTTAAATAGCTCCTTCAGGAAAAGTGGATTTGTGGAGAGTAATTGAGTCTTCACACTCATCTAGAAGTAGATCTGTACATCTTATGTGGAAGGTATATACTTTTTGTGAATTGATAATCATATTGGTATCCTGTAGCTGATGTATTTAAGTATTTTAGTGTTGTAGGACATATAACTGCCAGAGGCATTTACTGTTATCAGAAAAAAAACCCCTCATGGAACTAAATTAGAATTGAAAAGGCTTTTGTTTACTGAATGATAGGTGAATGGAGTTTTGTAATATGTGTGGAAAGGGAGCGTTTAAATGTGTTCAGATCACTGGAAAATCTCATTGAAAGTCCTGAAAACTGCATTTAAATAATCCATTTTACCAAAGCTGTGTTTAAATTCATTTTAATCTCCTAGTAAAGACTCCAAAGGGTCTTTTCCATTTCAAATCTCAGTATTTGACTTCTGAAATCTGTCAAGGAAATTGTTGTGGCTGTCTGTCCTGAAGATGGGCCTGAAGAAAATACCTTGCTTTTCTAAGTACAATGTAACAGTTTTGTAATTTAATCTTTAATACTGCATATATTTTTGCTTGTGCAAAAACACTCTGAAACACTTACTACTGTGTATTTTTTTAATAGCCATTAAAAAGATTTCCACCTCCTGGGAGAATTCTAGGCTACAAAATACAGTATTTTCCAGAAAACGAGATTGCACTTAAAAGGACAAACAACTCTACTGAAAGGAAAATCACTTTACTTTTAAATGACGAGGCACATATTATATCTGTCACTGCCTATAACTCTGCTGGAGAATCTTCTGAAGCTATTTTGAGGATTCCGTCCACTGATGAAAAACGTAAGGTTTCTCAATGTCACATTATATTTTTCTCATTAATGAAAAAGTGATTTCATGACATCTGTTTAAGTTCTTATATAACAGAAGCCAAAATAGTGCTAAGGATCTGTCATGTGTGTCTATGTATATCTTGTCATATTTTGCTGTCACATATCACGTTTGTTATAGACATTATTGTTTGGGGTTTTGTTTTGAGATACAGTTGTTAAGATAAAAATACTTTGTGATGTCTTATGGAATTTCTATTTTATTACTTTTTGAGTTTTTTTTTTTGTTTTTTTTTGGTTTGTTTTTGTTTTTGTTTTTGTTTTTGTTTTTGTTTTTTTTTCTGTTTGTTTTTTTTTGTTGGGTTTTTTTTTTTTTTTTTTTGTTTAGGGGTTTTTTTCAGCTTTGCACCTCCCAAATAAATTTATGGAGTGCTACTCAATTCTTTTGCATCCCTTTGTTAGCTCATAAGATTGCTTACCACAGGGCATTATTGCAGAGTATTTAACAACGTCACTCAAAGATATGATACATAGAAGTCTTTAAGTTGTGTTAGTGGAAGCAGAGAAAGAAGCCTTGTGTTTATTCTTGTTTCATATGCATTCCCAGAGCACCCATCCTACCCTCTGCCAGGGTTAGGAAGCTGGTCTGCTCTAGCACAAGTGTTGCTCTTTGTCTCTTATGTTTAATTCTGATACTGTGCTGAGCCTTGTATTGCAACCTCCTGCTGCCTGCCATGATCTGTCAGAAAGGTTGTATTTGACACACTTGAACCGTTTCTGTGTCAGTTGTTCATGATGTAAGTGCAAGTGTCTCCCTGGGAATGCTCAATTAAATTCCATACCTGCTCAGAAAACTGGATATGTAGATGTGATGTTATTTTGTCCAAAAGGTTGCTGACTACCTCCCTGTCCTCTTTTGTATCCGGCCATAAAGGTTTTTCTGATTTTTCCATGCTGTGATGAGCTTCTGCACCCCCCCCCCCGATACATCTCCTTTTTTCTCTGCTTCATCAGGTCTTTTTTTTTGCCTCTGCTTTGCCAGGTTGGGTTTTCACTCAGACTTTCATTACCCCTGTCCTGCAGGCTGATGGTCCACCTTTGCTTCACTGTCATTCATGACCTTGCTGATTTGCTTTACTGTTCTCCCATTGCCTTTGTCATATCAAAACTTGCATATGGGCTACCTGCAAAATTGGTAGTAACTTGGTTTATAAAATTTTACACACTGTGAAATTTGGATTCTTAAAGAGAGACTGGTTCTTGAATTCTTTGTGTTTTTCAAGTTTTTATGAAGATAGAATTGCTGATGTTTCTTGTTAAATTTTTAGCCTCTCAGGTTATTGAACGAGTTACGACCTCTACAACAAATGAAGAAGTGATTGTGGAATGGATAACCTCTGAACGAGAAGCAACCAAATATGTGGTTGAGTGGTATGAGGAATCAGAGATGGACCCTTTTGGAAGATCATGGCAATATGTATCGAATTCTGCTAAATGGAAAAATAACAAAAGTATGTTTATTTATCTGTTACAGCTGTAACAATGTACGGACATACATGTATTTATGGGTAGACTGGAAAGAACAAACGGGGATTAATTTATGCAGCTTTCCTCAGACCATTTTAAACATAACAGTATTATTACATGCTTTAGTGAAATCTCTGCATATAATGTAATAGAATTTTTTAGTCTTTCAAATTTTCATGCAACATGCAAGGTAATGTTTGCTCCCATATGAGTTTAGGCTACAGATTTTGTGTTAAAGCAGTTCTGTGGCTTGATCTTCTGCCCGTAGGGGGGCCTGTGACTGATGCATACCCTTTTAGCAGAGGAATCTAGAACTTAAAAAAAAAGAATTTGAATATAGGAAAAAGTCATGCTCCTTCATGTGTTTTAGAGAGAGGGAGCATCACAGTCCTCTGTGGGCTGCAAGGGGATGGCCTACTTCTCCATAGGCTGCAAAGGAATCTTTGCTTCCCCTGTTCCAGTGTGGGTTCCCACCTACAGGACACAGTCCTCACTGAACTTCTCCAGCATGGGTCCTTCCCACAGGCTGCAGCTATTCACAAACTGTTCCAGTGTGGCTCCTCTGTGAGGTCACATTCTCCTTCAGCCATCCACCTGTTCCAGTGGGAGGTCCTCCACAGGCTGCTGCGGACGGATGCTCCATTGTGGACTCATTCACACATCACAGTCCCTTCAACTCAAGTTCACAGTGGAGTTCCAGTCTGTCTAGTATGTCAGCACAGAAACAGCAGCACTGCCCTGGCCACCTGCCAGCCCAGGCACATCCCCATGGCTGTTATCAAAATGGTTTCAGGCACAAATCAATAAGACGTTAAGCAGTGCAGCACTACAGCAAGTCACAAAAGCAAAAAGCGGTCACTAACTAGACTCTAATGTCCAGTCAAGCAAGTGAGCCCCACAGCAAGCACAGGAGCCTGCTTTTCAGTAGTTGCACAGTAACTAACAGCTATGAGTTCAGTCTAGTACATACCAAACAAATCTGACATCATCTCAGTGGTTCAACTCCTGTCTGGCTCCCAGAGAAGGACTGGTGTGGTTTAACCCCAGCCAGCAGCCAAGCCCAGGCAGCTGCTTGTTCAATGCCCCACCAGTGAGATCAGAAAGAAAATCAGAAGGCTAAGAGCTGGAAAACTCATGGGTTGAGGAACAGACAGTTTTGTAGAGAAAGCAAAAGCCTCATACACAGGCGAAGCAAACAAGGAATTAATTCACTGCTTCCCATGGGCAGGCAGGTTTTCATCCATTTTTGGGAGAGCAGGGCCCCATCACATGTAACAGTGACTTGGGAATACAAACACTGTCATTCCAAATGTCCCCCCATTCCTCCTTCTTCCGCCACTTTATACTGAGCATGTCTGGAGTCACATGGTCTGGAATATCCCTTTGGTCAGTCGGGGTCACCTGTCCTGGCTGTGTCTCCTCCCAGCCTCCCCTGCACCCCCAGACCCCTCACCAGCGTGGCAGTACGAGAAACAGAAGAGGCCTTGGCTCTGTGTGAGCCTTGCTCAGCAATAACAAAAACATCTCCACATTATCAACCCTTCAGCATCAACCCAAAAACAGCCCCATACCAGCCACTGGAAAGAAAATTAACTCTGCTCTAGCTAAAACCAGCTGGGGTAGTGTGTATATAATGGCTATCATAACTCTTGCTGTGTTGCAGTAGGTGTAAGGGACTGAAAGAGCAGCAGAAAGCTGATACAATGTAGGGGGATCTGTCCATAGCCATTACTCTTGCTAAGCAAGCTGCAGAGCTTGAGAGGAATGATCTAGGAAACCTGTTACACTGGTTTCATTCCAGGGGATGTAAAGCTACAGATATATCATCTTAGAGTTGATGGGAGTTGTTGGAAGTAGTGGGTGCACCCTGTTGATTACTTGGCAGCTGGATTGTTCAGAGTTCAAAACTTCATTTCCAGAAGCTTGAACTATGTCTTGAGACATAAAATTCTACTGCAGAGGTCTCAATTGGGATAATTGTACCCTTGAGTCAGGTTGTTTAGAAGCAGATCTGGAACATCACTGTAGAAATAACAGAATAATAGAATATTCTGAGTTGTAAGTAGCCGAGAAGGATCACTGAAGTCCAACTCGTGCCCTGCACAGAACACCCCATGAATCACACCATGTGTTTGAGAGCATTGTCCAAACACTTCTTGACTCTGTCAGGCTTTGTGCTGTGACCACTTCCCAGAGGAGCCTGTTCCAGTGTCCAACCACCCTCTGGGTGAAGAACCTTTTCCTGATACCCAGCCTAAACCTTCCCTGACACAGCTGCTTGCCATTCCCTCAGGTTCTAAGTGCTAAGGGCTGGGACCCCACTGCTTTTTAATCTGTTTGGTGCATGAGACAAAACTGTCTCCTGCAGAGCAGTAAACATGAAGATATGTGAAATTAAAGATACTACCTTTAAATGTAATTTAGTACTGGTTGTTTGAAAATAGAGACTTCCTCTGAAACCGTAAACTGTTTTGGAATGAGTAAGTGGATTCACATAGAGAAGTTGTATGAAGCTGAATTATAATTACCCATTCAAAGTATTTCTAGTGAAAAATGAGTCAGAAACCATGTGCTCTTAGAATACTACTATAAAAAAATGTGTTAAAGGTAGTAATGAACATTCAAGTCAATAATTACATATTGTGCTTGCTAAAGAGTTGAAGAAAATAATAACGGTACATTTATAATTCCCTTGTGATTTACTCTATTTTCTTTGTATTAATGCCATATAGAGATTATATGTAAATACTCCTTTCTTTCCTTTACAGAAAACTTTAAACCATTTACATGCTATAACATCTCAGTGTATCCTCTTTATGGAATTAAAGTAGCAGCTCCATCTTACGCACAAATCTATGCTCAAGAAAAAGGTATGTGTTTTAAAGTAATCATGTTGTGCATGATGTGTTCTAGTCTGTTTCTCAGGTTGTATTATCTTTGAGTGATTTGGTACTATCATTATCTGAAAGAGAGATGAAGATGGTGGAAAAAACCCTAGGTTTCAGGGTTCCTGATTTCTGTTTTGTTCAGCGACAAAATTGGTGTATAAGAAAGTATTCATCTTGTGGTGCAGGTGTATTGCTGCTTGAACCCACTAATTTTTGTGAAGTTTACATATTGTGTACAAAGCACTTGGAAAGAGTATAGTTTGAAGCATGAAAGAGTTTTTTAAACTAGCTATATCTTCAACGTTACAGCTCATTTAGATATATAATTATACTTGATTTTAGTGCTTGAATATATTTGTCAATCTTAATATATGAGGAAGTTCTACTTATAAAATGAGTGGTTTGAAAAACTTACTGTTTGTTAAATTTTATGGTGTAATAAAATATTTGCAGTCTTGCACGTGGAAAATGGTAAGAATATAGGATGTTTGTAATTGAATAGAAACTGTGTATGAAGTAGTGTTTTGTGGGGAAAGGGTTAAAGTTTCTTTATTTCTAGAAGTTTAATGTGAATTTAATGATTTATGCAGCCAGGTATAAGAATATAGTTTACTGGTAATTTTAAGATTTCGTGTGAAAGTGTTGATTTGTGTGTGTGTGCATAAATAGATCTATGCAAATGTGCACGCACACAAAGTACAGTGCACCACTGAACAGCATAAATTACTGGGAGGAAGCAATGGAGTATTTTAAAGTCATGATTACTAGCACAATTAGAACTGTGTTTTGAGTGCTTTCCTGTTTATAGGGAGCTGTGACAACACTCAAGGTTGTTAGAGAATGGGAAGGAAGCTATTTGTTTTAAAACTGAACCACAGAGAACTCTTTCTTCAAAGTTATGAGCAATGCATGTGAGGTGGTGTTGTGTAAGTAGAAAGGCTTTGTTTAGTGTGATGGGCAAGGCTGGGCGTGCTGGGGGTGCTGGAGATGCCCCTTGAATTCCAGCTCAGCCACAGACCTCCTGCATAGGCAGTGGCCTTGCACCTGAGTCCTCCCATGAGTGCATAAGGATATTTTTCCTCTTGATCTGTCTCTGATGTTGTGACAATAGAGGCTTTTAATGATCTCAAGGTATTTGAATACAGTAACACCTAGAACTATGGAAATGCCAGAATAGATGAGGTGAAGTTTTATCAGAAGAATTCCCACATTAAAGAGGGTGAGAAAAGTTAAGAGTTATGTCAGAGCACTAAGACTACATATTTTCTCATGCATATGTTTGCTGTAATGTTACTGGTATATGTGAAGTAACAGAGGCAGATAACATTGTGGTACATTGACTATTTTACTACTTTTGCTGTTTTATAATGCTTCTCTGTAGAGCCATCAGAAGGACCTGTGGCTGATACAAGCATTCTGGGGAAAAATGAAGTTACAATAAAGTGGAATGAGATTTCAAAGGATAAAAGAAATGGATTTATCACTAACTATACAGTATTTTATAAACCTGAAGGTGGAAAAGAATTGAGTAAGTATTCATTAAACAGCAATGCTTTCAAACAGGGTTAGGAAATTTACAATCTCTCTTCCATCATGACACAACTTTGAAGTCAATGGAAAAAGTCAGGAGTGACAGGAATAGAGGAGCTAAAATACATTGGAGAGTCATAGATTCAGTGTAAATTGATAGATCGTGAGAGTTCAGTGAATTTATAAGTTTTCATGCTCATCATTGGAAGAATATGCCTTCAGCTTCTAGAAAAGTATGGTGGAAATTTTCTGTTAAAATGTTTTTATTCAATGTTATATTAAAAGCAAATTAGGAAATAACAGTAAAATAAGCTGCCAAAACCAGCTTTGGACATAGTTGTTAAATCAGTTTCTTCAGATATGTTTGGTTTTCTGTGCTTGCTATTGCTTAATGGTCTGGAGGCTGATAGCATAAATTTGAGCATATTCCTAATCTCCTCCTCAGGAACAGTGTCCATGCAGTCTGACAGTGTAATACTGTCTGTTCAAAACTCTTTAGTTTAAATCTCAGCTGAAGCTTTCATGAAAAGTATTTGAGTGACTTAAACGTTTCTTCCTATATAGTTTATGAAAAATGCTGTTGGATCATTCACTGCTTCAGAATTAGTTTTTTCCCTCCCTTTTATAGACATTGTTAGCAGGCACCTAACACAATCTCTTTTTGCAAAGTTTGTAAATGTACAAATCTTACAAAGTTTGCAAACGTACTTGCCTTTTTCTTATAGATATTCAGTTCAGAGCCAGGGCAAGAGTATTGGTGGTAATTTTTAAATGTGAAAGAGAAAGCTCGTTATTTCTGTCAGATTCAGTCCCCGACATGCAATTTTTCCTACCATGTTGGTTTCTGAGTAATTTAATACTGACTGCTTTGTGCAGGGTCATCCAAACATGGAGCCTCATGTTACAGAGCAGTATATCTCCATATTACTTGTATGGAGATAGCAGGCTGTGTCCTTTTTAGGGCTTTAGATTATTTGCTCTAGAAAATTAGTTGTAAATAGCAACTCAAGGGAGTTAAATTTAAATGCTGAAAGATGTTGTACTGGTGTTTTTTGAGGCTTCTCTGATGTCACATCTTGGTAAGAACAGAACATGGGGTTTGTGCCAAGGGGACTTCATTGATGGCCTTTTAACACTAGAACTTCATTTTTCCACCCTTGATTTAAGAAAAACTCAGTTTATTTTAACTTGGGGCATATTGGAGCATAACTGTTTCCTGGGTATTTCTTGACAGAACTGACTGATGACATGAGTTGACTTTGACTTTATGCACAATAAAATGTTTTAGTGATTGTAATTTCTAACATGGAGATGGGTTTGGTACTGTTAGTAGACATGGGGTGATAGGATATGTGCCCTGCTTAAAAAAATTTAAAGATGAAGCACATGATGCTAATTTCAGTACTGGACAATGTATTGGAAACACTGAGTTCTATTCATAAAAGCATTTTGAAAGTTGGAAAAAAATTCCTGTTGATTTTGGCTTTCTTTTGACTTTATTAGGGTAGTGTCCCAGTGCTGATAGATGTCATTCTTTTGGATGATCGGTGTCTAACTGCATGTACTAGAAATGTAACTGAATTTCACAAGCTACTGAAACCATTTGAAGCTCTTAGTTTCTGAGCCAGCTATTTTAAAGAAAAGAAGTTCTCAAAGCACTGTTTTCAGTGATAAGCTACAGGAGATCATAATTCACCTATCTTTAATATTAGCAAAAATATTTGTATTTATTTTTAAAAGTATATAATGATTCTGGGGTTTGCCTCAAACTTTTAAGTAGTATTGGTAAACATTGCCTAGTAATTTAGGTTTTCTTTGTAAAAGGACTGGTAAGATTGCTTTGTATTTCAAGTTATCTTTAAAATAGTTTGTGATCTATTATTGTGAACGTTGCTAAATAAATGTACAGTTCCCTCATATAATATTACTTTTGTGTGTTTACTGACATACATCTTCTCCTATAAAGATGAAACAGTGAACTCTGATGTTCTGCAATACAGACTTAAGTCCTTAAAGGCTAATACACAATATACTGTCTATATCATGGCAAGCAACAAAGCTGGTGGAACCATTGGAGAGCGAAAAACCTTCAAGACTTCGAAACTGGGTAAGTAATAATCCAGGTTAGTCATTGCTACTTTAAAAAATGGGTTTGTGAGTAAGAAATATGGGACGTTGTTGTTTAGGCATTTGTTAGCTTCTATTTGTTTTTTAAGTAGTGTTGAACAAAACAAGGAAGAATTGGCAACACTAGTTGAATTTAACTTAATTTCACTGATGATCTCACAGATTAATAAAAAGCTCAGAATTAGAAGTCAACCCCAAAAATCTTCATTTAGTTGTCAGTAAAGCTGTGGAGTACTATGGTTGTTTGTGGAAGCAGCAGTGTGTATGCTATCAGCTATGGGATGGGATGCCTAACAGTTCATTAAAAAGTAGACTTTTCCATCTGAGAGATTTAGAATAACCACACGTTGTGTTGCACCTATTCTGCTATATCAGCTTAAGTGATAAATGCGTGCAGAGGTTGTGGCCATTGTGTGTGTAGGGAAATACCTTTTCCTACCAGATTTGACAAGGAGGTTGGTATAATAGCAGCAGATCAAAAGTTCAAACATTTTCTCATTTCAACTTCTGGAAGAATGTTCTCAGTGCATTCCTAAATGCCTCTGGTATGCTGGTACGTGGAAGCTAGCTCAGAAATCTGTGCAGTGTTTCAGTCACAGTATCTGTATTTTTTAAAATTTTAAATCTGTCTCTTGCACTTAATTTTCTATTTATCTTGTTGTAACTGGTAGAAGTGGCACTGACCGGCAAATTTAGGTGAGTGTAAAATAACAGGTGACCAAAGAGGTGGTAGAGTCTTCATCCTATGTTGCTTTCAAAGGCTGGCATGGTATCACCCTAAGCAGCCTGATCTAATTTTAAAATTGCACGAAGTGTTCTACAGATATTCCCTCCAATCTAAATTACTGCGTAATTCTAGTAAACAAAGGAAATTTTAAAATGAAATAAATCTGTTCCTGAGACATTGTGGAAAATCTGATCATGACCTGGTGTTCTGGCTCAGTTACTGTGGCTTGTTGGATTCAAAATACTCATCTTTTGACTCATCATACAATGCATATCATACAGTATGCTGAGTAACTTTGGCTATTTTTTCCAGAGCTCTTTAGAATTGCGCTAATTAACTGACTTGGATGTTAAAAATTAGTTGTCTTAAGGTAATACCTGAAGAAATGACAAACACCCATGGACTGATAGGTGTTTTGGTTTTTATTTGTTTGTTTGTTTTTGTCTAAAGATAAAGAAGATGTCTTTTTTATTGCCATACCTGTTGGGATAAGCATGTTGTGTCTGATAGGCCTTCGGATAACATGCATTTTGAAAAAACATGCGTGAGTACATTTTCTGCTGTCTAAAACTGAATGCAACCTGTTGAAATTAACTTGTAAAATGGGAATTTTTATACATTTTATAAATGCTTTTGCTGTGTTCAAAACCAATGTCAAAATAGAAAACAAGCAACTGGAGTAACAAAAAAGTGTGCAGCTTATACTTTAATTGCAGTTTATGTGCTGTAGTCCAAAAATAAATACTAATTTTAGAAATTTTAGTAAATTAAATAAGAGAAACAGATTTACATATCACCTATGTAATTTTATTCAAAAGGCTGCATGCCATTTGCAGTTCCATGGTCATTTAAGTGAGGGGAGCAAACTTCAAGTCAGTTTCTGAGAAATTAATAATGCCAAGAAATAAAGTTTTCTAGACACTTTTAATATGCTAGGACAGCACTTGGACATATTTCACATAGCCCCTATTGCTTATCTTACCTATAATAATGTGACTCTTGTTAGTTTGTGATGCCTTCCTTGAGATGCAAAGGAGTAATGGAAACATCTAGAAATTACATTGTGTGAAAGCATTTGGAAGATTGATGCTTGACTCTGGATCCATATCTGTACATGATTCTTAATCCTTTCATCTGCTGTCACTGATGTCCCCTTGCAGATTTTAAATTGCTTTCTCTGAGCATGGGGATCCAGTAACATCCCAAAGATAACTGTGAGGTTTTTTTAAGGTTATGAAATATGCTTTTCTTTCACATGAAAAGTGACTGGGTTGTTTGACTGATGAGAAGGTTAAAAATCTGAATTTTGGGGCATTCTAAGCTATTAGAACCAATACTGTTGTCAAGTGAAGCATCAGGTAATAAGTACAGCTGAAGCAATAAGTATAATTTCTGTCCCTTTTACATCATCATCTGTGTTGTGTATTCTGAATCTTTACAATAGTAAGAAACCATGTTTTGATTCTGGAGAATACTTTGAGATGCAATTAAGTGTTTATATTCCTGTGTAGATCAAATTGCCATGTGAACAGTCAAGCTAAGGCCTGGTTTTCATTCTCTTATATCTACACCCAGTGTCAACGTGTGAGTCAGTGAACAAGCATCATTTATCTGTTGTTAACTTAGGGGCTCCATGTAGCTCTAATGTGGTGCAGTTCTAGGGACACTTTCTTCGAACAAAGTTCACCTGAGGTGGCTTTTCACTGAAGGAACATCCTGAAACATGATCACAATAGAATTTGTATACAGTCTTATTTTGGCATGCTCTTACTTCAATCTATTTAATCAAATAATATAATATAAGAATACATAATCGATGGGATGGGATGGGGTAGAATAGAATAGAATAGAATAGAATAGAATAGAATAGAATAGAATAGAATAGAATAGAATAGAATAGAATAGAATAGAATAGAATAGAATAGAAGTAAGGCTTTTGTGAATTAGTAGATTTTCTGCAGTGTCTCTGTAACCCAAGAGATCTTGTTGAGATCTTTTATAATAAAAATCAATGTATGGGAAAACAATTTTATTGAAAAGCATTGTGATAATATAGAAAAGACTCCTTTGTGAAAGTTTGATGCTTTAGCAGTATTTGGACTTCCTTATGATTTGTTAATTTTATTTTTAATCACCTATTTCTTTTGTAATTTGACTAAAATTCCTTTCTCAATGATAGGTTAAAAAAGATCTTCTGGCCCGATATACCAAATCCTGAAGAGAGCCTTGCGGTGGAATGGCCTTTTCCTGCATCTATGGTAATAGCTGCAATTTTATGCATTAAAGAAGGGATCAAATGGAGAGAAGAGAAATCCTTTAAAGGCAGTCATTTAATGAATTTTTAAAAAACCATATTGAGTTTCATTCTTCTTTTTAAGTGCTGTAAAATGCTCTTTGTAATATTCCAAAGCAATAGAGAAGATGCATCTTCATAAAGTATATTCATCTAATTCTTACAGGATATTGAGAAATAATGTTTTGAAGTGACAAAGTGGTTCGTGGACATGGTTCATTTAATGAAGTAAATTAAATTTGCACAGGCTATTGAGTCTATTAAATCGGGTTTCCACATCTGCATACCTCCTCCCTTCTCCACAAAAAATGTATTGCAACATACAGTAAGATTTGGTATATGATTGTATTAACACTGCTGTCTTTTTATTTGTTGAATATTTATTCCTTATTAAAGTGTTGGTGTTCATTTGAATTGAGTGGAGTTGATCAGGTTTATATAGCAAGTGTAATCTGTGGAGAATGGGATTTAAACTTTTTTCTCAAAAAATGTCTGGTTAGACTACAAAAAAAGGACACAATCCAAACCTGATTCTGAGCCTTCATTGAAACTCATTATTTCATTAAGCACAGAAAACCTAATATGAAAGTGTTTAGCAAAGGGACAGGATAACATTGTCATTTTTAATATTCATTCCTATGTAACTGCATCCCATCTGAAAAGCACATAAACTCTTCATTAGTGCACTTCTAAAATTATAAATCAAACAGAGCTCAAATAGCAATAATTTATTTATTAAAAAACCCTAATACATTATCTATCCCTTTCTAATGCTCCAGTTTATCTCTTTGTACTGACAGAATAATTCCTTTTTGAAGAGAGTGCCATCTGAGACTAAAACTGTGGACTTTGAAGACATAAATGTTTTGGAACCCTGTTTTCCTGAAGAAAGCCAGGAAGAATCACTCTTAATAAATTATGAAAACCATGTTTCTGAATGTACTGATATTGATACAAAAGGCATAACTAATAGAGATGAAAAGATGCTGTATAATGAAGAAAATGAAGTTGCTAAATCTTTTTCACCACCCATGACTTATGTAATGACTGATCAATTTGCCAGAAGTCAAATGCATTCAGCTTTGATGCCAGTGAAGGAAGTCCAACCCATAGAAATGCTGGGAAATGATTTGTGTGGATTCCAACAGAATCCAATTAAAAATGAAGAAAATGGTGATGAAGAAGTTTTAAAGCTGGAAGATTTCAGTGAAAAACCACTGTTCAACCCATACCTGAAAAATTCTGTTAAAACAAGGGAATTTGTTTCTGAGAACTTGCCAGAACACAGTACAGATGAACGCAAAAGCCAGTCAAGTGTCTTACCTCCTTTTCAACCAAATGTTCCAGGACAATCCTACGTAACACTGGACATGTTCAGGCTGGCCAAAGCTCAGTAGCATGAGAAAACTTCATTGTAAAATCCTCCTGTGAGATTGGCACTGCTGCTTCTAGGCATTCATATGTTCTAATCTGGGTGATCTCAGTTAATTTGTATGGGAACACTCTCTTCCTTTAAATAGCTGTGAAGTAATTTTTTGCACTGTGTTTATACATGTCAGAGTTCACTTTCAGTGTGGGTAAACACCCAGTTTTTTATTGATTTGGTTTTTCGTTGTTTTGGTTTTTCGTTGTTTTGGGTTTTTGGTTTTTGGGGTTTTTTACTAGACATACCAGTAGTGAGGCAAAAGAAATAGCTTTTGTTATTTTTTCTTAGTTCTCCTGTATCAATCTGTTAAAACAACCTGATCTTACTGCAGGAGCATCCAGGAGTGCAAGCAGCTCATCTATTTCCCCTGCAGACAACCAGTTCCTAAGGCTCGGCTCCGCTGGGGAAACATGAGCAATCTTGAACAGAATTGGAATCTGCCAAATCCTTTCTTCAGTTACATGAAGCAGGACTACTTTCCTGTTCTTATTTCCCTTCATTGTTTTTTATCTGGTTTTATATATCATATTCCTCCGGTTTTACAAATATTCTGTAGATTTCATTTGCTGGTTTTTTGTATCCTAGCTCTTGAATTAGTGGTTTGACTTACAGTTTCTTCTGTCTTTAATGAGAAAGAATTTCTTAATTTGGAAAATATGTGTTGTGCTGGCTATGTTGCTTCCTTTCCTTTCTCGCGTTTTTAATAATCCTCAGCATTTTGTGCTGTTTTTGTCTCTCCTGTTTGTTTCCTGCTTTTCAAAACTGCCTATTGAAGGATGACTTCTTACCTTCTTGTTCCTTTGCTTCTAATTTGTTTCAGTTTAGAACTGTGTTTCCCAGTTGAGATTTTGATGTTTTGAACTGAAAAAGAAATCAACTAAATAGGTCATCTTTTGTTGGAATAAGCAGTGCATTAGAAAGTTATTTTTCAGGGAGGTAATGAAAAAACACTAAGTCTATGAAATCTTCCCAGATATTCTCTGGTAACTGATTTAGGATTAGGTATTTCTACGTGAAGGCTGTAACTTTTGTCATTTGTTTTATGATTTTGATAAATCATAAAATCTAATTGTAGTTTTTGTTTTACAAATCAGCAATTAAGCAGTAAGGCACTCAATTGTGCTAATTTTTTTGCAAGAAAGAGACCATTACTGTAAAATTCTTACTGAAATACTTACTCTGTTAAATAACAGGTTTAAAAATATGGAGAGTCTTAAGTAAATTGTGTTATAAGGGGATGTTCAATGTAACACATATGGGGATACAGTAATTTTAAGACTAAACTGTTCTCACAGTATTTAGAGGCTTGACATCATCAGTCTTGTTTGCACATAACTACAGATTTCTTTCAGGATAAAAAAGATACAGGACTCATGGGGATAGAAAAATGAGAGACAAATGTGAACAGAAATAGAAAGCCTTTTGTTTCTGTGCAGGAAGAGGAGTGGGAGAATGGAAAATATATTGTCCAGCACGAATGGGGAGGCTGAGCCTTTCCCTGGATGCATTGATTATTACTTGCATTGTGTTGGGGAAATAGGGTAAAGTTTTGCATTTAGGATCTTTGTCTGTAGTTTGCAGCTACTTTAAGAACAGCGTTTCTCTAGTTTCCAAGAAAGGACGAGAAAACAATTTCTGCAAATGTTCCTTGTCCAGAAACACTAATTTCCACCTCTCATGTTTGTTGGATCACTTTCTCAGCCATGGTGCTCTAAGCCTTTGCTTACTTAGGTGCATGTATGTTTGCTTACTTAGGTAAATCATGCTCTGAAATTAGGGCAAAGCTTTGGTTGGGTCAGCTTTTTCTGCTGCATCTGTTGGTTCTAGACTTCTCACTCACAGCTGTATTGTTGTTTCCTTGGGTTCAGAACTCACTGACTCCATAACAGCAATTTTTTCCCTTAAATCTCAGTATTTGTTTTAATATTACAATATATAAAAATAAACAGATGAAGAGATATTTTGGGCCTGTCTGGGAATTGTTTAGCAGCCATATGAAAGCTGCATATTCTGAGCTGCATGTTTGAGACAGGTAAAAAGTGAAAATAATGCAGCCTTTAAGGGATCATTAGAAAGGGGAGGTTCTAGGTTCTGGAGAGTAAGTGTAACCTTTTTTTAAATCCTATTTTATTTCCTTCCCTATTGATATACTGCTTTTCTCTCCTAATTTTTCTGTTTCCCTTGCCCATTATTTTCTCTGTAATAGCAAAATGAAAGAAGTGGGCTCAGTACATTCCAGAAGTTAAGACTGCTTTTTGCACATGCTTTGGAATGAAAGCTTCTTGCACTTGGTTTGTTTTGCATTGGGAGTTGCACTCTTTCTGGCCTTTCACAATTTGTCTCTCAAGCTAATGCTGTGAACCATTAAAAAATAAAACTGAGCAAATACATAAATTTTAAAAAAAATTATTTATACTAAATACACCATTTAGACACTTTAGATTTTCATATTCACTTAAAAAAGGCCTCACTTTGGACTACTGTTTGCAGGGCCACAAGAGAGTGGGCCTTAGTCATAGTATTTTCTAACATGGCTGCAATTTGAGTCGGTAGCTTTCTTTGAAGGTTCAACAACAAAAATATTACTCCACTTGGGTTGTTATTCAGGGGACAAAAGTAAGTTTCCAAGTCAGTTTGTTAAAAAACAGGTACTTACTAAACAGCACTAGTTCTTGGGAGCAGACAGTGCTTCTGAGAAAATCAAGGTGCTCTTCGTCAGGGCTGAAGCCTGATGAGCATTTCTCAGATTATAGCGTGGCTGGTGGGGGAGACTGTAGGATGCACCACCTCAATCCACCTGGTGACTAAAGTCAGCTTCTCTGGGCATCTACACAACCCCAGGCAGTGCCACAGGCTGGGGCAGAGTGGCTGTAAAGTGCCCAGGGGAAAAGGCCCTGGGGGTGCTGGTGACAGCAGCTGGACATGAGCCAGGCTGTGCCCAGCTGGCCAAGGAGGCCAATGGCATCCTGGCCTGGATCAGCAATGGTGTGGCCAGCAGGAGCAGGGCAGGGATTGTCCCCTGGACTGGGCACTGCTGAGGCCACAGCTCGAGTGCTGTGTCCAGTTCTGGGCCCCTGAGTGCAAGAAAGACATTGAGGGGCTGGAGCGAGTCCAGAGAAGGGCAATGGAGCTGGGGAAGGGTCTGGAGCACAAGTGCTGTGAGGAGCAGCTGAGGGAGCTGGGGGTGTTAGCCTGGAGAGAAGGAGGCTCAGGGGAAATCTTATTACTCTCTAAACTGCCTGAAAGGAGGGGTTTTGTCTCTTTTCCCAAGTAACAAGTGGTAGGACCAGAGGAAATGGCCTCAAGTTGTGACAGGGAGGGTTTAGATTGGATAGTAGGAAAAATTCCTCCACTGAAAGGCTTGTCAAACACCGGACCGGGCTACTCAGGGAAGCATTGAAGTCACTAACCTGCGGGTGTTTAAAAGACGTGTGGATGTGGCTTTTTGGGGGTCATAGTTAAATGGTGAACTTGGCAGTGCTGGGTTAACAGTTGGACTCCATGATCTTACAGGTACCTTTGAACCTAAAGAAGCCTGTGATTCTGTAGGGTGCCTTCAAAACAGTAATCTGCTTTGTTGATACCACATTTTTCCCTAGTGGAGACAGGAGCTGAGAACTTAAAGAGATTGGAAATCTGATCAGACTTTCTGTAGGTGCACCCATGCATATCATTCCTAAACATAAAGATTACATTAGAATTGCCTCTGTGCTTTTCTAACCCACTCAAAACATTCATGTCTAGCTTGTTCTGAGCTTCTTTTCAGCCAACTGTCCATTACTTGTTTCAGCATTTAATCTCCCCTCCAACTTCTTCATTGTCTCCGTAGTGTTTGTTAGACCTTACACGAGGAACTGCCATGTATTATGCATCTTTGCTGTGAGAACGAAATTAGAATGCCCAGTGCAAAACATGTTTTGCTATTTCTTTGGACAGTATGATTTTTCCAATATGTTTTGCGTGCACAGCTAAGGAAAGCTGAAATGCCTTCACTTTCTTTCTCTAGTATTTCCACAAGCAGAACATCTTCAGATGTAGACTTTTAAGAAAGGGATAGGAGTTGGCCCTATTGCTGCTGCAAGTTGGTGTAGCTTCAGCAGAAGTGATGCATTTACGCAGATATATGCATATATGCATATACATATATACATATATGTATATATGTGTCTGCATAAATGCATCATGTGTGTATGCATATATGCATCTATGTAACTGCACTGATTCCTCTGAGAATTGCCTTTGAAGTGCACCTGAGCATATTCATGTGTGCCTGTGCCTGAGCCCAGACACAGTGAGGTGTCATAATTAATCTAGTTTGCAGCAACACTCGCAGAGAAGGAAGTTGTTTATGTGATTTATATTGCTGCGTAGTGTCATTCGCCAGCACAGATGGAATTCCAGGCTGCTTCACTGCTGGGCTCCTCTGTTCTGCATTGTGCACAGAGTCTAGCATAGGAGGTCCTGGCCTTTGGGCAGAAAGCCTAACCCATATTTGTGCTGTATCTGTTGCTGTGCTTTTAGATTGATGCTCCTTGTTTCTGAGTTTCCTGCGTGAGGAGGTGACTGGCTCCCTCCCTTCACAGTTCAGTGCAAACTCAGAGAGTCTGGATGCTCAAGCTTTGGACTCAAGGAGGCTACAGTCCTTTAGACTTTAGGAGGCCTGAGAACTACAGGGTAGGTGTATCATCCGTTGCTCCCATGGTACAGGTAAATGCTAAGATCAATAGTCAGATAATAATTTTAATGCCTTGTGATTGCAGCTGTGGTAGGCAGGGCAAATCTCACAGAGAAATTGAGTAGATTTGTGCAGACACAACAATCTTAGGGTATTGATATTGGGGGAGGTATTAGACACTTTAAAATGACACTGAAAGGCTTGGAGGGACAAATATCAGAGACCATGCGCTGTGCAGCCTCAGAAGAACCATCGTGCACACATTGTGATGTAGTCATAAAAGTGAGATTTTATCTGGTGGTTTTGTGCAGGTGAATGGTGCCAAATCCTTTGGCGTTATATTGTCAGGGATAAGAAATATTGCAAGAAAAGGTAATGACTCAACTGAAGTTCTATCTCAAAGAAATCTCATATTTTAATTTCGAAGACTCCCTTGATGAATTTGAGTATGCAGCCTTTGTTGTAACAGGGGTTTCATGTATTAGGTTGTAAGATTTTATCTTTGCACATCTAGGTGTAAAAATACAAAATACTGAAGATTCAAAAGCACAGTGTTTGGGAAGTTGTTTATGTAACAAGCAATGCAGTTCTAAATCTCAGTGGTCACAGAAAACAGTGATTTGAATAAAAAAATCATGCCTCTTAGGATTGTAAGAGGTAATTTGTGAATACATATTCAATAGCTTTATCTTTTACTAGCAGCTATTCTGCAATAGATAAGATATCCTGCTAAAGTTCACTTGAAAATAACACATAGTGCTTGTGTGCCATAAATTATTTAAGACTACATAAAAGCTTCTTGTAAACAGATGAAATGGATACTAATTTAAGATAATGTCTGAGTTGCTTTGCTCTTGTATCTATCTACTACAAAGACAGTGAAAGCTTTGTTCTACTGCTTTGTGTAAATGTCTGGCATACTGATAACAGGAAGCCGGGCATATTCTCACTGCAGGCAAGTCTAGAGCCCATAAGAATATGTGTTTATTGCAAATTCAGGTAGTTGTTAATTGCAGCCTCTTCTGCCTCCTGGCAAGACAAAAGTAAAATATACAGTGATCTTATGGTGTTTCTGTAGAAGGACTATTTACTGGAAAACGTTCTACTCTTCCCTCAAAAGTAAAGCATTACTAAAGGAATTTATATGTCCTGTGAACAAAGGTTGACATTTGTAAATGGAGCTGACAAAAAATCATCAAGCATTGTTTTTGTAGCATGACCTGTTCTTAGTCATACTATTTATTAGACATATTTATTCCAAAATACTATTTGTACCCTTTTCGCATACAGGTTTGTGTTTTGCAGTCTGAGAATTTATGAAGAGGGCTCTGAGCAAAATAGTGTCATTTGCATCCATCATGCCTTTCTTTCTTCTACTTTGTAGAAATTATTTTCCCAGTATTTAACAAAATTGTAATTACTCTAGTGAACTTGGATTAATTTGGCTGCTCTTTTACTGGGCTTTCTAATGATCATTTTATTTGCCTTTTTTCTCAAGAGTAAATAGTCATTTTACTGCTGCCTTTCTATTTAATTAAAAACTACTGTTTTATTTAGGTCTTTTGAACTCAGAACATGAATATGAAGAGTGACAATCCAAAAATGGGAACAGATGTTTGACTAACACATTCTTCTGTGAATTGAGACTTTTAAAATATATAAATTTTTAAGAATGTCAAAACATGAATAGAAACAGATGTACATACTTATGCTGTAGATTGATCCTCCTAACAGTATCGTAACAGGATACTTGAAAAGTAAGTAGAATGATTATTTAATGCTGCCCATTTGCAGGAGACTGGAGAAGTGATTAATGGCTTGAAACAACTAAAATGTGTGTTTGAAGGGGGGAACAGGGCGTGTTCTGGGTGGCTACCAAGCCACTGCCCCCCACCCCTCTGCCCCACAACTTCCTTTTCTCAAAATCTGAATTACTTAAAGTTGGAGTTTGCTAACTGAGTGCTTTGTGAAGGACCGTACTTTAATTGGATGCTGCTTTAAAATTTGCCAAGTGCTTTATTCTCTAAAGTTTGCAAATAAATTCTGCTATTCAACCTCCTGTGAAGTTCATTGTCTTCTCCTGTGTGCTACCCGAGGGTGTTGAAGTACCTCAGCCCTTTAAGCTTGGGGCATAACACCATTCCTATGCTGTACTTCCTCCAGCTCTTAAAAGAGACAAGTGTAGAAAATGCTTTCACCAGACAGAAAAGGGCACAGTTTCAAACCAGTCATGTATCTAAATTTGTGAGAGATTAATACTCCAGGGCGCAGGCTGCCCTGAGATACCACAACTACAGAGTAAGGACGTCCTTTCCCAGGGTCCTGAAGTACTCAGGTTTTCCAAATGAGCTTTGGGAACATGGAGGGGGCTGGAGGGTTAGCCCACAACTCATTTGCTGGGGGATGAGAATTCTGGGAGAGCTGCAAAGTGGGTGCTCAGGAACAGAACAGAACATCTAAGGCTGCAGTGGGCTTGTTTCCCAATTCAAGCTGTCAAAGAAACTATGCTATCATATGGTGGTTTTCATTTTAAAAGTGCTGCTCTAACATTGAGTAGTCCTGTTGAGTAGTGGGGCCAAGACTTTTGAGTTTGAATGTCTGCTACCAGTATCTTTCTCAGCCTCTTACGTTGCCTTGATTTCCAGGCACTGCTCAGCCCCACACTGATGAGCAGCAAGGCTGCTGAGCCAATAAGTATATTGTCTCAGTTTCAGGGTATGACCTGAGAGAACTGAGGTTTCTGAGTACTTACTGCTTGGAGAAGCAGCCTCGTTTGTATTTCCTGGCTTTGTCATTGCTATGCTCAGAGTGCAGTAGTAACGAAGTCAAGGCTAACTTCTGCAGAATTTTCACCACTGCATGCGTAATTGTGTGCCTAATGGAGTTTAACAGAGAAATAACACGTTTCATAATCACAGAAAGGTTATGCAAGAGTATCTAGGGATGTCAGAGACAATGAGCACAGGATTGTAATCACAGTTAATGCTCTGGGATGTCCACTTAGAACACCACTGAACTAAACCAAACACTTTATTCTGAAGCAAAAGAGCATAAAAGACTTTCTAAAATGTTACTATGGCAAATTATGTTCAAATGTAAGAAACTTCTTTGTTTAATTATACCAAATGAGCCCAGCATGATTCTGCAGTATATGTTCTCATAGCCAGTGTCCACTAAGTCTGGGCATGGACTCTTACTTCTGTTACGGTGTTAAACAGCTGAGGGAGTTTGAGCTGGGAGGGGTTTTAGTTTTTGTTTCTTTTCCCCATTTCATTATATTTTGTTCCTTTTTAGTGGTAGCAATTTAGGCCAGCATCAACAGTTTATGAACTATAGATACTTTATTTACAAAATATGTTTCTAAATCCTCTGAACACAAAAAAAGATTTGATTAGTGGGGGATGGTGCTTTTGCTTTGAATGTAAAGGTTTTTTCCCTAGCATACTGCCCATAAATGCTCATATCCAGCTGTGTTCATGGCTTGCTGCTTTTGCTGCCTGCTTCTCTCTCCCATGACCTTACACCCTCTTCAAACATGCTCCATGCATTTGCTTTCATCTCCAGCAATTTTTTTGTTTTGTTTTACAGCTTGGCTCACAAGGAGACTTGAACTATTGCTTGTCTTTGGGGACTGCATTTCTCTTCTGCTTTTATTTTCTGGAGAGCTGAATTGCTTTTACACTTCTAAGGAAAGGTTTCTACAGTTTTTGAGTCAGACAAGGCTTTCCCATCATCTGATCTGCAAGGAAGGAAGCAGGGGAGTGTTGAATCATTTTGGGTGAAAAGGAATGCACGGAAGTTTAGATTTTGGTATTTTTCACCTTTCTTCCAGCACACAGGGTTGTAAGTACTGTCTTTATTAAGTAAAGGACAATGTGGAAATAAGCTGTGCACTGCATCTCCTAATACATTGTGGTGAGAGAGAGAGAGGAGATCTCAAACAGGGGTGACCCCATCCTTTGCTCCCATCCTTCTATACCCTTCCTGTGCACATTCCCACTTCCCCAGCCCCCCTGTCTCAATGCAAAACTATCAAACAGGTTGCTGTGAAATTACCTAAGCCTTGGGTTTATTAACAGGTCTGGTAGTTTGTAGACATGGAGCACGTTCCTCATCGAAGGTAGGAGTAAGGTAGCTCACTTCTCAGGGAAAGGGAGCTGGCAGTGCTGTATCTAATACAGACAGAAGGAGAGGTGAGTGGGGTAAATCCCTCATGGGATTGCATTGTGGTGACTGGGGCTTTTTGCTGCCATGACCTCAGATAAATTCTTGGATGCATTGTCTCCAGCTTGTGGTTGTTCTGCTCCCATGACTGAGGTTTAATTTTGTAAGGACTGATTTTTTCTTTAGTGATAGGGCTAACTAGAGTGTCTCTCTGGAGCCACATGTTGTGCAAGATATCTCTGTTTACACCAATTTTTGTGCCTTTAAAGGAATTTGAACTCTGTCAGTGTTTGTTTATTTTTGGTGTTTCTATGTTGACATTTAAATTTAAATTACTCCACATGCTGCACTCTCACAGAGTCTGACCTTTTTCCTGCATTACATTCAGGCTAATTTTAAAGGCTGATATAAGATCCTTATTCCTCAAGCTCACAACATGATTCAATTTACTTCCATTTACAGATGTGTATCTATGCATTATCTATCCAAACAGCATTAGTTTATATAAATAAGTAAAATGGAGAGGCTTTCTGACACATGCAAGAATGTTAATAGTTTCTCTGAAGGAAGATATCCAGCAGACAGAGGAGTAAAAATGCATGCAGCAAATGGAGCATAATGGGGATGTGCTGAGAGACCTGTGCCCTGAGCAGTCTCTGGAGACATCTGCTATTGCCCTGGGGCTATTGGCAAGGTCTTGTGTCTGAGAGAAGAAGATGGGGAGGGGAGGAGTGACACTCTTCAGGTGCCTGGCTGAGCACGGCAAGTTTCATGTAATCCATGATAAAGCACAGCCAGCGTATGTTTTAAATTTATTACAGTGACCCCATTTAGGAAAGTTGTCTTAGTGCCAAAATAGGACCCTTGCCGTGTCCACAGCCGGGTCCTGAGTGGTGGTGGAGAGAAGCAATGTGCACGGTGGGGTGGTCCCCGTGGGTCTGTCTTTGGCGTGCAACCACACATGCTCTTTTGCCCCTTCCTCAAAACGGGAAAACGCTGCTTCTGTTCAAGCAGGAAGAGTCGTGCTGCCACAGGCTTAGCCCAGAAATGGTCTTCAGGAGCGTCGTGTTTTTTCCCAAAGCACTTGGGTCAGTGGCGATTAGTTACCAGGGCAGAGCAGAGCAGTGATTCAGGCTGCAGCACGGCACAAGAACAGGCTTCCTGTCAACAACCCCAGCACGCTCGTCACCAAACCCCAGCGTTTCCATCAGTCTGCGGGGACAAGGAACCGGTGACCGGGGCCTGTTTCATGTGCACCAGCTATTGTGTGGCCCTATCCGAGAGGATGGCGTGCCAAGTGGGCTCTGGGGGACAGACCTGCTTGGCAACACCAGGCGCTGAGCCTGCCCGAGACCGGGATTTATACCCCGCTCAGGAATGCGGGTGATGGAAAAACTTAGCAAGGGTAAGGGCTTTTGCTCACAAACGGAGAGGAAGAAGAGAAACCAAGGGGACTTGCAAAACGATGAGAAAACAGATATTAAAAGACTCAGGAGCTGGTGCTGGAGCAGTCATCCTGCCGGCGGGTCCAACACGCGCTGCCATCTCCCGGCACGGCGCTGCTGCGCTGAGCGGGCCGGGCCGCGCTGGGCTCAGCCGCACGGCCGCCACACGGGCCCTGAGGGGCCGGGCTGGAGCTGTGCTGTGCTGTGCCGTGCCGTGCCGGGCCGCGCTGGGCTCAGCCGCACGGCCGCCACACGGGCCCTGAGGGGCCGGGCTGGAGCTGTGCTGTGCCGTGCCGTGCTGTGCTGTGCTGTGCCGGGCCGCGCTGGGCTCAGCCGCACGCCCGCCACACGGGCCCTGAGGGGCCGGGCTGGAGCTGTGCTGTGCCGTGCCGTGCCGTGCCGGGCCGCGCTGGGCTCAGCCGCACGGCCGCCACACGGGCCCTGAGGGGCCGGGCTGGAGCTGTGCTGTGCCGTGCCGTGCTGTGCTGTGCTGTGCCGGGCCGCGCTGGGCTCAGCCGCACGCCCGCCACACGGGCCCTGAGGGCCGGGCTGGAGCTGTGCTGTGCTGTGAGAGCAGCGGATCTGCGCCGCGCTGGGTCCCCAGGTGATGCCCAGGCTGTGCCCCACTGCCCCAACCCCCCTCTGCTCCTTGCTGGTCCCAGTTAACGCTGCCAGCGTGTCTGCTGCTCGGCCCCAGGCACTCGCAGCCCTGTTCTCTGAGGAGCTTTATCTGGGGCTGCGGTGCGCAGCGCCTGCCGCACGACACTGCGCTCAGGTGACAGGCTGTGCCAGCAGCAGCAGCGCAGCAGCGGAGGGCTGATGGAGCCGGTGAGTGGCTCCTGCAGAGCTGTCCTCTCACTGAAACCTGCTGCTGGCCCCTGACCCAGCCCAGAGCCCAGGCTCGCCGTGTGACTCAGGCATCATCACCAGGTTCCCTTTCCAGGCTGGCCTGGAGTCAGATTACTCAGGGAAAGTCATCCTGCATCTGCCGGTTGGGTCATCAGTGCTCAGCCTCTCTGGCTGATCCAGGAATTCCCTAGCTATTTTGTAGGGAGTGGGAGGAATAGTTTGGCTCTGCTAGTTATTTGTGTGGATGGAGTCTGCTGGGAAGTCAGAAAAGAACTGGATGACTCTGCCATGAATAGCACAAATGACTGGAAAATAGATATAAGATGCTGCTGCAGAGAGATCGGATGTTCCTGTGATTATCAGTGGCCAGAATGAAGCAGAGATCTCCCAGCCGCACTGCAACCACACTGCCGGAGCGGTGCAGGGCTGGCAGGGCTCCTGTGCACCTCTCTGAGGCTGCTGTGCTTTGTTGATATCCAGTGCCAATCCTGGCTGGACAAACCTAGGCTACTTCCAAAGTAGAACATGGCTGAGCACAGCTCTGCTCTTCTGCAGCAGACCCTGCTGGCCCCGCCCTGGGGATGAAGCTGTTTCCAGGAATCCAGCTGCTCCTGGCCTTGAGTGTACACTGCACCAGAACGTGTTCCCTGTCTTGCTCTGGCAGCAGGGCAGCAGCCTCTAAAACACAAACTGCAGCCTCCTCTTCTGCACAGACGCCATCCTGCAGCTCATTAGCTGTGTGTGCAGGGGAGCAGGACACACAAAAATGCTGTACCGCTGCAGAAACGTGAAGGGCTTTGTGTGAAACAGGGTTAGGGAACTGCTGTGCAATAAACGAAGTTTGGAAGAGGAGTCTTCACATCGAACACCACCAGGAATTAACTGGAATGATATGCCTGGGATGGCCCTTCTGTGGCAGTAAAAATTTCTGGTGACATGTAATGTAACACCCCCCTCCCCACCCCAGTGCCCTTTGTTTTACAAGGGTCTGTCTATTCAAACGAAGACTTCAGCCCAGAAGGGGAAGCAATCTGTCCCCAGCTGCCCACCTTAAAGCCTTTTGTGAAGGTGACCAGCCTTTGCAGATCCAATTCTGCTTTTTTAATACTGTGATATAAGTTAGTACTTTTTAGTACGGAGATAGAAGCCTCTGAGGGTCCTCCGCCCATTAGAAACAAAAGAACCAAATCCCAGTGAAACTGAGAGCAGCAGTGCCAGACAGAGCCAGTCTGCAACCCCTTTCTTGGAAATGAGTCTGTGTGGGTAGACAGCATTCTTTCTATTTCCACGAGCAATTACAAAGGCTGGACTAATGACCTTTCACCTGCTGCTGAACATACCACATGGGCAATGAGGTCACCTTTTACTCAGGTATAGCATGCTCATGTCTGTTTCTTGCCTGTGCGGCCACGGCCCAGACTCCTGCTGTGGTTACTAGGTCAGCCTTACAAAACACTGACTCCAGCACACAAGGTGAGTATGGAATTTTGTTTGTTTTCTTTCTGCATATTATGTACTACAGAAATGCAACATTCAGGCTCAGTCAGGTAACAAAGAGGAAGACATTCAAAACTGACCATAAAATAAATTGTAGAAAGCAGATTTTATACGACAATACACATGCAGCTTGCAAAAGAATAAAGACAGTGAACAGGTATTAAAACACATTTCCATACAGAGACAGCTTATGCAGCAATTTACAAGTTTAACCTCTGGCCAGAGTACGCAAGCCCTTTAAAGCTGGCATTCAAATTACCACTAGCTTAATCAGCCATACTTAAGTACATAGCAAAATTTAACTTAATGTTTACATTCACTAGCCATCCAATCCAGCATCAAGGCACTTTCCTTGTTGGTACATCTGTTCCTGTGTCGTACACCTCTGCTTACCTAGATGCATATATTGGCACAGCAAACTGGGTGACCAGTAACTTCTTATCCCCAAATAAAAGCAATTGGTTACTAGACAATCCCTGGCTGTATCCAAGTGTCAGGCTATATGTGACACTGTAAACAAAACTGGTGTATTTAAAAAAACACGGCAAGTTGACTGGGTCCATTAACAAATGTGCTTTGATGATGAAAAGTGATAGATGTTACCAGTTTCCACACTGCAGAGAATGCCCATCTGCCACGCCCGTGATCCCCAGAGAAGAACAGCTGACACTTTAGTCTGAGCAGGAGGATGTGGATGTGGAGCTTTCCAGCCATCAGTCAACAGTTGTGCCATAAGTGTTTTTCATCTATTGTTACAGAAGTGTGCTTCTGCAGAGTAGCAATGACATTATTGCATATATCCCCTTCAGGTTGTCTTTGCAAATAAATGCAAGTACTGGCTAAGGCTGCATTCTGGGACATACTTGCTGCCCACCCTCCCTCTGCACTACAGTTAAGAGGCGGGGAAGCAGACAATTGTTGAAATCTGGCCCTTCCATTATTATCTTTAGGTTTGTTTTATCCAATCTTGTGGCCTTAGAAATGCATCCTTGTGCATTAAGTCAGCACTGCTTTCATTTTCAAGAATGGCTCAGATTGCACAAGTCCTACAAAGGAAACAGCAGTGAAAGCAAATACACATGAATTTTAGCTTTTTGTTTGTTTTACTGATGCTTTCACTTTAAAGGAAATGGAAATTCATTAGTCCAATGCAAGATACTTAATTTCAACCTCCTCCATGCATTCGCACTTATACTTCCACTTTACTGCAGTTTTCTGGATCAAAAGCAAAGCTGAAGACTCGGGTTGACTGCAATTCCCTAACAGCTGTTTCATGACAAAAGACTCAACATTTTTATATAGACTTCTTCTGAGTAACATTAAAAGCAACTCCTGGAATTTAAAATGGCTATATGTATCCCCATCCTTGCAGACAGAAAAGAGGTTATGGGGATTAATGAACTCTTACAGTCAATCAGTCAAGAGAACTTTTTAACACAGTTAAAGGAATGCATCCAAATAACAGTATATCTCAACTACAACCACTGTCTAATGGGGAAAATAAACTAGTGTATCTAGTCCCATGTAATGCACATAAATTACAATGTAAAATGCATACATCCTGGAGCGGGGCAGACTATTAACAATCTGACAGCCTTCGGAGTTTCAGATCCCACTGAGAAGTGAATTCCACAGCGGCACATAGATGTGGATCTTTGGTACTGGAGACCTGGCACTAACTAAACACGCTCAGTTACTGAATTTAAATCAGCATGGTAATCCCCACATATTGGGCACACTGATGTAACTTTTAACCATCTGACAAAGCTCATGATTTACAGTCAAAGCTGAAGCTCCAAGCCCCACCCAGGTGCCAGGGCTTCTCCCAAGAATGGGACTCAGCCCTGGCAAAGCAAACTCGTCATCCTCCCAGGGCCAAGGTATTTTCCAGTTTCTGCTAGGCTCCTGTACCACAGACAAGCACACACTTGTCATAAACTCTCCAGAACAAAGTTAGAAAAAATTTTGCTCTGCCGTGCTTGTGCTGCCACGTTAAAGCTTAACACGCAACTTAGTTTTCCACAGCAGGGTATATGAAACAATCTCAAGATTTCACTACAGTGGGAGAGGGATATTCCTAGAATATCTGCCCTTAAAGTGAGCCAATACACTCCAGAAAACAATACTAGTCATCTCCTGGTCTAACAAGAACCACCACAACAGATCTATGATAATAATATACTCACTTCTCTTGTGAACAGAGGAGCATTAGCCAGCCTGCATTTTAGAGGTTTTTCAAATATGCTACTGTACTTCTACTAGCCTCCCTTCTCTGCCACTAAATTAACAGTCCTTCCAACTATTCTTTCACCTGTACCTGACAAATTCCAGTCCAGGAAATCAAGATGGATATAAAAGTGTCTATACTGAAATGTGACTTTAATAATGCCTTTGTTATGTGCACCACAGCCATTGGTGAAGGGGGGGTTTGGAAGGAGAAAACTTTTTCTGTAATTACTGTGTTAGGGCCAAGCTCAGAAAATTTCACAGAATCACACAGAATCACCGGGTTGGAAGAGACCTTCAAGATCATCGAGTCCAACCCATGTCCCAACCCTCAACTAAACTAAACCATGGCACCAAGTACCACATCCAATCTCCTTTTAAACACGTCCAGGGATGGTGATTCCACCACCTCCCCGGGCAGACCATTCCAATATTTTATCACTTTCTGTGATAAAAAGCTTTTTTCTAATATCCAACTTATATTTTCCTTGGTGCAACTTAACACTGCGTCCTCTTGTTCTGTCAGTTGCCTGGATAAAGAGACCAACCCCCACCTCACTACAACCACCTTTCAAGAAGTTGTAGAGAGTGATAAGGTCGCCTCTGAGTCTCCTTTTCTCCAGGCTAAACAACCCCAGTTCCCTCAGACGTTCCTCATAGGGCTTGTGGATTTCAGTGGATTGCTATAATTACACTGCAGATACTGTTAAAAACCTGTATGCAACTCTTTGATACAATTAGATTTTTACAGTCCAAAGTACAAAATCTTGTTAAAACCTGAACACTGCGTGATATATTTGGCACATAGGTTTAAGAACTAGCTGTAAACCTGTTCTTTGTAAGTACTGTGGCTTCTACTAGCTGTTCACCCACCAGGAGCTCCTGCTTAGTCTTCAGTATTTTAGCCCTAGATAAATGCACAATCTCAAAAGAGAGCATGTAACGCCAGCCAGCCAGAACTTTCTCTAGGATCCACTCCTGCACCATTCTGTGACTTTATTACCACTGGCCCATAAACAACAATGAAAGATGCCAGAAGTGACAGGCCAGAACTCTTGTTAGCACAGACTTTAAAAATCAGAATCTCTTGATGCTGTTTAACATTTAAGTCTTGAATGGTCCGTGATTAACAGCAACTGAGAAAAAAAAGCCTTCCCTTCACACAACAGAGAGGCAAGTGGCAACTTAAAAGAGTAACTGACATTCTCCCTCAAATAATATGCTATCAAAAGTTAGTATTACTGAATCACAAAAACATAATTTAAAAAAATCATCAGCATGTTTTTGAAAACATCCAGACCTTTGCAGCAATGTTTAGACTACGTAGCCAGGTTGTGACCTACAGTATTCCAGAGATGAGAAGATGGATTAAATACATGCGGCTGCTGGGCAGTTCTAATAGGCATGCACACTGCCCAGCAGAGACGTTCCCTTTTACTTGTGGTTTCTACAGTCACAGTGAAATTTGCATAGAGAAGACAACCCATCCCCCAGTAAAGTAACTGCTATTTTTTACAAGAGGAATGTGTTCCGAGAAAGGAATGCTCCTTCAGCCTCTGAAAAACGAAAGATGGTCTCTGCTGTCTCATGACAGCAGAGTTTTCATTATGCCTTTGCCCCCTGGGAGGGTGTTTGAAGGTGCTGAGGTGCAGTAGGGTGAAAAGGAAGAGGACTGGTCTGAAGAAAGGTGTAATTATAGTAAGCTGCAACATAGCCTTTTAGTTTAAAAAAAAGTGCCTAGATCCAGAAAAATACTGTCAGGAGAAAAGAACTGTGGAATACTGAAATGTTATTAAAGATTCTGCATTCTTTATCTGTTTTAAATATTCCAGCCTTCGAGAAGTAATCTTACAAATTTACTCTTGCACTGAATTTCTTTGTAACATAAGCAAAAGACACGTGGACATTTACATGTATACCCATCCTTCCATGCAAGCTGGCAGACAAGGGAAGATGAAATGATACTGACACTTGCCTTTCAAGGGCTTTTAGCAAGTGCTCTGCAGAACAGCAGTACCAGAGGTCACAGCACAAAAGGTTTTAGGTGGTCTTAAATACATAGTTATTTTGCTGAAGGAGAAATAAAACACTTGTTTTAGTCCCACAAAACAGCATTTAGTGTTTTGAAATAAAGTCTTATTAGTGTCAGATTAGAAAGCTGACTAGCCTAAGTTAGGTTTAAAATTAATTAAAAAAGAGTAATCTTTAAGAGTGCCATAAAATTTCTGGTTATCACTGGAGAAGGGGTATATTGTCATGCAATTAAATTTTTCTTTAAACACTGGTAGAGGCAGTTTCCAAGAAATGTAGCTTCTTCAAAAAAAAATGTAAACTGTACGAGCAGGGAAAAAGTAAGGAATTTCAACAACCACTTGAGTGGTTTTTGTGGCTCATGATTGCTAATAGATACATACTACCAGCAAAGTTCAAATTCAGAGTACAGGTTTTGGTTTTAGTTCTGAGAGCGTCAATGACATTGATGCTTTGGCTGCTTTCAGTTTCAAGGATGTCCTGCAGCATTATTAGTGATGTTACAGCACACAAATAGTTGCAGTCTGCCAGGAGGAAGGTCATATTCCCCTTCTCCTGAGCAGTTAGAAAAATGGTAAAAGTTTACAGCTTGTTACTTGCCTCTCAAGCTGTCCACAGCAAAGGTGCACTTATTAAACAAAGGCATATATGACCACAGAGGTATTATATGATCAGACAGTGATTGGGGTACAAAGCCTTTAAGTAACTGTTGATCTGTGTTGTCATCTGATTTCCAAACTTTTGAATATGAGACTGAATTGCTGTGCGTCGAGTTGCAAGGCACATTTTTTAGGCCAAATTACTCTATAGTTCGTGTGTACACATATCAAAATGTAGGTAAAGGATCGATTACTATAGTAGCATTCAGATTCAAGCAATCTTGGTGTTTTCCTATTTGTACACCATAGCAAGTTCTATTTAATTTTTATGGTTTTTAAACAGGGATGAACATGATTTGAAAGTCTGGTAAGCTGAAAATTGAGGCACTGGGCCAAGTAAAAATTCAGTAAGCCAACCAAGTTACTGGAAAGTATATCAGAAAAGTATTCTTCTATGTCAGAATACTGAGCTTCAGTCTTACTTTTGCACAAAGCTGCATTGTGCAACTAGAGCTGGCTTTTTAGGCTTGTACACTGCCACCAAAGTATTTCTTCTAGGAGGTCAATGGGCTGATGTGGATATTTAAAATGTGCCCTTTTCAAGCACATGGAACTCTGTTATGAAGAGACACAAAACCCCCAATATAGCACAAAGGCTTGTTCAGCTATCCAGATATAAGATTTTATGTAGTGCATAAAGGTAAATCTCCAGCAGGTCTGGACTGGAAATTTTCCACAAAAACAGTCCTTGGTGTATTTTGTCAAATTACTCCTCACTTAATTTCAGTATTCCTATCTGCAGTCAGATAAAAATACCTAGCTTAATTTATCAGAAATACACGGGAAGATGTGAACAGGCACTAATGAAGGCCTAAACAGAGCCAGTCTCTTCTCTCACTGAGGCATATAGCCCCCTTGTCTCACAGTCTGTGGGAGGTAACTTTTTGGCATTTCATCAACTGACAGTGGCTTTTCTTCCACTGTTTCAGGTCTCACAGTTTGTCCTTCAGTACTTCTCTGTAAAACAACTGACAGAGCAGCTTCCTGGGTATTTTTTTCCATCCCAAGGCCCAATGGCTGTGAACTCTGACCTGAGAACTGCAGTTGAACAAATCCAACAAGATCCCCCTCATCAGCGTGAGTAATTTGCTTTGTTCTTTCAAAGCACGGCCTGTCTGTGTTGGTTTCATCCTGACCACCATGTTGTCTGAAATACTGCTGCCTCTGAGGTGTACTGTCAGCTCCTCCAGCATGATCCTCTGATCTCTCTTCTGAATCTAGCAGTGGCTGAGTTGACTCAGACCTTGAAAAGACTTGTACTGGTGTCTGGTCTCTGTAGCCATTAAGCACTACAGTCGAATACTGTACAGTGCTCGAAGTGTTCTGTGTCGTTTCACCTTCGTCGCTGTCAGAGACACTTTGCCTAGGAGAAGACATGCACGAGGATCCTCCAATACCACTGCTGTGCCCTTCTGAAGTACTTTTCTCTTTTTTAAGCAAGTCAAAGGGTTTTAGATCTTGTTCTGAAAAGGACTTCTTGTCATCAGCTTCTATTTCTACGACGCTTACATCTGTAAAGCTGCCTTCTGGGTACATCTGATCTTTGGAATTAAAGTTATGCTGAAAGAAAGAGATGCATGTTGCCTAAGAGGAAGGTTATGTTAGAAATCAAAAGCTTCATTAAATATCCGAATTTTTATTCTGTAATGCCTTTGAATTTCTTCATGTGAGCTTTCTCTTTACTAAGTCTGGCAATATCTGCAAAGGATGTGTTAAAAAATGAAGGATACAACAATATAGAGTCTTAATTATGCAGCTATTATAATATCATATTGTGTGTATGAGGAAGTCTTTGCTCTCATTTTAATTATTCTTAGAAGCTGTGAACATAGAACCATTTGCAGCACAGAAACATTCTATACTGTGAACCACACATTACTTCAAATAATGTATTCAACATTACAGTACTTCCTCACAGAAATTAGCCACTATTTGTTGAACACAATTTCCCTGGTCATTCATCCCACATGGGCATAAATTTTGCTGCTATCTTCTCATTCATGAGGAACTGTTTAGAGTTTTCTCCCTCATTCATTACTGAACTGTGCAAACAAGTCACTTTGGGGATTTAAGAACGGGAATCACAAATTTTTTACTTAATCCTGATTTCCCACGAATGAGCAAAGAAATGAATACTTGACCCTTCTAACTAGTGAGCTGAGTCTAATTCACAACTTTAAAGTCCATGCTAGACTGTGAATTTGTGCTAAGAGCCATGTATTCCCAATGCCAAATCTATTGATGCAATGAAGTCTTCTAACCATATTATATCACAAGCTCAATGAAACTTAATATTCAGGTTTTTCCTTGAAATTCATGTGTGCTAGGAGACAGAATACTCTCACTGGTTAGTTTATCTGAAACTTTGTGGACTAGGAAGATAAAGGATGCAGAAAGGTGAGTATTACCTTAGCTGGAACCTGAGGAGACCACTGAGCAATGTTACTCTTAGATGGATCAGGTACAATAGGCCAGATATGTTTTTTAATTCTATAAAAGATTAAAAACAGAATAAAGTCACAAGATGCACTCCCCAAAGTCCTATGTTCATAGCAACTACAGCAGAATCCAGGACACCACTCCCTTACGTGGCAATTTTCTATTCCAAATAAGAATGCTTCCTGGGCTACTTTTCATCTTTGTATGAGGCTGTACTACTTAGCAAAACACAGCAGTGCACTTAACTCCTCCACACATTGGATGGAGCTATCAGTGTAAGGCAAAACAACAACTGGTAACAGTTAGTGAGGGATTTTCAAATTTATAGCTCTAGAATCTCACAGCTATTACTTCAGGTAGAGTTCATGATGCATGCCACTATGAAAATACAATCCTGCTTCTTTTTAAGATAACTATGAATACCAAAGGTCAAAATGTAAGCTAACTTCACAGTCAAGCTGAAAATATTTGGAAGAAAAACTTGCTTTGTAACACTTAAGAATATACTATTACTGGTAAGCAGAAGCTTCAGTGGATACGTCACCTCCAACCAAACCAGCTTTGAAACTATCTTGCTCCTATAAGAGCACCTATCTTGCTCTTTATAAACAGACTTCAACAACAGATCCCCTGTAGGAGAACTCTGAAGAACAATGCAAGATGGGCTTTCCAACTGATGTCCATAAAGAACTAATTTCAGGAGCACCAGGGAAGTCAGAGGGAAAAGGGCATAAAATGCTGTATTTAATTAGAAGGAAAGGGTAGTTGAGAGGGGACAAAGGAGAGGTGCTACACCTTGCCAGGGGAGACACTGCAGCAATGACATTTTGGTTAAAGCTACAGACAAAAGCACTGGGGTGGGGGAGCAGGAGGAGGCAGGTTGCTTCCCAACAGACAGTAAACAGGCACAGAGTTACTGAAGATCAAGAGGTCTGCCTAATTTGTTTTGGCTATAAAAGCTTAATGTTTGTTAATGCTGTAATTAAATAGCCAAAATACAGTTAGGAGATTTTCTGTGCTTCACAAACTAGGGACCATCATTCCACTCATAGGATGACTAAGAAAACACAGACAGTATATCCTGATAAAAACCTAACAAACAGAATCCTAACCATGTTTAGCAAGAAAAGCACAAATTGTCTTGCAGGACTGAATCATGGAACATTTAATATGGGTGTAATAAACAGTAAGAAATTAGTATCAGAAAAGGCCTTGAGTTCTCAACAAAAACAGAGAAATTTTTAAGGCCAATCAATATATGCATGTTTTAACTTTTTTTCTGATCTAACTGCAGAATACTTAAATTGTTTGGTTTAAATTACTGCCATTTCTGTTCTGCTCAGAAATATAGGAGAAGGAGTTTATTTGTACTTACAAGTCACGTTTGTTGAAGCAAAAAAGAACCCCAAGGAGCACAATCAACAGGAACGCTAGACACACAGGTACAACTATGGCTTCAATTTCTCCTTTTCCTGGAGAAGGTGAAAAGAAGCAGTTACAGACCACTTTGGCATTTAGGAAACTCAGCAGCAGTATGTATTTCCAAAGGATAAGGGAGAATCTGAAACTCAAGCACCTCAATTCTCAGTCTCAAAGCTTCACATTCAGAAGAACCTTTTCACTATATGAAAAGAGCCTTCTGGTGAAAACATGAAAAGCTCTGTCTTCACAATCTAGTGCCTTGTGTCAACAAAAAATATGGGCTGATCTAGAAGTTGTAATACTGAGAGAGCAAATAATTTTGCAGTTTGGGCAGGTATGACAGTAACATCTTTGTCAGTTCATTGCTGCCCAGGTGTTTCAGTGCCCTGCTGGCTGTCATAACACGGTCATGGACAAATAAGTAAAGTAAACAAAGTCACTACTCATCCATCTGTTTATTCTGTACATGAAAATCTCCTCTGCCTAAAAACACTAAAGTTTGCATTATTGTTATGTATTCCTTCCAATGTTATATACGTTCATAAGTAAACCTTAGAGAATGCCTAGGGAAGAGCAACACTATATAGAAAAAAACCCTCTGCTAAATTCAAGTGCCTTCCACAATTAAATTCAGTTAGTCATGTTGCTCTTACCCTTTTGTGTAAGAAGCACCCTAAATCTTAACATACAGTAAATATAACTATTCAAAATGAGTCTCTGTAAAGAACTGTAGCAAACTTTCACAGTGCTATGAAAAAGAATGTCAAAGGGCTGTGAAAATGGCATATGTTGACTGGTACCTACATCAGCAGGTCAAGATCCAAGCACACTCTCTACAGCTTCTTTAGGACACCTTATCAGAATGAAAACAGACTCTGACAAGCGGTAGGTGCCACTGGGCACCAAAAGAGACAAGAGCACTGAGTAAATCCTAATGACTAATGAAAAGTCAGGGCAAAACAATGTTATAATCTAAAGTATATACAAAACAACATGCTTAATAATGTAAAAAGTGCAATTCATGAGGCTTGCAGAGGGTATATTGTTCTCTGTATAATCAGAAAAATCCTGCCTAATCTACGTCTTTGTGAATGAGCACTAGACAAGCCACCTGGATATCATGCATATTGCAAGGACTGTAACTGAAACTTTAAAATAAAATCATGTTCCCCTCCTCACAGATCTTGCATAGAGCCCCACTGCATCGTTGCAACATTAATTCCTACTTCTACCAATTGTGCCATGCTGCCTTACCAAATTTTTGTGTAGTAAATGTGAAATCAGGACCACTCCTGCTTCCATTATCTGTGGATGCCATCATCCGCACAGTGTACAGTGTATCACTGGTTAGAGGGGAAAGGGTATACTCTGTCTTGGAAGGATCCACTGTCACAACTAAAGAGAAGAAGAAATTTATACTAGTTTTCTGAACAGCTTATTACATCTCCACAAAAACAGCAGCATTAAGATATCAAGACTTCAGATGTGCAAGGTAGTTTTAACAGAATGAGTAGCAGATAGAAAATACAACAAAGACTACAAACTTATACAAGAAATGCTGAGATTCATTTGTTTCTGTTTAAGTGTTTGAATTTAGTCTCTTTCTGTATTTAATTTCCTGTGAGCTTTTGTCCCCCAAGAACACACCTACAAATGAAACTAGTAGTATAGCTGAGGCTTAAAGGTGTCTAGTAAGCCAAATACATACTGCTAAACAGTACTGACTAGAAAAAGAACATGAAAAGACATAGTTAGCTATAGGGTATACATAAGTACCTGGCCCTTCAAATTTAAGCAAATTTAAAAATTAAAGTTTTGATAGTGCTAGCTCCCTGTTGTACATCTGCAGATCATACACACTACTGAAAAGTAAGATGCACTTCAAACGAGATGATTTACATCAGTACTATACAGATCTATAACTCCAGGTGGATTGAAAAACTCCTCCCCACTTCCTTTTTTAAAGGCTTTATCATAGTTAAATGCAGTCAACTCCTTTTGTATCTTGAATGGTCTACCACCATCCTGATATACCACCATCTCATTATGCATTCAGACAGAAATCTGGGAGCACAATACTCACAAATCAGCTTTCAGAAACTAAACTCAGTACCCTGCTGTATACAGACTGAATGTTCTGAATTCTTTACTAGGGACTTTCTTTTCTATATGGAGAATTATGGCTCAAACACCAGCTGTATGTTCTCAGAACAGGTTGTCAGCTCTAATTAATTCTGTATATTTTTTCAGAAACAATGATTAGGAAGGAGACAGATGATTTAATGCCACAAAACACATCTCTGTTTTCTGGTACCTGTTTCATTTCCATCAATAGTTTTGTAAACTATGGTGTAGTTTCGGATAAATCCGTTTTGTTCATCAACTGAGAGATGGTTCCATGTCAAAACAGCTTCAGCTTTTCCTACTTTTTTTGTCTGAACAATTGGTCCTTTTGAAGGACCTGTAACAGGAGATGAAGATTAGTTTCTGCTTGGCACCCTTACATCCACAGAAGCAGCATATTAACAAGCACTGAACTGTTACAGCATAGAAACATCAAAGGAATAGTTTGACTAATTCATCTGGAAAGAACTGTTTTCAGACAACATGAAAACTACAAAGACATTTTAAAAAATAAATATTCAGGAAAACAGATATGAAAAGAATAATCAGCATGCTGCAGGAAACCTTCAACTGAAGTTAGTCTTGATTTTATCCTATGAAATCAGCATATAATATTACTATACCAATAAAATAACAAATTCATGTCAAATGATCTGATAAAAGTTGGAAAAAAACAAAGAGCCAGCCACAGACATCTGTTTAGCTCCCAAATACTGTAAACAAGCAGAATGGATGTTAATAGCAGGGGAAAGATCAATGATGTCACCTGACCCTCAAGTATTAGGGTCAGGTGACCATTTTTCATTACACAATCCCAACTAAAGCAAAGGTTTCATTATTTTTTTGTCATGAAGGTCAGCATATGTGCTTCAAGGTGATGATCTTGTACTTACGATCTTGCTTCAGATAAGCCTTCACGGACTGTCCACTTCCCTGACCATCAGCATACAGAGGATACACAGTTATCAAGTAACACTTGAATGGCTTTATACCTAATAAAAGAAATTTAAAAGGTGTTGTTTCACCAACAGTCAAAGTGCTCACCATGTTCTCATTTACTTCAGATACAGGCTTCTCAGTTTTGGCCATTTAATTACATGCATTTTTATCTAATGCAGATGTGTATTTTATAGAACTCATTGATATACTGCTCCAAAATATTAACTAAAGGAACAATATAATGGTTTATATTCAAATGTAAAATTTAATTAAAAGACTTCAGAGAAGTCAGGGTTTTTTTTTCCTAATTTATTTTAAACAAAAAACCTTTATTTGGGAGCATTAACTCCCAAAATTATTGATTTCAGACACTGATCATAATCTCTAAAGAACAGTAAAGCTGATCAATTTTCACTGTTTGCACTGAGTGATCAAAGAATCTGATTTTGAGAGAACTCAGCCTCTTCACTATTTTAACTGTTTCCAAGAATTACGTGACTAAAACCAAAATGCAGAGAAGCCCCTTGGTACGTAACAAAATGCAAGATCAGATATAGTTGTAGATTTGACAAAAATACACAAATACTTCCATACATTCATAATAAACTAATTGAAACCCTCAGCATTAAACCCCTGTCCTACCATAAAATTCTAATCACCATGAGGATGTTCCTCATCTTCAGAATACTAAGCAGGTTTTTAGAGTGTCCAACAAACTATATGGGGATTTATGAATTTAATACCTTTTAAGTCTATTCCTTGAACATCTCCTGGTGCAATCTGCCATTCAGTGATGCAGTCTGAGCTGCTGGACATCAAACACCATTCGATCACATATTTAAGAACATAATTGTTGGGAGCAGTCCACCCTACCCACAACTTGTCATGTTTAGGTAATGTTCTAAGATCCTTCACAGGAGCTGTAATTAAAGAAAAGAAGAATATGATCAACATTGATAGTTCTTCTACTAGATATTCACAATAGGAGCTGTTCTGGCAAATGTTGACAGTTTTGGATTATTGTAATGGTCAATTACAGAATCCTAAGTAAATGTAAATGCCATTTTCTGAAATTAGGAGGTTTACACCTGAATCTTTGTATCAGAGGTCCAAAAACACTATTAGGCTATTTAAAACTGGAAGTTAAGACTCAGCTTCTCTATTCTCATAGACACTATATCTCTATTCCAAAAAAAATGGTCTATTTCAAGACAGAAATCAGACTTAGAATGGGAATCTACAAGTGTATCACACAGTCACACTCAATTACCTTACTAGGCACTTATACCTTATGTATAGTGTGGATATATATAAATAGATAAGTATATATAATGTCCAGCCCAGAGCGGGACAAACACATCCTGTGATGGGTGAGCAACTGGCTCATGGGTCAGGCACAAAAGGTCACAGTGACTGGGGTGACATCAGACTGGGGGCCTGTCACTGGTGGGGTTCCACAAAGCTCCATCCTCAGCCCTGTGCTCTTTGACATCTTCATAAATGACTTGGACTCAGGACTGGAAAGGACAATAAGCAAGTTCCCAGATGATACAAATCTGGGAGGAGCTGTTGATTCCCTCAAAGGGAGAGAGGCTCTGCAGACAGACCCCGACAGATTAGAGAGAGGAGCAATCACCAACCACATGAAATTCAACAAGGGCTAGTGCCAGGTTCTGCCCCTGGGATGGGGCAGCCCTGGATGCATGGACAGACTGGGAAATGAGAGGCTGGAGAGCAGTGCCGTGGAAAGGGCCCTGGGGGTCCTGGTCAATGGCAAGTTGGACATGAGCCAGCAGTGCCCTGGCAGCCAGGAGCGCCAGCCCTGTCCTGGGGGTCATCAGGCACAGCATGGCCAGCCAGGCAAGGGAGGGGATTGTCCTGTTCTGCTCTGGGACTGCCTCATCTCGAGTGCTGGGGGCAGTTTTGGGTGCCACGAAGTTATTAAACTATTAGAGAGCATCCAAAGGAGGGGAATGAAGATGTAGAACCCTGATGGGAAGCCATATGAGGAGCACTTGGTCACTTCAGCCTGGAGAAGAAGAGACTGAGGGGAGACCTCATTGCAGTTTGCAACTTCCTTGTGAGGGGAAGAGGAAGCACAGGCACTGATCTCTTCTCTGTGTGACCAGTGACAGAATCCAAGGGAATGATCTGGAATAGTGTCAGGGGAGGTTTAGGTTGGGTATTAAGGAAACGTTCTTCATCCAGAGGGTGGTTGGGCACTGGAACAGCTCCCCAGGGCAGTGGTCACAGCACCAAGCCTGACAGAGTTCCAGAAGCGTTTGGACAATGCTCTTGGGCTCATGGTGTGACTCTTGGGGTGACCTGTGAAGGGCCAGGAGTTAGACTTAAGATATTTTGTGTCCCTTCCAACTCAGCTTATTCTGTAATACATATTGTATACTTATGTACTGAATAAATGTACCTTACTAAGTACTTCCTGCTGGCTGCAGTGCTACCTTTTTTGAATTATACCCTTAACTAATTTATCTAATAGTTTCAGAACCAGTGGCTCTTCCCTGATGTTTACCTGCATCTGTCCATATACTTATTTTTTTTGTTTTCTGTCCTGGTAGGATAAAGAAAAGCCTGAAAGGATAAAACAGCCTGTACTTACTATTACTGCATAATGAAAAGAACATAATAAAAACCGAACACAACAGTAAGGCAATAGTGGAAGCAGATATCAAAAAAACCATACTGAAAATGCAGGAGAGCAAGACTGGGACAAAAAAAATGGGTGGGAGGAAGATCAGGAAATTAAAGGAGGAACAATGGCAAAGTGGTATACACATACATATAAAACCACCTTTTGCTTTTACAAATGACACAAAAAATGCCTGCTATGCTAAGAAAAGAAACAACAGGGAATATAATACACAGAAGCTCTGAGAATCAAAAACTAGCAAAACAACACACATAGGTTCAAATAGCTCTGTGAATACACAAATTTGGTACTCAAATGGTAGTACAGTTACAAAGGCATGAGACTAGATACATTCAGTAATACTTTAATTAAGTGCCCAGGTAGAAGGTATTATTTTACAACACTGAAGATTTCTTATAAAAAAGGCCATGCAGATTTATTTGACGGAGACATTACTAGGACACCAACCTTTTGAATTACTTGCTGGGATAAGTAAAACCGATGGAGGAGATGCTCCAGCACTGTTACGGGCAATCACAGTCACTTCGTAAGTTCCATTGGGCAGCTGTAATGTATGGTTGGTGCTGCTAACATTGTATTTCTTCAGCTGACTGGAAGGAGATGATTTATCTCTGACAGTCACTTCATACTGCAAGATTACTCCATTGGCTTCAAACGGCTTCAGTGCCTGTCAGAAACACATCTTTGATTAAGCTGTTACTGAATAAATGTGATGTAACCCTTATTGCCTTTCAATTGAAAAATATGAGAACAAGACAAGTTACCTAGATCAAATACCTGTATATTTAAGAAAAGCATATATAACCTGTGCTCATTTCTATAAAGCATTAGCTTCCAAAGCTTATTTCTGGTTTAAAAACCCTTCTTCTGTATTCATACCTAGTGATTTAACAAAAGCTATTCTGCAAGGATTGCCAAACACGTGGATGAAACCTCTGTTTTATGTGACTCCACAGCACAGGGGCATAACAGAAATCTCACATCTTTGGTTGTGTCAGTTTGACAAATATGACACAGTTTATGGACCAAAAGAAGGCAGAAGATAGGGAGTGACCATAATTACATTCCCCTTCTCTGCTGGACTAATCATCCAATCGGACACAGCAGCCTTACTGCACACAAATGTGTAGTGCTGTTTTTAATAACCTTGGCCTCTACAGTATCTCAAAGCTTAATGGATTTTGCAGCTGTGGTATCACTGTGCAGACAGTGTTGCCAAGTTTTAGGTTACAGCAGAAGGCATGACACAAAGCTATGCTTTGTTCAAGTGGCAGTTCTAAATCCACAGAAGGACAACAGATCAGGAATCTGAAAGTATATTCTGTATATTTTACACAGATGTGCGTCAGTTAAATGATGGTCTCTACATCTGTACATTTAATTTTTCGTAACGAAGTATTATAGTAAGAATATTAAAGTCACTTCTCGTATGAAAAAACACATACTATCCCAGCCATCTCTCAAAGTTGTTCAGTAGTTTTTTCCACTTAAAAACCCATGTTTTTAAGAGAATGCTTGATTTTTGCAATTTGCTTTACCTTCCACAAGAGATGCACAGTCCAAGAAGCTGGTGAGTGAGATGCATCAATGACCCTCCATATGGGTGGTCCTTTAGATGGTTCTGATGAAAGAAACAATGCTTAATAGTAGAAATATTTTTGTTTAATCTGTTTTTTGTTTAATCTGTTTTAATCTGTTGATTATCATTATATGCTTATTACTTGCTTAAAAAAAACATATTAAAAAGCATTTCCTTACTTTCTCAATGAAAATAATGCTTGGCATATTAAGTGGAAAAGTTTCTTGAAGGGGTGAGCAAGATACCACCTCTGCTTTAAGTGAACAGTATCAAAAGCAGTGTGAGTCACAGCGGTGGGCATCTGCAGGTTAGACTGAAGGTGAGAATACTGAGTGAGGCATCATCACATCGACAGTGTGCAGCCTACAGCCAGAGGCACAGCCCCGCACACCTGCAAACCTTGCTACAGTCTGTATCCACAACACTGCCCCATATCAAGCCACCTAAAAAAGGGAAAGTGCACAAGAAGACAAATTTCTCCTGGCTGTAAGACTCCTTGATTCTAAAAGGGTAACAGAACTGCAGTACTTTTGTACAATACTACAGTATGTTTTGGCATCTGTACTATGAAAAGGTAGGATTTCCACCAAAAATTGCATTTCAAAGTAAAATGAACTAACCAATACTACACTGCACAAAGCAATAAAAAGTGGCCAATCTTTTGTGAGGGTCTTAGCACCAAGAGAAGTTGATCTCAAAATGAATTATATATATTTAATTTTGTAAGACTCTTTTTTCTCAGTGTTCTTTCATAGCATTTAGTGTATTAATCATTATGAGGTTTTGGCTTTTAACCTCAAACACCCCTCAATACCAAGAATATTGTGTGCATCTCATCTTTTATGCTTTACATTGTGAGAAAAGGAGAACTAAGAATTGGGGTAAAGGGAGCTCTTTCACTCATTTGAATACCTGAATCTGATTCACGTGAAAGAAGCAACTGTATATCTTGCCTAATATAGATAATAAATCTAACATGACCTGCCTGATGCTCACATGCTACATTGTTTTGAGGCTAAAGTAAGACATAGGTACTTAATCAATATTAACAGTATTTTTGCAAAGCCAGTCACCACAGGAGAACAGCAATGCAACCTAAAATAGGCAGGCAGTCCTTAAATTGTCATTGCTCAGCCTGAGAGAGAAAACACAGAAAATGAAGCCATACTATCATTAGGAATTGAAAAGCAGAGACTGGAATATTGACATATTTTACAGTATCTCCCCCAGAGAAAGTAAATTTTGCACAGAACTGAACTGAAGCAATGCCATTATGCATACAAATTCCACTTTGCTTAAACAAAAACTACAACAATCACTTTCTTATTTCTTATCTGACAAATTAACTCAATCAGGATCAAAAAAGGAAGTATTTCCGATCTGCTTTAACACTGGAATCTGTACTGGTTTAACTTGATGTGCACTGAAACACTGCAGTGAACACACTGCTCAGGAAAGACATGCCTTGGAAAGTACTATGGAACACATAGGATATTACAGAAAGAAGACCATGAAGGTCTAAGTAGGAAAAGCTAAAGCACATTGAAAAATGAAAAATACCAATCAGCTTGACAGTGAAACTAAACAGCTATCACAAATTATTTGTAGCAATTAGATGTCAGAATAGATTCCCTACTGAGTATTAAGTACACAACAGTGGCTCCCTATGGGGTAGCATCCGCGTAAGTCAGAAACAAAGCCGACCTTGCAGACTATCAAAGTGGAAAAGAAATGAATATGAATAGCTTGGTAAAGGTTAAAAGTAAACCAGAATGTCTTATTTAAATGCTTCAGTGCATATGAAGCTACACTTATCATACACACATTATTTTATATCACTCTGTTACTATGTTTGTGAAGAAGTCTATGCATCCTATGACTATGATCTTCTCTTCCGTAATTGTTGATGACTGTTCACCTATGACTTTTACTGGCCTCCTAAAGATCAAGTTGTTCATCAACTAAGGCAGCTGGACTACCAAGAAAACCTTTTCTAACAGGCAGAAGAACTTCCGTTACAAGAGAACAACCTTCAGAACAAAAAGCCAAGCATAAAGCCTACACCTCTTCCAGAAGACTTTGAGAGTAGCTTTCTGTGAAGAAGGCTCTTTTCCCCTGCTGCCTGTTCCAGCTGTTTTCAGCAAGTACCTCTAGACTAGCTTAAGAGGAAGCTATTCTCATAGGGCCAAGTCAGCCCTGAAAGTAACTCAGGAGAGCTTTGTTGCTTATACAAGCAAGCAGATCAAGCAAGTATACACCATTTCAGCACTCACACACTTTAGCAGTCAGTGACCTATTTTTATATATTACTTACTCTCTTCAGTGGTCATCCCAGACTTTTCTTCACTCCAGTCACTCCAGTAGCCCACTCCATCTTCCTTCATGCAACGAATGGAGAAGACATACTCTGTGAAGGGTCTGAGCCCTTGAACACTGAATGAAGTTCTATGGGAAGCTGTATCTTCAGGGGGAACCTACAAATATGACAAAGATTTTAAAGGCACTGATTAAAATAATGCAAAGCTGAGTTTTGTGCTACTTCAGCTGTCATCCAAGAAGGCGCCCCACCACATACACACCTAATACAAACAATTTTTCCTTCCCTCCAATTTCCAAAAACTACAATTCTCAAACATTGATTGGTAAAGGTTCAGTGATAGTTGTGTGTCTTTACCAGGTATAAGAACATACATACTCTAAAATAGTTAGGCAGCTACCTGAGGACAATCCCTTTTTTTTTTTTTTACAATTAGCTTATATCTCTCTCCTTCCTTCCCATATAATTCTGCTACTATACTGATCATTAATATCCTGCCTCACAATTCAGAACTTTGCTAGGTTACCTGCCTGATTACAGACTGCAAAATTATTGGTTACTAGAAGTTAGAAGTCCAGGATCATCGCTTCCACTGATCCACTGTGCTTCTTAAGTGAAATTGGAAACAGTATTAGAGTAGTTTATAGTGTTGCTAATAAATTACTTTCATATGCTCTTTCATTTATCTTGGGTGAGCGACCAAATGCCAGAAGAGCATTCTTAGTGTGTACATAGGGCAGGCATGGAGCAGATAACAGACACAAGTAGGTACACACACTGACCCTTCATGTTACTACACTTGCAACTAAGGGCTTTTCACAGTGATGAACCTTGCAAAGGGATTGACTGCAGATTAAACACTAATGCAGGACACTTAAGAGGTTAATCCTGAGGGCAAAGAATGATCAAAACAGTGCCATTTTTACCACAGCTAAGCAAGTTCAGCTGATTTAAAAGTTACTATCTCAATGCTCTTGTGCAGATGTTAGAAGGGAAACACGAGTTAGAAGAACTTGTCCTATTGTATTGTATCAGGACAACATATCCACAGATCTTGGAGTTGCAGACTAGATTTTACAAGCCAATGCTTTTTGAAATATCCATACAGATGACCTTAATAAATAGTTTATGCATCTAAAGCTGCATTAGTCATAAGGAGCCATGTTATGCCTCAAACACAGTATTTTGGTAAAATCAGAAGCAGTCTATCTTCCAAGAACTCACAGAATTCAGAATACTTTTGGGCCTCTGCTGGAGTACTGCTGCTCTGAGAGAAGGCTTAAAGTAAGGAAAAACCAAGGAGCTGTTAAATATATGTCCACAACTGATGTAGAAGAAAAAAATCCCACAGCTTTTGATGACAGGAACATATCATAGTACATTACAGGTAAGGCTTACTCCTTACTCTTGTCCTGTTCCTTGACTGCATCACACTTAAGGCATGTACACAGGGCAGCCAGATTGTACAATTACACAATCATTTAGGTTGGAAGAGACCACTGAGTATGAAATCATACACCTACCACTGCTAAATCCACTACCAAACCATGTCCCTGAGTGTCACATTTCGACCTTTTCTAAACACTTCCAGGCATGGTAACTCTACAGCTTCCGTGAGCCAATCCTTGACAATTCTTTCAATGAAGAAATTTTTCCTCACTGTCGTGGGTTTGACTCTGGCTAAATACCAGGCACCTATGACGTTTGCTCTCTATGCTCTCTCCTGCTGCAGCTATGCAGAGGAGAGGGAAAATTAACACAAAACACTGGACTTATGAGTTGAGATAAGACTACTGATAAGGGGACGCACGAGATTCAGGGCAAAAGCAGGCAGGAAACTTAAAGTTGCAAAAAAAGTGATTTATTAATCTAACAGAGTCAGAGGATAAATCAGAGGTAAAAATAAGCTCTCAAGACACCGTTTCTTCACTGACTCTCCTTTCCTCTTAAGGCACTGCTTCCTAGCTCACCCCCTCCTTCCTTTCCAACTAACCAACAACTCCCGGGCAGGGGCAGGGTGTGGGGTTTTTTTCCTTAAGTCAGTCCATCACAATTCTTCTACTGCAGACACTGTTTCTCTATTCACCCCCTCCCTCCATTCCATTCAACCAGCAGATCTGGGCTGGGGCAAGATATGTGGCTTTTCTTAGTCAGTCCAACGCCACAATTCTTCTGCTACAAACGCTGTTTCTCTACTCACCCCCCTCCCTATTAAGGCCATTTCTCAGCTCACCCCCTCCCTCCTTCCTTCTAACCAACAGCTCCGGGGTGGGGGCAGGGTATGGGGGTTTCCTTTGGTCAGGGTCAGTCCATCAGGGAGAAGAATCTTCTACTTAGCCATGGGGGTCCCTCCCACGAGAGACAGTTCTCTGCGAACTTCTTTGGCGTGGGTCCAATCTCATGAGCAGCCCCGCCCGATTGCTGCTGTCCGAGATTCTCTCCAGGTTGCAGATTTCCAAGCCGAGGCCAGGCTGTTTCCATCCCGGGAGTAAAGCCTTTCTTTCTCCTGCAAGGCCTTTGCAACTCTCAGTCTCTGGGATTCCCACTGGATCACAGCTTCCTGCAGGCATCCACCTGCTCCTCTGGCGTGGGCACCTCCCCACAGGCTGTGGGTGGTTCTCTGCACCCCCTGGACTCCATGGGCTGCAGGGGGACCACCTGCTCCCCCATGGTCTTCACCACAGCTGGCAGAGGGTTTTCAGCTCCGGCACCTGGAGCACCTCCTCCCCCACCTTCTCCACTGACCTTGGTGCCTCCATGTTGTTCTCCCTCACATATTTTTACCTCCTCCTCCTCCTTCCCTGGTTAAAAAGAAGTGTGTGCTCACATTGTTTTGATTTCTTCTTAAATATGTTTTCACAGAGGCGTAACTAACATCTCTAATTGGCCCAGGTTTGGCCAGCAGCATGTCCATCATCTTCAGAGCCATCAGAGATTGGCTCTGCTGGACATGGTGGAGAAATTTCTAGACTCTTTACTCAGGACATGCAGGAGCCATCTTTGTACCCCACCCTATCCACTGGCAAAAACTGGGCCAGGCAAAACTACCACACTCACATCCAATGTAAACTGTCCCGGGCACAGTTCGAGGCCATTTCCTCTCATCCTAGCACTTGTTACTTGGGAGAACAGACTGACCCTGCTACAACCTCTTTTCGGGTAGTTATGGAGTGATAACACCACCTCTGAGCCTTCTTTCCTCCAGGCTGAACAACCCCAGCTTCCTCAGCTGTTCCTGGTAACAGTGGTGCTCCAGAGCCTTGCCAGCTCTGTTGCTCTACTCCAGACTTGCTCCAGCACCTCAATGTCTTTTGTGGAGCAAGGGGTCCAAAACCAGGATTCCAGCCGTGGGTTTCCCCAGTGACAAATACAGGTGGACAGTCACTGCTCCTGCTGGCCACACCATTGCTGATCCAGGCCAGGATGCCATTGGCCTTCTTGGCCACCTGGGCACAGCCTGGCTCATGTCCAGCTGCTGTCACCAGCACCCCCAGGGCCTCTTCCCCTGGGCACTTGACAGCCACTCTGCCCCAGCCTGTGGCACTGCCTGGGGCTGTTGTAGCCTAACTACAGGTACAGTAAGTTCTAAAAAGCATCCCAGCATGGTATAGTATTTAGCCAAGCTTTAAGTGACATTTAGGTCGCTTGTTTTGCACCTGCATGGGAAGATGAAAAGTCATAAATGTTCTACACATTGCATGTGCAGAATAAACTTCAAAATAAACATATTGCACTGTGACAGGGAGGACAACAAAGAAGTCCACAAAGATACGAAAAGGTGACCATACTCAGACTGTGCCAAAAACTACCTAGATCATAGCCTTCATGAACAGGCCAGATAAACTACCTTGGGTGGCCATGTAAGACATAAGAAAATAAAAGTGAATGCTCTGAACTGAAACAGAGGAAACTGTAGTTTGTAAATGGCTGGGTTACAGCAGAATCGTGGCAAGAGACATTAGTGGTATTACCTCCATCCAGTTTGTGTCACCACTGATCCTATAGCGAATATTGAATTTCAGCCTTATCACATTGTATGAAATCAAATTCTCCCAGGAAAGCTTCAGAGCAGTAGGTAGCACTTCAGCGATGACTGATACATTCTGAGGAGACAGTGGTTTAACTAGAAGAGAAGAAGTTAAAGTCAGCTGTACTTTACCATGCCTTTAGAAGCTGGCACACTATATTGCTGCACTACTGCAAAAAGTTTCAGGACCTGAAATTGCTGCTACTTCACACCATTTTATAAAGCAGATTACTCAACACAAACTTGCTAACTGAATTGAAATCTCTCACCATCCCCACCTCTGCCCAGCACAGTTCAAGTTCTAGTGAACAACATTTATGCAGTGTTAATTTTTATAGAGAAGAAAGATTAACATACCAATTCAGCAATATGTACAGAAACAGCAGTAATGCTCTATATTAAAGCTTTAAGGGGCATATAGTTACCAATATCAACAGGATCAAGAACAAGAGGATCAGATTCAGCCTTCCCAAGGGCATTTGTTGCTTCTACCCAGATCTCCGTGTTAACGAAGAAGTGAACATCATGAAATGTACAAGAATTGTTTACACCTTTTGGTATACAGTCAGGAAAGATATCTTCTGGCCTAAATCAAAGAGAAGAAAAAAACAAGATACAAAGCAGTAAGTCTGGTTTCCTCTGGAGAATATTTTAAGGTAAATCAGAGTGATCAATCAGTTTATCTTGTATGTTTCTCCTCTGCCTTAAGTCTGTAAGTAGAGTGAGGGGAAGAAAAAGTGGGAATGATTTGTTCAGCCACAAACATCTGATTGCATTAGAACTGAAATAAAACTAGAATCTCTTGACTTTCAGTCACATCTTCAAAAGCACAAGCTAGTGCACTGAAATTAAATTAGTACAAAAACCTGACTCGACTTAAAGAAAAGAAGATCAAGAGCTTATACAATTAATCAAAAGCAACATGGCCAGTAACTACAATGCATTAGAAATGTAGTCAGTGCTATCTGCGTACCTTTCAAGCATACAGCATTAGATATGCAATACATAATTTCTGTTCACCATCTTCTGCTACACTAATACCAGATAGTTCTAGGGGCATCAGGAAATTTGAAAAACATTAACATTTTCCATCTGTGCATACTTTCTACTACACCTGTTACCAAAACACTTCAGCAGAATGGGGTAGATGGAAATCATTCATGTTTCCAGAGCAGAGCAACAATCCTCTTCACTCCATTTTAAACTACAAGAGACCATCTAAAGAGTGTGGAAAGTAACTTAATTTGCTTTCACAGGAGAAATTTCACAGGCACTTTGCTGAAGCTTTCATGTTAGGATTAACTTAGAATAGTGATTGTCCACAGTTCCTATGAACCTCCACAATTCAGGCATTTTATGTTGGTTTCTCTACTTGGAATCACAGAATGGTTTGGACTGAAACTGACCTTTTAAAGTCATCTAGTCTGATCTTCCTGCAAAAAGCACGGACATCTTCTACTTGTTTAGAATAGGAAAGAACTGTCAACCCAGAAAAGCGTAAACATTTGCATACAGCTCCCTATTATTAGATGTATTGTACTCATGCCACACTAATAATATATTTGAAGAAGAGAAAAATATGAGATTACTGTTACTCCAAAACAAGTTCAACAACAAAATTTCAAGTCTGACTTAGAATTAATTTGAATGCCAACTTCTTTAACTCTTCCCTTCCCCCTCAAATCAGACAGATAGCAATGCTTCAGAAAACTGGACTTATGTTAAGAACACTTCCAAAGTACCAGGAACTTCAAGGAATGTTGATTTAGCATAAAAATATTCTTCAGAATTATTTAGATATTCTATAGAGTACTACTTACCAGCAGTATCTCAGCCTGAACTCAGTATCCAGGAATGTATGCCTTCCAGGGTCCCAGGTACAAGTCATGTGGTACGTGAGTTTTGACACCTGATGCACAATGCAACTTAAGTTCTTGGGCTTCTCTGGCGCCACTGGACAGAAAGAGTTAATGATTATTATTCTATACACACATTTTAATCCACCAAGAATCATTTTAAGTGTCCCACTAGAGCGATTTCTGTGAACATCAGTATTTAATTACTTCTGTGAACAAAAGTATTTAATCCAATTTTTTTCTAAAGGATGTGGCAAAAAGTGCTGGATACCATCCTGCAATCAAAGTCAAGAAGCTTAAACAGCTGCTTTGACAAACAGTGGGTTGTATAAGGAATAAGCACCTGCCAGTAAGGAACAAAAAAGATTTCTCATTCTGAGGCAGAAAACCTATTAACCATCTCTCATCTAAACATATTTTAATTCACACAGAAGAAAAATAAATTAATAATCACTACTGAACTAACATATGGTGAGTGTGCCAGTAACCTGAGTGCTAAAGGCAATTTTGTAGGTCTGTTCTCCCCCAGATGAGATATGGAAAAAGCCTGAGCTGCAAACACATATAAGATTGATTACGGATTTTCAAAAATGCACTGTAGTTCAAATGTAGTGTGGAATGAACATCTTCAGAACGCAGCAAAACTATTTTCTTTCTGTCTTAAACTCAAATTATAGCATACAAAGGGTTTGTTTCTACCTCCTGTATTATCACTATTTACAAGAGTATAATGTACTTAGAGAATCTTTCTTTCAAGCAGACTGCTAGTGCTAGTTTCAACAGAACAACCTTATGAACCTTATTGTTACCTTCCTGAATAATTCTATTCTTCTCAAATCTATTGCTGGTCTCATTACTTAGTTTTCCTTTAACTGACAGTATCAAATACAACTGTTTTAAAAACAAATGCATCTTAAGACTTGTAAAGTGAATTACAAATGCAGGATGTCATCTGTACTGTCATTCAGTGTATAATCTTAGAATAACTTCTCTGCCCTCACCTTTCCATATATTTTACCTTTTAAAAATATTTTTTATCTTTTCTGGTAAAATATGTACTCCTCAGAAGCTGAAAGAGAAAACATTACTTTCCTTTGAAAGCATTCTGTAAGTCATGCTAGAAGCACATAATTTTAAATTGTGAACTCAAGTTGGCCTTCTGCACACAGAGCATTCAACAACTGCAGTACCTTTTGCCATCACCAGGAGACAACATAATTCATCAGCCATATCATAAGATATTTAGGACACTTAAACACTTGTCCTGTTAGCAGGACACCAAGTAATTAAGAAGGAGCATATTAAGTTACTCATGTGACTTTCTCAATACAGTCTTGTCTAAAAGAGCACTTGCTCTGAACCATGCCAAGTGCTATCATCCTAGAACAAAGGAAGTTTGTAAGTAGTTAAAAAGTATTTCCTTAGGTACAGAGGTAAAGTAATCAAAATCATATGTTCCATTCTTAAGGCAATTCAGGTTAGCTTTAGTGATACAGATGGACTAAATATTTCTCAGTCCCTTAATGAAGAAAACATTATTTTCAAAATGTTAGTTTGAAACCAGGACACATGACCTAAAAGTATTTCCTCCAACTCTGATACAGAAGTAAGAAGTAAGGAAAAGTTAATTTCCTAGTATCTATTTCAGTTAAATCCGAATCTTTATTCTGTAATTCAAATCTGCCTCTTCAACATTTTTGTTGTTCCATTTCTTTCCTATTTCAACACTGAAATACTCCAGGGTATTTTCTATTTTTTAGAAAACTTTTTTCAGTGGATATTTAGCAGCTTTGGTGGCATGTAATTTGACAATATTTTTTCTCAATTATCCAGGAACTGAGGGAATGAAAATAAGTGCCTCAAGATATGTACACTTCTTATTGTTCGCATTTTCCCATTTCTCAGAAGCAATTATCTTAAGACCAGAATAAAATGTAAAAAAATGGTACTCACAGCCTACTGTAACTGTAATTCCATAAATGTTCTGTTCAATCTGTCCATCTGCTAAAATGTTGCATGTCAGAGGAGTAGCTAATGAAGAAGTGTCATTAAATGTGACACTGGAAACTGTTCTGTTTATTTCACGATACTGTTCTTTAGGTACCACTCTATTTTTAATTTTCCAGATAATCTGACTGGCATAGATATTGCCAAAGTCAAGACAACTCTCATTCAGAATGCATAATGCCGTGAAATTGGAACCAAGGGGCAGTACAGGAGATTCTGGGATGATGTGACCACATGACTGCACAAGTCCACCTGAAGCTAAAAAGAAAAAAGAATTTCACATTTATTAAAAACTACAGAGCATTCTCTAATCAATATTGCTGATACATCACTACTGCAATGTTAAAAACACTACATGTGTCCAAGTAGCAAGTTAAGTAGTTATTTGACAATTATAAAACTGATATGCATTAGCAGACCAACAAGAAGATTTAAGGGGAAAAACCAGCACAGCATTCTTTAGACTTTGCAAAAGCATTTTACCAAGATTGGAAAGATCTATTAATAAACAGAGGCACTTAGAGAGAGAGAGGAGACTCAAGTGTTGCATGTTTGTATCTTTTGAAGTAGGAAGTTATTATAATTGAGGTTACTCTTTTGATAAAAAAAGTATTTTTTGTTAAGAAAGTTAGAAAAATTGGGGTGTCACCTTTATTGTGGTGAACTAGTGTTAGAAGGCTAGGGGTGTCTATCCTAGCACACCTTGCTTTCTGCCCCCCTCCAACAAGTATCTAGACGAAAAAGCAAGCTTCAAACATCCAATTTAACAAGCTCTACATCCTTTTGTATTTAAGACACAGAACTCTTACCATCAGGAGAACAAATATTCAACACCAGATAGAAGCCACAGGCCACCCAGTTCCACCTAGAAAACATGCTGCACAGAATTTCTGTAACAAGAGAAAGATACATATTTTTAAAATTTAAACTATTACTCTTTACTTTAGATTAATGGAAAATTCAGATTTGTATTTGCTCTAAGATAATTTCTCACATATACATGTTTATTTTCCTGGAAGAGTTTGTATCTTCTCACATTAGAATGGGCATATTGTTTCTCTTTTCCTCACTGTTAAAACAATATCAAATGTCTACTTAAGAAAAATTAGTCTGTTTAAAGCTGCTTTTATTACAAGTTTAAGAAATGTATCAGCTTTAGGTTTTCACATTGTAATGAAAATCAACTTCACTGGTAATTCCGTGGGAGGTTCACTTAGAATACAGAGCATAATACTGCGGTTCAGGTGTTAAAACATAACCCTATGAATCTGATTATGGTTATCATACTTACCTAACTTTCAAGGGCACTGATATAAAAAAGCTTTGGACAAGGCTCAGAACAACTCACCACAAAACCATGTGTCTCGTTCACAAGAGTGACTTAAAATACATAAAAGAAGTACAAAGCAAAATGCTTCCATATCAAGAACTGTTGTCTACTATAGACAAAGCATTAATTAAATCTTCAAAACCTTACAAGGGAGCTTCCAATTCCCCAAAAGCTGGAGTGCATTTTATAACATCTTATTTCTGTATTGCAACAGAGCTCACTTGCTCTCAAGTTCTGACATTTCTACAAAAGTTTATCTAAACTAAAGCATTCACACTGTAGCTTCCACCCTTGTTCTGAAGTAGACAAAGTCTCTTCTGGTTTTCTCAACTTGCAGTTTTAAAGGAGCCCTAAACTACTATAAGTGACCATTCTCTACTAAGCATATGAGCTATATTATTTTTAGCTACATTTATGCATCTTTACAGGAACAGGTAGATTGGCTTAGTGAAATAAGGCATTTAGTTCACAAGCTGATTTCTAAAAGCAGACTTCATACTATTCTTACACCTAGAAACTAAACAAAAGCTCTTTTGGTTTACTAAGATTTGAGATGAGACAGCCTACACCAATACTGTTTCTGAAGTCTTATTTTTCATTAACCTGACAGAACTGCTTTGGAAACTAGTATTCTGAGCTTTACCCCATAAAAGAAAACTCACAAAATTTTAAAGAATTTGCAGTATTCCCTAGACAGGAAAATTTATAAGCTACATTTACTATTATCAGAAGAAAAACAAACTGCAATTTATGACAGTAAACATGCCTTTGCTTTGACTGCATATAACTTACTTTACAACAGTGACAGAAAAACACAAGGCATTTCACATATATAAGTAAGACTAGACAACACATTTAAGCATGGATCACTACAAAGCCAGAACCTCATTCCTTACACAACACAACCATGTCATTTTTAATTTGCAAATCAAGATCAACAGTGTAATGTAAATAGTCTTCTATTCACAAGAACAAAAACTAAATGAAAGCAGATCTCAAACATTTACAGCAGAGTCTTTGTAGGGTTCAGCAATCTAGAATATGTCTTTCAGCTAGAACTAAAAGAAAAGCCATCAGAATCACCCAGCAATATTTTTATCTATACTTTTGAGTTCATTACTCAAAGCCCACCAGAATTTCCTACACAGAAACTTTATAGTAGAAACACTGCGGACTGAAAGACTTGACAAATATATTAACAAGCATTTCTGTTTGTCACTGGAAGTTTGCTGGTTTGTTTTTTGATTAAATAACAAGTCATTTATAATCAGACTGTAGCTGTACGGCATTGAGAATCAAAAAGATATTAACTTCTTCTGTGTTCTACTGAAGTACTCTCAATGGGCTGGATATGAGAACCATTATACTACTTTAAATGCAATGGGTATTTGAGTATTTATTACATGGGTGCAGCAAAATAAGTATACCAACTAATTTTTGCTTATTTTGGATGTAAAGTGTCCAACATCTGAAAAACATTTCTACCCACACATGAATTTCTGCATTTTAAAATCCTGACTAGTTTCACGAATTTTAAAAAAATCTGCATGGTGAATACAACCAAACTCTGAAGAGTATTCTTGTTTGGCTTAAATCACTAAATAGAACCAGCATATAGGGATCTATTTAATGTCTTGACTTATGCTAACACTTACCAGAATACTGCCTGTTAACCAAAGCTTGTTGAGCTCTACTATACATAGACCTTAGGATCTGCTCTTTCAAGCAAGATTAATCTAAAACTATTTAATTAGAACAATTTGAGTTGCAGAAGATCTGAAATTCACCAGAAGCCTGAGGGGAACTGCAAGCTAGGTGGAAAGAAGGAGGAGCTCCGCTTCACTGCTAGTTGCCAAAAGCCACAAAACAACAGCAGAAGCACCTTTCACACTTAAGGGGAAAGAATGAAACAGATGTAAAAAGGCAAAAAGCAAAGTTTTAAAAATGCTGTTCAATATAGCATTTGTCTCCAATTTGCTATCATGATTCATGCCACCTTAGAATAATGGCACTGTCACCGAAGCTAACTATTACATTACAAAGTTACTGGTTTTCTTTTAGGACATTATTTATCAAAGTCAAACAACATTTCTAAACTATTCACTGATTTTCACACCAGCAGTTATTAAGTACAGCTTAGGTTAGTAAAAAAACCACTGCAAAACAACTGATTGAATAAATAAATAAGAAGCAATAACTAACTTAACAGAAGTAAACAATAATACATAATTGTCACATATTTTGTCCTAAACTATGGTTTTTTTACCAGAAATTAAAATTAAATTACTATCTTTTCAAATAAATGCCACTTCGATATTCAACTGTCTTCTAGACTTAAAAAACAGTAACATTTCACTTGTTCCGAGCAGATTCATTCACACGTAAGAGGCTGAAGCCCAAATCTCTACTACTTTAAACTTTGGAAAGTTTAGTAAGTGTTTTGAGGGAGCAGTGAAGCCCACCACAGATCATACTGCTTGATTCCACTGCATTCAGCTCCTGCTTGGCAAGAGAACTGAGTGTCATGCTCTATCACCCGCAAAGGAGAGTTAAGTGGAAAGCCCACCCACCTACAGTATGGGAACCAAGCAGTTGAAACTATAGTGTCAAAATCATGCCACAATTCAGCATATAGCTGCTTTAAGCTGTTCTGATGTATTTTGTACGTTACTTACGCCCACCCCCTGCTGATCAATGCAGTTAGAAGAAGATTGCAGCTACACACCTCCAAACCCACAAAGGGGCTGTTACAATCCCTTCTAATGCGTGCTATTTTTAAAAACATTAGTGTCTCTGGCTTTTACAAGACTGATTCTTAATTGAAATTTAGTTCTGGGGGAAAGATCCGGAGTTACACTAGACATTTCCATCTATCTTGCCTACATGAAAGCCATAAAAGAAATTAAAAAAAAAAGAAAAGAAAAAGAGGGACTTAAAACTAACAGAACAAGGAGCCATATTTCATATTAGAATGAGAAAGATACTTCAATGCAAAGAAGACGTTTTCTTGTCTGAGCGTGTAAAAATGCTCAAGCAAAGACAGTGTAGAAACCCTGCATATAAATTACACCAAACTTTAAAAGACAGTGCCATCATTCAACAGAAATGCTAAACACCAATTGTTCATCCTCATCCATCTTAAATCAGACTAAGCTGTTAGTCCAGACAACAGAAAACTCAGTAATTTCTTTCAGCACAATGCACAGTCCAACCAAAGTTTTATGTTTTACAGACTGGTTCAGTGTACTAAGAATCTAAGGTGAAAGCTGAACCTGATGCTGAGCTAATACTGAAGCAGCTAGTCAGTTCACATGCATTTTATTAAAAACAAAGAAAACCAAAGAGCAAAATCAACACTTGTATCCATACTACGCAGTTGCTGTGGATCACTAAGTGAAGAGGAAAGGGAGACAGAAAGAAACTGACTTTAGAAGTTTGACAGGTTACTCTCATAGTTTAGTGGCAGAAGATCAAAGTCCATCAAAATACTACTGAGTAAAAGCAATGTGGTCAATTTAGAATGCTGCTGGTGACAGTCCTGAACTCACAGAATGTAAGTCACTGCAAAGAGGAAAAAAACTGTTAAAATGCTCTGATTATTTCCATAAAGACAGACTAATAAAACTCATGTGCCATGAGATCACCCCATTTAATCTCTAAATCAAATGGGACTTCTATTATTCTTCACATCCTGCAGCCATTTTGAAAGGAAAGCACTAAGCCTTTATGCCAGAAGTAAATTGATGCTTCATGCAGTGTCCTATGAAAAGCTAATTACAACACTAAAATCAAACTTTATATGCACAAAGTAGCAACAGTGTTGAGTTTTAAGATTAACCTGTGACTAATAGCTTCTGAAGAAGTATCAGGCTTTCTCATACAAAACAGGAATCACCACTACTTCTGAGCAAGAGAGAAATCTTGAGCAAGAGAGAAATTAATTTTAGTTCATAAATCATGAGATCTACCCCAAAACGAACACAGCCATGTATCATACAGTTACCTCTCCATTTCAGAGAAGTGGCAATTCCTGTCCAAATGACCTACAAATGACAATGTCATTTTAAGAAACTATAGCCAAAATAACATGTACTTGCCAGCAAAGCCAGCTTGCAAGTCAGGAAGTATAGATAACACCACAACCACCACAGGAAGGTGTTCAGTCTATTAAGGCTCATCATCACATCAGTCACGAGAGATCAAAGGTTGCTGGAAAACAGATTTCCAGAAATTCCTCAAAAAAAAAAAGCTATGTTTACAGCTTCAACTGGTAATCTCTCACTGAGAATCCACATAGCTCAGGCACAGAACCAGTGATGCTTCACAAAGCAGCTGCTGCTTGAGGTTTTGTAACAAGACAGATAGTACTTAGAGCCATCTAAAAGCTCTAACTATCCTCAAGGAATTTTGATTACTCAAACAGTAACTGCTTTCTAATTAAGCGTATTTCATCTGCAAGCTTGCTTCCTTCCTTCCTCCAAGCTTCCTTCTTGGAAATATTTATGACACTTGAAAAACGCCAAACACTTCTAAGAGAAGTACTTGAAAATATTACATAACATTATACGAACAGAATATTCTGAAATACATTTTCATATTTAAAATCTCTACATACAAATCACATCCCTTTCACCATCTAGGCAAGTAATTTCTCTACATTACTTAATCCTTTTCCTCTAGGATGAGGCTTAGCCCTGGAGTTTTAGTAGAGCACTCAGAATAAAAAATACAGAGAAAAAAGAAAACCAAAAAAGTTACAGATTAAAATTACTGAAATACCAAATTAGAGGCACCAAATATTTGCTTGCAGTAATTGAGTTCTTCTAGTACCTTGTCAAAACTGTAAATCACTTTCTCTGAAATACTTCAGATTTTTCTCACATCTAGCAAGTAGCTTTAGTCCAAAAATCAATTTAATTTGTACAAAGTAATGTCTTAGCACTCCATGCGCCCATTCTGAAGTCAAACCTTCCAGACTGATCACCAGCAGTGCTGTTTCTCTTACCCAGACAATTCTTGCAAATACAAGAACAACTGACTAAAAAGATAAAAAAGCCAAGAAGTTTATTTAATTTCATATAATTGTGCACGTGCTAATCCTCCAGACAAGCAGTATGGGAAACAGTGTATCTCCATTTTGTGTACTCACTTACAGATGTGCATGTATCTTCCCCCTCAGCTGAAAGTATTTACTATTGATTTTACTTGAAGCACCACATAACCAGACATATAAATCAGATCCAAATAATTACTTTGAATGCTTGAGTTAATAGGAAGTAGTCTCAAATTTTCGTCATCCACACTTACATTCTTATTGTGCTACACCGACATACAAATAAAAAAATCTATTAATTTCAGAAAGTATGTGCTTTCAACGGTATCTTTTACATTATTATTCCTCTGAAAGCAACAGCATATACTAAGTATGAATTTTATATTTTCTATAGAAAAGAGGGTGAAAGAAAAAAAGACCTTAACTCCCAATAACATCTAACCTCTTCAGGCAGTGGACTCCCATTCCCCCTCTCTGCCTCTGTGACTGCACAGATCACTAATGACAGAACTATAACCCCGCACACTTCTACTACCAGATTTCTCCTTCAGAATGCCTCAGTAGTAACAAGCAGCCACCAGCTGGCAGACCCCTAGTCAGCCTAAAACAAGGATGCAAACTGAGACTGCGAATTATTCCCCTCAACCCTGCCAACACACTTGGCAGACCGCTTTCCTTTGTGCCTCACTTTCATCATCTGAGAGATGAAAATAATGATGCCGATTTTTTTTTAGGGAAAGCATCAGAGCCCCACTACAAGGATGACGGGAGCTCAGGACCACACTGGAAGTCACCAGACGGCCACTGTATCCCCTCCTAATTCCTCAGGGAATCTCCTTCCGAACTTGGACCAGCAGTAAGAAGAAGTGTGCGTATCTTTCGGGGCAGCAGTTTTCTACCTTCTAATCTACAGGCAACGAGAGCAAAGCACTTGTCGTGAAGGCAACAAAACGCAAATATCTGCTACAAGGAAATGCCTGCCGGTGGCACAGCCACGCTTATCTGACACTAGAAAAAGCCCGAAAGACGCGAGTCCCGCGAGGGTCGCGACACCTCTGCCAACTCAGAGGCCGGCATTAAGCACCACGGCTCTGGGGAAGCGCGCAGACAACCTTCAGCCTGACCCTCGGCGCCACGCCGGGGGCAGGGCTGCGGATCGGGCACCGCGGAGCGGCACCGCGAGGGGCTCGGCCCCCGCAGGCCCCACAGCGAGCGGCCCCGGGCGGCAGAGGGCGAGGCCATGTTCGCTCTGAGCGTCACCGCCGGGCAGCTCCGCCGGCGCCTGCGACGGGAGGCTGGACGAGACATCGCCGCGGGGCACGGCTGGCGAGCGGCCCGGGAACCGAGTGGCGCAAGGCTGCAGTCCGCCCGCCCGCCCCGGCCCGTTTCCCGGCCAGCCCTGGACGAACGCCCCGGTGCCCCCGCCCGCGGCGCATGGCCCGGAAGGAAAGGACGGTCCAGCACGGCCCCCGCCGGCGGACGCCCCCCAGGGAGAGGACTCTGGGGAGATGGAGGGAAGGGGAGCCCCCCGCACGGCCGCGACCCCCAGCCCTTACCCGGCGCCGCCGCCGCCCGCGCCCCGCGGCCGCTGCCCCTAAATAGCAGCCCGGCCGCCTCGCGCCATCGCGCCGCCGTCCCGCACGCGCGGCCCCGCGCCCGGTCACGCTCCCGCCCCGCCCCACCCCCCCGGCGCTCTTCCCTCCTCCTCCTCCCGCGGCGCCATTGGCGGGCGGGGGCCGTGACGTCACCGAAGGGGGCGGGCCCGTAGGGAGGGGCGGGGCTTCCCGTAACGTGGCGGCTGGTGCCAGGATCCCGGGGGCGCGGGGGGCGCGCGCGGGGGGCGGGAGCGGCGGCGGGGGGCCCTGAGGGAGGCGGTGCCCCTCCCCCGCACCTCTCGGTCGCGTGCGTCGGCCGTGCCCCACCCCCCAGCAGGGCTGTCCCGTCAAGGTGTGTTTCGGCTTTGGGCGGCAGCCGCGCGACACAGGGGTGAGGACAGCCGGACCCTGCCCGGCCGCCACCGGTCAGGCCTCTGGAAGCTTTTCCCGGCCCTTGTCCGGCCCGGCCTGCGCGGTCAGCGCGGCGCGGGTGTTGTCCTGAGCAGGCCTGAGGAGCCAGCGGCCTTCCCAGCGTTTCGCAAGACTCCCTTGGGAGCGCGGGCGGCTGGAGAATACTCTTGTTAACAGCTGCGGTGTGAGCAGAGCGCTGTGATCCAGAGCAGTCTCGATGTTTCAGTCCCTGAAAATCAGTCAGGATTCCAATCCCTGAAAAAGGTGTTTGTGGAAAGCTAGGTTGCTAAGGAGTGGTCCTTAATACAGATCGTTAATGTGATCATGATCCAGGTTATCCTTGGACATTTCTTCATTCAATAACTGTGAAAAATTCCTTTTGTAAATCAGACAGGGTCATGTGCTCTAAGATGCCTTCTTCATTCCAGATTAATTTTTTTTCGAGTTCATGAATAAGAAAGAACACATTTCAGTGTCATGCTACAAACTTGGTGCTGAGAGTGTCAAAGGCTGTTGTCGTGAGGAAAATACCAGACATCACTGATGCATGCCTGAGTTTCTTCCTGCTGTATGCTTTAGACTTTTGCCCTTTAACTTTTTAAATTACCTTTGGTCTCAAGTAGGATATGAGATATATTATACTTTTGGTTACGTTTTTAGAGGAATGGGTAGATGGGCTGGATAAAAAAGGCATCTAGTTCAGTACCCTGTTTCAGGCACTGGCTTGAGCTGCTAGTAAGACAAGATTTAAAATTTGGAAAAAGATAGTGGAAGGTAATCTATTTCTCATGTATTTAGTACCAGTCTCTGGTTATGTTTGGTTTACTGTCTCAGATGGCTTAATATCCACCTAAAATGTGGTTGCTAACTCTGAGAATATTGTATATTTTCTATGCAACGGAGTAAAGCTGGATGGACACTTTACGGGTAATTTAGTTCCTCTGCTTTCCGAGCGACAGAATTGTCTATACTTACCTAATTTCTGATAGGTATTTATGTAGCCTGCTGATTAAATTTGTTACTTTATATCCCTGCTCAGAGCTGATGCTGTCTAGTAACCTTCCATAGTGTAGATACTGCTGTTTTCTCCCACTGGTGGTCTCTACACTGAATAGACTCAATCCTTTCAATTTTCTGCCTACAGGACTTCTGATGTTCAAACACTTGTTAATGTATCAGGACAAATTACTTCTGAGGAATACGTTTCACCGTTTTTTCAGTATGATGAAATCGTTAGTTTGTCACTTTTGCTTTCTCATCAGGTTATGGTTGGTGTGTTTGTGTTTACGTTGATTCCGGGTTACAGTTTGAGGCTGTACAAGTACAATTTCAGTTTGATGGTGTAATTTGGTAGATTTCAGTCTGTATGGATATACCTGCTTCAGCACTCTCAAAAAATTGGTGTTTGGCAAAACACTTTAAGTGGAACCAGGCTTTAACTAGACAGAAAAAATAATGTGTGTTTTTTCTCTTGTTTTAGCATGTCTTCTGTCTCTTGTGAGATCACTCAAGTTCTGCGGCTAAATAGACATTTCAGAAGTAGACTCTCCACTCTCCTCCCTTCCCCAGCCAACAGAAAGCCTCTTGTGACATTGTTATTCTGAAATCCTATAGCCTGAAGGCATTCTTGGTGTATTGCCAGAACTTGTAGAACAACCCCCCATCTCCCTTCAAAATCAGTCTGTGACAAGCTTCACTTACATATGACATGCATTGTAACTCTTCAAATAAGCAAGAGATCATGTACTTCACGGGCTATTTATGGACTCAATATAAAACTATTTACACATATCTGAAATTGCATAGAAAAACAAAATAATTTGTTCGCCACTGTACTTAATTTTTCCTGTATTGGCACAAAATATAGTTTATTCATTAACAGTTTAGTTGCCAAAAATCTGATTGTTCTTGTACATCAGCCATTTTCTGGTGCAAGGAGGTAAAAGGTTAATAGCATTACAACTGCCATTGGATAGAATCAGGACATTTGGGATCCCTGGTAGAGAAAATAATTAGTCTGTTCAAGCATGTTGCGAAGTGCCTTTTCTGTACATGGACCATTTCCTGGAAAGACCCTTTAGTCTGATTTACTGCTTTATAGTTTTCCCTACCGAGACATATTATATGGCTTTATGCTGTACTGTGTATGCAGTATAGTACTGGTATATAGGTAATATAAACACCAGTAATTTAAACTTTCAAATACTGAGAGCAATGAAAATATTTGACCACGTTTTGAAAATGTTTCTGCCAGCTAGCATTTAATCTTCACATTGAAGAAAGCATTATATGAATTTTTTTTATATATTTAATGAAATGTTTGGTCATATATTCCCTAAATATATGAGGCAAGAATAAAAGAAAGTTTATTGTCAGGGATTGGAAGGTCTTTGAGATCAATTACCCATCTGCTTATTCACACTGCAACTTGTATTCCAACACTGTGCTCAGATCAGGGCTATATAGGACACTTCCAAGCTCCCGTGATCCCCAGCTAGGATGTAAGTAGGTGAAGCATGCCTTCACATCCTCTCCTTTCTCAGTCGCAAGAAGGAGGAGATAGCCTGGGAGTGCAGAGCGCTCTGGGCACTTGAAAAACATGTAGCTGTTGGCAAAGGTTGGTAGCTGTTCAACTGTGGGAGCAGAGGTATTTTTGGAGAAGCTGTTAGGGATTGCTGAGAAACACACTTGTACCACTCTTTATGGATATTTTCAGCAGTTTTGTAGCAAGTTGTGACAAGATTTGTAGTCTGTGCAAAATCTACCGAATCTTACAGTAGATGTGCCACAGAGAGAAAAAAAATCTTTCTGGAATGTATTGTTATCTTGGTATAAGGATGTGAAGCATCCTATAGACGGGTGTGAAAAGATTCCTCACTCTGGATACATGTGGGGTTTTTTTGGAGGTGCATCACTCTCAGAACAGGGACATTGGGAAAGATTTTCAAAGTAAGGGAGAAGCTGAACAACAAGACCCTTTAATAGCAGTGTTCTGACCCTTGGCATGTCAAAGATATTTTCTGTGAGATGGCTGAATCACTATATAGAACTATTTGCCTAGGAGGTTCAGTCAAACATCTGAGCCTCTTGCCAAAGTGATGATGTTATCTCAGCTTGTATCACTTTTCCTGAGCTTGAACTTCGGATCTCCAGCGTCTGACATTCCTTAACATGAAGAAGAGTCACTTCATTTTTTCCCCTGAGAGTGAGGAGGACTAGTCCTTTGGCCTGAGTGGTCAAACAGCAGACTGTTGTGTTGAAGCCATAGTCTTGTAGGTCATGGAGTCATTGTGAAGTCCTCTGAAGAGGTAGGGAGGAGACAACAGCAAGGAAAAAAAAAGGCTAATGTAACTGTTGGAAATGATTTAGTGACAGTACTTCATGGCCTTATAACTTACCAAATATGAGCTGCTCGGTGGCAGCAAAGAAACAGGCTTGGTAATTCATTACTTCTTTTTGAGGGAGATGGGAGAATGTTGCTTTTTTTCAAGAGAAAGTAGGTCTTTGCAATTTGTGTGACAAACAGGTAAAGTTCACTGAGCCACAAGCAGCCATTATGGCAGCCTTATATGTACAACTTGATTCTTGATGGCATCTCTTTACCAGGGAAAAAATGATGCATATGGCCTGCATATGGACAGTCCTGAATGAGGACTGTCCTCATTCTTTAGCATCACTATGCCCAGTAAAAGGGTGTAAAGTCTGAGACTCTGGACAAGATCTTGCAAAATTCAGCCAGAGTCTGTAGAACTACATCTGGGCTTCAGAACTTCAGGAAAACCCTGTGATCATTGGAAGAAGTTAGGAATGGGGATAGCTGACTCCTCCACATGTGATATGCTTGATAGGAAAGCTTTGGGTTGCTGAAGAGGGCTTGACCTAGTTCTTTCATTCTGATTCTCAAGAATAGGAATGGTAATGTCATGAAGCTGCAGCAGAGCATATGGAATGGAAAGGAGGTTGGTTATAGCCACCTTAAATTAATGGCACATCTAACGGAGCAGTGTGGAAGCTAGCAATCTGCTTGTTTTTCTGGAGTGGAAATCAGAGTTAATGACATTTTAGACCTAGACTGAAAGCTTTGACTGATGGAACATATTGCTAGGGGTTGTTTTGTCTGAAAAGACAGTGGGCAGAACAATCAGGAAAATAAGTGGTCTGGTCTTCACTGGAGAAACAAGACCAAAAGGGAGACCAGAAAAAGGAAAACAAATATGAAATTTCAGTGAACATAAAATAAAAATACTGTAAAGGATTAAATTAATCACACATGGAAAATTATTAAGTCAGAATGAGCAATACAGTTCACTGCTGTATTGCCGAAGAAGTGCTGGTTCAGAGCTAAGGTGAGGGTGAAGGTGTTACGCTGCAGTCTCTTATGCCACATGGGTGAGCTGCCAAGGAATTTAGCATGGCAGCTGCTGGAGCTAAAATGCCTTTAGAGTAATTCTGCACACGGAGACCAAAATGTGGATGTGTCCTTAACACAGGACTTTTGGACACTGATTAAGAAGACTCAACTAGGTGTAGCATAAGATGATTAAAAAGAAGAAGATGGCATCTCAGATTGACTGGAATGATCTTTCCTACTTGGCCACAAAGACTTTCATGAGCAGTATAGCCAATAAAAAACATGCCAGAAAACTTAAGTCAGTAGTTTTTTGACAAAGTAATGAACTTTTTGCACAAAATAAAGTAATGTGTGAAGAACTACTGAGCTGGGCCTGAATACTGGGCTGACAAAAGGCATTCTAGTGATAAAGGCATTCTGAAACCAAGGCTGTAGCTCAGTCTGCCCTGTTACGGGAAGCCGCTCTGTGTTATATAGATGTCATTGTGGATTCCTTTCTGATGCTGACCTCTTGAAAAACACATAAGTGGCATTTCTGCCGTTTCCAGCGAGTGAGGGAACAGTTCTAGTCAGGCGGACTAGTGCTGGCCATGGTTATCCAGGCCTTCCCTTGAGTTTTGGGCGGGCTGTAACAAGGCTCTAGTTGGTGCAGAGCGGCACCATGGACATGACTCTTCATGTTGTACAATGAGTGACGTACAACATGCAGAACTGCAAATGGAGCTCGTGTTCTTTGTCCTCAATTGCAGTGTGTAGCAGGGGGACAGTACAGGGGTGCCTGATTCCATACAACACACTGTGGTTGCTCTATTTAGCCTTAGCCTCTCCAGACTAAGGTTAAAACTTGTCTGTGTGAGGGCTGGTCTTAGGTAGTGCAATGACTAAATACAAAGAGTGTGTATTAGTTAAGCTGTTGTTGGAATTGTTGTCTTTCTGATACTACAGCTTGTGACTTCTCAGTAAAGGGTGGTAGAGACATATTGAAAAAACAGTGTGTATGGAGAGGGGGGACGTATGCTACAGGCAAGCTACGGACAAATCCTTTTTGTATCGTTCCATGCTATACCAGCTGTTCCACACCATACCTCTGAAATCAATACTGTGAGAATACCACTTGATTGCCAGGAAGAGAGCTATCAGCAGTGATAATTTTCTTAAAGTGACACTTTTAAGAAAAGAGGTCTTGATAACTTTGTGCTTCAAGTTTTCTGCTTGAACTATTGGAAAACACAAAAGGCTGGAGCCTGTTGCTGCAAGTAAAGACTGGAATTCACAGGGAAGTACATTCTCATCAGTAAAACTAAAGCTAGTATTAGATAACCCTTCACTGACTGCTGCCTTATAGTTAAATTGGCTAATGCTATTCAGAGCAATTAAGAATATACATGGTAAAATATATTCAGTCCTGAGTATTTTACTGATAATATCAAAATGAGTGCTTTTGTGAGAATGAGTAGCAACTTTGTATGCTGAAGGAATGAAGACCTCAGAATAACAATTGAAAAAGCAGTGACAAAATTCAAGATGCCAGGTATAATTGCGTGTAAACAGGTAACTAAGAGATGCAAAAAGGAATGTAGGAATTTTTACGTGAAATTGTACAGGGAATAAAGTAAACAACAGAACACAAGAGAACAAAGAAGAATATTGGCTTTTGGTAATAATTTCTAATTGCTAAGACACACTATATATATATATATAGAGAGAGAGAGAGAGACTATAGCTTCCTTAAGCTGTGAGCGTAAGTAATATATATCTGGAGTGAATGAGTAACTAGGAAACTTATGCATTCACTAGGAAATCAAAGAAACAGCAATTATGTGAATTATCCAATTCATGTGGCAATTTCAAATATGGTACAAAGTTTTTTGCCCTGTATCTTTCCCTACCTTTGAGGATCTAGTTTGCATTTTACTTTTCTGGTCTCACTGATCTATCTTCTCTTCTTCCTCTAGCTTAGCATTTATTTACCATTCTTTGCCATTTGTTTAGTGTTCTTCCTTTATCTCCTTTGCTCTTTTTGTCTCTTGCCATTGCCAAACATAAGTTCATGTATTTTCCTGGTTTTTTGCATTGCCTGTTTTACTTACAACTTGTCCAGCATCATTCTGTCAAAATAATTCCTTTGAAGAGTTGTCCTAGGAGAAGGTTAATTGGCTAAAAAAATATTTGTGCTCAAATTATACTACCAGTCAGCTATATAACAAATCAAATTCTGTCAAAAATCTGTAATGACAGAGTTCCTTTTCATCTTGTCTCACCAACATGCCATAACAAGTGCTTTGCAGTCAGAATTTAGCAAACAAAAATGATGATTGTCATGCATAATCAAGCCCAGTTTGTCAGTATTAAGACTCTTCTATAGTGCAAATAGCAGTGAAAGCTTGTTTTAGAGATAAGACAGGGACATATGAATCCTAGCCTGAGTGCATCTCCTGCACTGATCTGTGAAGCATTCTTTTTAGATCCAAGGCCCCAATGTAGAAATTGTCATTGTTACTTGAAATTCTGGTATGAATATTTCTAATCAAGCTTTTCCAAGAGCAGAGCTTGGTATGTTTTGTGATTTCTTTCTGGTTTTGTACTCTCAGTCATGTTTCCCACACTGGAGAAGGAGCACATTGTCTTGCTGGTGTATAAAAGTATGGGAAAAGTGTAGACCTTCTCTCAAATCAGAGATCCTAAAAGATAAAAGGAAATGGCAGACAAATGTTAGTGGTAAGAGATGTAGCATACACACCAAACTATTTGCATAAACATAGACTAGTGCTCCCTCAGTCTTTATCATTGTCTATTTGGTTTTTTTCACTTTCTTGTTTCTTTTCTTTTGCCCTTCCTTTCTTCTGTAGTTGGAGCCACTTGCCATTCATTCTGTAGAGGTTGACTTAAATATATTTTGCCTATAGTTAGTTAAGTAGTGGGAGAATCCTCTTGGAGAGATCTACATACTCCAGATCAGGTTCAAGTCACATCATCATCAGTGTATCTTGAGAGATATAAGCTGTTCATATTTCAGTGCCTTTTCTGGATAGATCTTTTATGAAACTACTTGATAGTATTTGCTCCAGAGTTATAGTTCAATACATATTACTTGAATTTTATTACATGACTGTCTGTGGCAATCAAGGTCAACTAAAAGAACAACTCATTCACCAATCAGAAGAGGCATTAAAAATTTTACCGTCCTGATAATTTGTATGCAGTCCTTAACTATGTGAATAGAAGCATTTCAGAAGTGCTTGTAAATTCATATATCACTCATTATTGCTTGATAAGCTTGATTCAAAAGGAGTCATCAACAAATTACTTCTAATGCATGTGATGAATGTGATGAAAATTTCTCAGATAATACTGACATTCTCGTGGTAGCTTCTTCTTGTCAGCTCCATACTGTAAATTACATGCATGTCAACATGTAACAACATGTAGGTACAGGGAATAGATGTAGATTCTTTTAAATTGAATTTTTGAAAAACATTAGTGTGGAATTAGGTCATCTCATCTTTGGATGTGTTGAGTGCAGTGTTCCCCCATAAGCTGAGAGTGGATAATATGGGCTTTGAGAGAAGGGTGGAAGCACAGTGCATCCAGAGCTTGCTTTCTAAATGGTTTACTAAATTATTTTACAATTCTGTGGTAATCAATAACTTATCACTAAAGATCAAGCTATTAGCCTGTGTGTTGTTATTTCAGGATTACTAGAATGTATTCAACATGTCTTCTTCATTTTTTAAATGTTACATTTATGCATACCTTTTTACAAGTTTAATTGTGCATCACTGATAATATATCTACTTTATACAGACGTAGATAACCATTAACACCTGGAAATACAGCAATACATTCACAATGACCAACCGTATTTAGTCTAAAGATGTATTCCGTCTCTCATTTTGAAAAAAGCTGCCCTGTAGTACCTTTGTGTTACCCCTCCTAGTTCTGGGAAAACTTTTCAAATGTTGGGTAAGCTATGGACTAAAGTTGCTTTGCAAATTGTCATTAGCTCGGGGTTTTGTAGAAAACTTGATGTTCTCAGGAATGACCTGCTAGTTGCTGTCTCTCTCATCTCCCAAAGTGTTTTAGATGTCAGGCTGTCTTTTTTCTTCCTTGTCTCCTTTAAATCTTCTTGTTCCACTACATTTCTTTTCTCTGACTTTTGCATCTGGATTTATTTAGTGTTGTCCAGGGCGTGTCTCACCATCCAGAGGCCAATATGGTTATGTAGGTTGGTATCACAGCCTATGATTGGGGTGAACCCTTGCTACTGACAGAAATATTAGGAGCAGGTACAGACAGGGAAAAAAATGAAGCTATGAATAACAAGCTGCTATTCTCAGTGCCTGACTTGGGGGTTGATGGTGGCCGTACTCGACACTGGTGAAGCCACACCTTGAGTGCTGTGTCCAGTTCTGGGCCCCTGAGTGCAAGAAAGACATTGAGGGGCTGGAGCGAGTCCAGAGAAGGGCAACGGAGCTGGGGAAGGGTCTGGAGCACAAGTGCTGTGAGGAGCAGCTGAGGGAGCTGGGGGTGTTCAGCCTGGAGAGAAGGAGGCTCAGGGGAGACCTTATCACTCTCTAAACTGCCTGAAAGGAGGCTGTGGCTAGGTGGGGGTCAGTCTCTTCTCCCAAGCAGCCAGCGACAGGATGAGAAGACATGGCCCCAAGCTTTGCCAGCATTGTTTCAGACTGGACATCAGGAGGAAGTTTTTTGTGGAAAGGGTTGTTAAATATTTGAATGACTGCCCAGGGAGATGGTGGAGTCAACATCCCTGGAGGTGTTCAAGAAATGATTGGACATGGCACTTAGTGCTCATGGAACTTAGTGGCGATCAGTCAAAGATTGCACATGATGATCTTGGAGGTGTTTTCCAACCTAAATGATTCTGTGATTATGTGAAGCTAGTACCTCACATATGGATGAGTATATTGACTGTATGGTGGTGGGATCTTGTCCCTTGGGAAGCTGCAGTTCCTGGCTCCTGCTGAGTTCCTTCCAGCAAGTTCAACCACTGAGTTAGAAAAGAAAAACACAATCTGACATACAATCCTTGACAAATTGCTGACTCTTGTATCTGAGGGAGGAAACTATTATCTGTGTTCACACAGTTCTTTTCATTGTAAGCAGAAATTCTTTGCCCTCAGCCTTAAGAAAAAAGACTGAGTTGAAGACAGAAAGTTCAGTCTCATTTCTGTGTATAAGAAGTCCCTTTCACAGATGATTGAATTCAACCATGTCTGGAGTGAATGTAACTATTGTTTAAAAATGTGAAGTCTTAAATTATATCCAGCTGATTCTGTGGGAGGATTTTACAGGCAGGAAGAAGTTAATTATTCAAAGCTGGATCCAGATCAGGATTAGGTTTATTGGCTCACTGTAAACTTGGTAGCTCTAACGTGATAGCTGACATACTGTTTCTAATATAATTTGTGAGCATATGCAATGCTGTAAGATGTTTTTCCAGCTAGCTCAAGAAACAATTTTTTACCTGTTCATTATTCAGTTACACTTTACTTGAGGAAAGGAATGTAAGCTAACATAATATTCCAACATTTACTGAAAAAAAAAATCCAAGTAGAAGCTTTTCAGGTCATGTTTTAGGATTCCTTGTTTTTGGTTTTTCCCCCTCAAAATGATCAGGGTCAACATGACCAGTATGTTTTTAGTGTTCTCATTTGTAGCAATGTGATATTATCTTGGTGGTGTGATTATGCTGAAGAATCACAGCTAGATTTTCATCATTTTAAGGGCTAGCTGATTTGGTTCCTGAACTGTGAAGTGAAACATACTGATGAAAATCTAGATCAGCAAAGCTAACAAGAGTTTCATTACTCTCTCTGTAGGGTAAGAATTTCTTTGAGGAATTAAATCTTCCGCCATTATTAGAAAGTTAAACACAAATATGAATTGAAATTATTCCTAATTCTATTTTGTTTAAATAAATAGGTGTTTGCTGTTGAGTTCAGTAACAACTAGTTTGGACTCCATTGTTGAATTCTGCATGATTCAGCTGACCTCTGCTAATCCCTCTTGTTTATACGGAACCTAAGATATCTGTACCATGAATGAGCAAAGATTTTCAAGAAAATACTCAAGAGAGTGAATTTTCGTAAGAATTACCTTATTTAATCTCTAATTTACACAAGTTAAAAGATTTTAGAGGTTATAGGGCATACTTAGAGTGATGTTAGTATTCCCTTCTAAAATAACTTTAGGGAGGATGAAATTCAGATTTACGAAGAGTGAAAATGTGTCACTGTGCACTTAAGACAAGTTGGTACTCAGAAATTAGTAAGAAGAAAATACCTATTTTTAGTTAAAAGAGGTAAGAGATTTTGAGTTGCTTACAGAAATAGGATAATTGTGAAAGTACCTCAGACTATTCAGAAACTATAAAATATTGGTACAAAAGTAGTTATTTCAAGATACAGTGGTATTGTTTTTTCTTTTTCATATGTTGTTACAGTTAACTGAGGAGGAAAAGTTTTCTAGTATACATAAAACCTATATCAGGTAAAAGAATCTTTACTTCAGCAGGAATCTTCTTATGCTGCATGATACTTTATACAGTGTATCTGTGTTAAATGAGTTTGATCTATTTGTGCCAATTTGTGGAACTTTTTTTTTTTGTAGATGAGTCCAAAATGCAGACAAAAAAAAAAAAAAAAAAGACACCTCTGGCAGACAGAATTGAATTTCTGCAAGGGACTTAATTCTGTTTTGTGAACAAAAAATGTAATGCCCAAATAATGTTTTGTGACATTGCCTATATATAAATGGAGACTGAAAACCCATGTTTGCTTTGAGAAGTTTATAAAAGTAGTACAGAGAAATTCTGTACTCGGTGAAGTTAAATTTTTTTCCATTGTCTTCTAGAAGGTCAGTTTTTGTCCTCAGTTTTCCAAAAATGGGCTACCCAGGTGAGTAAATTCAATCTATCCCAACTGTAAACAAATGTCACAGCAGCAGAGATCATCTACAACAGAGCTCAGCCTTTTATGGTGCATTTTTTACAATGCATTTCTTTTCAATTACAATTGATTTTTGAAACATATATTGATTTTTGAAACATGGATGACAGTACTAGTGCCAATATCTTTATGAAATGAAGCTACAGTGTAGTGGTGAAGGACAGGATGCTAACTGCTTGACTGACTGACACACAGCTTGAAAGGAAAGGAAATACAGTGAATCCACTTCCTATTTGAGTCAAGCCCCAGTGCTAAAAAAAAAATCAGTGATAATAACAACAAAGTAAGTTATGTTAAAAGGGCCACAAACTCTCAAGGTAAAAAGGAGGAAAAAACAAGTAACAAGATTATTGAAGAGATACAGAGGACATTGTGCCTCTGTCAGTGATATTTGGGGTACTGCATAAATTTTAGCTACTGCAAGAAAAAAGAAATCTTTTATTTTTTACCATACAAAAATAATGCTTCAAATAAATTGGTTTAAGCAATAGATTTATTTAAAACCTCACCAAGTTTTAACCTTTAATCTCTATTTCTTACATCAGGATGTCTGGCGTTTCTTTTGGTTTTTGATTACATTGGTACAATGGGCATACAACTCACCCTTCTGTGAAATGAAATATTTTTCTCTAATTATCATGAACATGTTATATTACCTAGGTCACTTCTTTGGATTCTTGCTGATCATAGTATTTGCTGACTTTTCTAAGGTATGTTAGGTGACTGTATTAGGTATAGTAAGCGTTGTGTTGTCTAATGTAGGTATGGGAAATGCTTCCTAGCCCATCTAATTATACAGCAGGAGGAGTTTGGATAATTTTATCATCTTAGTCTAATGTTTTTTGTGGTAGACTAGTAGTATAGTTAAACCCTGCACCATTCCCCTCAGATACAAGTTTGTTAAAGCTTTTCCTAGCAGCCTGTATTTCCTAGACAACAGTCAACATCTAAGCAAGGTCATGCATTTAAATGAAGGGTTTGAATTTGTGAGCCAGACTGTATAAATTTACAGTGACTCCAGACTTTTCAGAATCTGTAAAATTTTCATTTTTTGGGGACATCTGTTATTTTGCTAAGCCTGATCATCAAGCAAAGCCTTTTGTGTTCTTGACTAGCCATGATTAGCCATCTGGCAGCTATCTGTAGATTTAGTTTCCCAAACCGTAATTTCTTTCCAGTGCTAAGCCTAGGCGGATGACCAGGGGCCTCCATTGGCGTCTGCCTTTCTGTTATTTTTAAAAATTACTTCCAGTATTTCTGCCCAGTACTTAGCACCCTTGTTTACTTTAGAGTATTTCCAGCAGATGGGGAAGAATGTTCCATTTTCCTCACATTCAGCACATTTCCAAAGAATGCCGATTTTTTTTTTTTCTTTTGAGCTATAATGGAATAAGATACCACTGGAATAATATGTTTCAAAAGGGGTTTCTTTCATGTTTGCACTTCTTGATGATCATAGAGATGTCTTAGATGCCACTGCTCATCTTGCCTTCTGTTGCTTTGCCTATGCCATAAAAGCAGAGTGTAATCTGTAGAGTGAGTCTGCTTTAAAGAAATACTCCAAATCTTCTCCCCTGCTTTTTACAGGTCTGTATTCATGAAAACTATGCTAACTGTGGCTGACAATTACAGCTGAGAAAACAAACAGTTGCTCCAGATTACAGGAAGAGCAAAATAGTGCTCAATTCCAAGATAAGAATTGTTAAAAAAGTGAAAAAGACCCACTGTAATATTATCTGTAGTTGTTCTCCTCGTTTGGAAGAGTGCTAAATTTACATACTGTGGAGACTTGTAGAGGTTTTGAATTATAAAGACAAACACGATGGTTTTGGTAGTGCATTATGTCAGAGACTTGGCTTCTCCAGCTTCTGCTCAATACATAGCGTTTATACTCTAAATATATTAATCAATACCACTGCAAGACTGCAAAGTACAAACTTAGCAGTGTTGGGAAACCAGTGAAGCTAACCTGAAGTTATGCTGATGTGGTTTACTTTTACAGGTGATGAAGATGGTGCTTTACATCACCTGCTTATTGTATTGTCAGAAAGAAGAAAAGCTGGTGCTTTCCGCTTGTATATTTTGTGGCTCACTCTCAAGTTTTACCTAGGTAGTATTCTCAGCAGACAGACTACTACATTTCCACTGAAACAATTCAGTTCCAAGCCCAGGAAGTACAGATAAGAAATGAAATAGAAACATTGATCTAAACTTTGTGGTTAAATAATTATTGGAAGCAGGAAGTCTGCCTTCCCATTTTATTCATCAGCTGATTCATCTAGATCAGGTCTTAAATCAGTTTTGAATGGACTGAAGTCAGTGTAGTTTAGAAAGCTGTCATAGGGGTTTCTGAAACTTTCCATCTGATGTTAAGAAAGGCTGTGGGTAGTGTAGCTGTGCAATAGGAGTCTCTGTATGCATAAAAATTATTATGCAGGACACAGAATAAACTCAAATAACATTGGTGGCAAAAATCCAGGGAAGGATCATGGGAATAGGTCATGGTTTCTAATCTTTCCAGGCTACAGGCAGAAGCTGTTTCAGAGTGTGCTCTAGAAGAGGGGGCATGGAAAGTCATGCAGTGCTCAACAAGCTCATGATTTGGCAGGTGAATTGGCCCTTCAAAACATACTCACAGCCTGTAGCTCCTGGCATCTTGCCTGCTTTTCTGGTTTGAAATGGGAGGGGTGAATTTCCACGTATAAAAGTACTTTTGTCTACAATTCACCTCAAATAGTTGTTGAGCAGCTGCCACACTTTCTAGCTGGCCTTAAGCCTCAAACCCTGTGACAGAGAAATTTTTTTTTCTAAAAGTGCTGGGGAACATAAATATATATTTTTTGTCATTTTTAAAAAATATGAACAGTTGAACTACATTGGAAGTATTGTTCAGACACAAACAGGACTTTCTCTCAAGCCAAGAAATACTTGGGGAGAAAGATATTTGTATTTCTATTTTCACTTTTTGTATTAAATCATTCAAAGCTTGTGCATGCTGATTACAGCATTTCCTCTTTACTTCTTGTAATACTCTTCTCTAAGAGAAACACTCATAAGCATTGCAGGAAATGAGTCTAGCATGTATTTAATTTTTCTCTTCACCTCAGGAGTGTAAATGAACCTAAGAAAAGATTGTAAAATTCTAAAAAGTACTTAAAATTACTAACAAAACATGACGAATTTATACTAAATATATCTTAGGACTCTTGTGACACAAGACATTAAGGGTTCTGAAAGTCCTACTGCACTTATCTATTAGTATGTTTTGTAGTACAGTAACATTCCAGAGCTCTATAAACGTTTTAGAATTGACTGGAACATCTGAAGCTAAATCACTAGCTTGATTTTGACTGGCCCTATGTTCGTCTACAATGATTTTACACAAGCATATGCAAGAATTCCAAGAGCTGTACTTTTCAACTGTCCTTGCAGTCTTCCATTTTAGAGAACGTGTTTGCATCTTTGGCTTCTAAAAATAGTAACAGGAATGAGGTAAAGTGTGAGAGATGCTCTAAAGGAAGACTAAAGAGCACTTGGTAAAAGATTCTTCAAAAGAATGAAACTATGTAGCTGTTAAAAGAATGTGTATTTCTTAGTTTGTATACATTGCTGGCGTGTTTGGAGAAGTATGGGCGGTTACCATTGATTTAAAAATAGTTAATAGTTAGAGAAAGTCCAAGGAGTTATGTATATATAATAATTATGTTATATCCACTGCTAAAATGGAGCACCTCTCCTAGGGTGAAACATAGTGACCGTTCAAAGCAGCTTATCAGCACTACAAAGGTTCTATGTATTGGATAACCAGAGTGACTGATATTAATGGATGACTTGAGAATACCACTGTTTTCAGTAATTGGCTGCAAATGGGCATCATGTTTTCAATTTCAGAAATCTGTTACCAATATGTATGGTTGAATCAAGAAACCAACCAAGATATCACCTGTATTACATTGACCAAAATAGTTTAATTTTTTCTCTCTGTGCAGCCTGCTTATTTCAGTTATAAATTTGGAGATTACAGGGTCTGTTTCTTGTAAAGTATTTGCAAAGAAGCACAACAAGTTTTAAATCTTCACTGGAATGTCTCGGTGCTACTTTGATATGAAGAAATGAATTACAAACTGTAAAGTAAGTAGTCACATCTTATGTATAAAAGACGCACTTTAATGCAATTGGTGTCTAATGGAACAAGAATGAATAGCAAAATATTTGCCTGCAGCTTGGGAGAGGATGGATGCAGACTGAGACAATACTGGCTTCTGCCACAAGCTGTATTTCCAGTTATGCTGACTGCAAAGTGAACGAATATTTTGCAAATGGAATTTGCCTTTTTTGTGTGTGTGTGTATAAGCAAACCTCACAAATCACACCCTAAATAGTTGCTCTTTTAGAAATCACAATACAGATTATTGCCATGTGCCTGCTGCTCTGTAATTTTCATCTTTTTTATAAACATATTTATTGCTTACTTTCTAAAACTCCTGCTAGAGACTGGTAGAAGTATTTGCCAGTAAGATCTTAATTTAAACTGGATAAATATTCCCAGAAAGTCAAAACAGCATAGTCCTGGCATGGTATGGCATAGCTGTGTGATGCTAAACAGTTTGGTTGTATATAGCACACATTCTGGAGGTGTTACGTGAGTCAGCTTACATTGATGCTGACCAGTATGAACAAGTCGTGTGAAAACCAGTGTATGCTCACAGCAGAACGTGGCCATGAATCTACCAGAAAAGAGACACTTTTAGGGTGACAATGGGAAGAAAAAGAATAAGCTCCTCTGGCTCTGCCTGGAAAGCAGGTTCCCATTTTTGTATACAGAAACTGAAACATGATTCTAGTGCTTTTCTTTGTATGTAGGAAGCATAACCCTGCAGATAACAATGAAAAATAATCAGATCAAGTCAGAGACCATGCTGCTTACTTCTCTTATTTAGATTTGTTTGCCAGTCACTTAGGATCCATGCAATGTTTGCTCTCACAGCTACTGTGAATACCTCCCTGAAAATTCTTGATTTAATTCAAATCACATTGTGAAGTTCACCTTGGAAACCAGGCATCATGCAGTTTTTCCTCAGTTCCTTCCTTCCCACTTGCAAGAGCTTTCCAGCGCGCTTCTGTAGGGATACTTGGGAATTAAAGCTCAATGCATTGAGTTCCATTTTGTTGCTGTGCTGCTCTTTTCTGTTGAACTAGGCTTTACCATTTCCTCTTTGCAGAGGTTGGGGTGGCAAGTGTAAGCTTCAGGAAGCAAGTTCTGATTTTAAAATAATGTATCTTACTGATAAATTGAAAACACCACTAAAATAAGTAAATGTGATATACTATTTTTATAAAGAAAGTGACTTTTTTTTTCTAGAGTACACAGAAGAAACTAACCGGTAATCTGAGATAGCCATTTTTGTTTTCCTAGAACTTCAACATTCAGCTGTCTCCTTTACCATTAAAAACAAAACCAAACCAAACCAAACCACACCCAACTACCCCACATCACCAAGTATTCTTATTCAGTGTTTTCGTAGTCATTGTACAGGGAAGACTACACACTCTGGGAGACCTGCCCAGGAAGATCAGGTAATCTGTTTAAAAATGACAGACTGAAAGTTTTAGTCCAAAAATATAATGCCTGAACAAATCCATATCATTACAATGAGGTGGTACACCATACACTGATATACTGCAACTAATTACAGGCACTTGATGTGACATGGTTGTTTCAGCGAGTTCATGTATTATTATTTCCAGTAATACATCACTATTACTCTGTGTTGCTGTCATTGAGGAGTTACTACTCTTCATCTTACCATGTAGATAACAATTGAACAGCTGGAGGATCAGTGCCAGCTACTTTCAGGAGTCACCCATAAATAGAAGAAAGGAATACTCACCTGCAAAATTTAGACTCTTGAAGAAATCCAAAGGGTTGTAAAATCAAAAATGTCATAGAATCACAGAATTGTTTAGGTTGGAAAAGACCACTAAGATCATTGAGTCCAAATGCTAACCCAGAACTACCAAGTCCACCACTAACCATGTCATGAGGTGCCACATGTCTCTAAAACAGCCTCAGGGATGGTGACCTGCCAGTGCCCTGCACACCCTGTGCCAATGACAACTCTTTCCATGATGCAATTTTTCTTAGTATGCAACTTAAACCTCCCCTGGTGCAACTCGAGGCTGTTTCCTCTTGTCCAGTTGCTTGTTACCTGGGAGAAAGGGCTGACCCCCACCTGGCTACAAGCTCTTTTCGGGCATTTGTAGAGAGTGATAAGGTCTCCCCTGAGCCTCCTTCTCTCCAGGCTAACACCCCCAGCTCCCTCAGCTGCTCCTCACAGCACTTGTGCTCCAGACCCTTCCCCAGCTCCGTTGCCCTTCTCTGGACTCGCTCCAGCCCCTCAATGTCTTTCTTGCACTCAGGGGCCCAGAACTGGACACAGCACTCGAGCTGTGGCCTCACCAGCGCCCAGGACAGGGGACAATCCCTGCCCTGCTCCTGCTGGCCACACCATTGCTGATCCAGGCCAGGATGCCATTGGCCTTCTTGGCCACCTGGGCACAGCCTGGCTCATGTCCAGCTGCTGTCAAACAGCATCCCCAGGTCTTTTTCTGCTGTACAGTTTTCCAGTTACTCTTCCACCAGTCTGTGGCACTGCCTGGGGCTGTTGTGACCCAAGGGCAGGACCTGGCACTTGGTCTTCTTGAACCTTACACCATTGGCCTCAGCCCACAATCCAGCCTGTCCAGATCCTTCTTCGGAGCCTTCATGCCTTCCAGCAGATCAACATTCACACTCAGCTTGGTGTCATCTGCGAAGTGACTGAGGGTACACTCAATCCCCTCATCCAGATCATTGATTAAGATATTAAACAGAACTGTCCCCAGTACTGAGCCCTGGGAATCCCCACTCATGACTGGCCACCAACTGGGTGTAACCCCATTCACCACCAATCTCTGGGTCTGGCCATCCAGGCAGTTTTTATCCAGTAAAGAGTGCACCTGTCCAAGCCATGGGCTCCCAGCTTTTCCAGGAGAATATTTTGGGTAATGGTGTAAAAAGTTTTTCTGAAGTCAGGTAGACAGCATCCACAGCTTCTTCCTCAGGAGATCAGGTGGTCAAGCAGGACCTGCCTTTCATAAGCCCATGCTGGCCAGGCCCAGTCTCCTGGTTGTCCTGCAAGTACAGTGTGATGACACTTAAGATGACCTGCTTCATGACCTTATCAGCATCAAGGTCAGGTTGACAGGCCTGTAGTTCCACGAATCCTCCTTCCAGCCTGTTTTATATTTGGGCATCACATTTGCCAACCTCCAGTTAGCTGGGACCAGCCTGGTTAGCCAGGATTGCTGGTAAGTGATGGAAAGTGGCTTGGTGAGCTCTACTGCCAGATCCCTCAGTACCCTTGGATTGGTTTCTTCTGACCCCGAAGACTTGTGGGGTAGCAGGTCATTGATGATGTCCCCTTGGATTAAGGGGGTTTCATTCTGCTCCCCATCCCTGTCCTCTAGTTCAGTGGGCTGGATATCTAGAGAGAACCCGGTATTGCTATTAAAGAGAGAGACAAATAAGGCATTAAGTACCTCATATGTTTTTCATCCTTTGTCACAATGTTTCTCTGCATATCCAGTAAAGCATGGAGATTATCCTTACCTCTTTTTTTGCTGCTGATATATTTGTAGAACCGTTTTTTTACTGTTTTACAACAGTAGACAGATTAAATTGTCATTGAGCTTTGGCCTTTCACTAGGATGTTTTTCTCTGTAAAAAATCTCTTTTGAGCTGAGACATGATTTCTGTTATGAAAATATATTTAAAAATAGCTTGAAAGACGGTTTCTCAGACTAAGACTAAGACTGAAATTTTTAGTAGGTATGATTGAAAGGAAGTAGTTCACACCTATGGTGGCATTTCTATGAAGGTCTCTTTATTTACAGAACATTTTGACACAGATCTCAAACATCTCTCAACTTCAGTCAGCTGAGGGATTTAATTTTTTTCTTGAAAAATATTTGGAATATTAAAAAAATTAACTTGGCTGTCAGTGTAATACTTCTACTTAGTTAAATAATAAGTGATTATGTATAGCAACCAACAGGAAAAAACCTCCCAAACTGTTGTGTGGAATGCAGAACTTACCATGCTCTTGCAGATTGTAACGTTACAGAAATCCATATGAACTGATGTTTTGGCAGAGTTGAGAACATGGGCCAGGAGATAAGTAAAGCTTCTACTGGTGTAAGAGCATATTGAAAGAAAACCATGAACAAGTGGTATTTAGTGCAGAGGCAAAAGTTCATGTTTTAAATTTGGATAGTTTAAGTCATCCCTTGAAGCAATTCATACTTGTTAGTTTGAACTACCCCAACTGTTGACCTAAGCCAAACATTTGGATTAGTAAACTTGTATTATGAAGTTTAGAGTGTTAAACAAGGGAGTCAGCTAATGTGGATTTTATTTTCATGTCTATGTTTGTTTGGTTGGCACAGTAATATAAGAAACTTTTCAGACCAGCCTTTTTGCTAAAGCAGAGTGTGTCACTAAGAACTGAACTCGTCCTATAGCTTTCCAGTGGCCTCAGTGATTTGAGTTGATGATTTTGGTTCAGCTCACAGGAGCTAGTTTGAAGCACTGTTAGCACTGGCCTTTTAAATCTTAAAGACAAGTTAAAGAACAAATAAACTTGTGATTTAGATTTCACTGTGAGAGTTTTCCATTTGGTACAAATGGAGAACATGACAACCCATCATGCCCTCATCATTTTGCCATAGCAGGCTTGTAAATACAGCTCTGCATTCTCAAATGCTGTTCACCCAGCGTCTTGTTTGGGTGAACGTGAACTGAGGTGCTTACTGAAGGGTGCTACCCGAGAGAGGTTGTGCTGACCACGTGTACCGTGTCTGGTGTCCCTTCATGGGTAGTACTACAAGGCAGCAGCATTTAAATTTGGATCAGCTAGAGAATGTGAAACAAAACTGCTAGTTGTGAGGATGAGTATTATGTGACGGGTTCACTTAGAATTTGCAAAACCTATCAGGAGAGCAGCTGGAATCTGCTCTTTGTGGATTAGTTTGTTTGATCTCTTTTCTGTAGTTTGGGATGGCAGAGTTGTACTGGGACTCCGGAATCCCTGCCTGTTCTCTTCCACCATTTAAGGAGATTAAGGAGATGAGAGGACAAGGAGGATCAAGGAGACAAGGAAGGGCTAATCTCAGGTGGCAGCTTTGAACCTTTCCTAGCCCAGAGAGTAATCACACAAAGTAACTGCCAGAGGAGGTTGGCGCTTAATTTTCCTGAAGACACAGGGTGTTTCCAGTCCTTTGTTACTGCTCTGAAGCTGTGGTTCTGGGCTAAGTTTCCCAGTGTTCTGAGTGAACTGTCCATAGCCAAGGGTAATGTTGCTTTTCAGTCTCAGTGATAGCACTGTGACTACAACATACTCTCCAGCAGAAGCCTTGCAGCCAAGCTGGCTAAGGTGGTTTTTGGTCAAGAGTAAGCACAGGCCAATGGCCAGGATCTGCTGTCAGATTGACTCTCTGCACTGTGCCCTGAGAAGAATCATTTATCATATTTACATTTCAGCCCTTAAATTGCTTCCTGCACTCCTCCACTCAGCTCATAAATACTGAACACTCAAAGCAAGTTCCTGTAAGGAGGGAATATATAAGCCACATTTTGGAGGTTTAATGCCTGAGCACTGAACTTAGGCCCCACTGGCCCCACTTGTAAGAAGTCACTATTGGAAATTTAATGTCTAATCTTTCTGCCTGAGTTTTTTCATGTGTGACATTGGGCTAATACTATTTACTAGCCTACTGGGAGGGTTTCAGGGATGGAATGATTACTTTTTTGTTAAGTGCTAAATTTCATTAGAAAATATAAATATATCCTCCAGTTTGCTACAAGATCTCTGTGGATTTTAGTAACCAGTTGCTATCATCTTATAAAAGCTGAGAGGAAAATAAAACCTCTGTGAAAGCAGACTGTCTTCCTGTCTGCCACCTTACCAGAAAACACAAGAAACTGGTACTTGCTTTTTTGCTTAAAATTTGCATAAAGAACTTACCCTTATTCCTGCCGCAGTTTTACACTGTACTTTTTACATTTGTCTGACATGTGCTGATCTTGCATTTACAAAAATAACGTTGAAAACTGGTGATGATAGATCTCACAGTAAAATGAAATTTCCTTTGTGAAAAAGAATTTGGAAAAGTATTTCCTTCTGTACTGGGTAACAATCGCTGTAGGTGATAAGAAGGTGATGTCTGAATTAAGAATAACTACTCCAATAAAGGAGTAATATAGCTCAAAGTCCTGACACATTGATTTTTGCATTTCTGAAACTAAGTAGTATGAGCTCCACATCAGGAACAGTGTAGGAGAGACTTGACCTATGCTTTTAAAGTGCCTATAAATGCAACATTTGATTAACTGTACAGTATGTATGTATGCAGGAGTGAAAACAATAAAATCCTGATGTAAATTCATCAGGCATAAAAACCCCCAACAGAACAGAAGGAAGTAGAAGGACAGCAAGGGCACAAATTGCTTCTCTTGGCCTATGCCTCTAACAAGTCATTACATGGAAATTTCCATGTGTATTAACTATAATGAACCCTTGTATTGGACATGATTTTGTGTTACATGACGAAACCTAAGTGACAAATCAGAGGCACCTTTCCAAGACATGTCTTGGAATCTACCAAAAACAATATGATGGCAAATTAATTTACACAAAAATCAATATTTTAAAAATGTTTAGGTGAGAGAGAAAGACTACAGAGACGATGATGAACTTCAAGTGATTTCAGTCTGTAGTTTCTAGGATATTTTATGGAAACATGGCTCAAATCAACAAAGGAGGAAAATCTTTATAAGGTCACAACATAGTGAACTGTGGAAAAACACCGGACACTGAAACAGGAGAGGTCATAGCATAAAAAATATTTTTAGAGTTTCAAGTATTTGAATTTTCAAAAGCATCCAATTCCTTTTCGATAAACTTCCTACACAAGATGTCTCTTTGTATCAACAGCTGGAGGGTGAATGAATCTTTTAGAAACTCCAGACCTCCAGATCTGAAAAAATTACATCTCTTGGGTGCTAGGAATTTGACAGAAGGGGTGGCAGAGCCTCTCTCTAGGTTCACAGAATTACTTAACAATTTGGTTTTTCTGTTCTTACTAATAAATCTCTGCTTACTTCTGGAGTCTCCTGCAAGAATCACTTCAGAAATACTACAATTTTGGTTAATTTTAGAAACCAAAGATGCAGTCTTTGCAGTATTGTATAACCAGTGTTTCTGGTCAGACCTTATATTTCTTCCTTCCTCATTATTTTACTCATATTTACCCTTGACTTCTGTATGTGAAATATACAGTGCCATTTCTCTTCAATTATTTAAGTGCAGCCAAGTATTCATTCACTGTAGAAAGGTTTCCCTTCACAGCTTTTAGTGTGCATGCAAAGCTACTTTCAGCTCAGTTGGCAAGCTGAAAGTACAGCTGAGGTTTTTGGCACGGTGTGTGAGAGGGGATCTGCTTCTCCTGCCCCTTCCCCTCAGTTCCTCTCTTACCAAACTCATCTTCCTGATGTAATCTTGATAGGAAAGGCTGTGACTGTGGGGTCTTTTGTAATTGTGATGATGGCTACAGAGACACCTTGGGAGAGCTGGACCAAGCTTTTTCTTGGTGCATTAATGCATTCAGACAGTCTGCTCCTGTGTGATACAAGGAACTTGGCCACATTCTTCTTCCAAAGGATGGAATTCCACACGCTGAGCACAGAAACCTGTGCAGAGGTGCAGGAAGGCACATGTGTGTAGGGTCAAATAATCCTCTTAGACAGGTATGAACATACTCCTGATTCTGCAGGCTCTTCTGGTGTTTGCAGAGCCACAGAAAGTCACACCATGATGCCAAGTACGCTAAAGCACCACAGTGAGATGGGGAATGGAACTTAACTGCAGAAGGCTTTACCATGTAAGTCAGCAGAGATGCTGGACTAGATGACCCACTGTGGTCCTTTCCAACCTGACCATTCAGTGATTCTGTGATTCTGTGACCTTACTAGGCTCAGTAGCAGCTGCATCAGGCAGGCCCTTGTCAGTGTTGGCTGTCTGTGAGGAACAGTTGGGCTTTAGGATCCTGACGGGCATGGAGTTACCTTTTTGTCTTTGTGTCAACTACTTCACATCAAATACTACTCTGTGCTCTTGGTCTGAGGTGGCTCTAAGGCTGGACACCAGACAAGCTCCGGTCTAAACTGGCTCCATTATAACAGTGAGCTTTTCCAGCAACAGGGCCAGCACAGAAAAATCTCAGAATCTAAAGAATTTCCTATGATTCTCTGAATCATAGGAAAAACCCTATGAAAATCCACCTTTAAAATACAAAGGCAAATAATGTATACTTTCAATATGTCTTCTAAATCATTATTAAAAATCAGATGCAGAGGAGGAGGTGTGATGAGTCATGATGACAGTATGATGACATGAGCTCTTAAAGCCCTCTTAGAATTGTTTGAAAAGTTGACATACTTTTATGTCCTGAAGTGGTAATTATGATGCTTTTGATGTTTTGCAGTGGAAAAACATATGGATTGTGCAGATAGTCCTTTGGTGATGGTAGCAGAATGCAGTGTATTAGGTGGTGAGGGGAAAAAGATCTCCACCTTTGGCAGTGGTATGGGTATTTAAAATGCCTTATTAAGACTGAATTTTAGAGGATATAGCTTTCTCTGTAGGTATTATTAGTCTGCTCATCAGATACTCTGCTCAGCAATAGAATAGCCTTTGAATTGTCTTAAGTGATTGTCATAATACTGGGTGATCCTTTGTTTTACATGTGAATGTTTTTCTCTGTTTTAAATAATGGACTAAGGCTAATCACCTGCACTGTTTACTGGAGGAGCGGACCAGTCCATTCAGTATCAGTGTATAAGTAAATGGTCCACTGGAATAAAGGCTGCACTGTTTTAAAAAGCATTTTGAAATTATATTCATAAGAATGGTATAAGGAATGTAGAGTGTATGGCAGTGAGGGGATACATTGTGTTTTGTTCAGAAAATATATCCTCTGTGTGTATATATTTTCTTAGCTCCCTGTGCCAAGCTGAACTCCCCAGACACCTGAATACTTCACACTATGAGTAAACACCCTGCTAATGTCAGAAAAGAATGTGCCAGGATTATTTAATCACTAGACAGAGGGAAAAAAACTCTCTGTCATGACCTACTGACCAGACATTTCTTGGCAATTGCTAATCAACAGTGTTAGCCTTTTATTGTCTCTCCTGCCATTATCTTCCAGGAAAGGTCTGAGCAAGAGGTCAGGGTAACTTAAGTAGGTATTGGTTAATTTGTTATCTTTCATGGAGTATGCTGCAGTCAACAGTCTGCTCTCCTCTGAAGGTGAAATACTTCACCTTAATTTGTTGTGTTCATTTACTGTAGAATTTGGCAACCAAACTCAAAAGACAGAATAGTTTCTGATGGGAATGTTTCTGAGAATAATTTTTATTGCATTCTATGTGGATTAATTTTTAAAATATCTGTATTTGGTAAATCACAAACTACTTCCTTATTGACAGTCTACAGAAGAAACACATTATAAAAGTGACCTGGATCTTAGTTCAGGGTACCAGCTTTTAAGACTGCCTGTGTTCTGGTAAGAACTGTATTCTATGCTTACCTTTGAACAGGCAATTGGATTTGCATTCCTTTCCTGAAAAAGCCTTTCCTGGATTGCAGACCCACAGAAGAAAACATTAATTTATAGAAAAAGGTAAGGTAAAAAGGGGAAAATGATAGGCATAATTCACCTACCCGCTGCCTTCTGTCACGCAAATACATTGCATAAAGAGTGGTAACATGTGTGGTAACAAGTGACTGCACCTGAAATTCTGCATCTTTGAAGGAGTTTCATTTGAAAGACAGTGTTATCTTTGATGAGAAATTGTTCATTATTTAGCTTTGTCCACCCATGCTGCCTTAACAAAGTGCTGCTGAACAGGAAAACCAGAAATCTGATCGCTTCCTTTCTGGGAATGGAAGTGTCTAGCCTAAGGCATGGGGGAATTTCTCTCCCTTTCTCTTCTGCTGTAATACTGGAAACATCTGAAATTTGTTCAAGTGTCTATGGGAAGCCAACACAGACTGTTCTTCTGTCTTTGTCTCCAGCCTAGAACAGCAGCTGGCAAACAAATGAGTGCCACCACAGCTTTTATAGTTGCCATTAGGCAGCCAGGACTCTCCTGGACCCTGGACAGGCAGGGTAATGCATGAAATGAGAGATTCAGCTCCTGTCTCTAATCCAGCAGTAGCAATGAGGATCCCCTTCTATGCAGGAAACACTGGAGTTGCATCACATGACCAGCTTCTTTTGAGGCATCCCAGTAGATAGCTAAAGGCATGGTTTCCATACCCACTGAAAAGGACTAATGTGGCAATGGAGTTACAAATGTTTGCCCTCACTAGAATTTCCTTGTTGTGTCATTTGGTCTTCCCTTTCTTCCATACCCATTCCTGAGCAGTTGGTTGAACTAAAGATAATTGATCTCTGCCAGAATGGTTACTTTAGGCTTTCGCTGTGTGAAGACAAAGCTCATTCTTGTCATGACCAGAGCTGTATGAATTAAATTTCCCTTCTCTTTTGTGCAGTCTGCACCAAAACTGTTTGCTTTGTACCACGTGATAGTGGCATAAAGTCTGCATGGAAGCTTTAATGTTTCTAGGAAATGACTAGGAACAATTTGTCTATTGTGTGAGGCCACAGGGTGAGGTAAAAAGTGGCATAAATCAGGATAGAGATTTTGGGACTTGCAATAGGTGGACTTTCAAGCAGAGAAGCTCAGGGGCTCTGTAGAGCAGAGTAGCTCAGGCAGCGACCTCGTGGAGCAAATACCAGTCTGCTACACTGCAGGAGAGATTCTGGACTTTTCAGTGAGGCTAGACTGAACAGGACTGGTCAGGTGTAAAGACAGAGTGTGCCAGAACTGATTTTTCCTTTAGCAGAGTATGCATCTGTCATGCAGTGTTTTTTCCATCTGGCCTCAGGTTGTCTGAGCACATGAGCTTTTTAGTGTCATGTTTTTCATCAAGAAGCTAGATGTTTACATCTCTTGTTGAATTTGAGCTTTATATCCTGATATTTGGGTGAGATGTTTAAAAATAAAATATTCTTTTATTTGTGTGCAAACGTTCCCTCTTCTCTGTGTTGCATCAGAGCAGCTGTTGTTGTGCTCTGCTTTTTTCTTTCTGGGACTGTCTGTGACAGCCACCAGTCATCCTATTTACAGTCGTTAGCACGGTGAAATTGGAAACTGCAGCTACTGGAACATGATTATTGTCTTCATGTCAGGTTTGTCTTTTACTGTGACACAGCAAAGGAAATGTTTGTACAGCTAATAAGATATTTATCTAGAGATAAACAGAAGTGCCATGTCCTTGTTGAATGAGCTGCTGATGTAGAGCTATTTTTGGACTGGCTTACTGGAAGTGGTGTTACAGATGGGTGACAAAAGGGGACTACCTCCCCCAGCCCACAGCCCCTCTATAATCAGAAGTGGAGAAGCCTCTAAAGTAATCAGCAAGATTTAGATAAGAACCCTGAAGCAAGCAGAGGCTGGCGTCTTTGTTAGACTCTAGGAAAGACAGTCTTGTGCAATGTTTAGTCAAAGGCTTATACCACTTGCAAAGGTTCTTGACTGAACAGCAGTCTATTAAATTTCCTTCAGTTCAGTGATCAAAGTAAAATAATGCCTAAAAACTCAGGACTGTTCAATCCTTGTTTTATGAAGATAACAATACACAGTTGCATTTTTGTCACTGAGGAGTATGAAGAGTTAAATAAGACATAAATCTGTCAGTGAAATAAACAGTTTTGAACAGTGCATGCTAAAGCCCAGTCTGTTCCACAGGTATTGCTGGTGCATTGTACTTTTTTAGCTTGTTGAATACAAAAATCCCACAAACTTACAATTTAGAAAATATGTGAAAAAGAAGGAAACAAAAAACCTCAGTTGCTAAAACTGCCTTTTATTCTGAGTTTATTTTCTTAATCTTAAATTTTTTTTGATGGCACACAGCATCAGAATCAGCACCTTTGCATGTACAAATTGCAAAGAAACCGTGGAAATTTGTTTCCCTAGTTTCACCTTTTAAATCACGCAGAAAAGCTTACTCTTTGTTCCTTCTTTCTATGAAAGGCTTAACAGCACATTGCTGCAACAAAATCATATGTTATGAGGGCTCCATTCACAAAATAAATTTACTGCACATTACATATTGTTTTAGTAATTTCATTGTAAATGGAAACTATAATGAAACTGCATATATATATATATATATATATACACACACACACACACTCACACAGACTGTGGCTTTTGTGATGTGCTATATTTTGTTGGGTTTTGTTACACTCCAGTTCACAAGAGTATCACTAGTGCAAATTAATGAGGTTTAACCATACAGTTATCTTTTAACCACTTAGACATATTTCAACTAATTTAGGCTGGTGTAATGAGTTAATTTTCAGCATCTGATTTGGTGAGTGATTTCTCAAGCTCTTCTGCAGGATGAGATTTCTTCTGGTTTGGGATAGCAGGTAGGACACAGCTTGGTTTCAGAGGCTCTCCTGATAGACCAGGCAAGAGAGGATAGAGGATATGACTCTGAGAATGTCCTGTTTTCTGAGATCTGGATTTTGGAGCTGGTGGGAGAATAACTGCACTGGTCCTTTGGGACTTAAACTTCTTGGCACCCTGAGATGGTAGCTGAACTAGACAAAAAAGAATAAAAGAGAAAGAGTGCACAGGAAGTGAAAAGCATGGCATTTTTACAAATTATTTTGCTACTTTCTTTGAACTGTTGTCTCTTATTGTATGTACTCAAGCCTGTATTTGAGAAATGTGATCAAAATATTAATAAAAAACGACATAACCCTGGCAATGCTAACCTTCATCTGAAGAAAACAACTCCAGTGTTAAGTGATTTACTTTGTGTTTAGTGATTGGTAAGTCTTGAAAAGCTCAAAGATTTACTTTTGATAAGCAGAAAATCTATAGTTTGTCAGGAGAGGACTTGATCTGTTTGGAGAGATTTTCACAACATATTTTTTCATCAGAAACCACTGTCTGACTGCAAAAGAAGTGTTCCATGGGAATAGATTATTTTAAACAAAAATACTATATTACTGAAGATAAACGCCAATCAAAATCTAAGGAAGATGAAATGGAAGAATGTGGGACATGGTGTCTGGGTTGCTCTAGGAACAGTCAGTTGTAAGGATAGGTCCCCACGTGCTCTGCTGTTCACAGGCCACAAAAGTAGCTCATTACCCTGTAGCACACCAAGACACACACCAAAACACCTGAGACACACCCATTATATATCTCTATTGTTGTCTTGCAAGAAAATGTGGATTTTGATCCTCTGTAATTTCCACCTCACACTCATCAGTGCGCCATTGTTTGTGCTTTAAAGCTAATATAGTTCTGTATTTCCTCTAAATTGTAATCCTCAGGCTCCTTCATTCAGACAATTCACTAATTTCCTGATTTTTTTAAAGGGAGAATTCAAAGCCTTAATTGTAGACCTACTTTCCTGTGCCTGTGAACTTACTGTGAATCACAGTAGCTTATTTTCATTTTATCTCCATTTTATTCACAAGTTCTTTGTACAAACAGTTTGTTTTTTTTCTAGTTTAAGCATATGAAGAGTTCTTTCTGGAGTCTTCTACACCATCTCTGTTTTGGCTACACAATGTTCCTTGCAATTTTTTATGTTCACTTTTTCTTGATTGTGTTCTCATTGCATTTGTGATTGCCTTCCATCTGCATATTTGTGATGAATTACCTGAGAGGCTATTGACATTTTTTTCTGAGGTGTTCTAGCTGGAAATTTTCTGTTTTACTTAATTTGCCCTGTTGAAAACAAATGTTACCTCCTGATATCTGCAGTGGGTCCTGACTGCATCTCTATCTCTCTCTCTCTATCTCTCTCTCTCACTCTCTCTCTCTCTCTCTCTCTCTCTCTCTCTCTCTCTCTCTCTCTCTCTCTCTCTGTCTCTCTGTATCTCTGTATCTCTATATCTCTATATCTTACTATACACATTGGGCAAAAGAGGCTGAAGTTCTTGCCATAATCCCCAGTACCATACATCTTATATTAATTTCATCATTGCTTATTTATCAACAGCAGTACTTTTCTAAAGCTTACAAGGTATTGATTTAGGGCAAAGCAGGATCTTTATAGAGAGGATTTAGAATTTTTTTTTCTTTTAAGCTGATTTCAGTTACTATTCAAGTTGTGATTACCTGAGCAGACAGTGTTTTCTAGAGCTGCCTGGCCTCTGGCAGTATACTGTAATTCATGGCTCCTATTTAAGGTTAATTCATGTTCAGAAATTCAGGAAATCACTTCTCCTTTCCACGAAAAACCCCAAACCATTAATACTTTGCTTTAGTTGGTGTTGAATTTGTGTGAATCTGGGAGGGGTAAATACAATAAATGAGCCCATTTTTTTTCTGGGGCATTGTAGAAAGCTTTGAGTTCACTGAAATTTTGGTGTGCAAACCAAATGCATGTTGAGGGGCTCACTTGTTTCCCTCTTTGGAACATAGCCACATGTTAATGTATTCAAAGTTCACACCTGTGTGGAAAATGTCCATAAACCTTCATGTACTAGATAAGCCTTTAATGATGCATTTAAGTAGGGCAAAAGCACTGTAACTTAAATTCACCCTCATGACAGGTAGCCTTCACAAACCCATGTTCATTCAAAGAATCCAAACATCAGTGCTTTCTACCTAGATCCACATACTGGATCAGCTCAGTTTAGGATATTCAATTTAGGATTTCAGGACTTGTACATGAATGACCCTGAAACAATGCCTATAAAGACTGGTATTGGTACATGTGTTGAAACACATGAACCTGGATCCAGGGCCAGGATCTGTGGGAGGCAGAGCCCTTAAGGGCCCAGGAGCTGCATACAGCAAAAGCACCAGTAATGGTTTACATGCGGAGAGCAGAGTTGGCTACCAAAGTCTAAGTGGTACGAGCTGCTGGTTCAGTGAGCCTTTTCCACTCAGTAGAGACTCTCGAGTGGCTGCTCTTACAAACTGCAGAGGCAAAATAAGACTGTCAGAAAGGCATTGCCCAAGGAGTATGTAGTCCAACAGAAGGATGGATCTTAGACTCCTTTTCTTTGCAAGCAGTGGACCGCAGTGACCTTCTGCAGAGATGTGGGTGCTTTGTGGAATGCTTTGCTGTTACCTTGGGAAAGAATAAACTTCAAATCCTGATGAATAATGGCAAAAACAACCACAGATCCCCAAACGTATTGTTAAATGACCTGTAGAAACAGATTTTTAGTTTTTAAAAAAAAATTGTTGTTGTTATGTTTTCCTTCTAGCAAGTAATAATGTCACTTTTTTGTGCATCAGACACATGTTGTCTCCTCTGACATCTCCAGAAATGCCAGACCTTCTAAGCTACATGAAGAAGTGAGAGCAGCAGAGAGTTCTGTCGAAGTCCTGTATTTGTTTGGAAAATTATCCTAGCATTTTGTGAGGAGTGTGTGACAGACTGTTTTCCAGGGGTTGTTGGAAATGTTGTGTGATGAGATAGAGTGTGCTGAGGATGAAGCAGCAGCATGCAGAATAGGAGATGCAGTCTGTGCTGAGGCTACTTAAGAAGCCATGTGAGGGATCTCTGGCCCTGGGAATATCTGAAGGGTGAGAATTTCATATACGATGGTTTAAAGTCACTCAAGTACTCTTCCTAGGCTACTGTTTTATTCCTATTTTCCTCTTTCTAATGTGTATTTTTAAACCTTTTTATTTAAAGTTTTAATCATTTCTTCCTTTTTTTTTCCATTGCCCTTCCTTTTTTGGGGGAGATATTTCTTCTTTCTGTTTATCTCTGAATAGTTTCAGTTCTCTTTCTAGTTTGTGCTTATTTTATTGTTCCAGCTTCTTGGTTGCCTTCTTTTTTTTTCCCTTAGCATATTTTTAACACACATCTTGTGTATTACAAATACTAGAGAAACACAAATATTTATACTCTGTCTTTTTTGCTGGAGCACTTTGCCTGGATACAGCCTATGTCCAAAAGGATAATACTTTTAAGGCTGGATGGAGGATGAATGAAATCTTGGCTCTGAAACAGTTATTTGGAAAGCTTCAGGAGCAAATATGTCATTTGTGTTATCAAAGAAGAAACTCAATCTGTTTTGCAAATAATTTTGCTTTTCTGTTACTGGCTTGAACTAATGTTCATGCAGTAATGGCAACTGGATAAATTAGCTGTGTTAGTTAATTAAACCATGATTCTTAATTGTGATAATTGTATCTTATTTGTAAAACAGTTTTAGCATGAGACTAGAACTAAATTTTTGACCATTTGTACGAGTTACTGCAAGAACACCAATGATTATGAAATAATTTTTAAAGGATTTTGCTTACAATTGTGCTTTAACAAGAAGACACAGAGAGCATCAGTAGAAAGCTTAAAAAATAGAACACCTGGACCTGATGCTTTAAAAGCAATTAAATTATTCTCTTCTCTCTGAGCAGACAGAGAATACCACCTCAGTAATTCACACATCTCTTCTTCTTCTTGTCTGATATACAGAACAGCAGCAGTGCAGGATTCTGTATATCCCCACCCAGTCTGATGGTCCCCGTAACGCTACCTCTGCCGTATCATTTCAAGTAATGTCATAACTGCAGAATTGCTTCTGAAACTCAGATTATAAGAGGCAGTGAATCTTAAATTTAGGTCTGAAATGTGAATGCTTTAGGACCTGGCTGATCCGGAGGATGACAATTAGTAAACTGTAAATTCTCATTCAATATGCAATGGAGATTTGTGCTTTGTGGAGGACAGGAATGTGAGGGTAGGACAGTGCTGAGAGTAGGGCTTGAGTTTGTGTATGAAGAACACCCCAGTTGCTGGCTTGATCCAGCATGGAAAAGTCACTAAGTCTTGACATTCTGCTGGGGCTCTGGGAAGGGGGTGAAGCTCTCCTGCTCTTTGGGACTGCTGCTTCACCAAGCTGAACATGAGCCAGCAATGTGCCCATGCAGAAACACAGCCAACAGCATCCAGAGCTGCATCAGGAAAAGCACTGCCAGCAGATTGTGTCAGGTGATTCTTCCCCTCTACTCAGCTCAGGTGAAACACATCCAGAGTTCTGAGTCCCGTTCTGAGGCTCCCACTACAAGACAGACATGGACATACTGAAGCAAGTCCAATGGAGGGCAGTGGAGATGACTAAAGGATTGGAGTGTCAGCCTTAAGGGGGAGGCTGAAAGAGTTAGGTATGTTCAACCTCAAGAAGAGAAGGCAACTCAGGGGATCTTGTCAATAGATGTCTGATTGTGGGGAGTAATGGAGAAGGAGACGGGCTCTTCTCAGTGGAGTCCTACAGAGGAAAACAAATTGATGGCCACAAGTAAGAAGAAGCCTTTTACTCTGAGGGTGGTCAAACTCTGGAAGAGATGGCCCAGAGAAGTTGTGTAGTCTCAATCTCTGTTCATAGAGATATTTAAGACATAACTGGGTGTGATTCTAGGCAGCATGCTGTAGCTTACTTCTCTGCGGACAGCCAGTCTCTGAAGGTATCTTCCAACCTCAGCCATTCTATGATGCTGTGAAAAAGAAACATGAAACCTCTCTCAAGCCCTACACCAGTGATGGAGGCATGCAGTGTGATACTGTAACTGACACTTGTCTATACTTACTTTTGTGAGCACTGTGGTTGGGTATGGGAGCTAGACTGTTCCGTACAGGAATAACATTTTTTATTTTATGTTGGTCAATGGCCATCTGTTGAAAACTTTTACCTGTGAAAGAAAAAGATAATCTGTTACCATATGGAAATAATTGCAACTAGTATGGTACACTGTGCATTTCTGGCTTCTAGAAAAAGAAGAATACTTGGTGTTTCTGAGAAATATGTAATAACAAGGAACCACTGACTTAAAAAGAAGAAGCAGTTGCTTATTTCGCTTTACATTCATAAAAAAGACTGATTGGTTTAGTATAACCTTCACATCTACCCTTATCACTTCCTCATATATAATATAGCCATAGGTCTTAAAATGGGCACAGTTTATTAGCTAGGTCTATGTAAGAATATTTGGACTTTAAATCTGTAAAATTATTCAACTAGATGATTTGATTTCAGAATTGAAGCTTTAGTTTTCAAAATACCCTGGTAGGATCTTAGCCTTTGTAAGTGTTAGAACATAAATAGAGTTCAATTGCTGGCTGGAAAAGGAGATTGAAGTCTATTAGCAGTAAAGATGAGCTTTGAGAGGGTTTTGTTGCAGATGAAAACGTATCAGAACCGATATAAGGTGATACTGATCCTTTCTAAGCAATGTTTGTGGCAGTTTCATTTTTACCAAGAAGAATAGTTACTGGAAAAGGAAAGGTTAATTGGCTAATTGTGGCATGTCACTGTTCAAGATTAAAGTTACCTTTGGTATAATACTATTTAAAAAAAAGGCAGTGTGTTAGATGGTGTAATGCACCTTTATGTAATCACATAAAGGTCATGTCTAATATTGAAAAAAGTAGAAACTCAAGCACCTAGTCAACATTTTCCCCTGATCTTTTTCCTGAGCTGATTTTACTCTGTGATGCTTGAGTCCCTCAAATTATTTTCTCATTATCACCAAATCCGTGTCGAGCCATGTAATGTGTTGTCTTGCCAAGCAGCTGCTCATCCAGCATGGCTTTGCAACATGACTCATTGAAGAGCAGGCATATGCTCTGTCAGCACACAGACACAAGAGGAGATACAGGGTGGATGTAGCAGGACATCCTAAGCAATGGGAAAAAAGAGAATTATATTAATCGCCTTTGCGGCTTTGCAGCTGGTATTTGAAAATACCTATGTATTGTTGGGCTGTGCAAGATAAAGCTATAGAAAAATAGTTGTAGAGAAATTTTCTAAAGGTGCACTGAAGTAGCTGTCCAGACTGCTGTAACTATGTTGCTGACTAAACAGATTCTGTGTGACAGGAATTACAGTGGTGTTTATCAGGGAAACCACCATGATATAGTGCAGCCTTCAGCTCAGCATGGAGCAAGGTTCTGGTCCAAAAACCACAACAGCTGATAGACATTGGGTCAGTCTGCTAGATCGTGTGGTTAAGCTCATGTGTATTGAGCTAAAGCATGAAGAATCTTGTATGGGTGAGCTGTGCTTAGCAGAGACAGACTTTGGTTTACTTTTCCTGTGTTTTACTCTTTAACATTTCTAGTGTCTAGCTGGTAAATTTCTTCTACAGATATGGCATCCACTTTGCTCAAAGAACTAAATATGTCAATTCCAATATAGCAGGGAATCATTTGTTGCTCTCATTAGTGCCATTCGAGTTATATTGGTTTCTGTGATGCTTATGCTGAGAACTAATGGCTTATTGTGTATGTACCATTATGACTTTGATGATGGGAGGTTGCTGCTGCTATCACAAGATATGTTCATTCCATAAATGGGGATATCTGTCAGCAAAACAACAGTACAAAGCATAATCATATTTGCAAGAATGATATGAATGCTTGGAAAAGAATCCTTGTTAAAAGTTTTGGCACCAAGTGGAAGTATTCTTCTTCCTTTCTGTTTTCACATAACATCTGAAAAAATAGTTTTTCTCTCTTTGAGACATCATCTTTGCTGTCCCCAGGAGCACATTTATGATTACAGTTATTTTTGAACGAAATGGAAAGGAAGCAATTTCATTCTCGTGAAATGCAGGACTGCATTTGGGTTTTTTTACCGGTTGTTCTTTTTGATTTTTCTTTCCACTTAGGAAGGTGAACCACATAGTGGTATGTTTTGTGTAAAAGTTGTTAATGTTATAGTGAATGTCTCACTGTAAATTGGTGCTTCAATTTTAGAAAGAGACAGCCACACTGATCAGCTTTGCTCTGCTTTCCTAGCCAAGAAATCCTTCCTGTGGAACTACACTGTACTGCTTATATCAACATAAACTTAATAATAGCCCATTTTTCACATTACCTATCCAAGCAAATAGAAGGTACTGGGCTGCTGTAATAAAATCTGTAATAAAGTATCATCTTAGATCTGGAAGTTTAGTAATCTAAAAGATGAGTGGGTGATAGGCATCTCAGAGCTGTCTTATAATTGAGACAGGCTTCTTGTTACCCGTATCGCTTAGTATTCTCTACTTTTTTTTTTTTTTTTTAAATTTTTAGGATTCTTTACTATTTTTTCCTGTGGAATGTGGATGGCAGTAAATTTTGCAAAAAGATATGATTGCAAAGCTCCTAAGTACAAAATTCAGATTGTTAATGCCACCTCAGTACTGTGGCTGGCAAACACTCTTGCAATATTGACAGGTTTTAGTATAGACTGTCTTTGTTCTTCTCAGTGGAGGGCTGTAATTCTGAGAGATACCAATGGCATAAGAATAAGGTAATTCTCATTGCTACACACAGCAACCTCTCCCCTTTGTGTAAGTGCTAATGCTCAGCTAGTAAATTGACTCGTCTTTCATTCCCAAGAGCACAGAGAACAGAACAAAAAACCTCCAAAGCTTTGGCACATATATATTCCAGCTGCCATTGTAGCAAGTGAGCACAAAAATTAGCTTTGACTTTAAAAATAGACATGGTCACGCAAGACAGTGAACACTGCATGTCAACAGAGAAAATAATTTTTAAATTGAGTTCCCTTAGATTATTGATACCCATAATCCTGACCTAGATATTCAGTGATTAGGAAATTACATGTAGTCCTCCCCCCCCAGTCACGAATTGAGAAATGAAGCATTAACACTTCAGTGTCTTCAAAAACCAGATGTTATATTTTCCCCTCAGCTAAGTCTCCTGCAGGAAGAAAGAAAAACAATTAAGAAAACCCCAAAAAACCAAAGCAAAGCAAAGCAAAACAACCAATAAAAACCAACAAAAGTTATTTTTCCTCAGTGAGAGAGCTGCTTGCAGGGCATTGCTGGGTGTGCTGGAACCAGGTTTACTTGTCTTCTTCTGATCCCTGTAAGTCCTGCAGGCACAGTGTGCTGGAGACCTGGAAGCCTTGGTGCTCATACAGCAAATGCTGTTCTAATTCACAGAAAGTCAGGTGGCTTTAATTACAGAGGCAGACAGATTTAAACCATACACATAGGCATGAAGAGGGATAAGCAGATCTTTTTATCATGAAGAAATGTGAGACAATATCAGTGTTGTGCAATGTATTCCTGACAGAGACTCTCTTTCTCCTTACAGGATTTTAATTCCCATGTTTTAGAGGAAGGTTCTTTTTGCCAGCTACAAGAATCATTTTATTGTTGGAAAAAATTGTTACAGGGACCTGCTACAAAGAGAACTGGGCTTAAAGACTCAGACTTTTTATTCTCTGAGGGAGATAATAAACAATCAGAAGTAAGATTACTTACTTTACCTTTGGGCATGCAAAGATGGCTCCCATTATAACAACTAGATTTTTGTTGTAGGATGTTCACAGAAATATTTTTCCTAGGAAAACCACCTATCCTTCTGTCCAGAGCAAACAAGGATTTAACCATTTTCTTAAGACTGTAGTATACTACAGTACTAAGAAAAATCTATAATCACATTTTAAGTAACACAGTAGTTACTTCCACATCAAATGTATTAATAGTTTAGCAAATTCCAATGAGAAACATCCCTCAGAAATAGTTGTCCTTCAGTTGGGTTTATCCAGTTTGAGTTCATTCCTGCTACTGCTGTCAAGTTCAATGATCTCAAATATCTTAACCTCACTGTAGCCTGCTATACTGAGGTGGTAAAGTAGCCCTGCGGGTATTCTTGTGTTCCACATGTGAGCTGAACCTTGCAGAATTCTGTGTAGAAGGAGTTGTGCAGAAGCAATCATTTCTGGGCATGTGGAGGCTAGAGCTCGTATGGTTGAATGAATAGCTAAAGAATGCATAGTAAAAAAGTAGTGACACCTATGGAGCAGTTCTATTAAGCTTTCAGGAATGTGGCTTGATGTTCAGGAAGTGGAACTTTTAAAATAGCTCCTTTTTACACTGAAAAGCTATTTCCAGACTTTATTTGCACAATGTATGTGGAATGGCCTGTCATTCTGAAATTGCTGTCTCTGCTCTCTGTGTCAGACACGTGTGCAAAGATTTGCTTCTTTATAGTTCACTTCACTTACATGTCAGTTCCGTTTGCACTGTCGTGCAGCTAACTGGGGGCTCTTCTCAGGCTTTCTGTTCACTCCTCTTTCCACTGAAGGGTAACGCCTAATGTCTCTTGCGGTAAGTGTAGATTAACTGGTATAATTTTTACTCCTTTTTATGGTGTACTGGTAAGTTTGGGGATTGCTTTTGCTTACTTAATTTTCAGTTAGATATTGCTGTGGTTGGAAGGCATGCTAGATGTGTTTAATTTTGGCATGGGACTAATCCCAAAGGAGATGAATTTGGAGACATTGATATGTTGAAGTAAACTCCAGCATGCAGGCCAGCCAGCCAGATTCATTTAAACATGGCTGTGAGTCAAACAAAATACTAGACCCCAAATCCAGCCAAACCCTGGTATCAAGTTCACCTTACAATTCTAATGCTCTCTTTCATTACTGTTGCATTACAGTTTCCAGACCACAGCATAAAAGCATTTACTCGGTCTCTGTAAATATAGCAACCTGAATTCAGCTTTGGAGAAACTGTAAGAACAGCACATCAGACCAAAGAGCCGGCACTCAGGGTGGCATTCAGGGTAGGAAGGGGTCCCACTGCAGCCTGGAGTCAGAATATACCTAAAAGGGTAAAGTAGCGTGGCATAAAGCTGTCCACAATGGCACTGGACCTGGTTGGATCCACAAGCAGCTCTCAGCACAATTACAGGTTTGAGGACAAGACTGTTCCCTTGCACATCTACGTCCAGGATTAGATGTGGACACAAGGCAGCAGGTGTGGTAGTGGGTGTTAATGTGCAAATCACAAAGCATATATATGACCTGGATGCACTTATTGCTCAGGTACCTTCTATGTTTCCTAGATCCCTGCATTTTTGCTTGCTCATCAGACCTACCTAAATCTCTTAATTATTTCCCACACCTAAGCACCTTGCTTCAGCTTCAACTGATGTCCCACCCACATGCTATCTGTGATGACTGCATACAGGAGAAACTGAAAAAAAATTAAAAATAGAAATGTTATGGGTACCTACTTTTTTTTCTGACTCAGCTTGCCACATCAGTAGATATTATAGGATTTAGGAAATAGAGAGGGAAAAAAATTACCTGATGGAGAACTGGGAATTGAGGGAAGGCAGGGAGGGCACAAAAGCACTTGGTGAGATCTATCAGAGTTTAAGCCATTCATCAGTTTGTCTGAAGAAGTCCTAGTACAGACTTTGTAAGAGAGTCTTTGGTTAGAGTCTGTGTTCCAGGGATCATCCAGCAAAGCCTGGCAGCTGCTTGTGTGGTCCAGGAAGTTGTGCTCACTCCTACTCTTTTGAGACTTGTGTGGAAAATGGTGGGTACTGGAGCTGGAGGAGAAGCTTGACATTGTGCTCTGGGAAGCAGTTAGGAAGGAATTGCCTGCAATGATTGGGGGGAGGCTCTGGGTGCTGATGGGTGGGAGTCCCTGATTTACTGGTTGCTCCTTTTCTGCAATGAGGTACTTAGTGTCTGTGCTCTTTCTTTTAAAGTCAGGGGTGGTCTTACACTCATCTGGAATGTCTCTGCAATTTTTGTTCATAATGCAATCAAAACGGGTGATAATATCATCCACTTCTGAGGTCTCTTCTCCGGGATATTGATCTCTGCTTCTCTCCTTCTGACTGGTTTTCTGTTCATCCTTCTTCTTTTTGCATGAGAAGATCTGGTTCAGCATACTGAATCGTCCTTCTTTCTTAGTAAGTCTGTTTTTCTGGGAGGGAAACTGATGAACTGACTCAGATCTACTGGAAATACAAACCAAAATGTGATGTCAATATTACCAAACTATGAAAAAATACCAATTGTGTCATTCCACCAAAAGAGCAATATTCTGTCCAGATACATTTGAAGGGGTGGTTCAAGAAAATTAGGACCCCAGATTTGAATTAACAAAGACTGAAAATGCAATTGTGTTATGTCACAGTTATTGGTGAATTGCCTTACAATCATCTTAATGTAACTTAGTGCAGCTATCTGGGAAAAAGCAAGCAAACTTTTCTGGCTTCAGCATCTACCAGCTGTGAAGATCTAATGATAATGAGAAGAACATGCTGTGATCTTTTAAATCAAGTGGTCTTTGCACGATGTCATATTTGGAAAATGGTATTTCCAAGAGTATAGTCATTGCTAACACTGACAAAAGGCACCAGTTCACTATTCCTACACTCTCCTTCTGCTTTACTTTTTCCTCTTTCCCCTTTGCCCTTTCCGTTTTAGCCCTTTCCTTGCCTTGCTTGTGCTAAAGTCTGGCACAGTTTCAGATTGGTCAAGGTAATTACCTACACTGGTATTGCTGTAGTGGTTTTGAGATGAAACAGACAGAATGCAGGAGAAGGAAGAGAGGTAATATTTAATACTTTTTAACAGAAGAAAACTCAGAATAGGAAGAGACAATCAAAGTAGAGAACTAAAGAAGGCTAGGGTAATACTACCAAACACTTACCCCAAGGAGGAAAACTTCAGATTTATTTTATTGGCTGTCAAAGCTGCTTTTGTGTTCAGTCTATCTGTCTGTCTGATTACATAACCACACAGACAGTGCACAGAGATTTCAAAGAAGTGGAAGATACATTAATCTGAGGGCTGAAATTGCTCTTTTGTGTAAGTTTTCTGCATGAAGGTGACTGAGCAAGAGCTATACTCACATCTTCAGAACCTTCTGCTTGGTAGACTAGTACTGCAACCTGCAAGACTCAAAAAGAGTCTTCAGTAGGTAACTTATTCTAATGTTGTGACATTGGTGGAAAACGAACTGAATATTGCATATGAATCAAGGAGACACCACCCAGGGCTCAAACCCTTCAGTAGCATTGAAAAAGCAACAAATTTGTATTCTAGTCAGTGGCAACGTGCAACAAGATGTGAACTTTCCTTTTACCTGCTCTCCTGAGACAGCAGCTTGATGCATGCCGTGTGCCCACAGTATATTGCGTATGTCAGAGGAGTGTTTTCATTGATGTCCCGAGGGCTGCTGTCTATGCCCAGCTCTAGCAGTGTCTGCACACAGTCAGCTTTCCCTGCTGCTGCAGCCCAGTGCAAAGGAGTCCTACAGAAAAGGGGGAGAATCATTAAAGTAGATGAATACATTTACTATCGAAACTGTTAGTGACACAATGAGGTGTGCACAAGATATGCTACTTGTCCAGATTCATAACACACATTTTGAGAAATTCTACAGCAACTTACTCCACATCAATGTAGCTGCATTTATTTAGCTGCAGGTAAAGTAGATTTGGGGCTGCAAAATGCCTATATGTACTATATAATTGTATCTCTTCCACTGCTGGAATGGTAGAGTAGGAGAAGTGCCTGAAGTTTTCAGAGCAGAATTTGAAAAAAACCTTCGTAGTGTCCACTGCATAGGGACGAACTCTTCTTATCTTTACACGAAGCACAGTTAGCAATGGTTGGCACACGGTTCTCCATGAAGGTAATAAGAGAAGCCCCTCCCTGATGAATGAAAATGACTGAACACATCTACCAGACTGCCACTGCCACTTTGCCAGTTTCTGTGTTCTATGATAGGCACAGACCAGAGAACATATAATTGTTTTGAATCTGTACAGGAGAATCAAACTGATTTTCTTCTTGGCAGAAAATTTGCATCTTGTATTTGGAAATTTTTCTCCAGTTTCCAAATTGTAGTATTTTGTGAAAAACCTGAGAGCACAGACAACGCCACAATAAAAGTGTTCAAGAACAACAACAAAAAAATTGGCATTTTCTGTCTATTTTTTTGCAATCCCAGTAACTTCAGATGGGTGCAGTCAGAAACACAATAGAATGAAATTCGTATATATGTGTTTGTAGTGAACAGCTTATCTTTTCCCTCTCTAAGTATAATATATTCTGTGGAAATATCTGAGCACATGGAATAGGTGGCCATGTATTAATAAACTTTGAGATGCAGTTAATCTCCTCCCTTTGCTCTTCTTTCTATAGAAACACAGCCTTCCCAACTACATTTTACCGATGTTTAGAAACCGCTCCAGAACCCTGTTCATTTTATTTCTGTTCCATTTTATTGCACTTTTCCATGAAGAATGATATTATTTTAAGTACCTGAAAGCCTAAGCCAAGAAAATCTTGGCTTTTGCTTCACTGAGCAGAATAATCAATATGAACAGCCAGTTGATTCTGTTTGCATTAAATAAATTTCTGATTAAAGTTCCAAGGGAGGTAGGTGTGGGGTGAAAAAGAGGAAAGATAACTCTTCTATATTTATGATATAGAGATTTCCTTATAGAAGGAATCAAATGCCTTTTCAGAATGGAAGAAGAAAGTCCTCTAGTTCTATAGGAGTGCTGTGTTATCATCTTAAATACAAGAGAACATTGCCATTTCTTACTCACGAATAGCAGCAAGTTCCTGGCTTCAAGTTGCAGGATCCTGTTCTATTTTGAAAGGAATGTTCACTTTTGATTGAAAGAAGCTAAGGTGAGTGGTGGCAAAGTCTTTTCATAAATAACTTTATCTTTTCCTACTACAAGCAGAAAGCTAAATATCATTCCTACTAGTCAGGTATTATACTAGGTATGATACATGTGAGCTGGACTGGTTTGCAGTGTTTCTGAGCAAGCACATTTCTCTCTGGAGTGCATGGCATTAACTAGGCCATGGCCCCTGAAACAGGAAACACGGTTATATAGTAAACAGAGCTGGTCTCAGGTTAACAGAGAGGAAACAGCGATTTCAGTCTCAGGGTTTCCATGGTTACCTGTCATCCACGTCAAGGGCCTGCAGGTTGCACTTTGGGACTTTGGCCAGCTCACTGATGATATCACTGTAGCCTGCAGCAGCAGCAATGTGCATACATGTTTTGCCGTTCTCATCATCATAGTTTATTATCGATGGTCCCTGCCAATGGTCCAGAATGATGGAACACAGTATCCTGTTGCCGCTCTGGGAAGAAGTTCAGAGAAGAAAAGCATTCAGGGAAGAAAATGGAGCTTACACCAGGCTGCATTTTCTCTGTTGGAGAGTGCTAAATACAGTAATGGTATTTTTTTGTATGTATACCAGACTCTCCAGGTATGAAAGCCAAAAGTTTCCAATCTCCAGCTGGGAATTGTGCTTACTTTATGGATTTTCTAAAATACCCTGAACACTGGAAAAATAATAAATAATGAACCACTTCAAATATCTCCAGAAGTTGCAGAGTGTGAGTTACTTAATAGAAATTATTTGTGGCTTTTGTTGTTTTCCTAAGCCAGAATCCAGAAACACAAGTTTGTATTTTCCCATAGAAATTTAGGGCTGGAAAGAACCTCAGAAAACCAACCTATATCTGTAAGTCTGTCTCAGTACACCTAGGAAAGCCATGTCAAATATTTGCTCAAGTGTTTCTTGAAAACTTTCTTAGCTAGTTTACTCCAGTGCTCTAGTATCTTAATAGAAAGCCGACATTGTTCTCTAACCTGTAAATGAAATACAATAGTTTATATCCTAACTTAGTGGAAACAGAGAAAAATAATTCATGACTTTTTTATAACAATAGAAACACAGGGTTGAAAAGGTCTTTCTGTATCATTAAATTCAATTCCTGCAATCACTTGCAGCTATGTTACATCATCCCTCTCATAAACTCACTTTCTCAATTAACGGCAATTAGGGGTTTTTTGCCCCCATTACTCTCAAAGGAACACAGTTCAAGAACTTCTTTGTTTTAATGATTAGTATCTCTAATTTCTATTCATACCCAAGGCTGATTATATCCCTTTGTTTCTGTTCCAGCATTATTATTTAGATTAAATACTTCTTTCCTCTTACTGGTACTTGTTCTTCAGATGTGTTTATAGGCAATCATCACATCTCTTCTGAATTGTTCTCTTGCTGCTCTAACCAATCACAGCCGTTTAAGTTTTTCTTCAAAAACATACTTTCTGCTTCTGTCATTAACCTAGTAACCCTTTTCCTTTTGTGTTTCAGTTGTGTTTCCTTGAAGAGGGATGATTAAAATTGTACCTAGTCATACACAGATGTTTTTGCCAGATCTTGTACAGTGACACTCGCTCTTCCTTATTTGTGTTAGAGATATTTGTGTTAGAAATACCTCTTTTGGTATGTCATAGAACAGCATTTGCTTCATTCACAGCTGTGTCCCATTAGAAGCTCCTAGTCATTTCGGAATAACCCTTTACACCTCAGCATTTCTCTTCTTCAGTTGTTTCCAAACACACAGTTTCTAGTTTTGGGGGGACCTTCTATTACTAGCACCCAAGTGCATGACTTAAACATTTTATCCTATTCAATAATGTCCCATTTGTATTACTCAAGACTTAGGGATGATCCAGTTTCCCCTGTATAAAAGCCCTATTCCTTCCTGTTAATGTCTTTCACTTTTGTATTATTGGTAGATTTTATCAGAAAGCTCCTGTATTTTGTGCCAAGTTATTACGAAAATATTAAACAGAAAAAATTTCAAGTCTTATCCCTGAAAGTAATTTCCTTCCAGCCTCTATTCAACATTTAATCATACTATTGTCTTCTGGATTTTAAGACACAATTCCTTTTGCTTCTCTGTACTTTTGTATCTTACTTATTCTAAATATATCTTTTAAAGATGGGTAGACATCCATTATCTCAAGCCTCTTCTATACACTTCTCTTTTCTGCTCTTGGGATGCAGCTTCCTGCTATAATCGCACCATTGAGAGCATACATTCCAGGTTCCTGGAACATTCTGATCTTACAACTACTCAGTCAGCTGAGAATCCCCTTAATTTATCAAAACTTGTCCCCCTGAAATCAGGAATTTTGTTTTGCATGTACTTTATTTACAAGGATGTTTAATTTAGAGTCTAATCTTGATTGTGTCATCCAAGCTTATTTTCTGTGACCAGGCATTTTATAATGTCTTAATTAACCATATTCAATTTTTTTAAATTTATAGTTGTCTGAATATCTAATGAAGGGTGTTCATCTTCATGTTCAGAAATACTGAGGTCCTGTGAGAAATTGTTGTTTTTATTGTCCATTGCCTATGCCAAATACCAATATCCTGCATGCTAGTATAATTGCCAGTTACATATTTTCATCATTAGCATCAGTGATATCTCTAGTCAAATTCAGGGCTAACTAAATTTAGAAGTCTATTACATACTTCTAGTACTACCACAATAAATATCTGTTTTATCCTTCTCTAAGTCAGTTTTGATACAAAAAATTCTTAACATTAGCATCTTACTACTTCTGTATTCATGTTCTAGTAACTCAACTATTTCTCCAGTTTTATACTGTCTTGCTAAATCCAAATTTCACACCCTGCACCTACAGTTCCAGTACCTCAGTGGCCTTGCACAAATCTTAGCATTCACATACTAAATTTCCCACTGTTCTTACTGGCATTTTATACTTTTACAGACTGTTCTGTCTCCCACCAATCTTCCATTTTCTAGACTAAACAAACCATTTCAACCTCCCTATGCAGGTCAAGTTTTCCAACCCACTTATCATACTTGGTGCTAGTTTTTGGCCTGTTTCCAGATAGTCTACAGTTTTTTCAACCATGACACTCCAAACAACAATTATCCAGCAGAGGCTTCTCTCCTGACATTGAAAATGACTTCCTGTAGCCCACATGTACCGTACTTCTGTTGACATGTCCCAGAATGATGTTAGTTTGATTTATATCAACACCATAAACTCACCGTATGAACACTTAAACTCCCACTAACTTTTGTAATCTACTAGTCTATTATTCTTAATTTTGCACAAAAACCTTTATTTTTCACTATTCTGTACAAGTGTTATTTTATTAATTTCAGTTAATTTCTGCAATTTATCAAAATTATTTTGAATTTCATCCTCATCCTCATCAGTACTTGGTGTCCCTGTAATTTGGTTCTGTGGCTTATAGCTGTGGGTTATAAATGTGTTCTATATTTCAACACCTCATTATGGAACAAATGAAAACATTCTTATGATATGTCCTGGTTGGACTGTCTATGAGATATTCACCTCCAAAGATAATTTGAACTGTCTTGAATGTGGCTGATAGAGAATATATGATCTGTAATAGAACTCCCTGGTTGATTTTGATTGCATCACTCCTTTTTCTTCCTCTCTGGGACATCTTGGAGTGAATTCTGGGTCTATTCTAGCAGGTTGTGCTCATAAAAATTGTGCTATTGATGTCATTCAATGTGATTAAACTTCAGTGTACTGCTCAAACCAGAAAGGACAAAGAATTAGACTTTTAATGTATTTGCCACATGCTTAGCAAGGCTTTTATGCCATGTGATGAACTTTATCTTCTTGCCACTTTTCCAGCATTTTTGTGTTTTACTACATGGGATTAAACTGATTAATTGACATTCAAACATGCTGTACCTAATAGCTTCTTATCTGAGAAAGCAATAATTGCTTTGAAGATGGCTACAAAAATTCTGCCTCATTATAACAATTCAATCACATTGTTACTTCCATTTTCTAAAAAATCAAAGGGTATTTCCTAGTATTTAAGCCTTATGCTGAACAAGATCTCTGGGCAGTGGCTTTCCAGTTCTCTCATTTTAGGAGTGCCTTCTTATCTTTAAATTCATCTTGGCTCTTTTAAATTGCATACAATACTCTCTTAGAATGCTTACAGTGCCCTTATTCTTAGATTGATAGCTTTGAGCTGTGGTCACCAAAAATGTAGTGTTCCTCTGGTAAATTTACCACAGTACTATTGTTAGACCAGGATGTTCAGTGGTAAATTTACCATAGGAAAATTATGTGTTTTTGTAACCTTACTGTATGCATCACTAAATTTAATCTTCCCTTTTTGTATTCAAATTCTTTTCAGCACAGATTCAAAGATTCTCAGAAATTGTCAGTCATTTTTGCTATGTGTTTCTGAACAGTTTTGCAGGCCCCCCCAGTTTTTGTTACACTTTTTTCCCATCTCACACTTTTATCTGCTTCCACCCATTACTGATTCTCCTCAGTGAAATTTTCTTCCTTAGATCTGTAATCTCAATTAAACTTACTTTATGAAGAAGAAATGTCCTGAAGCCTGGATCCATGAGCCCTTGTAAGAAAATCTCTCTTTGTGCTTTATGCAAATTTTTGTCTGAGATTTGTGTCAAGTCCAGACAGTGGCCAACAGCCAATTCACTAACAGGGTATTTAGCTCTCACACTTGATTACAACTCCGGTTTCTATAGGTTGGTTAATAAAAGTCAGACTTCTCAGAGTTGCATCTCTCAGTGCTTTCAAAATAAGAAAACAATTATGCAGGAAGTATCTACCAAATCAAGTACATGAGGAGAATCCTGAACCTCTGGGGTACTTTTCTGGTTTTGAGACATCTTTCAGCTGTGTCTACTCAATTTATCCTCATTTTTACTACAGCCATGGTTCTCATACTTCAGCCCTTTCTATGTCTGACTGATAAGTAGAACAATAATTTTACTTAGCAAGTTTCTTGTCACATAATATTCTACCATATCATTGCATTTTATTCTGCCAGGTCTTCAATCATAAACATTGTAATGTTTTATTTTGCTCCCTGCACTGTATAGAGAGCTAATTTTTTCCCCTCTTCGGAATACTCTAGTAAAGTAGATAATGTGGGGCCAAAGGGGAGTCATATGAAAGGAGTCTGCTAAGCCTGCTACCGGTAATGGAGAGGTGGGAGGGGGAGAGGGACAAGCTATGGACCACTTAAGTGTTCCCATGAAACCTGGACAAAATACTTTTCTTCCAAGTAAATGCCTCTGGAGATTATGTGGTTAGGTTGTATTAGTTCTCCTATGTTTCCTGTCAGTGTTAGCATGCAGTTTAAAGCCTTCCTATATCTATGGCCAGCTTTGCTGGATGGAAATTCCCCACCAGAAGCTCTTGGTGTTGCTTCTTATCATTAGCATTGCACTTTAGGTCTGCCTGTGTTTTCTCCTCTTTTACATCCTCCCCTCTTTCAATTCCACAACTACAAAACCAAAGCCTGACTTTTCCTTTGAAGTCCTTATGCTCTTCCCCTAAGTGGCTTGAGTTTTTAAAAATTATTTCACTCCTTTCTGCAGCAAACAAACAAATATTATTCCCATTGCACTATTCTGGGAGGGAACTCACTGTTATAAAAAAGCAAAATAAATGACTATAGATTAAATAACATTTACGTAAGTACTTCCAGCTTCCTCCTGGAAACCATCCTTGTGCATCATTGGTGAGTTTTATGTTAGAGAATCCAAGCCCTTTTATCTTTCCTCTTATCCTTCAAAAAAAGACACGTATAGAATACTATAATCTAAAGTAACTGTAACACCAGCAGGGCCATTGGAAAATAAACCAGCCAAACAAAACAAAGATCTTTTTTTTCCTTTGATGAAATAAAGAAACATGTGCCATTTCAAGTATTTTTGAGCAACCCATAGAAAAATTGGAACAAATATCTTGTCTGCAGACTTCTTCCTTTATAACTGCAGCTATTATGTTGGTAAATGCAACTTTCCTTTCAGAGTAACTTTTAAAGCTTTTTTTTTATTCTAAAATTCAGTATTTACGGAAAGGAGAAGCCACACCACATTCTTTTCCACATGGATATATTGACTGGATCTTGAAAAGCCTGGCAGAAACTCTGTCTTTACCTGCAGCTATGCTGTCAAAACCCAACTATTCTTCCAATACAATTTTTCCCCTTATGTGATTAATGTCACTGAAGTGCCATTTTCCTCATATTCACATTCAGAGCACTGTAGCAGTGTTATCACATTATTACTTTTACTCTACTACAAGTTTAGAATTTCGTTCTAGAATCAGAGCAAGACAAATGTTGCATCAGCCATGAGGATATGTCAGATTGGAATCAGATGTTAAGGCTGTATCAGAACAACATATGCCTATCTTGCTGTAGATGCAGTCTGCTCTTTAAAGGACGGAGAATGCCAAACTCAAAGCAGAGACATAATGTTGCTTCTAGTGTACAGCAAACAGTGCAGTGAGAAACGTCCTTTAATTGGCAGTTTGTGCTGCTGAAGAGTTTTGCACACATTGGAGCTTTCTCCCATGTATTAAGGACTGCCAGCATCCCTCCCTCTGCACCCAAGACTAGAAAAAGCTAAGGAATGGAAACACACTCACTGTACCCTGACTGCTCTCATTTCCTGGCTGCTAGATGGCTGCATTGCCAGAGGAGAAGTGAGCAAAAACTCAGAGCACCCTGTGGTTTCTCTACCGTGAGAGGCCATGGAAAACTGGTCTCTGTGATGAGGAAAGAAACAATTCATAATACCATCTTCATCTTTCCTCCTGCCAGGGAAACTGTGCCAGAGATTCCCTGAACACAGCCCAGGCACTTCACAGGGTGTGTTTCTGATGGCAAACAGTACAAATTAACAACTTCACTGACACCACTGTAGTTATATTGGTGAGATTCAGTCAGCTCAGAGAGAAGCTCATTTATCTTCTCCTAACACGAGTGCTGCAGCTTTACACATCCACTGAGACAGTGTCTCTGCAGAGTCAGAGTGACCCAACTTGGCTTGACTTTGTGGTAGTCTTGGAAAGAATATGTGTTGTTGTACAGAAAACTTTGTCCTGTGGTTGTCAGAGCATTGCTGTCTCTGGTGCAGCTAGGGGACATGATGTTTTTTAAATATTTGTCTTTTTAGCAGCCTTAATATGTGTTGGAAAAAGGTACTGAATGACAAAGGCTATCATGGAGGCGTAACTCCGGCTATCACATGTCCCTGCATCTCTTACCCTTTCTTTGCTCAAGCAAAACACTGCATGAAAGACTGGCCAAGTCTCTCTGAGGATTTATTTTCACTTGGAGCCTAAGTGCATATGATTTACTGTGTAAATGACTATGACTATGACTAAACTACTTGGCAACTTTCTGCTGCTATTGCATTGTTGCAAGGATTGATTTCCCTGAATGAGCTGTTTACATGCTTTGAAAAAAAGGTAATTTTTAAAATCTGCAGTAGAATAAGGATTTATTCTATCAGAGAAATGGAAACATTTGTCTTCAAGTGCTTTTGTCAGGCATAGGAGATCAGAACATGTATAGATACGCAAGGATTGTGTTGCATGTACATTACTCATATTCTGACATCCACTTCCGGAGTTACACATAGACTGCGTGCTGGGAATAGGTCTGGCAATTATCCTGGACTTACCTACAGGCTTTGCCTGAGATGAATTCCTGCTAAGTTCAGTGGGAGTTCTGCAATTGACTACCTCAGAAATTTGATTACCATGAATAATTACCTTGTCTATGGCATGTTCATACTTGAGCGGCTTACTTTTTAACAGTCTATTATTTCAGTAAAGGCAGTTTTGCTGATGATCTGGTTGAACTGGTGAGTTTTTGTATCAATACTGCAAGTTTACAGGTGATACAAATCTGGGAGGAGCTGTTGACTCCTTGGAGGGCAGGGAGGCTCTGCAGAGAGATCTTGACAGAGAAATGGGCACTCACCAACCATATGAAATTCAACAAGGGCTAGCGCCAGGTTCTGCCCCTGGGATGGGGCAGCCCTGGATGCATGGACAGACTGGGGAATGAGAGGCTGGAGAGCAGTGCCATGCAAAGGGCCCTGGGGGTCCTGGTCAATGGCAAGTTGGACATGAGCCAGCAGTGCCCTGGCAGCCAGGAGCGCCAGCCCTGTCCCGGGGAACATCAGGCACAGCATGGCCAGCCAGGCAAGGGAGGGGATTGTCCTGCTCTGCTCTGCTCTGCTCTGCTCTGGGACAGCCTCCCCTCAAGTGCTGGGGGCAGCTTTGGGTCTCACAGTATAAGGACATTAAACTATTAGAGAGCATCCAAAGGAGGGGAACAAAGATGATGAAGGGTATTGATGGGAAGCCTTATGAGGAGTGGCCGAGGACACTTGGTCTATTCAGCTTGGAGGAGATTGAGGGGAGATCTGATTGCAGTTACAACTTCCTCCTGAGGAGGAGGGACAGGCACTGATCTCCTCTGTCTGTGGTGACAGTGACAGAACCCATGGGAATGGCCTGAAGTTGTGTCAGGGGAGGTTTAGGTTGGATATTAGGAAGTGGTTTCTCATCCAGAGGGTGGTTGGGTACTGGAACAGGCTCCCCAGGAAAGTGATCACAGCACCAAAATTCAGGAACCATTTGGACAATGCTCCTGGGCACATGGCGTGATCTTTGGGGTTTCCTGTGCAGAGCCAGGAGTTGGACTCGATGGTCCTTGTGAGCCTCTTCCAATTCAGCTCATTCTGTGATTCCGTGGTAACATAAAGTGAAGATATAGGCTGCAGTGATATAAAAAGCTAAGTAGCACTTGGGAACATATTTCAGCACTGGACCTTGGTTGTCTGTAGCATATAATTCTTAATATCCTCCCCAGCATGGTTTAGGCCTGGGTCAATTAATACATTCCCTACCAGTCCCTGGAGCTAGCATGGGCCCCAGACCACTTCGAGTAGGTGGTCTGTGTATGATCATCCTGTTTTGGAGAATAAGACAGTTTAGCAATAGGGACACAGCTTGTCCCATGACAGTTCACCTCAATGCCAGAGCCAAGACTCAAGCACATTTAATTCACTGTTGCAGACAGTGTCACAAATATTTAGGGCACTTTATGGAAAAAGCTGCTGCTGGTATTAAAGCAAGTTTATTTCTTACTCGAAACCGTTCGCAAACTCTCTTCCATCTTGTTTTGCAACTTGATAGCTCAATCTGTAGATCGCTGCTGCTATGCAATGTTCCAGCCTCCATAAACAAGAGCTGTACCACTGCTAGAATGACAATATTTACACAAGAAAGAGATTTTTTAAGTGTATCTTAAAAAAATGCAAATTTAATACCTTTTTGAGTTGTTTGTTAACAGTCAAAATCATCTTTAAAGCTTTGTGGCGTAAAAAAGGAAATCACTACTCTTTCTTTCAAGCAATCTCTAGAAAATTGCATGAAACAAGGAGAAAATAAGAACAATTTTTGCAGGGAAAGAAATCTGCCTGAAACCAGATAGATAGTGACCCATGCCTAGAAAATGCATCTGTTCTGGGCAGTCCAACTCTATCTGCAGTAGAGAAACACCCACTGGGTTTTAAGATGTCTCTGGAAATCTCTCTGAATTCTTCCACCATCTGTAGCCTGCATGAAAAAATGGGGTGCTGGGCAGAGAGAAAGAGAGCCCTTGGGAGAGGTCCTGAGTCACCACTGCCTTCCCTGGCCCCTTCCTCTGCTCTGGCTGGATGGTCAGTTGTGTCTCTGGAGATGTCCTGCGGCAACAGAGAGATTCTTTCCTAGAGATCCTGACATTTAAATATGCTTTCACCTTCCAAGTAATTACAGAGAGACTGCAATGCTTGGTCAGCCAAAACCCCATGCTTTTCTTTTACAGTATGTTTTATATATACAGATATTTCAGTCTCTGCTCAGGAGCAGGGGAATGAAATAACTGCATTGTTGCTATGGAACAAATATGCTGGCTTCTAATTTTTTAAAACTTTGCACTCCAAATCAGCCTATTAAAAAATCGTAAGGACAGCTCCCATGGCAGAATATTATTTTTAATAGCTTTTTTCTAGTTGCTTTGTTTTTATTCTTACAGGTTTGTATTTCTTCACTTCAGAAAAATATCTGGGCTTTTTTTTATCCTTTAACTGAAAGCTGATATTTTTACATAATCATATGACTTTGGGAGCCAGAGGCTTTGAGAGACAGACAAAGAAAATTCTCGTAAAAATGATGACAACTGGCAAGACAATGTAGGAAGATTCCAAATCTTCCCAGGCTATTTCCAAGGTACTATTAGTACCGTTATAGTATTGTAGTATGTAGTATCATAGTGTATGCTGTATGGGATATACTGTATTTTACTAGGATTTCAATAATACCATTATCTAGAACTGTTAGACGGCTTTATCCTTTGCTTCAGTATCAGTTAACTGTTTTTTATTTCAAAGGTGTATTTCCTTTTCACTACAGTAATTAATGCTGACTGCAGTGAAAGGAGAGAAATACCTCCTGAGATACTTTTAATAGGCCTGTCTGCACCAGCCCTTAGCAATATTGCACGTGTAAAAAATGTGCCATGAGATAGTCTCACCCCAAACAGTAATGATCAGTGTTTCTGACACCAACGTGATACATTTCTGCCTAACATGTGAATCTGAACGGCAGGAGGTTTCAGCATTGCAAAGGCGCAGACCTTGGTGTGGGCAAGGTCTGTCTGGTTACACGGATGGGACTGATCAGCCCATGATGCCTGATTGAAGACAAAGCCACAAACATGCAGTGTTTCAAAGAGCCAGTGTGGGACAGTGATTTCACATGAAATATGCCCCATGCCCAAGAATTTGGTTTTGAGTGGTGGGCAATGGTTTTCATATGGTCCTACTCTGTGTTTCAGCCCAGTGCGCACAAATTGCCTCTTTCCTGCAACTTCTGAAACAAGTTTCTGTGCAGTATCTGGTCTTCCCTTTACTGCATTAAAAAAGTAATTAAACACAGGGCCCTATTCAGCCAAAAATAACCCCTGCAGCTGTACTGCCTGAGCTCTGTGAGTCTCTTGTTCTCTGAAGATATTTATACAATTCTTAAAGGAAAAATATCCCCTTTCCAGCAGCCATGGAGGAGGCTATTAGACATAATGATGATCCCATCCAGCAGAGCTGTTGTTCTGTTCTCTGTCACAGCAGAGAAAGTCGTGCCTGTCCACAGTATCTAAATCTCCTGGGCGTAATAGGGCAGCTGAGAATGTTGGCTGGAGTGTTTTTTTTCTCTTGGCCAAGAGTTTTCTTTCTTGCGTAAGAGAAATGCGAACAGATCTATTTCATGCTCTGGTATTTCAACTGCCCCTTCTGGACCTAGAATGTGGAGAAGTATGTGGAAGAAGAAATTTATAATGTTTCAGGGCAGATATCTCACAAGAAGTGAAAAAGGGGTGTGTATGTGTGTCATTCTGCACATTTCCTCTTGATTTCTGGGAGCAGCTTAAAGGAAGAGAAGAGAGGAATTTATGATTTGCCCCCACCTGAGGCCAAGTGGGTTTTGTGTAGTTTCCATTTCCCCATTTCTCAGGGGTTATTCTGCACATTTGTGAGAGAAGGGTGGAGGTGGGAGTTAACTGTGGAATTAAATAATGAAACATACAAACTACAGAATCAGAGAAAGCTTAGAGAAGGAGCAGAACTCTATAAAGGGGATTCACTTTTTTCATTCTGTTTTTTTGGACAGAATGTCCCAAGAGCTAGGATACAGACCACTGGCTATCATGCAAGAGCTCGCATGAGTTTCAGAGATTTCCCATTGGAAGCTGCCTGAACTGGAATAAGCCTGGTAAAAATGCACAAGAGGTAATAGGGTAGATACCTTTAGTCTTCTAAGGCAAATAACAAGTCGAATTTAAGATTGATTAGGATTAAAGAAGAGCAAAACTTTTGAAATAATACCAGTTACAGAGGTCAAACTATACGTCTACTTCAGAAAAAGAAAGTTGAGCCTATATATGTTAATCATCTTCGTGAGGCTGTGGTTGAAGGAAATGGATTATTTATTCAGATGTTCCTACCCCATAACAAATATAGTATAAGGCAGTTCAGAGCTTTTAAATTTCTTTGTTGACACTTCTTTTAAGAACAAACTTGGACCAAAAGGGGAGTATGCAAAAATGTAGTCATTGTATGAAAATGTGTCTGGATTTTTGTGTGAGTTCTGTTTTGGTTTATCTGTTGTGCAGGTGTTTTGAACATTGATACTGGAACTTGCTATGGCAAGTGAGCAAGGAAAAACGTACTTACACAATTTCATCTGGGCAGTTTTCTGCAGTAAACTAAGAAAACCAGTAAATTATGCTGTATTTTAGATCACTTACTAACAATTACATAATGCAGTTTTGAATGTCACATTAAACCTGTATGGTTTCTTTCTCTAATGATGGCCTAAGTATTTGACAATTTTTTTGCATATGAGATAAGAATATACAGCTCAACAGGAAGTGTGTTTTGCTCCACGTCTTCCCCAGGCTCCAGAAAAGTAGAGTCCCAACCCTTCAGCTTATTATTCCACAGCTGTAGCTCTTTAAATGTGTCTTAAATTGTGTTTACATTATTTTATTCCCAGAGGCCTTTGGCAAGACTATTTAAGCTGTTGATTTCTGCAACCCTGATGTAGCAAAAAAACCCCCCAAAAAACAAAAAAAACCAACAACAACAAAAAACAAACGAACAAACAAACAAACAAAAAAAAAAAAAAAAAAAGGACGAGTTCAACATGAAGCATACATGTCATTCCAGTAAGATAAATGAAAATTTTGTTTAGGGCAACAGGGCTAAGCCTATATTAAGTATGCCTTAGTCTCCAAAGAAGATGCTACATCCTTGATCCGTACCTAATGGCAAAATGCTGGGGCTTAGTGGGCATTCTTAGCATCCAGTTTCCTTGTTCCACAGCCCAACTATTTCCTTAGGAGTATTTAGGACACCACAATATCTAACTCAGCCCAATGAACACCCCGGTGGGACTATGGCAGGGCTCACCTGTACTGCCCAGTGCAGAGCTGTTTTGAAGTCCTTGTCCACCAGAGTTGGGTCTGCTCCCTTATGCAGCAGAGTCTGCGTGTGCTGGGGTCTGTTGTGGAACGCAGCCCAGTGGAGTGAAGTCATTCCCTGAAAGCCACAAACCCAGAGGGCAATTTATTGTCACTCACAGGAGCACCCTTCAAGTCTCTGTAGGTAGGCTGGGCAGCCCTGAAACTATCCAGGGTGGACAGATTCTTCCATCTTCACCCGGATTTGAAATAGTACAGAAAATGGATGCAAATACAAACGCTTACTCCATACATGACTATAGCCTGTTATAAATAATGTGTGGTCAGGGCCATGATGGCTGGTGGACGGTTCCTCACTGCTTAGCTTGGATCCTGCAAGAAAAGCCTGGTTTAGACTGGTGCTTTGACATTACACAGCGTGATGTTTATGTTTGGTCTTACCTTTGATCCAAAATAAATATTATAAGCTAGTATTGCAGCTGGCACTTGTTAGCAAGCTAAAGAACTGGCAGAGAGATGTCCACAAAAAAGTCACAATATAAACATTTCATATTTACTGTTCAGGCAGAAAACAAAGCAAATGGTAAGCTATTCACCTGCATTTTCATTCCATCTTAGCTGCATCCAGTCAGTCTTAGCAGGTCAGAGAATTCATGACCTATATTTGCACCTTCAGCATTGTTACACACATCTATATTTTACTCTATATCCATAATAATTAAGATTTTCTGCATAAATGTACTCATTCATTGTGTTTCTAAGAAATTGCTAGTGTTTTCCAAGTGTGGTAACATTTTACTCTAGGATGTTGTTTTTTTCTCTTACCAGAAAAACTGCATTTCAAGGGTCTTGTCTGATTTCCAAAACGATAAAAAACACTAAAAAAGAAAGGTTGAGTGAAAAAGAAATTAAAACTTGAAATAGAATGCTAAAAAGGCAGTTGGTAACAACCCAAGTAAAGTATGAGCTATATCGACGCACACAGCTTATCAGTGCATTAGTAGTGGAAGTTTGCAGTGATTTTCTGACCAAAAGCTTGAATGCCTTAACATTCATTTCTCTCACAAATCACATATCTTATAAGACTTCGAAATTCCTATGTGGCTTAAGTATGGGTGATAACAAAAGACAGCAGCTGAAATGAGAGCAGTTTTGGTTTTACTTAGGGTTTGCAAAGCTTAATCATGGGGGTTTTGGTTTTTGGTAAAACCAAAATTGAGGGTAAACTGCACCAACTGAAATTAAAAGGAGCTCTGCCATTGATGTCAGTAGACAGAAGGGACTTAATACTTTTGATTGACACCCATTATCTGTGAGTGTCATGAAGGGAGGCTTCAGTGAAGTGATTTCCAGCTGGGAAACATGTACTCATCACTAGCCCTGCAGAGCAGGGAAAACACTGAAGAAGGAGAAACTATGGTGTACCATGCCTTCTTTCTGTCATTCTCTCTCAGTCTGTTGATATGGACAAAAAAAGAAAATCCTTGAAAAATCAACTTTCTCTCTGTTTCTACTGTGGTAGCCAGCAGAATCAGCTGTAACATAAGAGTGTAAAACTGTGGATAGATATCAAAGATCTCTGTAGTACAGGGACAATATTCAGAGAGGTCAGTAACAGATGCTTACTGCAAAAATATAAGAAACAAGGCTTGACAATATATTGCCACAAAAAATTTGGTAGTCAGACTAAAGACTTCCTGTGATATCCAGCACTCTGAAGGGTAATGATAAATTTTATGAAAACGTATTTATTTTTATTTTCTTTGAAACTATTGCCCAATAATTTCTGTAGATGTCCCCATATTTTTATATGCAAAATACCCCAGAGCAGTTAATACTATTTCTATTATGATTTCCATGCAATTTATAATACCATGGGTTTCTATCATCCCTCTGACATAGCTGCCAAGCTGAAAGTGCTAATATAGGCAGTTTGTTCTAGTTAGCTTGACCATGTGAGGAAGCTGCTCTATAACTATTATCATCTTTGTAGTCCTTTTTCTGTTCCTTTTCCTGTATATCTTTTTTCAGATTACTCTTGTAGCTGACATTTGCCATGTGGCTGTACCAAGGATTCAGACAGAACTTCCTGTTTTGTTCTCCATTTCCTTTCTAATACTTTGTATATTCCACGTGTCCTTTCGGAGTGCCCAACTGAGCAAAGAGCACTGAGCTGTTTGTAGCAGCAGATCACATGTGTGGGCTTTCTGCAGAGTGCAGCGGCTGCCCAGACCACACCATTCGATTTGTGCACTGTGCTACCCCCCTGCAGTGGCATCTGTAGGAAGATAGACTACTGTTTGTGAGTGGAAGCATGAGAGTGATATCGGAATTGTTAATGCTGAAGGTCCAGCAGAATATAATCTTGGAGGTGAGACAGCCAAACAACTGCACATTCATAAAAAATAAGGAGCAGTAGGGGATAAAAAGGATAAAACACAAGAAATGGCTGTGAGAAATATAGTGCGACACTCTTGCTCAGATTCAAGGCTTTTACAGAGAATTTTTCTTCACATTGTCATCTCACAGGCTTCACTAATAAACCCACAGAAAGACACAGTTGTGGAAGCTATGAAACCTCCAGATGTATTTCTTACTGTTTACGTGTTCATGCATTCATCAGGGTGTTTTTCTCAAGTGTCAGATGGGAAAACTGAAGTATTTTACGTATGCCAAGAGAACAGCTCTATTAGCTGCAATCATTTGTGAGGATCCATATTTTTCAGAAAACATGAGTATTCAGGGCTTAGTACTGACACTTGAACAAATACATTGTCAGTGCCAAATGACAGTGAGATGGACTGAAGGTTCCAAATTGCATGTCGCAGTGCATTACAGCAAAATATTGTGACTTGGAACGATGATCCACAGTTCCATGCAATTCATTAGCAACATAATTCTACACCAAGACAAAGCATATGTCTGGTTTAGGGTATCGTGAGCAGGGTCTGCAAACCTTCTGTGGGTAAGGAAGAGGAATAGTTAACAGCCCTCTGGCCATTCTGGCACCGTGGAAAAGAAACACGTCCTTGAGCAACTGTTAGAATGAAGAGAAACATACAAAAAACCATTCAAAATCCCTCATGTCTTGGCTTCTCTATTTGGAGAAAAACACATTTGGGATGTTAACACTACCCAGTGTACACTATTTGTACATGCAGGACACGATTCCATACGGATCGGAGAACAGCACAAATTTTTGTGCTTCCATAACTGATTCTGTGTAATGACAGCTCTCTGATACTTTTCCTGAGAACAGTAGTTGAATGACGGGATCAAGGAATCATGGAATCATAGAGTGGAGGGGACCTTAAAGATCATCTAGTTCCAACCTGCCTGCCATGGGCAGAGACACCTTCTACTAAACAAGGTTGCTCAGAGCTCCAGCCAGATTGGCCTTGAACACGATTGGTAAAGATGAGGATTTGGTCCAGTGTCTAACGCTAGAAGAATCAAAGGAAATTATTATCTTGACAAATTATTTAATAGACTGATTCAAAGTACCTCACAGTTGGCTGAATACAGAGAAAGTTTATTAACCTACAGGTGCATTGCGTATAGGAGGAAAAATGAGATAATACTTTGCAGAGCTCAGCAAAAGCGTTACAGCAATTTTTGACTGGTGCATAGGCTCACTGTAAAATTGATAGTACAATGGACTCTTTCTGAACAGAATGGCTTCTATGCCCCCAGTGCCAGGGATGATGACTGGTAGCACAATCTCACTCACCTCATTGTCCTGATGATTAATTTCACTAAGATTTGACTGCTGCAGAAGCACACTCAGAAGCCTGTGGAAGCAATGATATAATCAATGTGCTGTACTCCTGACTAAACCTGAAAAACGGACAGTTTTTTAAAGAAAAAAATGTGCAATTTTGTGAAAAATCAGTATTAGTGATGGGTGCAGATCAGAATCTTAGGTCTGAGCTCTGTCTTATGAGAAAAACAAACAGGACTTTATGGCTTACAGTGACAACAGAAATTTAGAGCTTGGAATTAAATGCAGATCCACTGGGAATAACTCTTGTGCTGATTGCCAGGCTAAAATCAGAATGAATAATACTATACATATGTGTGGTTTTTGGTAGCTTAGCAATTTACTGTCAACCTATTTTATAATGTCCTAAAGTAACAGAAAGGCCAGCTTCTGTAAGGATTTTTCACTCTATTTTACTCTTGGAGTAATGTGATGCGGTGTACACATTTTTGTGCATACTTGCTGTATGTTTACACACACAAACCCCAATATTTTACAAGGCCTTAAAGTATGTCTGCCAGAATAGGGCCATTTTTATGCCATAAAACACAGCAATGCATGGGTTCATATTTTATAGAATATTGGACTACAAACACTCCCCTCTGGTGGAGGGAACAATATAGTAGTTACATGAAATACTGTTCAAATGCAGTAATATTTTTAACACTTTATGGATTTCAATTCTTTTTCCTTTTGGTATCCTGTGAAGATGTTCTGAAATCACTATAGGTTTGGCAAAGATGGTTGTGTTTTACAGTAGGATCCTAAGTGTTTGGATCATGTACATGGCTGGACCAGGGAAATGAAAACCACCATCCAGCCACATGCTCTAATGAAGTCAATCCTAACGTGAATGTACAGTTCTTATGACTCTAGCAAAAGGTAGGATGCATTCTCAGTGGATCATTGGGCAAACTTGTGGCTCATCTGAAGGTGTGAATTTTCTAGAAACCTTCAGAACATGGACATTAAGAAGACATTCTGTTTTGCAAGGAAAGTAAAAGATGATGAAGTGTAAAGGAAGGAAGTCTGATAAATGTAAAGATAACACAAAAACAAATGTATAAAATCCTGCATTTATTCCCATGCAGAAGAGACTGAATAAAAATCTTTTGCTGTTTTTTATCTTCCACCACTTCCAGCGTATTTTCTGGATTGAACTGTGGTCAGGTGTGTGCATCAGATTAAGCTGAGAATGTTGCATGTCAAATTTGTTCTTCCCTACCGATAATAAAGAACGAGATATGTAAATTATTCAAAAGAAGATATTTACAGTTGCTTAGGCATGGTTTTAGCAATTCTACAGATGAAAATCTTATCTAGAGGTAACACCTTCCTCAGGGGTCAAAACTCCAAATTTAGGATTTTTTAAAAGTAGAATCCCTCCCTAAAGGATGATGATTGGGCAGATCCCAGCATAGGGAATTTGCTTTGATTTCAAATCCATTTGCTTATGGATACAAATTCTTGTAGAAAAGAGGTGCTGCACCTCCTTTTCTAACTGGAGTCATACTACAAGAAGTCTGAAAAGGATAACACGTTAGGATTGTTGTGATTGCTTTGGTTGAAAGTTTGTAAAGGGAAGAAAGATTCTGTGGTCATTTAGCAAAATGACTCAGAATCTCAGAATTTCAGTGTTTGAAAACAGGTCTTAGTAAAGACAGATTAGTGAGGAAAAAGAAAGTGAGATAGCCATAGTATGCTTGTAAAACCCATTTATCCCATAGTTTTATAATGTGATTCAGGACTCTGTGGTTCAACTCCAGATATGACCAATGAAACCACTGTATATGAAGGAAATATAATTATTTGAGTAGAATCTTCATCATCAACAAACTTTGACTTAGTTATATTGTTAGACCATTATGGCAACATAAGTGCTGCCATTTAAATATATAGATATCCAACCATGCAGCTGAGGTTTCTCTGATATCTACTCTTAATGGCATAGACCAGGAGTGAATTCTCTTTCCACCTTGCCTGTTAGGCTCTGTGGAATGCACCGAGGCACATAAATCAATTATCAAATCAACGCATGAGCTGTCTCTCTCTTTCCATGCTGCCTCCAGCATGTGAGGCTGGAGCAGCGGACTGCCAGCTTTCAAACTTGGCTTCAAAAGCATTTCACAACCGGCCATTGCATATTCTCTTTTGGCAATGACATAGGATTCAAGAGAGTAACAATGACCATAATGGAAAAGCCTCCCCCTCAGTGCTCCAGGCATGTGTTCCGCGCATGGGGCAAACCCAGTGGGAAGACAGAGGAAAACTGTGCAGAGCAAAGAAAGGTCTGCCTGTATCCATGGAGAATGTGAAAAACATTCGAGAGACCCAGTGTGCTCCTGGTAGAGTAGATTAGTGTTCCCTTTCAAGTAGCAGCATGTGTGGTGTTGTACAAACATTTCCTTCTGTGTTGGCTTTGTTCAATGATAGTGACCTTTTTTTGCAGAAATCTCAAATTATTCTCTCCAAGTGATGCATGAAAAGCAAAGATAATGCAGAAAATTAATAAAGCTGTTAAAAGAGGCTGGAGAACAAGATCAGCAGGAATGGCCAAATGTCTGGACTGGTCTGATATGATTACATCAACAAAATCGTAGACTCAGTGATTAAGTCACATGAACATACTGCATGTACTGAATGTTTTACCTGTTTCTAATGTCTTCCTCTACCTTGAGGCATTATTTACTTATGAGAGTTTTTCTGAGTGAATTTATTCAAATGTACAAATCAAAATTTGTTAAACCTTCCTTTGTCACAGACTGGAATCAAAGAAAGAGAATCTTTCTAAAGAGTTCTTGTGAAGACACTCTGTAGCTGTTACTCTGTGTTCAGTAAAAGTAGTTAAAATGAGCCAGACCACCAATCCTCCACTTCCCCTTTATGGCAGGGGTTTTCAGAGAGGTTGTCTTGGGGAAAACTTTTCTCATGTTTGCTGTGCTACTCAGAGAAGAAGTCCAGAGAAGGAGTCTTTTGTAATATTTTATGTGGGTAGGTGGCAGAAAGGTAGTTGGGCAGGGGAAATGCAGGGTCTGTAGGCAGGCTCTTTAATAATTTTTTGACTCATCTAGCTATTGTGATCTTAAGCCAAGCTCCTCACTTGGCCATCGATCTCTGGTACACAAGTGTTGTACAATGTTTTTCCTCCTCTCTACGCCCTTCACGATAACCACTAAACAAAGATGCAAGTCACATGTGCTGGTGTCACAACTATTCTTTCTGAGGTGGGCTCTCCTGGGGTTGCTGACTACCTGTGAGACTCAACCAGCAAAGCTGAGGGAGCCTGGCACATACCTCACGTCAGGCTCTGCGGTGGCAGCGTGCAGTGGCAACCTCCCGTTTTTGTCAGGTATGTTCTGCTTAGCACCATTCCTGAGCAGGCTGACACAGCCTTCCAGCCAGCCCTAAAAAAGAAATTAGAGCATATTAAAGAGGAAATTGAAATGTATAAGGCCAGATCTTTTCTTGTGGGTGCTGGCATTTGCATGTGACTGTAGCCATTTTTGCCAGCAGAGGAACTGGACTTGTTCTCCTCAGTACAGGTTTCTCAGCACTGAGAGTGGTTCCCCTTTAAGTCTGGATCTCAAACTAACTCTGTTCATTTCCCTGATAAGGTGTTTAATTTATGCTGTATTTTGGTTTGTTTAGTTTTTTTCCTGCAGCTGTGGCAAGCCCTAAGAGTAACTAAAAACCTGCTAATTCCTGTATCACTAGAAAACGCTACACATATTCTTTCACATGAATTCAATCATGCTAGATTAAACCAAAAACATGAGCACTCAGTCTCATTTCCTTTGTGAGATTTTAGCAGGGACAGCAAATCAATGGTAAAAAGCCTTAGAGTGTGGTCTTATAAATGTTGTTGCAGAAGTTTGTATTAGTGACAACATTAGACTGAAAATAGCACCAAAACAGATGTGATGAATCAGTTCTTGGACTAAAACTTTCTATTGATCACCTCAGCATAAAAGCAAGTAAACAATCTGGTTGTGACTGCATAAATCTTTCAGCATATACTTAAGTCCCAAGAAAATCAAGCATGAGTTTAAGTGTTTTGTTAACACAGGCAATTGAGAAAGACCATTCCTTTCCATATGCACTACATTGGATTGGCACTACCAGCATTTCTGGGGAAAACATATGGCATGGTAGAATTAGAACATCCCTGTTGGAGCCCTTGGTGGAAGTAGAAGACCTCTTGAATTCATTTGTCTGGACAGATATTACAGCTAAATGCTCTCTGGATCTCTGGTTATATCCCTCACAGAAATAGAAATGGAAACTTAGAAGCTGGGGTGGTTTAAATCTTTTCCAGTCATTTCTTTTTTTCCAAAGAATATTTTTTCCCCTACGGGAAAAGAGGAAGGAAAAAAGTTGCATGACACTAATTATGGGATTTAAAAAAAAAATATCTTGCAGAGGAAATGTTTGTTCTCAAGTAAGTGAGGCATGCTCCTTGCGCTGGATGAGACTGCCTGTTTTGTTATTTTCTACTCTTATTTTCTGGCTGAATATTGCATAGCTAAGCAGGAACATTGTTTTTGTCCTGAATTTTCAGGAAGAAACTAGGTGCAAGGGATGTCATTTAATTAGGCTGCCACAGTGTCTGTTTAAATGGGCTGGCAGTCATCCAGCCATAACTCATACTATGTGGCATGGCTGAACGCTCCTTCTTCCTTTCTGTCCAATTAATAATGGAAGCCCACTCTGCTTGTCTAATTTGGCCCCCATTCTCTCTCTGAAACCTGAATTACCTCCTGCAAGGAGTAGAAGACTAAGAAGATAAGCACCATCCTTGTTGCTTCAGACAGCTGACTGAAGTACAATTCCCTTCCCAAATGTCTCAGTGGGATTTGGCCCCTCCTGTCACTTGCATGTTGGTTGATCAGGGGACTGGATTGTATATGATCTGAGAAACTGCACCAGCACCTGCAGCACCTTGAAATTCAGTTCTCAACCTGGCCATCCAAAGTCCAGTACCACAGTGAAAAGAAGCAATGTCCTGGCTCATGTGGTGTGCAGAAACACATGCCTGCTGATCACCAAAATTTGAGATAGGAAAGCCATCACATGAGCATAGATATCTAATGCTGACTATGCAAGGGGGAGAAGCCTATTAAGAACAAGAGGGAACCTTTCAGTGCACAGAAAAAAAGTGATTTTCATGTGAGATCCTCATATCATGCACTGATTTTACAACTGAAAAGAGAAAGGACACTCTTACAGGAGTCCTCATTCTCTTGTAATAATCATTGCTCCAGCTTTGCATCATAGTGAAGTTTCAAAAGCAATTCCACTGTTGTCTAGAACCAAATGTTTTGCACTTTTTGTCTTTCTGTAATATAAGTAGAAATCTTATTTGGTCTGCACATTTAGTCCCTTCACTCCATTCTTGTCCCCCAAGTCTTGGTACCAAATAAGTTGCCAGAGATAAACTGGTACGTCCACAAGCATCTTGAGTATTAATATTGGCTCCCATCTTCAACAGAAGCTTCACTGTATCAACCTGGCGTCCTGACACAGCATGCATCAAAGGTGTGCAACCTGGGGAAGAAAGCCAAATTTATTTTACAATTTTATTTTGTCATGTCTATAAGATATAATTTCTTATTTTCTAACATTGACACTGGCAAGTTAACAAATCCTTTTTCTGACAGCTGTCCAATAGTTGTACTCAGGTTTTTTTAGGCAGGAAGTAACTGCTATGCCAGTCACTGACCACTGATTTTAAAAAGAGCATGACTTTATTAGCAAAAACTTTGCCTCATTAACTCTGCTTCTGGAGGGAAAAGTGCTTTTCTGTTGACAAGTTCTCAAAATGAACTTTTGGCTTTGTACACCATTTTGGAGGCTGATATTCTTCAGAATGACCAGTAGCCAGATGGCGCTTATCTAATTTTCTCAAACCCCAGCTTCATTCTGTCAGTGTATTCAAAAGACTTATGAAATCAAGCTGTGTCCCTTGCAAAGGTATATACATACGAGTTGGCCTTTTATGCAGAGAACAACTTAATTTGAAGTCTGGATTTGCTCTAGGTTATTTTATTTTCTGTTTTTATAAGATCTTTTTAAATATCCTGCAAAAATTTTCTACTTTGTAAAACCTCTGAAATCGACATTTAAACCTAATACTCAAATTTCTTCATGAAATATTATATCTTTTAGTTGTTTCCTCTTCCTTCCATTCTGTTAATTGCTGAAAAACAGTAAGAGATTTTCCTGCAGAATCTGACAAATTTAAAATTACTAGGCTTGGAATAAACACAAATATTAGAAACTATAAGACCATTAGAAACTTCATATATAGTTGAAGAATAATTATTCTTACTGGACTCAATGAGGTTGCTGAGGAAATGTGCTACTCAACCTGAGGTCATACAGAGCCTGACATATGAGCAGGATATGAGCTGTATGTTTTGTGTTGCAAAACTGATCTTTATTCACATTTGAATGGACAGCCTAGGAAACAAGTTAATTCTGGAGCTGAAATACTTCTGTGTGCTGACCAGTCCATCTGCTTCTACTCCACCCACCCTTCATATGTTGTCTCCCTCCCATCAACGAACTTGACTGGGAGCATTTTGTCTTGAGTAAGCTTTTCCCTACTGACCAGTAGATGTTTTAAAGATAACGCTTAGAATGTCTGGTTTGAAGTGTAAGAAAAATTCGTAACATGGTAAGACCTGCTAAAGATTAGAAAAGACAGTGTTCATATGAACAATTTTTAAGAAACTGCAATTAAAAAAGGCATTAAAAAAGTCTTCCTTGAGAACTGCTTCCAGAGGTCTGTGGTTCTTACTCACTTAGATGCATATAAAACCCAGCCAAAGTACAACAATTTATAATAACATTAAATAGTAACTTGAAAGCAAAATGTGCACAGTCTGACACATTAAACAGATAATTTAGGTTATTGTGCATTTTACAACCAACCCTTTGGCAAACAATTACTTGACAAACCCATTCAAACTGTGACTGTACACATACTACAACCTCTGCTTTAGAGATGTGCAGAATGTATGGCATTTGGCATTAGTAAAAATATTATTTTTCTCCCCCTGAAATGCCAACAATTTCTCAGCATCTCCCAAAATAAGATAAACTGAGTTAATGGTAAAGTCTAATTATAGTAAAACAGATTATTTGTAACCATATAAAAATATCTTAAAATTATAAGGGGAAGGAATTATCTAAACTGCGCATTTCCAGTGGACGTTCCAAAGAATAACTCAAATTTCCCATATTCTGCTACTAAATATAATTTGCTGAACACAAAATTCAGAATAAAAAATGGAAAGTTTAATTGCAAGCTGAAGCAACAGATCTCCTGAGAACAAGCTCAGCCTTCATTTACCCTCTCTGTCACAAGACTCCAGGATGGAAGGATCCTCTCGGATCACTGCAGTCAGGGTGTTCACATCGCCATTAGCTGCTGCTTGGTAAACCACAGCCAAGTCCATCTCTTCTGCTGCATCAGCTGTGGAGAAGGAGCGCGTCCGTGAGTAAACAGAGAGCAAGTACAAATGATAAACAGTGAAAATCATGACACTTGTCTCACTGAGTTTCAATGACTGTGTAACTTGGGTTGGAACAAACTGTATCTAAACAGCACTGTGGTTTTTGTTAGTCATCTGAAACTTGCTTTTCATCATTAACTTCTTCCAAAAACTTTCAGACATAGACACTGAAAGGACTTAAGAAAACTTCTGGAAAGTTTCCACTTCTTGCAAGAAATCATACTTACACTACTACATTAATAATGTAACATGACTTGAGAAACAATGAAGTAATAAATGAGCTAGCTCTTAATTTTGCTGCCTGCACTTTTACAAGACAGGATGAAATCAGGACCCAGGTGTTTTCAGTTTCAGTGTTATCCTTGCACCAGTCAGAAGACTGAGACTTTTCCCTTCCCTGCAATGTCCAAGACAATTCTCTTCTCAGGAGAGTAAACTTCTGGCAGCAGTTGTTTGTGTTGCTAATTCCTGCAAAAAGGAAAAGTGGACTATTGCTTGGAACCCAGGAGAGGTTTATTTTGTTTGGCAACTACAGTGTAAGTTATTATTTAAAACAGATGCCTTGTAGAACCTGTTCCTGAACATTCCTCAGGCTTTTCTTTCTAAAGAAATTACTGCAATGATTTTCTTTGCTCCTTTGCTGTTCATGTCCTTTCAGACTTCTCATCCAATGCTCCATGTACATACACCTCCTTTGGCTTCAAGTGGACTATTAACCTCTCGGCTCTAGGAATCAAAAGAGTAGATTTTTTGGTGCAGGGTCAAATCTGATGTAATGGTAAAATGCTCAAGATATGTATTGTTGGTCAGAAACAGTCTCATGTTTCTGATCCCTATTAACTCGGAAAGAAGTACAGCTGCAGTGAGCTGTGCTGTTCACAATGGCTGAGGGTCTGTTGGGGCTTAACCCCAGATGCCCCTGATGCTCAGTCACTGTCCTGACCACTGTGGGGTGGGAAGGAGAGTCAGAAAATGGTAAAATTGGTGGGCTGAGGAAAGAACAACCTAATAATAATAACACATCCTCCCCTCTCCATCATCATCACAACAACAACAACAATTGTAATAAAAGGAGAGAGAGACATGAATAAAACCCAAGAAAGAGCCGAGTGATGCACAATATAGCTGCTCACCACCTGCTGACCAACACCCAACCTGTCATCCTGCAGCTCCCCCAGTTCATACCCTGGCCAAGTCGGTCTGTCTATGGAATATCCCTTTGGCCAGTTCAGGTCAGCTCCCCTGGCCATGCTCCCCCAGCCTCCTGTGCACCTGATCACTGCAGAGCACGGGACACTGAAATGTCCTGGATTTAGGGTGAGCATTAATTAGGAACAGCTAAAACATCAATGTGTCACCAACATTTTTCTCATACTAAATGCAAAATGCAGCACTGTACTGGCTGCTAAGAAGAAAATTAACTCTGTTCCAGGCTAAACCAGAACTGTGTCAGAGCTATAGAACATACCACTTGTCCAGCCACTGCACTACCTTGTTCGCTGGACAAAGTGCCTAAATCACACTAGAGAGCTGATCAAAGGAAAGACAGATTAAGTGACTGGTGGCTTATCTGTACTGTCATAACTTCTGGAGATAACATGACTATGTAAGATGTGCAAGAAAAAGGGTGATAGTTAAAAGTGAGTTTGAAAAGTTAGTAAAAGCTGTTATCCTAACAAAATATTACATTCTTCTTAACATATTGGTAGAAATGATATTTTAAACATTGTCATTATATTTTTTTAGTGATAAAAAGATCTTTAAATAGAATTGTAAAGTATTATCTGCGCTACTCACATTGTGATTAGATGTTGTCTCAGAAGAGCCTGCATGAGCTCTATGCTGGCTTTACAGCCTAGCCTAATTCTCCACGTGACCTTCTCTCACTGGGTGCAATCAGCACTCTGGACTTCAAAATTTGGCTGCCATGGAAACACAATCTTCTCTTACCCTGGAATAGGTAAGTCTGTCAAAGCTGGAGAGTGGTTGTGGGCTTGGGAAAATTAAAAAGCTGATGTTAAATCTGCCTTTGTCACAGATTCCCTCTCCATTGCTCCTCAACAAAAGAGAATCTAATTTATTGTCTTTCTTCCAAGTGGTATTTTGAATTACACACTTCATAAAATTTGTGAATAAAAACGTTGACTTGATTTATATTCTGTTCGGGGCGGGGACGTCTATTGCTGAGGCAACTCTTCATTTGGCTCAGAAGGTTTGTCCTATGGGCCTGGGAGATCCAGAGAGATGAGGAGTCATTGCCTCTGGAGAGTCGTCATCAGTGAGTAGTACATGAAGGACTTTACTGCAGGTCCAGTTAGTAATACTTCCTTATTATGTCAGAGGTGAAGATGCCTCTCACAATTGGGACACTCAGCAAAAACATATTAATGACAAGCTCAGATCTGAGAGAGTCCCTTACTCGAAGAAGGGAGTAGCCTGGGCTGAGTGGAAGGCATGGACAAAAGGCAGAGGTTGGTTGCCTGTGCTGCTCCTCTTGTCCAGCCTCTGGAGGTACACAGGGGGTGCCAGCCCTGAGCTCTGACACAGCTCCTCTCACGGCTGCTGTTGTGCACAGCTGTGCAGGTACTGTGTGGGTATGGCACAGAGAAGATGCTGCTGGCACTGAGAAAGAAACCATAAGAGGTACTGAGGCAGACAGGGGATCAAAGGGGCCCTCACCTCTTTTGATGTGTTACACATGTAAATTTTGTACTCTTTTTTTGTCTTGTAAGTACTGTTAAATATTCCTCTTGTGATTCAGGAGCTGAGAAATCCAGCGACAAAAGGAAAATATCCATCTCCTGAGCAGACTAGTTGCTTACTTGAAGGATGTTATGGCAGGAAGATGAGGAGGAGGATGCACTCTTTCCTGTGGGTCTCTGACTATCGCTGCCATTTTACATCTAGGTAAAACTAAGACCCCTCCCTTTGCTTGTGCTGGGAGTCTACTTTCCCCAGAGTAATTATCCTTTTGTATGAGGAGAGGAAGCAAAACTCTGGATGGATGGATGGATGGACGGATGAATAGATGGATGGATGGATGGACGGATGGATGGATGGATGGATGGATGGATGGATGGATGGATGGAAGGATGGATGGATGGATAGATAGATAGATAAATGGATAAATGAATGAAGTCTCGCCCCTTCCTCTTCTTGCAGAACACAGGCTCCATTCCTGTTAAGGGATGGTGGCATGTAGGCACAAAGATTGACACTTTCCCACCCATGAGTCCTAGCTGCCAGAGCAAGGAGAGGCAGGTGGAGCAGGCTGTCACTCTGCTGGTGAGGGAGACAGGGCCAGGAGGAACGGAGGAACGCCCATCTTGTGCATCTGAAAAAAGACTGACACAAATTCTATTTCTGTAGGGTGACACAACTTCAAGTGGAGTGTCTTTTATACGAGCTGTATGATTTTGGATGGGGAGTGAGAAGGAAGACAGATAAATGGTCTTCTGATGCTTCACATGAAAGGGAGCAGAAAATGCTGGGAGAGCTCGGATGTGATTTGTACTGGATGCACTCGGTTCCAGGTGAACATCTACCACTTCATCTTCCTCCAGCTTACCCTGTCAAGGACTGAAGAAGGATGGGCACAAAGCTAGTAGGACATCTTCCTGGGCAGAAGAGGAATGGTTCAGAGAGTGGTCATTTTGCAGAAGGCAAGAGTACTGAGTGCTTGTGTCCCCATCTCTGTGAGCTTACCCTGCTGGAGGGCTTGGCTGTGGCTGGGGCACAGGCACCATGTGGCATAAAGGGATTGTGAACAGCCAAATGCCTGACTCTTCATCTTCCAGTGTGTGAGTTACTCCATTATTATCTCGCAGTTCTATAAAGGCCAGTAAGTACTGGTCCCATTTCAAACCATTTTTTCATTTTTATTTTGGAAAATTGCTGTGCTACTGGTGAAAAGAAGCTGTCAGTCAGATTCTGGAAGGCAGAAAATCCAACCAAGAGCTAGTGTAGAGAGCAAGGCAGGGGAGAAACTGCAGGCTGACAATAGTGGTACAGAAAGGTCTGGAAGAAAAGACTAAATGACGTACAGGGTGGTGCTAAAATGCTCAGAAACAATCAAAGTTAAACACCAATCTATCTGAAATAAGCTGCAGTGTTTTAAGAGTGCATAATTTCTTAAAGGCAAAGTACTTTTCTTTTGGTTAGAAAAGGGGGTATATAGAGAGTTACAGAATGATCACAGGATTCAGAGCAATGAAATTGTGCTTCTCATGACATTAATTCTCCTCTGACTGTCCTATGAAGAACACATGTTTTACATGATTTGCAATGTTGGCTAATATGATTTTTTACAAAGGGCACATTAGATGTATGTGTGTGCTTTCTAGTGCATTGGATTTTTAAGGTCTAAATAAATTTGCTGGAGCTTGGCGCACATGTTCCTGACAAAGGCTGATTTAGAACTTGCTAAGCTACAAGATATTGAAAGCTGAAGACAGGATAATAGGATAATTCACATCCATTGTGAAGAAAAAATATTTATGCATATAATTTACTACCTTCTCTCTCATAATCCCTCTTGTTTCCACCACTAGCCAAAGGCCATATATGATTTCCTACACCTTGTTGTCAGGACACAATACTGGGTAGTTTACCTGTTTTCAGCATGTCAGTGTCAAGGGTCATTGGGAGGTGGATGAGTGCAGTTTTTGAAAACTGTAACTTATTCTCTAACACTGCTTTTCTACTGAACACTTAACAAAGTAATAATCCCTGCGTGTGCCTGGCTGTGCATGCACCAGTACAGGCCCTTGTCTGGCTTGTCTGTTTAATTGGTAAACATTTGAAGCCAGGAACAACACACATTTATTTAAATGGCACTGAGCAGTATTAGGAAGGAAAGCGTTTCTGGTGCTGCTTTCCTTCTGTAAGTCCCACGCTGGTGTTACTGTTGCAAGAATTATAAGATATTATTGAGCAGTGTCATAAAAAGTGTTGCAGAGAGACAGTAAGATTTTCAAGCTGGGAATGCTGGGGTTTTGTAGTTGGGAGAGTTTTCTGATGTGTGGGGTGGAGAAAAAAGGTGGGCAGAGTTGAATTATTTTTTCGGACCAACAGAGAGTAATTCGGTGTGTTAGAAAGATAGTTTGTATTCTTCCATTGTTATAAATTGCTGCAATGAAAGACATTCCCCTTCTCCTTGCTAAAAAAATACACCTGCTTAAATCAATAATGTGCCAAGACATTAAGATGGTATTTAGACAAAATCCATTATACACCGTAAATTTTGAGTAGAGAATTATTTGTATGGTAACCAATGAGCTCAGTATCCCATTACTGTGTGTTTTGTGCTCCTGCTCCCCATCCACCTCCCACGCAGCTAGCAAGGAAGGCAAGCAGTAAGTCACAAATCACCTAATGAGCAAGCATTCCTGCAGCGCTGGTGAAGCAGAGATGATGAATTTACAGCAGAGGGACCTTCTGGCTGGGGAATTGCTGTAGGTGGAATGTGACATGGACTGCAGATGATGCTGGACAGGAATTAGGATGGGTCAATGTGGAGAGTGGCCTGGCAGCAGGAGGGGGTGCAGATTAGGAGCAAGGTGAGGTACAGACAGATGTTGCCTCCCATATCTCTGCCTTCTATCTGGATTAACTGGTTTGGGTCCATGGTCTCCTGCATTGCTTCCTGCCCCCCTTAGCCACCTGAAGACTTGACTTTGCCTTCCCCAGCCCTGGTGATATTTCAGCCTCATTTGTGGCACCATTTCTGTGGGCTCCCTGACAGCTAACCTGATGGCACTGAGCATGCAGGGTTTCCTCTCTGCCTCCCCATTCCGAGCCCTGTTGGGCTGGCATGTGGCACAGAGTGCACTCATAGTGCTGCAGAAGCAGACTGAGAATGGCTGTTTGGAGCTACAGAAGCTCAGTCAGCCCCACGCCTCTGTCCTTAGGAAGAATGCTCCTTACATCATTCACAGATGATTTAGGAATACCTGTCTCTATTCCTGCACTACAGATCCCCCTTCTACCACTGCACTTCATCCTTTATACTTGCTGGTAGTAGTTTTCTTCCCTATTGTCACTCAGTTTTACTTCCCACTTGCCCCCCACTACATGGGGGTCCCAGCTGGGTTGGTGTAGACCAGTTCACCTAAGACTTGCTCAGGCTTTGTGTGCTACCATGGCTGAAAGGCAGACATAAACCCACCACTTTATATGAGCTGTATTGACTTTGGGTTCACCAAAGAAGTGTGGGCAAGCATAAAATACAACCTGCGGCTCCCGGCTGCCCAAAGGGCACTGAAGTGCCTTGTTTTCCTCCTGCTTTCATCTTTGTTCCACAATCAGCCCCTTCGTTGTGGGGCCAGCGTGGCTGTGTCAGCTCAGGTATTTTGCAGGTCTGCACTGGAAACTGCGGCCAATGTACATATATTATTTGGCAAGCCAACTTAAAAGAGAAATTTGTTGCAACGTGCATTATCAAGCAGTGACAGCTTCCTGCTTTGGGAATATAAAAGGAATGTCACTACACTTGTAGTGAATTAAGCCGTAGGACATAAAAGCTTGTATTGGCAAATAAAGAGAGGAAATTTAACATTAAACTTCCAAATAGACAACAAAGAGACATTTGTATTTCCATAGCAACCTTACAATATAGAAAATCTGTATGTTGGGGATTTTAATGATATCTTAAATTTACAATTATGGCAATACTCACCTATACAGCTAAATTTCCCAAAGCAAAGTATATCACTTGTCAGCTTCTAGTCCTTTTAGTGCAGACTTAGGAAAACCAGCTGTTCTTAAATTTTTTTACTCCATGTTAAACTGTTCTGTTTGTTAGTACTGTAATAGTTTTTAATATCACATAGAGGACCAATACCACAAGTAATACCACAGAGGACCAATGTACAACATAAAAATAAATATTTATATACATGTCTCAGTGCTACGCATAAAAGTAGCCAGGCGCTGTTGCTATTCTGCTGAAAATTAATTTTTAGAAATCACTGTAGCAATAGATTGAAATATGCATCCAGTCTAAAACTGATGGAAGAAATTCCTTTACATGAAACCAAAATAAACCTGATCTTTCCCAAAGATTCATGTTATTCATTCTGTCAAGAAATCTTAGTACATTTGCATGGGACGCACTGGAGGACCACAGGATTTTGAAATTAGTAGCAGGTGACTTACCTTTGTGCTGATCAAACACAGATGAGGAACTGAAATCCATTGTGATCATCTCATTATTTACAACCAGACCAGACAAATGCCAGCTCCAGGGTTTTCAGGGAAGAATCTCATATATCACGGTACACAGTGAAACGACAGCTGTCACCAGTCTTCCTCTCAGAGGATTAAACTCGCTTTATGGCCACAGGTTGCTGCCAAGGCAAGAGCCTGATGGAAACATTATATTCTGTTATGGACTCTCTTAAAAGGATGCCCCTGGAAGCTTATCTGCGATCCTGAAAAATGGCACGGCTTCAGCGAGCGGCAGCGGCTGCGAGCAGCGCCGAGATGCCGCAGCTCTGGCAGCGGAGCGCGGGGCGAGCGGCCCGGGCTGGCACACGGAGCATGTGCGGAGCCCCGGCTCCGGCGGGCAGCATCCTCGCTGTGCTGCCCGGCTGGGGACTGGCCAACACCCTGCGGCCACGCCAGCCGCTCCGCATGTGCCTGAGCATGGCTCCTGAAATGATGCCTTCAGGCACCACCTCATTGAGCACCAGCGCAGAGAGCGCAGATTTGCAGGCTTTCCTACCTCAGTTTCGTGCTACGCAATTACAGTTAGTTAAGGTACAATGAAGGGACAATAACTGACCGCAAACTGCTGTGGCTGAAGTGGACAGTGTTCGCTACAGCAGCACAGGGCAACAGATACGCAGTGTGCAGCTGTGCTGGTTTTGCCTGGGGTAGAATTTATTTTCTTCAAAGCAGTGGTACGGGGCTGTGTTTTGAACTTGCTGGAAACAGTGTTGGTAACACAGGGATGGTTTAGCTCTCCCTGAGCAGTGCTCACACGGTGTCAAGGCCTTTTCTGCTCCTTACTGTGTCCCACCAGCGGGGAGGCTGGGGGGGCACAGGGGCTGGGAGGAGACACATCCAGGACAGCTGCCCACAACTGACCACAGGGGTATCCCATTCCATATGGTGGCATGCTCAGCATGTAAAGCTGGAGGAAACAGGAGGAAGGATAAATGCTATCACTCTTCAGAGTGATAGTGTTTATCTTCCCAAGTGAGGGCTGTGTGTGTTGGAGCCCTGCTGTCCTGGGAATGGCTGAACACCTGCCTGCTCATGGGAAGTGGTGAATAAATCCCTCGTTTTGCTTTGCTTGTGCATGCAGCTTTTGCTTTCCCTATTGAAGTGTCTCTATCTCAACCCATGAATTCACTCACTGTTACTCCTCCATTTCTCTCCCCCATTCCACTGTGGGTTGTGTGGGGCTGAGCTGCTGGTTTAGATTAAATGATGGCAACAGGGGATGTTGTCAGGCCCAGAGTCCATAATTTCAAACCCAGCATCTGCCAAACTGACAGTAGATCTTGACATGAACTGACATGTCTTCACACTTTATTTTTGACCAGGCCTCCTCCTTCCTAAGTTGAGAACCCAGACCTTGTGTTTCAAGGTAAGGGGACACCGGTGAGCTTTGCCTTTTGCTGTTATTTCTGTGAAAAAAATAATAACAAATGTACTGACTTGGAATTTACCTGGAGCAGAGATTACCAGAAGTGACTGGTGGATGGGAGGGATATAACAAGTTTACTTAGCTCTGGTGCACTGAAAGAGACACATCATGACCGCTAAAAAAGACGATGTAATATATGAAAATTAGAAAAGGCAAGATACTTTGGGTCCAAAAATGCAGGCAGGACCTACACTAAAGCTATGCTTATGTTTGGCCAGCCTCAGAAGCCCCTACACTTTATTTACTATATTTACTCTACTCTGGTGTTTCAACCAATTCCTATGACTACAATACCTCCTAGAGACATAACCTACACGTAGACACGATATGAGTTGTATCTGGAGCTCATTCATATCCTAAGCAGCTGCTTCTGGACATAAATTCAAACTATGTGTTTGGGAAAAGATCGCATGGCCCAGGAAGCAACACAGCCTCAACAGCTTGAAATTAAATACCAGAGCTGAAATTCTCCAAAATGTGGCAGTGTGATCTGCTGATCTGATTAACTGTGGCAAGGTAAGTGGTAGGACAGAGGATCCAGAGACAGGCTGTTTCTCTTTTCTCTACAGCTGACTGTTGTGTGGTTTGCCTTGTCTCTCCACCATGTGGCAAGTGCTGTCTGTGCAGTCTGGGAGCAGAGTATTGCTCATGCAGATGGTCAGCTCCTAGCTGGCATCTCCTTGGTGGGAGGGTGGGTCCAGGGGTGGCACTGGCAGGTGAAATCCAGTCTGCCCAGCCTAATACCCTGAGTCTGTTCAAACAGCTGCCACGGCTGCTGACTTCATGGAGGGGGCACTGGAGATATGTCTCTGGTTAGGAATTTTGAACTGCAAATTGTCACTCCTTGTGATCTTTGAAAGACCACAAAAGTGACCTTTGCTTTCTACATCTGACAAGAGGCCCTTTGTCCTCTGTGTACCCAGGATTTCTGACCCTGGGCACTACTGCAGTGCAGGTTAAACACCTAGCTGGATCCTCCACCCCCTACCTAATCCACAGTTTTACCTGTCCATTTGCTGTTATTTTAAATACTCACAGTTTTACCTGTCCATTTGCTGTTACTGGATCCCTGTTCTTTCATTCTTCTCCTGAGATGAAGGCGATGGGCTTTGGGGATTACTGGTTCAGGCTCAATCTTGCAGTATGTTAGCCTGGGAATGAGGTGCTTCACAGGCAGGCAGCCAGGGAATTTGGGAGAGAAACACATGGCATCTGATTCCTTTTGGGTCCCACGTGTGGCATAATATTCCCTGTAGCACTGTGTACCATGCGTGGGGCTTAGCTTGCCTTCAGCTATGTGAAAATCCAGGCACCTCCCCTGAGACTGGACACCTCCACAGCTCCCGTGGTGTCATGCACTGAAGACCATGGTGTCTCCTGGCATCTTCTCCCCTCTACATCCATCAGAAGGGAACGAAGGCCAGTGCTTTAGCAAAACACCTTCCCCCATGTAGATCTGAGCACCAGGTGAACACAGTTCTGTGTCTCAGCTGTGGTAGATATATCACTGCTCAGATGCTGCCAGAAAAGCTGAGATTTGGGAGCTGGGCTTCAGTCACTGAGTTTTCTGTATTGCTTCTTTAGAAGAAAGAAATGTCTCAGAATTCCTCAGGATCTCCCGTGCAAAGGGGCTATGAAAGCAGCTCTGGCTAAGGACAACAAAGCCACAAAAGAGTTACATGCAGTAGATAAAGATTGTAGCTTTAATATTGTTGATTTACACTCTTCTTTAATTTAAGCAAAGTATTCCTGACATTTTATTCTGGCAGAAGTCGTTATGTTTTTTGGCAGTTTTTTTAGTGGCACAGAAAAGTGATGAAGAGGGAGTATCAGAAACACTGGCATTTTTTTTGCATGCTTGTTTGCCCACATTTGCCTGTGCATCAGCGTTTTGCTGTACGTAGGGTAGTTAATTGTTGATCATTAGGTGAATGCAAAAGTTGTGGTGAAACCACAGAGAGTGGATGAAACATATATTCAAGTGCTATGTGAATGTTATTTACTGCGGTGCAGAGTAGGGCTGAAGACCGACAGTGCAGAGGCTGAGAGCGCATCGGTGCTTACAGCTCCTGCCCTGTGCCTCATTGCCACCATGAGCAGAGACTCGGCTCGCAGATCTTCTCTTCTCTTGCCTCTGCAGAGGTCATTGGCAAGTGGGCAAGAGTTCTGCATCCATTTGATGCAATGACACAGTCAGTGATTTGGAGGAAAGATGAGCCTTTCCCCTTGCACAGCGCCTGGAGCAGCAGTGCCCCCATCTGTAAGGAGCTCTGCCAGCAGCCAGCACTGCAGAGGCAGCAGCTCCAGCTGTAAATTGTGCTTCCCTGCTTTCTTCACGGGTGTGTCACAAGCCCGAATGCTCACACCCTCGCTATTGCTAGGTAAACATGCAGTCCAGGGAATGGAAGCCAAAATTAACAAATGGATACCACCAATCTTCATTTCCAGCGTCTGTTTGAAATCCACTGGTAATAATTTGATTGCAAAGCATTTAAAGTACAATGCTGTGTGTAAAATAACTCCTGATGCGATTGGAGCTCCATCTGCAGTGTCTGGGATGTTAGCACCAAGCTCAGATGTGTGGAGAAGTCAGACCACGAACCAAGCAGAAGGAGTCAGCTGTGCTCGATGGTGGGCACTGATCTGGGATCTTCTCTATAAACAAAACCTCCCTTGAAATGTCAGCAGATAAACAGTGACTAGAGAAAGGGGAGTAAAGTCACAGCTATATCTTAGAGTTTCCCACATGGAATGTAATACAGAGTGAGGACCTACTCTACTTTGCTCCCTGTTTTATAAGGCCAAATACATCCTATGCTCTGTCAATATAACTTTTAGCCCTTGACTTCGATGGGATCAGGGCATTTCTTATGGTGTGACCTACTGGGATGTCAGTAGTACCCTGTGAAACAAATTTAGTAACAATACGCCTGAAAGTCCACTCTATGGACTGTTAAACAGTAACTGGGTTTATGGGTGTTGTTTTCCCAAATTATAATCTGCTTCTAATTAACCAAACCGAATTAAATCTTTATTCTAAGCGTGACTGTTTGCCCACTTCAGAAGCAGTGGGGAGTCTCCCACCGAGCTTATCACCCTAACCATGCTCTAGCTTTCTCTTGTTACCCTCCAAAAACTTCCTCATGATATTCCAGGTGTAAAGCTGAGTTCAGTGTCTCTGCAATGGTGTAAGGCTGGTTGGACGAACCTGTAGAATGCTTGAGCCAGGCGTGCCTGTGGAGGAGCAGATGGGATGGGTGTGGAGACCTGCAGAGTCAGGGGGGTCAAGGTGCTGGTCCTGAGAACACGCCCTGTCTGTGACACTGGGGACCTGGAGATGGGGCATGCCACTTTGTGGTGTTACACTGGTAAAGAGAAATGTCTGTGCAAATCCTTACCTTTATATAATTTTAAAAACATCCTGTTATTGTTTATTCCTCGAGATAACATAAGGAAAAAAAAGTGTCTGTTCCAGATCAGATCAAAGGTTTGCCTAGCCATGTAACCAGTGTCTGAATGGCACTCACCGGCAGCTGTCTGGTGACCTGCAAGATGAGTGTGCAGTGAATGACATTTCCTCTGAGCACTCTCCTGGTCTCCAGCCCTTTTCAGACTCCTGCAGAGCAGAGTCTCTAAGGCACTGCTGTGATTCTACAGAGATCCAGAAGGTGGTGGCCTGGGATCAGCACTTGGCTCCACGAACCAGCAGGAGCAGGTCTTAAGTAGAAACATTAATATTATTTTCCATTAAATCCTTTTAAATGGAGGAAGAAAAGTTCATTTGTGGGAAACCAGTAATCTCTGACATTATGCAGTGCATTAAGAATTCCTGAAAATTAATGAAGTCCCATTCCAGATATCAAATAACAGTATAGAGCATGACTAATCATCTATGAATGGTAAGCTTTGAGGGCCTTGCTGAAAACCTTTGTGATAGTAGATTTGCACTGGTAAAATACAGGAAAAGCTTAACATGTTTTTACTTCTTTGTGTTTCGGATAATTAAAGGTACGTGTCCTTTACAGTCTTTGATTAGCAATATTTTACATTTCACTGCCAAGGTATGCCAGAGCCCCAGATAGGAGAAACAAATGGAAAAAGGTGTCTGTAACATGCAAACTGTAAATTACGACACAAAGGATTTAGTCCTGCATTCCCTGCATACCTGGGACTCCTATTGATATCTTACCCAAGATTATGAGCTTTACTTCAGTTTTGCAAGGTGACAAGTGCATTAGTAGTAATGGAGCACACAAGTCTGTGGTTTGGCATTGTTGTACTTACAGAGAAGTGGCAATTTAAACGTGTGCCAATGAAACTCAAACAAAAATGCAAACATTTAAGTGGTATCTCTCTCTATATGTAGTGCACTCACTGTCAGAAGTTGAAGTTAAGCAGCTCAGTAGGCAAAGGCAGGTTCAGCAGAAAGCCAGGCGCACTGGGCTAAACAGCCTTTAGAAAACTCACGCTATGACCACAGCCCAAGGGGCATCAGATTTGCAACTCATCATGATTCCAGCAGCATTTATTATTGCTTTGATGGAGCCATGATAGTTCTCAGACTTACAAGACCTATTTATGGACGCCCCCTTCACCTGCACAATTACTTCTACAGTTATGGTGAAATTATGGTGGTACTGGGAGGGACAGGCAGGCACTGTGCTCCCATGGTGTCATGCAGGACTGAAACCCAGCCCGAAACTCTTGGAGTCCCAAGATTTTCCAGTCTAGCTAGAGAAGACGTACAATGATTAGGAGAAGTCACCAAGGTCAGGTACAATACAGAGGTCACTTGGATGGCCATAGCAGGATCACACCTGGCTAGCAGTTCTGTGACAAGCAAAGGGTTTCCAAATGGCCATGACAGGTGAGTGCTGGGTCACCTGATATCCTGGCTGTGGGAGAAAGGGTGGCCTTACTGGTTAAATACTATACGGGGAGACTGCTCTGTTTTGCTCTGCTGTTCCAGTTTACTGGAAATAATAATATTGTAATAATATTACTTGGTTATTCATAGAAAGAAGAACTGTTGTATTTTAAAATGCTTGAGTGGATGTTTGCAGGAGGGCTGTTGTAAAGTTTACTCATTTCTCACTGTGATACCTAGAACGAGTGTGCAACAGAAATTTAGAAAACAATATTCTGGTGCTGACAAGTGGCTTTTATGTGAAACAATTTTTGAACTTTAGAGGACCTTTCCTGAGATTACACAACCTTCTAAGTGGGTCAAAGCATGGCCTTAAAATATGTGGATACTTTAACTGGCAAAAGAAACTGAAAGCTCTTTGGGACCACTTGAATGGTCTCTGTGTGTTTATTCTGCATATGATGGACAGGCACAAACTCCCTTGATTTGTGCTCTTACCAAAGATAAGCCTGATTTTTTTCCTCAAGCCTAGCATTGTACTCATGCAATCTCACATTTTTCAGCTTGGCGTGTCTGTTCACTATATACCACATGCACAGGAAAAATAATTGCAAAGAGGAACTTTTCCACTACAAATGTAACTGAAACTTCCATATATATTGGTCAGAAGTAATTAATGGATTACACACATAACTGTGGTGCAGGAAAAGGAGCACGAGAGTGGACAAGAGGAGGTGCTGCAGCTGAAAAGGATGCAGCACCCACGCAGGATGCTGTGCCACATGGCCTGGGGTGCAGCGCAGTGCTGTGGTTCATGCCGGGTTTTCTGTGCCGCAATAGCTGATGGACAAAACCCCACAGCTACATCCCTGCCCTGTGCACCCCTGCACACCTTCCCAAAGGCTGGACAAGCACAGACCTTCCTGGCAAAATTGCTTCAAAATTCAGATGCTTCTCAGAGAGAGGGAAATGTTTTTCAGTCTGGTTAGGCAGGCTAAAGGAATACACACAGCTTCTTTGGAGACACAGCTTGTGGGAAAATGACATTGCTTTGTCTCAGCTGGTTGAGAAGACAGCAGAAGCTGTCAGCCTGGCTGGGGTACATCGGTGCCTGCAGGCAGACCCGCAGCTGTCAGGGCTGTCTGTGCCTGCAGCAGCTGCATCTCTGTGCAGCACCCTGAGTGCAGCATGGCTCCTCAGCTGGCCAGGGCTCCCAGCAAACTCCCTGACAGCTCCCAGCAAACTTTCATGCCTCTAGAGCTCCCCTCACCTGAGCACAGCCTGTGTCTGAGCTGAAGTGTGATTTTTGTGTGAAGGGGCTATGGAATTACCTGTGTTTGTATGCCTTCCTAAGCTCTTTACCTAGATGAGGTGTCAACAGCAAGCTCAGGACAGCGAGAGAATATACAGGGAAGCAAGTATTGCCCATGCCCTTATTAACTCTGTTTTCCTGTCTGGCTTTGTGCCATTTGATTTGGGCTCTCACTCACTCCTCTGCCTGCTGGCTGGTGGGTGGGATACAGGGACAAGAGGATGTTCCCATCCTGCCCAGGGTCTCCATACCATGCTCTGCCCTTCCTGCTGGGAGCCCCTGCCAGGTCTCACCCAGCAGCAGGAAGGCAAGGTGGAAGTGCTCAAGGGTGGTGATGGCTGATTTTTCACTAACCCCAGCCCTTAAAATTAACAACCTACATACCCATCCCTTCTTCCTTTCCAGGGACTTTGCAAAGCAACTTGAACAACCTTCAAAAAACAATGCAAGACTCTAAAAATGGTTTTGTGATTTGCTGTGTGACTGATTTAAGACAGAAGTGTTTTGAAGTTCCTTGAGCATGTTTCTGTTCTTGAATTATTTTAAATTATAACATATTCATCTGTTGTGTACCTTCTTTCTTTTCCAAAGTAACTGGAGTCACTTTGGCTGTCTCTAAGTCCTAAGCTATTCATTATAACATTATCAGGAGTGGATAGCGCTGCATAGAAGTAAATATAACAAGTACTTTCATTTTTAGAAAAAGTGAGTGTTATGGAATAGGCCACGGTATTTTTAAATACGTGAAAAAGCATGCTTGATTTGTTTGTGCTAACATTCAAGTTGGCTTAATAGTAAAGAAATTCTTTGCAAATAATTTTTTCTGTTTTGCAGTTGGTTTACTGTGACGTGAGGTTGGTTGTAATGCACAATTGTCTTGGCAGCTATATGATTATGAAACTGTTGAGTCTGCAAACTGTGAAAATGTCATGAGTCTCAATGGATGAGTGAGAAATTTTAGCTGGTCTTTATGATTCTGTTCTTATAAAATTATATCCATTATTATCTACTTTCTTGAGATTTTTTAATGCTTTTTCTTTCCCCCCCAGAAGTGATCAATGTGAATAAATCTTTGCAGACAGTTCTGACCATGCAGGGATTTAAGTTTATGCAAGCAAGGCTGGAGCTTTACCATTTCCAGAAAGCATTTTAGCATGTAAATTTTGTTATACATAATGACTGTAGATGATAATTCAAACAAGATGAACAATAATTAGTTTACAGTCATTTGCCTACTGAGATTTGCAAAACCACACACATACAGACACAGACATACACAAACACATTGTAAGGCCTTTACTAGTCTTTAAAGGGAAGCTAAGACAGATTATAGAAGTTCACTGAAAAGACATTGCAGAAGGCTCAGACGCAGGAAAAAAAAAAGGAAATCTGTATGAAATAAAGCCAGATAACAGACAACCTTTTACTGAACTTGCTTAATCCAGGAGGGGATTTGCTGGCGGATGGTGGTGAGGGGGGCAGGAGACTGTCCCTGCTTCTCCTAAGTGGCACATGCTTCATGTCACACGCAAAGAGAGCAGCTGTGCAGGCTCCCCAATCCACTCCATGGCTGTACTGATCTCTGCATAATTCATGGCAAATCTGTAACTCAGCCCAGGTGGGGCCACGTGAAATCACTTCATCAAAGCTCTACAACAAGGCTACATGATGACAGACGCACGGGGGGCCTTTATCAAAAATACTACAGGATCTCCAATGGGGCAAGTAGGAATTTGCTATAGTGTCTTCTCCAGCAACCAGGGACAGCAGGTACTTTCAAGTGCAGGAACTCTGTTCATGCTGCTCAGGGGCCTACATTCCTCTGGGGTTCTGGCTCTGGCTCCTTTTATGCAGATGTTACTTAAGCCAGTAGCTACTGCAGATGTTTTGAGTTTGGTGGATATCAGCCATAGTGAAGAAAGCAAAGTGGTCATTTCTTCCAGCAGAAACAAATGCATTTTCTCTGTCAGATCTTTGCAACTGAGCACTGTGAAATGAAATAAACTGAATTAAATAAACCCCATGAAATTATGAAAACATTTTCTGGAATAAATACCGATGTAGCAGAGCGAATAGGGTGGAAATGTTTCTATGAGCATTTTCTAAGGAACTCATTGACAATGTAGAGCAGAGTCAGAGCATGTACAGAAGCCACTTAAAATTGGGGGAGAGGTTTCTACAGGAGGGTCTTCTGCTGAATCAATGGATTTCTGGCAGTGATGAATTTAGACCAGTAATTAATAAAGCAAATTAAATATAGCAGTCAGAGGTTATAGTACAAAATACCTGCCAGCAGTGTTTGTCATGAAGCCAGAAAGGCTGTGAAGTATCTTAGGTTTGCTTTTCTTCTGGTAGAAGGGTGCTCAAGAGACGAGAGACAATAAAGTTCTTACTTAGACTGTAAAGAGGCTAGAAAGCTTAGCATGCTTAAAATTGCTTAGCAAACACTGGCAAACTCTAGCTTAGAGTAAGGCCATTTCTGTTGCAATCTGCTGCCATGTTTTACTCTGAGCAGGGAAGACAGTATTTCAAAGAGTTGTAATCACAGTTGGAACAAATACAGTTCCAGGAGTCACTGGGCTGCACACTGTGTAGTAGAAAGTGTATGTTCATGATGCCAAACCAAGCAAAGCCAGAGTGAAGAGACGAGAAGAGGATAGGGTATAGCAGTTGTGTCACGGGGTACAGCATGGGGTACAGAAGGGTTCTTCTACCCGTACAAAAGATGTAACTAATTTGGTGTTCCCATCTGCATTTCTCTCTTTTGGGTCCTAAGCATCCCCTAAACACAACAGCACAGCAGCCAGTCCACATATCTGTATGTACAAATATTTGTAAAAAAACCCCTTCCCCATACATATTTACGTGCACCTATGTAGTGGCCAGACTAATATATATGCACAATTGAGGTCTGTTGTGATACATAACATGCTTATTTGAAAAGCTACTGATGGTGCAGCTGACTACAAACTATTGTAAAGTCTCCTGTTTCTTTTTAGGTAATGCTATTTTCAAAAAGTCTTCAGAATTAGAACTCAGAATTTTATTATCTGAAAACAATTAAAAATGCAGATTTTCTTTAGATCCACGTTTTTACTCATCCCATTAAATACTGGTCTCCTGGACATTTTAATCAGGATTAGGCTCTCTAAGGAGATTAGCTAGATAACATTTCTTGTTAATTAGGGTGGGTGCCTACTAGATTTTTGCTGAAGGGCATGTGGGTACATGAAGCAGAATGTTTTGGAGGACAAGTGACTGTGTGAGACCAAGATCAGAGGTAGGATGCTGCAGAGTATATGACAGTGCAAACGTGAGTGTTAGCATAGAAGTGTTTTTAAACCAGCCAATTAAAAAGACATTGTTAGGAAAAATGCAGAACAGACACACCTTTATAGAAGTAATTTTGTCTATTCAACTGCTATTCAAATGTACCTATTGAATTTGAACGGAAGATGTGTGCAGACTGCAGTTAAAACCAAACCAAACCAAACCAAACCAAACCAAACCAAACCAAACCAAACCAAACCAAACCAAACCAGAAACTTTCGATGAGAAAGCTCATTTTGAAGAAAGTATTAGAAAAGAGCAAATTTATTTCTTGCTCTGAATAGTTCTGAGGTGGAGATGTTTGTATTATGCTGAGCACCATTATTGTTTAAGAGAGTTTCAATTGGATGCACTTGACACTCACTTACATTTTCTGTCTACTTAAGTCCAGAATTCTTTGCACTTCCTAAGAAAACAGAACAGAAAGAAATCCTGGTTCCATACTTAGAATGAAGGACAACAATTCAAAACCGTGGGATGATACACAGCGTAGTAAAATGTAGACTGAATATCTGGATGGATGTCAGGATAGTAAGATAAATTAGACTGTAAAAGAGTCTGATGAAAGCCTGAGAGTAATTTAAACTAGAAAGGACAAAGCAGCCTGACATATATTGTAGGGAACAGCCCTATGCTCGTGGGGAGAGACAAGATGATATCATAGGTCTTTTCCGTCATTTGTCTTCTAGTGCCTATAATCTGTGATAAAGCATATCTTTTCTGAAGAGAGGCCAGTATTTTTAAGCCTAGCATTGACATTTGGATCTAGTTTAAAGAAGTATATGTCAAAAGCAACCTTTTCAAAACTCCAAGACATGATGCAAGACGAGCTGAGATGTTACTGTGTTGAATCAACAGACTTTTTAAGAAAGCAGGGGCTGCCTAGGAGGGCACATCTGTATAGAAGTTTGTTTTACCGTGCTCCATCTGCAGTTGACTTCAATGTATTGCTATAAGAAAAATCATAATGGTTAGAAATAATAGGGTGTTGGCTTTGTGATACCAATAACTGAACCCAAAGCCTCTGAACAAACCTACACATATATCTTACAAAACATGGTGTGGTTTTGGAATATATGGAAAAAAAAATCTTATAGCACTTGAGTTGTATCCCTTCCACATGACAAGACAGCATGTCCACTTTTTTTCTAGCATCATAAGAATTAACACCAAGAGATTATAGTGGCCTCTGACTGCTGCATGATGAGTGTAATCTGGTAACTCCTGGCCTTAAGTATGCATGAAAATATGTAAGAGCCTGAGGGGTTTTTTTCTCATAATATTGCAGCAATATTTTCCTCTCAGCATTACAAACATGGTAATAACAAACACAAAATGTTTATGTATATATACATATTGCATGTAACTGCACAGATTTCCTTACACGCTTTACATTGATCATTTTTTAAAATAAAACCTAGCATGTATGAGGAGAACATAATTACAGAAAAGTATATTTCTCTTACCTAAAACTAATTGATTCTGTAAAATCTATTTGAAGAATGACAAAGAAGAAATGATGATTAAATATGACCTCAGCCAGCAAAATAAATTAAAAAGTCCATGCATTTAGAGTAGAAGATGATACAGTGCTAGGGTGGAGTCTTACAAAGCATTCGGCCCATGTTCAACCAGCTGGGTAAGCCCAAAGTCCACCCAAGTCCTTGCCAATGCTTCTGTATTGCAGCAGGCTGCTGAGGTGAAGTGGTGGACTCACCATCTCTAGAAGTGTTCAACAGATATGTGGATGTGACACCTGGGGACATGGTGTCTGGTGGTGCTGGATTAATGGTTGGACTCAGTAATCTTAGAGGACATTTTCAGTTTTAATCATTCTATTCTTCAATTTATTGGTTTCAGCTCTTCAGAATAATCTACCCAATATAAAATGGAAATCTGGGAAACTTCAGTGCAAATCTGGCCATTTGAATTTCAAGATCTCTCTTTTCCCAGTGATACCATTATGAGTTGTACATCTTTTTAAGGGGCAGTTATAGAATATGCTTTTTAAAATCTCACTCATGGCTCTCTGGTTTTTGTTGTTTGTTTTTTTGTCTGGGTTTGTTTTTGTTTGTTTGGTTTTTTTTTTCTCTGAAATATGAGCTCTGGACCTCTCAGGAGATAGTATGAATGACCAGCAGTTTTGCCAGACATGGCATTTGCTGTGGGCCATGGCACCCATCATCAGTTCTGGATAAATCCTCTGTTCTATGATGCAATGGCATAACTCACAAGTTACTTTCTGATTCAGGCTAGCCGTTCTCATCTTCATCTGGGTAGTTAATTTGGAATCATAACACTGTTTTTTCAACTTTGTGAACTACAAGTGCAAAGTAGCTGACTAGCATTTCTGTCTCCAGAGCACCTAATAAAAACTTATCTAATAAGAACTACGCACCTACGTTACTAAAAATAACTCAGGCAGAAAAGGGTGAGCATCATCATGCTCTATCATTGAGCATCTGAGATATCTTAAAAACTATAAATTAGAATTAAAAAATTACATGCTGATTCGTTGTTACTTTCCCAGTAAAAGAGTAGCTCTAGAATCAAATGCATTATTATATTAAAGGAATTTACAGGAGTTTTCCTGATTGATCTCACACAGCATAGCCAGACACAAAATGTCTGCATTTCAGTTGGTTGCTGCTGGAGAAACATTTAGCAGTAACCATATTTTGGAGTGGAGAATCCCTAAGTTCCCCCAGGAGTTGCAGCTGATAGAGAATACAGATAAGTAAATAATGCCGGACTTGGGGAACATTTCACAAAATTGCAGATGTGAAGCTTGGACTGAGTTACATCTGTTCACCTCTCAAATGTCAATGATAACCTGCTGAGGCTCAAGTGCCAGGCTTTGAGAAGTGCTTGAGTTTCAGTATGTGCTGGTAGCCTCAGGTCTTTTCACCTTTTGTCTGAAGAAGGTGAGAAATATTTCAGGTTAATCTGACCTCCATAGGGAGGGTCCATACTTTTCCTGTGTTTGCTAATGTGGTTTGCACCACATTTCTGGAATCTGGCTCACGCAGTCAGAGTCAGGGGCAATTTCAAGATGTCACGATACATCAGTGAAAGTAATTAGAAAAAGAATGTGACCTGGCATGTGTATTAATACTGCCTAGTAATTAACAGCATAGGTCAATCTTGCTGGCTCCTGTAAACATCTCTAGGCTTGAGCCAAAGTTTGGCTTTCCTTTCTTTCTGCCTGCCTGACCTTGAGTAACTGTGGCATCCCACCCTTCGGAGCGGCTGTGGAGGAGACTGTTTGAGCTGGTATTAGACAGCCCCAGATGGTACTCTAATGCTCAATACCTGCTATGACTCCTTCGCTTCTTGTTATCTCAGCCACAGCTTTCATGTATGCCTTTTTGCAGTTTTCTCAGTGGAATGTGGAGAGGGAAGCGAAGGAAGGAGGAAGGGAGAGAAAAAAAGGAGGGAGGGAGACTCTGTCCGGTACAAGGTGAACCAGTTTCAGCACAATGAGTGTGAGCACCCTGCAAGCCATGGGTGCTTGAGCCACCTTTCTTGTGTGCTGATCTAGAAGAATCTGGACATTCGCACCTCAACAAAATATATTATCTGGCTCCTGTGGCTCTTACAAGAATGAAAGAGTTTTCGTGGAGGTTTTCCCTTCTCCCTCCATGACTGAAGATACTAAAGATGTTGTGAGCCACCATTCCTGAAAGATTGCCAAAACTGTATTTATGAAACAACCCCTTATTTACATAAAATTATTAATAAAAAGACCATATCTGTACAGCTCTCTCTTAAAACACATGAAACCTACCCACAGAAGGCTCTTCCTGGCTGAGTGCATCTTTTCCAATAGCTGCTGAGGACAGGCCTGATATTACTGTGCCTCACTGGAATCATAGACCAGCTTCTTTCTGAGGCAGTCACAGAAATGAAGATCACCTTAGTAGATTGGACTTCTCTTGTAATTAAAATGTTCTATTGAATCATTCTCTCACAATGCTAGCTCCCATAGGGCAAATATAGATCCATGTCTGGAAATAATAAATGGCAAAATGTCTGTCTGGTCCTCCTGATAGACCTGGTTAATCATCAGATTGATTTTATTTCAAGGGGATACAAATTTATCATTCCTCCTAATCAAACAGTGGCAGCAGAGCAGAGCAGATCCTCAGATGCTGAAAGGCAGCACAGCATCACTGACACCACTTTACCCAAAAAGAAAAGTTGGGCTAACCCTAGGCACCCTGAGTTTGGCACACAGCAGTTTGTGAGTGAAACATATGCTTAATCTCTGGACCTAAATCAGCCTGAAAAGGAGCAGACTGTTTGCTGGAAGTTCTGATTCCTGTGCCTACCAGCAAAAGGGTAGCAACCCTGGAAAAAAATCCACATTGCTAAATAGCAATGAAAAAATAAAAAAAGGTGGGGAAGGGGTCAGGAGAGTGTGGCATGCTTGCGGGCCATCTGCTAAATTTTTAGTACATGTTGTCTCATTCCTTGCTAGCCGATCCAAGTATCTGTTTGCTGGAGACACCCCAAATAAGTTTTAATCAATAAATTAAGAAATGTGTTTAGAAGATATTTGGCATGAGAACCTCAGCTTCATCAGAAAGCAGTCATTGTCTGGTTTTAGGTGTCCCAGTGTATGAGATGGTGTGTGAAATGGGAGCATATCTTACACAGCTAGGGCAATACTTCAGTATCAAGAAACATTAAAATAACATCTTTCAAGCTCTGCTCAGGGTAAGCTTCTTTAGTCCATAGGGTTTGTTATTTTAGATTATTTTACAAATTGACTCTGGGAAAAAATATTTTCCCTCCATACATTATAGCTCTAGATAAAATATTCTACACAGACCAGACTGTTAAACAATATCCAGTATATCCATATATGAAACAGAAAAGTCATGAAAAGATTTTCAGGTTGTATTCTTTCAAATTTCCTATCATACTTACCTCAAAAATTACTATAACATGCTATTTGAAGTCAGAGATGTTTGATTTAATAAAGGTTACTCATTGGTGAGTTCTGATGGTACACAACACTACGCAGACAAACAAACAGAGCTTGGCTAATTTACTCTGTCTCTGAAATTATTGTCAGGGAAAATAACTGACCTCTATCATTTATTATGATGCAAAAAAGCATCCAGCTACTGCTGCAATAGAAGATGTTTACTTTCTTGTAAAAGATAGCTGGACAAATTGGGGGGGGTTTTGTTATCGTTCCTGACCAGGGTAAATGCTCAAGGCAGAGTGTCTCTCCCATAAACAGGCATTGGTTTTTGACTGAGATCCTAGAAGGAAGAGATTGCATTGCATAGGTTGTAATCCTCTTGGTTTCAGAATAAATATGTCCTTGTAAATAAAGCATGTCGTCCTTAGAATTCCATAGACGGCATCTGTCTGACTAAACTATGCTACGAATATTCCTTTGCACTGAAGATACCAGGTTCTGAGCTAGAGGCTGGAGTCCCTTAGAGCCAAGAGAAAAACAGATGCTGCTAGCACACAGCTAATCTCATCCTAAAGCAAATGTGAAAAGCAGGTCAGATGAATGCCAGCCTTAATATATAGGACACAGGAGAAATACATGAAATAGTATTACACTTGGAGGAACAGGAAAGAGTTCATGTGCTTCTTCTGCAGGACTTCAAAGTGAAATGAAATCAGGCCCTTCTGAACTGTCAACAGAACACTAAAAAAGCACTTGTTGTCCTCCAGGGCCCCTGGGTCACAGTATTGATGTCTCCACAAACTCTTGCACTAGGACATGGTTCCTATGAGCTCCTATGGAAATTCCCATTGTTAAGAACTGACACTGGTGTGCTGTCAGATTTTTAATTATTTCAAAGCTGCTGTCAAACTACAGCAACTTTATCCAGGTCCACTGAAACAAAAAAAATATCCTCCATTTATGCAGACTTTTGCTTAGACATGTTTCAGTCCTGTGCTCTGAGACAAAAAAACCCAAAAAACATGATAGTGGAAAATACAGGTTTGCCTTTCAATCAGGTTAAATCAGCTGAGCAACATTAATATTAATGGAGAGACTAACACACTTGAAGGCATGTTCTCTGTAATGATTGACGTCTAATGTGAAATGCAAGCAGTTCCTGGAAAGTCTTTGTGAATTTCTGAACAGTTTGATAAAAGTTATCTTACATTTAACTTGCAGTCCAAGCCAAGATAACGCCATCTCTCTGAAGGCATTTCTTTTCACACTGCTATATATACTTCACCTTTTTGCTTTGTCATGAATTCAGTAAGTTCAAGTATCTCAATACGTGAAGACAATGTCCACAATGTTGTCATGCGAAAGCTAACCTAGGTTTATGCCAGTAGATACCTGGGAACTTTTAAAGTTTGTTCAGTTTCATAATTTTATCACATTTTGGTACACATTTTAGCATTTATAACAAGTATTGTGTTTATAATTAAAGTATTATGCTTTTCACCCAACAATGACTTCAGATGTCTCAATTTTCTTTTTATACCAATTTTTTTTCAGCTGAGGGCATGCCAAAACCAGATTGCTTACTTCTGCTTTACTGGTAGGTCTGTTAATAATCTCATTGTGATGTACCCTTATCACCATGCAGAAATATTTCTTAATTCTTCTGTGCATTATGCTAGCAATCTATTTTATCAAAATTTTATTGGGCTGGATTTTGCTAGATATTGACAACTTCAATGCGTCCATATAATGTTTATATTGCAGTTTCCCCTCCAAGTTCTGCACATCTTTATTTGTGTTTTCTGTCCTTTCCTGATTTTAGGGGAGAGGGAGAAGTGAATGGTGAATGGAATAAGCCATGTCTATAAGTTCACTCAATGAATTTTTCAGTGCTCACTGGATTGGTAAGTTAACTGACTTTCAGTATATTTGGAGCACCTACAAAACAAATCATACCAGCTTGATCTAAAGCAATTTCACCTGTGGTTTGGCCTTTCAGGAGGTGAAGATGTAGAAAGTTGCAAAAGTGAAGCTGAAGTCCTTAGCTCTGAAAGGTCAATAAAGCTAAATTGAAATTATGCCTTTCGTTCATTAGATATCCTGGGTCTGGAGGTGACTTCAGTTCTTTGGGTGCATTTTTTGCCAAGGCTTTGATACACTGGAATGTCTCGTGATTATGTCTCTTGTGAAATCTGCTTTTATCTGGTTTTAAAGTGCCTTCTGTGTCTTGTTACAACTGAGATGTGAAGCACGCTGCTTGCAGAATGTCGAAAAGTGCATTGGTCTAGATTTCATGCTAAATTTCACCACTGAACTTAGTGACTGAGACACTGTATGTTCATGCCTTGTTCTAACACAGCACCAAATTACCAAACATTTTGATTCTACTTTGGTATAAGAAGACTTCTTGCTGGTTTGGTTTTTTAAAAATTTCTGTATGAGTGATTCTATTGCAACTTTTTTTATCTTATTGTAATGTTGGTAACAAAGCACTGGAATTACATATATGTAATTCCTCAGCTTTTATACAGAATGTTTATTGTATTTTGCTGGCATGTCTTTCTCTAATCCTCTTTTGATTATCATGAGTTTCTGCTCATTTACTGTCTTCAAAGAATTCCATGAAAGTCATCATGAAAGAGAATGTTTAATTTATGGTTGGGCAAATCCTGGAATGCCTCCCAAGTCGGTAAAACTGCTATTTTTTAGTTTTCACCTCAAGATATTCTCCTCAACCACAGTAACTTCTGAATTCACTGATTAAGGCATTTAAGCTTGCACATTTGCATTCATGAACACCAGCTGGTGGTATGTGTCCAGCGAGTAACCTAAAGTACTATTGATTTGTCCATTTGCTTTTAATTAATTAATAGGCTGAAGTTCCTGGAAGGACAGTGAAATAATCGAGTAGATAAATTAAAAAACCCTTAAAAACAGAGAAAAAGAGTCAGTCTTTCAAAAGGGAAGAACATATAGCAAATACACCAACTGATCACAAATAGCTGTCTCTCTCAAGTACTTCCAACACAATGAATGTCTTCTTGTAGGTCACAAAATAACAATGTCACAATAAATTATGACATACGCTCTATTTACTTCCCACTGAACTTGGCTGGCACTTAGGTGCTTCATTCCATCTCAGGATCTATTGCCTTTAGATTAAAGAGCTTTTATAACTCCTTGTTTGTTTAGAAACAGATTAATGATATCCTGCCTGTTTTCGCAGGCACAGAGTTTATTCTGCCTAGTGAGAGTTATTAAAAATGCCGGCCTTGATGTCCTAGCCGAAAGATCAAAGATATTAAGTCAGCCAACTTTGACATAAAACAGAGGACATATATTAGCTAAGGTTGTATTTGATACAGGTTCACGATCTAAATTGTTCTACTGATAAAGATGGCATGTCAGAGATAAGAAAAAGAAAATGGCTGTGACTGTTGTACTGACTGAAATACACTCTCTATTTCACATAGCTGGAAAACAGCATAGTAAATAGACAAATAAAAAAATCATAGTTCCCCATCAGCCACTTGCCTAATTTTCAGTTTTCATAGACAACAATAGATTAAATGTAAAGAGAATACTGGAGATACTGGCATATAATTTCTTCTTCTGTCACTGTCACATTGCATCATCATCATTGTTGTGACCATCATTGTAACCCTTCCCAGTTTGTGCCTGATATCCTTCGTCATCCATGAGTAGTTTCCCCAACACTCGCCTGGAATTGGTGTCTGTGACCTGGCAGGTCTGCTTTGGCTTGGCCTCTTGTCAGGCTGAGTCTACACTTGTGAATAAGGCAGAGCTAGGAAATGCTCTAAACCAGGTCCCCAACGAGCCGGTTTGTGCTACGTGTCTTTTGTCCCCAGTGTCCTCTGTGTCCCATGCAGTTCTTGCCCACAGGACTATTATTGTGTGCTTTTTTCACTTCCATTTCTTGGTATCTGAAATAAAGTGATCGTTGTTTTGCGAAGTACCAGTGGTATCAGCAGTGTGAAACTGAGGTGTAGCTATGAAGGTAATCGGGATGTAGGACCAGCGGGTGTAGGGTGGAGGAAGTGGGATCTTGTAGAGTGCTGATCATGCTGCCTGATGGATTCCTACAGTACAGTGCTGTGGATGTTGACTCGTTCTATTCTCTTTTTCTCCCAGAGGCTTTGTGAGTTCAAGCATTGTGCTGGCCCTAAAATAATAACAATAATGATAATGATAATGATAACGATAACGACGATGACAACAACAACAACAACAACAACAATAATAATAATAATTTAGGTCTTTATTGCCTCATAAATATTGATCTAATTCAGAAAAAGAACTTCAATGCATTACTTTTCCTTCTGTCTGGGCAGGTTTAGCCTCCAAATGGAGCTTTAGTAAGGAATGCACTATTATTAGTTGATTCTGGTTCATAGAATCACAGAATATGCTGAGTTGGAAAGGACCTACGAGGATCACTGAGTCCAACTCCTGCCCTGCACAGGACACACCAAGAGTCACACCATGTGCCTGAGAGCTTTGTCCAATGGCTTCTTGAGCTCTGTCAGGCTTGGGGCTGTGACCACCACCCTGGGGAGCTGTTCCAGTGCCCAAACACCCTCTGGGTGAAGAACCTTTTCCTGATATCCAACCTAAACCTCCCCTGACACAACCTAAGGCCATTCCTCCCTGGTCACCAGAGAAGACATCAGTGTCTGCCCCTCCTCTTCCCCTCACAAGGAAGTTAGAGAGTGCAAAAATCTCAGTCTTCTCAAGGCTGAACAGACAGTATTTTTGGTCTGTGCAGTCAGTAATGAGAGGTGCAAATTCTGCCTGCCGTGGGCTAGTTCCATTCTCTGACTGAGAGCATCTCTGCTCCAGGGGTTTTGATCTTCAGTGAGATCTGGGACACATCACCTCATGGCTGCCTCTCTGACCTAGTAGCAGGAGTCAACAAATAAATGTTTAAGAAAACTCTTGGTAACACATTCCTCAATCTATTGTACAGCTAGCATCAGTACCAATAAATTATCTACATGCAAAGTGAAGACAGGCAGAGTTTAAGGATCATGTCTTCAACTGACCTTTGAATGCAGATGCTGAAGTATTTAGTGCCAGTACTTGTATCTTTTCTTTCTTACACACTGAAATATTCGTGCTTATGAGACAGGATAACTGTCGTATGGCCTCAAAAATATATGCATTTATAATCAGAGTAGAATCTTTTTTCCTGTCTGAAAAAAATAATAGAGCAGAATCTAAACCTTTAGTTTTGAATTACTTCAAATTATTCTACCGTCAGTTCTGGGCAAAGTCTATGTAGGTCAAGAAATATATCTCGATGTCACAAATACGAACTTCAAGTTCAAAATGTTTCACAGTACTAAGGGGGTTGCACTGGTTTTTTGTTTGAATTGTTCATAGGATCAAGTAAGATAAAAAATAATCAAACCCATTTGTGAGATATAAAAAATATAAAGCATCTCTTATTTTGCCATGCAAGAAGAAAATATGTAAAAGCCTTATATATGAGAAATGTTTAAAAACTGTCTGAAATAGATCATCATCCAAGCTGAAGTAGCAGCAATGAAAGAGATTTGGCAGATGATTAGAGATGACAGGTGAAGAGAGACCAAGGGAAAAGAAATTGATCGGTTATAAGTGAAATGTAACTGACAAATGTCTATGACATCTCTGTTGAATACCCTTCAGCTGAGGTTTGTCTTGCTTGAGAAATAAAGCCTCACACACAGAGCTGCTTATTCTGCACAAATAGGCCTGCCAGGAAGAAATGCACAAAGAATAAATGCATCTCTCTACGTTTACATATATGTACACACTTGTGTGGAATTAAATATTTTAATATACACCAGAAAGCCAGGAATCACAAGAAACTCAATGGCAATCCACTTATCCTCTTATTCTAGTTTTTCTCATTTTTTCCACTTCCCATATAGTCCTCAGATTGATGTCTAACTTCTCTAGGATTTGTGTGGATGTGGAGAATTGTTAAAGATGTATGAAGGATGTATGTTGGTCTAAAGTGGTAAGAATTCTTTTACAAACAAATATTCAAAATATAAACATTGAGTTTTTTCTTTAAATTGAGACAGTAATAGTCTCTAAAACAAATGAAGGTTTACTTTTCATAGCAAAACTGGGAGGGAATGTCCTTTTTCTCAGGGAAAGTGCACATATGTGCAGAAGAAGACAAAAGGAAAAAAGAGCTCCTCATAACACTTTGCTTCCATCTTTCATGGGTTCATGCTCATCTGTATTGTTTCCCCAACTTCACTTATACTGTTTATAATAAAACAGAGCTGCTAGAAAATGTGATGAAAGATAAAGAGTAGTTTTAATGCAATTCTGCAAATGCCTGTTCATATTTTCTGTCAGGTCATTTTTCAAAAGAAAACAAAACAAAACCCCAAAAAAACAGCATGACCCCCACCTTGCATATAAAATGCATAAATATAAAATATGGTCCTTTCACTGACATATGAACACTGTATGTTTTTTAACATCTTAATTCCTGAATTCAGAGTTTTTTCTGATCATGATATCTGGGATGCTTAATATCCACTGAACTGTGCTGTGCTGTATCAAGAATTACCAACTCTAGAGAAAAGAGGTTGAAAATCACTATTATGTTTCTGGATTTAAAATGTTTCTGCTTTAGTCTCTCATGGGCAGTTAATAAAAAAGTAATATCAAAAGAAAATGAACTTCATGCTTTCTCCTGAAAGTCTACCATTTTAATCCCATCTAAAGCAGCACCACCCAGAAAATTACTGTAGACTCACCTCAGCCCCAAGGGATTGAAATCCTCATCTTTCCTCTCTTTCCCAGGGATTGCTTTAATGATTAGCAGGACAGTAACTAGGGAAAGGGAGGGAAAAGATTAACTTCCATCATTCCCACAGAGGTTACTGACCCTTGTGAAAATGATGGTCAGGCATCATTTTCACAGAAGACTCAGGCTTCGATGATATAATGTTGTTTATGCTCCTGTACTAGCCCTGCTTGGCATGGGGGAGCTCTGGGATCATGGGATGTAGCCCCATCATCTGTCTGCATGGCCCTGCACTTAGGAGAAGTGTGGGGAAAGTGGGATAGGAGAGATTAGGAGAAGGGTTTGGTTGCTGATGAAACACTTTCTTCTCAGTAATTTTAAGCTTAGAGTATTTTCCTCAGCAAAAACATGTTCTCTATGGTTGAAGCACCATACAGTGTTTGATATTTGGACTGATAATTTAGCTAGTACTGTCCACAGTACTGTTAGGGCAGATTTGCAGAGATAATAGAATAGATTGTTTTGGAAAGTATTTAAATTCAGGTCAGAGATTCGTGTGGCTTTCCCAGAAATCTGACCTTAATTATTATGTCAAAAATACTAGCAGACTCTTAATGGTTTGAGAGTATGTCCTGGCCAGTCTTGCACCTGCACTTTCTTTTAATTCTGAAGTTTGATGCTATGCTCTAAGAAAAAAATTAAATGTGTAATAATGGATAAAGATTAGCGTCGGAAAAGAATTAATGAGATGAAATCAGAACTGTGTTTTAAATATAAGAATCAAATACAGTGTTTACAATGAGGAATTTAACAAGTCTAATTTCAGTCCGGAGTAAGCTCATGTATTAATGTTTGAGTTGATTGTGAACACAAAAATATGTGTATCTATATCTGTATACAGAGCCATGATGAATGAGTATCAATTTACCCAGAAAGCTGCAACTGGTACGACTATAAAATTTGTTGGACGTTTGTCAGAAAAAGCCAAGTGGTTTTCTGACTTTATTCTAGATTAGCCATGAATATGAGAAATGACCTGGTATGGTATAAATCCTCAGGAAAGATCTGTGGAATGCAGACATCCAGTTAATATAACATCCAGCTAATGTAATCAGTCATCAGGGGTTACTTTTGCGCTGTGCAAACAGGATAGAGAGAACATTTGTCTGGAAATGAATCCCACAGTTTTACAGAGCCACTCTTAAGTGCCAGTTATCAGTTTCTCTTTTATCTCCCCCTCCCCACACAGGCGATCTTACCAGGAAAACCTCTCCAAACATATGTTGCTTGTTCGTATTCTTTGTCATTGACTGTTGCTCACAAAGGCTACCAAAGTGTCTCAGAAACAAGGGCTGTTTTTCAAATCCAGCAACTGTCTGAGCACATGCATCATGTTTACTATGCAGTTGTTCCGTAACAGGGAATTCCAACAATATCACGTGAGAAGGGAATCCTTAATTATTCCAGCGACTCATAATTAGTTTAATGATCTGAGCTTACTTGGTTGATTAGGCTGTGGTAAATGGGTATAACATGTTCTGGCTTCTTCACTGATTTTTGAAGTATTCTATGTAATGTTAACATTTGACAAGTGATTACTCAGAGCCTTCACAATGTGACGAGAGATACTCACATCCCTTGGCTACCCTTTTCTGTGTGAGTATTTTAGATAGCACATCCCATGGCAGCATCAGAGCTTGAAAAGGTTCTGCTGCAAGTTTCCCATGTTTTATTTTTATTATGTGGGAGGTAAAACAGTTAGTTGCACTGGAAAAGAAACTTACTTATTATATAGTTCTGTTTATTATATATATGGGAGATATATAAGGCTTTGGTACTGTTAGCTGCTTTAGTTTCTTAGTAATGCATTCAATAACGGGCTACAACGTAAATTGGTGGACACTTTGACTTTTTTAACATCTGATCAAATGTTAAAGAATATTCCTGTGACTCAGCTGGGATTGGGAAGGGTAGAAAAGGACGAGTACATCCCCATTATGCATGGCCTCACATGAGCTGGTTGTCCTGTCACGAAACAGCAGTGGGGCAGGTCTGTGCCTCTGTCTCTGTGTGCACAAAGTGCACAAATCAGCAGAGAGATCCTGCTGGCTTATCTGAACTTCCCCTGGTCCTGCGCACTTGATTTCTTGTACCCTCTTTGGGCAGGGCGTGTGTGGAAGAAATCAGTCTGCTGTGTACTCTAGACCCACCATCATTTGATCAAAAGATATAGCTGCCAAATGACTGAGATCTTCAGATATGTTTAGGACCTACATCTTCTCCCCCTTGCTTGGTTGTGGAGCTCTAGATTTCTCCTGGTCTACTTGCAAAAAGATTTGCATTCATTACTTCTGTGCAGTGTTTTAAGTAATAATTTTTTAGACTGCAACACAGACTTAGTTCCAGACGCTTCCTGTAGTGGGGAAGCTTCCTGTTCAAAAGCAATCTTTCACATGCAATCTATACACAAGCATGCTGCGTGTGCTATATTTGTATCATATCCGAGCACTGCAAAACTGCAGGTTCGCTTCTAAGGACACAGGTCCTTCTCCAGTAAGTCACCTTCCATGGCTTTCTGCAGCCCCTGGTGCTTCATGACAGCCTTTTAGGAGAGTTTAATCATTTTCTGAAGCTAAATACATCAGTGGCAGCAGCCTTCTTTATGTTGTAACACTTTCACTTCTTCTTAGAAAGAAGAAACAAAAAGACAAACGGATTTGCTTTGATTTCAGAACTTCTGTTTTCTCTTTTAACATACTTTCACATGAAGATTTTTTTCACCTCCTTTTTTATGCTGACTCTTTGCCAAATCCTACCATTTGCACATTTATGTTAACAGACCTTCTAAGCTGTAGGGGTGAGAGGCAAGAAGTGGGGAAGACCATAGGCACAAAACTGTCTGTACCAATGGACATCATGCATCTGAGATTTGTGAGCTTCAGAAGCCTTGCCTCAGCACCTGCCTAAATTTATGGGGCCTTATGTTGAAGATGAAAAATCATGCTCCCAAGGATCCTCAAGTTCCCATTCTGCATCAGTCTCAAAATACCTCAGTCCTGGGACGTCTAAACAGCTTAATCCCAATATCCCACTAATATGCCATTGGGTCATACAAACATGAGTTCATCTGCTGTGACTGGAAAGAAGCATCAGAGCACACGTAACGCATATCCACAAGATTAGGCTCTACATAAAACACAGTGGCCAAAAGTGCTTTTATTTGAAATAAAGAGACAGGAGAAGCTACAGTACAGTCACTAATCTAGCAGTTACACTTTTGAGACGGAACCACATGCACTGGAGACTGATCTGTGTCCTATAAATGTTTAGTGTACACAGTTTAGATTTATATGCCTGTATAAACCTTATAATTCATTCTTGTTAATACTGGAGGAGTCTAGAGAACCTCCTTGTGAAAGACAGCTAGCTGCTTGCAAGTTGTTCTTCCACTGCTAAGGAAGACCATTTACATCAGAACAGTTTTCAGTTTGTGTACTGTCTCCCAAAATGTAACACACTCATTGGATCAAGCAGTACACTGCATGAGGCTGCATGTCTGGACCTGTCAGGTTTCTCACTGACATCCAGAAAGTTTTGGGACCAAAGGAACTCAAGATAAATTCAGTCTAGATGCCAGTAAGCGCTGTACTTGGTGGTTGTGGTTAACTATCAAGGCAGGGGGATGGCTCTTTCTCTAGAAGGTGTGTTCAAATCAGTTTTAACCTGTGGAAAAACACACAACGAACACTAAACTGAGTGGGCAGACCCCTTTTGTTTTCTGTTTAGCAGACTTCCTCAGGCGCTGGAGTTATTTCAAAACATTTGTATCTTTTTTTTGTGCCATCATATCTCTGGCCCTTGTTAAAGCCAGTGTAACAGGGTCAGTTTAGTAGGATTACTAGCTGCTCTAATTGGAGAAGACCAAATGTGTCAGAAACAAAATAGTGGTTAAGGGGTGAAACACCTGCCCCAGGCCCAGTGCTGGTCTGGTGTTTTTCTGGATGGCAGCAGCTCCCACCCGGATGCCGAGGAAGTCCTTTTCCTCCTGCCACCGCTGAAATTTGGCATTTTGCCTCTTGGCTGCAGCCCGTGTCCTGCTGCCCGTGCTGAGCTCTCCCCATCACATCCTGTCTGCCAGGCTGCCTGCCCTGGCCTGGGGACGCTGGCTGGGAGCCATGCCCTTGTCCTCCACCCAGCACAGCTCCCCGAGCCGCAGGCAGGGCAGGCAGCCCTCTGCTGCTCCAGCAAAGGATCCGAACAAATGAGGAGCACAGGAAGGAAAGGGCAGGCCACAAGGCAAGGCAACAGCAGTGTGGTCAGGAGCCAGGCTTTATGGCTTTGGCCAATAAAAACATTAGTAATTGTAGATTGGGGATGGTTAAGCAAGCAGGCAGGCCTGGAATGTGGCTGAAAGTCAACTAGGAGCCAGGACCAGGAACAAGAGAGAACAGAAGACAGGGAACAGGCTTGGGAGGCAGTGGCAGGACAGATGGGCCACCTGCTTCTTGTCCTAACCTCCAGCCCCCAGGTATAACAGACTTTCTGTTTTCTTGTTCTTTTCTGGCCACATTTTCATCGTGCCCATGTGCTGACGGTGTCCCTGTGGCTGAGCAGCAGTCTCCTCAGATGATGCCACTCCACAGCATCCTGGCCATCCTGCCAAAACATCCATACTTTGGACAAGATTTCCTGGTAAGCTGAGTGTCCTGAAGCAGCTAGTGGGCTACACTTGTGATATACGTCACCTGTGTGACCTACTGTGAGTTTAATACGGCATGCAAAAGGGTTGCACGGGCCAGGTATGGTCCATGGTTCAGCCTCTGGGCTAAATTTTACCAGGGCTGGGTGTTCCAATGGGTATCAGTAGCATTTGTTGGTTAAGGGCTGGAGAAGGTTTTGTAGCTCAGCACATTGAAGATAAGCAAGGTTAATCTCTTTCTCTGGGTCTAGCATCTTTTCCAAGATATAGGAATGACAGAAAAGGCCACGGAAGAATTGCCTGGACATTTAGGGCCCTGCAAACAGGACTGACTGTCATCGTGCTATGTAATGACATGGTCATAAAAAAGTTAGGCTAACCAAACCAGGTCAATCCAGAACTCCTGCTAGCCCAAAAATGGGCCACATTTACAAAGAGAACAAGAATAAAACCAGACTTGTGGTAGTAATTCCTCAAAATATTCCTTCAGCTTCCAGCATGTTGTGTGGCAGCTGGGGGAGTGCATTAAGGCAGAGGGAGAAATTTGGATTTCCCCCCATGTGGATACATGAGACAGAGTTTTATCCCACATTGCAAAAATATCACAAAAGGGATGGGAAAGTGGCTGCTATTTTAATCGTGACCTGTGACATTCCTGAAACTAGGGATGGATGGTGACAGTGATGAATAAAGGCCAGAGAATGTCCCAAGATTTTTTAAAGAGAAGAATGAGGAGTGGGAATCAGGAGGTATTGTCCCATGTACAATCTTTTCATGTTAGTGTCTTCTGCTGCTGCTTTTGAAAATACACGCTGACTTTTTAAACTGCCTCAGAGTAAGGTTCAGGTGTTATAGGAGTTTACAGGTCCTGATTCCAGCACATGTAAACAGTGATTATCCATCGATGAGATGGCATTAGTGTCTTGTGAATTAGCATGTCCCAGTTACTGCAGTTCCTCCCTGTATTTGGCACAGAAAATAACTATGGTGACTGTGGCCTCTGCTGTCAAACACTGACTTTTGGAGTATTGCCTCTTGTACATTGGCTTCTGCAGTGAATGTATCTGTACGTGCTCTCTGTAATAAATAAGCAGGCAAACAACATATAAAAAACATTCCAGTCAGAACTGCAAGGGGGCTTAAAAAGTTCATGACCATTAATTCTTCCTCTTCAAACATTTTTTGCATCAAAAATTGAATGAAATGATGAGCGAAGGGCTTGTGAAAAGCTTATCAGGAATAAATATTTAGAAAACTTCACTATTATAGCATCATTCTGACAAGTTTATCTTAAAAAACTCTTGCTTTGTACTATCTTCCAGCCCAGAACTTGCACAAAAATGGACATTCAAAGTGGTTTAATTTGAAGCATATTCAGGCTTTCCATATCTATGTTTCTAATGTTTCCCTAGACACCACTTTGAACTATTTAGGAAATCTCAAGGGCGGTGTTTGTTTAAGACTGGTGAACAGAATGGCACTGCGGCCTGGGAACTACACAAGCAAAAGAGAAATACTGTCCTCATGAAATACACTGTGGATGCCTTGAATTGCTTTGTATTATAGCCGATGCTAAAATTAGCATTGGAGTGTTATTTTTGCAGGAGCACAGGGAGTGTGCTGCAGCACAAGCAGAGCTCCAGTGGCAGCACCCAGGGCTGGTCAGGACAGGGGCTCCCACTGTTTTCCTGCCTGGAAATGCCATGTTTCTCTCACATTTCACTATTTTGAAAAAGTACTACTTTCACTCTGTGCTGAAAATATAAAGTGCTTCGACTTTCTTTGAGCACACAGAAGAGTCAGCATTATTTCTGTGTCCTTAACGCTTCAGTCCTTGCAAACTTGGTTGTGAGTAAACATCTTTCACATGAGCAGAGAAGCTGCAAGGACTGGACTTTGCATGAGAAGGGATGTTTCATATTGATGAAAAGAGACTTTGCATTTTATTTTTACCTTCCAGCAATGGCTTTTTATTAGCCATTTATAGTATTGTTATTGTCAGAGTTCAATAGAGACAAACAATGACAGTTTTTTTCCCATGTTGTCATGACTGCTTATTTGTTATGTTTTTTCTTTCTAAAATACAGAAAACTGTGGCTTTCTTACAGAAAACTTTCAACCCAAAGGCATACTCCTACTTCTAGCTGTAATCCAGCTCTTCTATGCTTGTATGTCCTCAGACTCCTCGGGAATGTGGAAACAGCGATTTTTTTATTTAAAGGAACAGGATAATGATCAGGAGAAGCTTGGCCATGCTTCCCATGTTTTTATACAAGAAAAGGAGCAGGGCAAAAATTGTAACCACAGCTTTGCCCATTGTATGGAAACAAATAATAAATGCCTAGCTTTATATTTCAGGTATCGCAGTCATATTTCAAGTTCCTTCTTTCTCCAGCTTTGCTCACAGACTCAGGCAGGAGCAGGGCTGGGCCTGCTCTGTTATACCTCTTTATCTGTTTTGACACCCTCTGTACCAGCTCTTTAGCCAGGTCCTCCTGTTCAGCTCTGTAACCTCTACTGTGTGGGCAGACACATCTTCACTACCACCGGTCAGGACAGGTCGTGCTACAAAGACCACTTCAGGTCAGCTCTGCTCTTGTCTCTCAGGCTCTTTCTGGTGTCAGGAAGCTGGTCAGAGCCGGGCACACTCTTCCTAGGGAGCAGCCAGCCATCATTGTGCCACATCAACTCCAAGCATGCTGTGGGAACAGAAGTGTTTGCTAAGGAGAATGTTTGTGAGACGGTTGAAGACATCACATCTAAAGCAAATCTTTTTCAGGACATTATCCTCTTTTACCAGCAGGTTGTTCTATCCTTATCCGAGGTAGCTACAGATGTAGCTGGGCTTATAAATTAGCCTGCAGGTGAATGAAAAATCAGCTAAGAAGAACCTGGGTGTTTTTCAGTATAGATCCTTGTATTTAACTATCTCCAGCAATGCAGCAGAAGTCAGCCAGCCAAGCAGAAGATCCTTTCTTTCAGGAACCTCCTCTTAGCAATATACCCCTGCAGGAAAGCAGCTGTCACTTAAAAACCACTCTGAGTCAGAGATGTTTTGAATTGCATGCATGCAAAGAAGCTCTGATGAATTTTCAACTACACTTTAAAATGCTGTCCTTCCCCTTGGCCCCCCAAAGCTATCTGTTCCACTTATCTGACAGATGTTGCCACTAGCACAGGAGAGGCTCATAGCAGGTCCAACCTGCTTATTCCTACCACAAACAGAGATGCTGGCTGGAGGCAGCAGCACACAATAGGTCTTCTTTAAAGTGCACGCTGCTTGGTCTCCGTGGGTTGTGCAAATATTTGCTTTGCTCCACAGTATCATGGCACTCCCTAAGTTTCTGCTCTGAATGGGCCCAAAATGCTTAAATTGAGATCAAGTGAAACTGCCCTTCATCAGGTGGTTTTGCACTGAAACCACATCAAGATGCATGATTACTATTTCCCTGAGTGTTGCGGAAAGGCATATTTAGAAAAGATAAAAAGGGCTGTGACCCTTTAGCAACCTGTGGTATTAAGAGTCACTTTACACTGAATGGTGCATCCAGGGCTCTCACATGTTGAGTAAAAGCTCATGCTGTGCATTCCGCAGTATTTCCAATGCATGATCTTTCATCCCACACCATTTAACTTTAAAGAGTGAAACCATCAGATGAGAACCTGACTCACCTTCATTCCTTGTCAGCCCAAACACCCGACTGCGGTTCCAGCCATCCTCCCTTCGCAGGGAAGGACTAGGGCCACAGCTGAAACTCAGGCTTGACATCAGTGTTATCAGAGAGTATTGCAAGGGAGGAAGTGTTGCGGATGACAAGACACAATTATGTTTGCTGAAGCACTGGGGCTGGAAATGATTTTAGAAAAGAACAAGATTAGCAGCACAGTGACCAGATTAGCACTTGCTGGGCTGCTGTAGCTTAAAGGTGCTAAATCTCCCCCCTGCCCACAATACAAACTCAGCTGTTGGTGACCTGACTTAAAGCAATCCATTCCTATCGCCTCAGGTGAGCTCAGAGACTGTGTGCTTTGCTTGTACTGGCACAAACTCACATTTAAATTACAATGCTTATATTTTTCCTAAACCCTTATATTTTTGCTAACAAACCTCAGTCCCTCTTTTCAGCAGCAACTCTCTGGGCAGAGTTCGTTAAGGATTTAAAATCCATTTGAAACAGAACATATATGTGAAAAGCATTGGTAGGGCACTGGCTATCACGAATATTGTCTCTCCCAGAACAATTTTGTAACTGTGCATATCTAGACTGAAGCTGCTTTTCTGCACAGTGCAATCTGAGCTCTTGGGCAGCTGTCCATTCCCAAATATGTCTACATATAGTCTACAACATATAGAGCTTAACATTGCATGGAGCAACAGCTAAATGCCTTTAATGTCTGAATTACCTGAAAAAAGTAGCATAAGTGCTCAAGTCATTTCAGCTGATCTGACCATATTATTCTAGTTCCTGAACGGTAATGCATCAGAAGCTTAAGGTGACACATCTGTAAAAGAAATTGATTTTTCTTTAAAGAGGGCTGTCATGAATAAAAAACCAAATAATCTGTGAAGAGTAAATAGAGACATAGCATGAGGGCAGTGAACACTTTAGGAAAACAAAAGCACAGGTAAAGCCAGTAGGTATACTATCTTTTTTATCAAAAGAACAGTCAAAAATGAAAGAAAACAAGCCTACACAAAGCTCATCTTGAAAAATGTCCTGAAGTGCTAATACCTCAAGACAATGTTGGTGATTAAGGCTTGTGTTGACATGTCAATCAGGACAGGAGTGAGGGCCACACCTCACTTATATCTTCATCCATTCAGGATCACTGCAGATTGATGCTGTGGTTCAGCACCAATAGGTTGTGCTTTCAAAGGGGCAGTGTGAGTACAGATGAGATGCACACAGTGGTTCAACCTGGGCAGTGCTTGCTAGCATACACTGCATTTTGAGTTAATGGTACCTGTCTTTTCCCTGCAGATGGATTTTAAACTCTGATTTGTATTTGTTCAGCAGGCCCTGCAACCTGCTGTTGAAGAGAGGACCAGAAGATGATAGCAGCTGGAGTCTTCCTCCCTCCCATGCTACACACTGCTCCAAGTTATGCTCAGTCACATACTCTGGGACAGACCCATCTTTTGGTGTGCTTTTTGCTATTTGACACCACAGACTGCAGGGACTGGCTGGTATTTTTAATCCATCTGCTGCAAATATCAGTGAGGATTTCTTGCTCAGAACCACTTTCTTGTTTGTATTCCACACGATTTACAACAGACTTTAAGAAATAAAGGAAGAGACAAATGGGGTGTGTGTGTGTATGTGAAGAGGAAAGGCAGAAAAAAAGAGTGAAAAATGATTCAGAAATGTGTCTGTTCTTTCCGTTCAAGCCACTGTACAGAAACTATGCTTCTATTGTGGGACAAAGACCTTTGAGCACAGTGAGATGTGTTTATGCTGCTCCTATCAAAGAGCCTTTCATCTCCACAAAGCAAATTATTAACACATTCCACTGAAGATGTGGGGGTGGAGGCCTGGCCTTGGAAAAAAAAGCTGGCCAAAAATGAACAATTTTTTTATAAACACTTTTAATGATAGTGAATGGCGCCTTGCCAAGACCCTCATGCCCAGTGAAGCACTGCAGGCTGATTGTTTGTCTGGAGAAGTCCTGTGGGCTGAGTCTTTTGTGCCGAGGAATTTCTCATTTGAAAAGCAGTGGTGTGGGAGGTGTGGGCCTTTCCAGGTTCATCGAGTTAAGGCCTGCACTGCCAGTTGCCTTAAACCTGCACCGGAGACTAATTTATGTTGGATGAATGAACAGCCGCCCCTGTTCCAGGCGGTAAATCTTGATCTTTCAGAAGAAACTCAAACCAAGAGGAGTAACCTACACAAAATATGCAGAACAGCTCTGTTAATAAACTACTCCCCATGCATTCCCAGCATCCTGCACAGATGTCTGACTAGCTAGCAAAATTTTTGCTTACTGTTATTCTATGAGTGAATAAATATTTTATGTTTTCTCCCTTGCCCTATGGATCAATATTGGCTTGCTTATGGAAAAAGCTTGCTGTTAATAAATGAAGATCTGAAGTCAGTGTAAAAATAAATCTGTTAAATAGCTGGTTTATTTTTTCTCACTATCTTTTTTTTCTGTTTCCTTTCAAAGTATAGCAATTACTTACACGAGCTTCGTATTTCTTCACTGCTATTATTGCCATGGCACTATATATATAAAATAATTATTTTAAATACATATGTATATATATAGATATGTGTCGGTATGTATTTAAATGAACTGCAGTAATTACAATGAGCTTGACAGGTTTGTATGATTTGTATGATTCAAAGGACAGCTGCTGTCCGTGGAAGACAATGCATTTCTTCTAAGACAGCATTTGAGTTCAACTCGCTGTAAGGGGAGTACCCATTTGTTTCTGCCCATGCCCGAGCGCCTCTTCCACACTGAGGATTTGACCTTTGGGCAGTCATGGATCCCAGAGTGGAATGGGAATTTCCGCGCGCTTTAGTTTCTATGTGCCTGTGCACCTCTGATGTTTATGTCCCTGAGTTAGCCAATTCCCAGGTAACTTAAAACACTCTAAAAGACCCTTGTTCAAATGTTCTTCCCAGGATAAAAATGTATATCCACCACTGGGAAGTAGCTCTGGAGTAAGAAGTAACCCACTTGCCAGTTCCAGTTTATAATGCACAGACTGGCCTGTGGTAAGGGTTGTTGAATAGTACCAGTTGAGATGATAAAAACTTTCAGCTTCCTGCTGTACAAACAGACACTTCATGCTTGAAAATGGAATCAGAACTGGGTGGAAAAAACTGCTTTGAATTTGTGGAAGATATCAATATTAAAAAAAAAAAAAAAAAATTATTGTTCTGTATCTGATAAAACCAAGAGTTAAAAATTACCCCCTGAAAAGAGGGAAGATACTGGTTTATGGCACATATAGTTTCTAAGCTGTAGACCAAGGGAGCCCCACAGTCTTAACTTGAAGACAGCTTATCTGAGACCTGAGGGCTTAAAAAATCCCAAGAAGTGCCAAGAGCTCATTTTTCTGCGAAGCCAGAAAACCTGGGTCCTTGGTCACCCTTTGGTCTAGGTAGACAGGTAAGGAAAATTCAGCCTAAAATCTACAAAACCCCCACCATGTTGCTAGAACTTTTACATTTTTATACAAGTTGGCAATTTCAAATTTAAAAAAAAATTCTTGTAAAAAGTTTTCCAGCAATCTTGATTTCAGTGAGAGCTGAGTTAGGTGCAGCCTAGCAATACAATGTTCATAATTCAAGGGTTGCGAACCAGCATAATGTTTCATACACCCAGGTATTCTGATCCCTAGACAAAAAAGTCTCACTCAATGAGTTTTTCTCTGTGTGTACATATGCCCCTAGATATATAACATGTGTACACTCTCCATAAGTGAGTATGATACTGATAAATACGAGACTTCCTTATTTTGAAGCCCACATGGGCAGGTTTTGTCAAAGGTGAAGTGTACCTTATCAACAACTTGGCAACTGTATCTGAACTTTAGCAGGAACAATCTTAATGTACCTCTCAGCAATGCCCATTATAATTGTTCACCTGAAATGGAAATAAAGTTCCTTCATTTTTTAATACTTTCTTTATACTTATACATCTTGATAATTCATTCAAATAACGAATTTTTAAAATGTTTTCACAGTAAGTTTTTAAACTCCCAGAGTGAATGCAGTTTATAAGGTGAGTGTCCGCACTGAACTCAGTGGTTAAAGCCTGGCTCCCCGGCAGACAAAAGGAAAGCTCCTGATTGATTGTGGCAATACTAGGATTTCACCCAGCCAGTTTCAGCGACAAGCACATTTCTCCATTCACTCCTAGCCTCTTTTTAGTTTTTCTTCTCCAGAAATCCAGTTATTTGGCATTATTTTTTCCACAGTCAGCTGTTCTCTGTTTGCTGGAGGACAGCTGAGTCCAAAAGATCAAAAGATTCCCAGACTCTTAATCTACCCTTACTTAGAGGGGTTTGTTTTGTTTTGTTGTTTGCTTGCTTTTCCACAGAAAGCTGTTTCCCTGCTCTACTTACCCTGCGTGAGAAAGTCTGAGTAGAAGTAGTCCTGAAAAGACTGTCTCTGCAATATCGGTGATCAGAGGCATCCTTTCACCAGGCTAATGGAAAGCCATTGTTCAGTGAGAACCGGTTTTGGGATTCACTCTGGCGAACCCATCAGGATGTTGTTTTCTTCCCCCTGGGAGCAGTGCAAACAGGCACATGGGAACACTCTCTGCTGCAGAAACCTGACTTATCTGCTCTACCAGCTTAGGCCTTAGGCAGTAATATTAGTTTGTTATATGTGTCTTACACACAATGTTTCAACAAGCTCTTAGGGGTTAAGACAAGTAAGATTCAGTTCTTAGATGTGCCAGTCTGTGTGACTACATTGCAGCCAAGGTGTTTTTGAGGCTACAAGCAGAAGTAAAGAGCAGTTAAACTGTGAAGCGTTTAATAACCACAATGTGGGAGGATGTTGTGCTTAAGATTAAAGTTAGAATCCATCCTCCTCTTCTTAAATAATTCAGAATAAATTTAAGAGCCTCCTAGGATTCCATACAGCTTCAAGAGGCTCATCTTTTAATTTTAATCCATATTTCCCATGTTAAAATCAATGAGGGTCCAGTGACTTTGGGGACTCCTGTGATTCTTCGGGGTTTGCTCTCTCTTTAGAGGTAGTTGCCCTGCAATGTGATTTTTTAAAAATGCTCTGGGCAACACAGTTCAGTTTGTGGCCTCGGCTTCTTGTCTCAACTCTGCTTGTTCAGCCTGCAGTGGTCCCATGTTTGGTTTAAATGTAATGCTAAATATCTTTTAGTCTCCACTTATTTTGGACTCTTGATATCCTTTTGAACAGCATTACACTGTCACTTGCAAACATGAAGGTTTGCATAAATCAACTCTCTTCAGCAGTATAGTTTCTAAAATAGAAAGTGTCTGTTTTCTGATATACTAAAACACATAACCACAAATGTCTTACTTGCTGTATTTTGAATTGCATAAGAGGTCAGTGCTCTGACAAGTCACACCTGACACACTGATATCCTGCATATCATGTCTATGCTTTTGGGATCCTGTATGAAAGTTTTCAAGCCCTTCTCAGAGTTTTGGTGTTCTGCATGACTTACCTTAGCTCAGGATGCATTTGCCATTTCTGAAGGACTAGATTAAGATTTCATAAGATTTCATAAGATTTCATATTCTTTATTATAAATATCAGGGTTTTGCCTTTGTTCATGTACCTAAGGGACTACTTGAATTGGGACTTTTGTTTCTAGCTCTTTGTTTTTCTGCACATTATAGGCCTCAGCTATGAGGGCTAGAGTCCCATCCAGTATATGATGCTTAACCTAGTCTGACTCGTCTTTTAAGGATATATTTCTTTTCCCTTGGCAAAAAAAATTAGTTTAAAATGTGACAGACTCTGATATTGTCTAGGCAGTTATAAATTCCACGTTTTCCTTAATACTTTAAAGGGAACAGGACTGAGAGAAGTAAGTCTAGGTTTGAATAAATTCAATGAGTGAGGGAAACAAACATTATCATCTGAGCAGGACTGGTGCGTCAGTCTGCCTTTGCTCCTGGTTGTACAACACTGCAAGAGGGAAGCCCAGTGGTTGGCAACACTGCTTGCAATTCTACTGCACAGATTGAACTCCAGGACTAAGAGCTGTGTGGCTGGCTCTTGAAGTAAGTTATCTGAGAGATGATGGTTAAGGATGCAATCCCATTAATGAGTAATGTCCATGCAAGTTTAAGTACTTTCCTCCTTACAAGGGCCCAAGGACAGATAGATTTCACATAAATACAGTGACAACCACCAGCTCTTTATAATGTCCTTCCAGTCTATGGCTCAGTTGGAAGCTTAGTTTCCAATTTCTCTTTGTTTCTTTTCTCTTACTGATTTGTCACTGCTGGTGGCAGCTGACTTCCCTGATGGGAGGCAGGAAGCTGCTGCTAACAGGGGATATTTCCTAAGATAGGAAACTCTCAAAGGAAGTTAGTACATTAGGAGGATGGGAGGAAATGGAGAAAGAGGGAGTCCTAAATAGTCTGCCAAAAGCAGTGCAGCTGCTCCAGACCTTGCACAAAAAATAGCCAGCATTAAAGGATTTATTTATGTAAATACTTAAAAAAAGATTTTTTTTGATTTATAGGTAACTAGCCTAGCTGGGTTAATTTTAGATAATTTGTCAGGATGTGAAGTACACTGTATTATTTTTAGTCCAGGGTGAACCAGCAAGTTAATATGAATCTGGGCTTCCCACTCTGGTATGCAGCAGCTCCAGCTTCAGAGAGGCTTGGGAGAGAAATGGACACAAACTGTCTGTCCCAATTTTCTCCAGCCATTATCTCCCTCTCTGACTTTGCTAGCAGAGCAGCAAGGGAGTCCACAAGGTGTGTGGTAGCAACCTGTTCCTGACAATAAAGAGCAGCCATAGCTTGCAGAAGGACTCGTTTGCAGAAGGACTTTGTTTCCCTTGGCGATGGCCAGAAAGTGGCCAAGGTGCTGTGTCAGTAGAGGCACAGCCACCCAGGAGTGCCTCAATGGTGTCTCTGTGTCATCTCACCTCGTGTCTCCCACTCCTACTCTGAAAAGCACAGCTCTCTGCACGGCTCCACGCTGACAGCGATGGTTTCTGGGCACCACTGAAACCATGCTCCCCTCTGCTTTGCCCCTGATTCTGTTTGATAACACAGGCTGCTGCCTCCCTGGCATTTATCCATCATGTTGTGTCTGGAAACTGGGTCAGAGAAGACTAGCTTTTTGACATACACTTTATAGTCATCACTCTTCATTGTGAGCTGCAAGGTCACACAATTCAGTGGCCTGAGGAGAGACATGGATGCACTGAACCACTGCCAGGGCAGCTGAAAAAGAGCTCCTATTCATTGCAGATTACATGTTTTGACCTAACTCTGACAGAAAAGCATACCTGTCAGCTCCATGGCAGGCTGATTAGGTTAATTAAGTCCTTGTCTATGAGTACAATAATTAGAACTGTCAGTTGTTTAAATGATGATAGAAGAAAGGCAAGATTCAAGGAGAAGCACTGGAGTTTGGAAGTACTAACAACCTAGGAGGGAATCCGTAACAGGCAGTGATTTAACACTTCGCTTCAGGCAACCTCATTTATGAATAATGCTGAGGGGAGGACAAAATTGTGTCCAGTGGGGCTTTATTTTGTTTTGCACCTAAACTAATGAGAATTGAGATAGTCAATAAGTTTATAAATCATATTTATAGGCTGCAAGCTTAACTGTAGTCTTGGGGTAACCTTGGAAAACATCACTCTTTTTACAGGGAAGGTCTGCAGAACAAGAAGAATAGTGTATATGTTCTCATCCTCTCAAAGGTATGAGAAGTCACTTTGTGTATGCTTTGGATTTGTCAGTACGTGCTATGCACCAGGGTGACAAGTTATAGTAGTAGCATGGTTAGTAGCACAATATGGAAAGAAATGGAAGCTGAAAGAAACAAATCCAGGAGATCCATATGTAAGGCTAGAAAATAGGACTCTGCTCAGTGCAGAGAAGCCTCTTAGGATGTTTGATATTCATGCCTCGTATTTTTAGACATAAATAACATTTGCAGGAGAACAGAGAAAAGAGAATAAAATAACAGTGTGTCTGGAAAACACACTTGCTATGACCAGAATTGGGTTTTCTTAGCTCAAAACCAAGAGAAGACTGTGGAGGAAGAGAGAATCCTCATGGTAACACCCTTGCAGTGTGGCAATGGAAGTGTGATACTGAATCAGGTGGCAACCGAGTGAGAGACAGGGAGATCACCTGACATTTTAGCAGGAAAGATCATGGAGGAATTAGAAAACTTTGAAGTCTTAACATGGGAGATATTAGAGGAGATATCAAGATATTAAAGAAGGCTGTCTGAGAGTGTGTTGAAATACTGGAAAGTATTAAGATGATAAATATTTATTTGCATTAGAGGAGAGGATATCTTGCCACATCTTACAGCTCTATCCACTGGTGGCTCTGTAGGGCATTCTGATTTAGCTGTGTTCATGCCAGAAAAGCATCTCCTAGAAAAGGTCAGGGGAAAAAAAAATCAGGCTGGAACAGAATGGAGGGAAAAGGATTAGAAGCTGCAAGACAATATTGGGAACTGACATTAAGAGGAGGTTTGGAAATATGAGTTGATCACATTATGCAAAGTAACATGCAGAGTGGCTTGATAAAGAGTCCAGTGTCTCCAAAAAGCAATACAGACACCCCAACAAAGGCTGTTGTAAGGGTAAACAGAGAGTAGGAATCAAAACGTGAAAAGTAATGGAGACCTTTGGATCACTTTTTGTAGAAGGGAGTATGAGTAACAGCAGATCGGAGGAGGAACAGGATGAACAGAGATCTGGAGACTGGTCCATGGAGATGCCATTGAAATTCTCAGTCATTAAAGGACTAAGGTACTGTGTTCTGAAGTACAAGAAAGTCTTTTTGGTAACTATGCAGCATTAAAATCAGATATAAAGAATGTAATTGTATGGGTTGTTATAAAGAACACATTTGTCCCAAATTTTTCAGCATGCATGCATATGTCACAGAAAAATCATGTAAGCCAAACAATAATTAGAACATGCCCCCCCCCCCGCCCCGAAAACATTACCCACCTCTCTTTGTGGAACTGAACAGTTTCTCATCCTACTTGCTCAGTCAGAGAAATATACTGTTAAAAATTCTGTATGGATTGATTCGGACATGGTTTGTGGAAGGAGAGGTAACACCCAGATGTGAGGTTCTCAGCCACTTCCTCACATTGCTTAAGAAAATATATTCACTGTAAAGCACAGAACATTTCATAAACATGGAAGTGATAACAACCTCATATTTTACTGGCACTACATAAGTCTTCTGTGTGGTTGGCACCAGACGCTAGAAGAAGCTCGTGAATTATTTCCATCTCGAGATGAAGTACCACAGCCAATCCCTTTCCCACCAGCAGGAAGAGTTGATGTGTATCAGCAGCTTTTCAAGTTTAATAAATTTGGTGATTAACAGCAGTGATTCCTCAGGGTAAGGCTTGCTGGTGCTGTTTTGTGTTAAGCAGAGGCATCTCTGGCCAGCACTGTCAGTCATGCTGCCTGCCCGCTGCAGCTCTTAAATGCCAGCTGTTGAGGAAACCTCATTGCAGCTTTTTTTTTCCCTACAGGAAAAAGGTAAACATTACTTAAATGTCACAATATAATGCTCTGCTCTCTGACTATGGTGAATATCAAGTGCTTTAGCTGGGGATCTGATGAAAATCAGGGGTTTCTGATAACTATGGCATTTTGTTATCCAGGCCCTTCCCTTGCCATGGAGTGCTCATCCCTGGGCTGCATGGCACAAAGGCACCTATCTCCTCTGCTCTTATGATGAATGCAGAAACAACTGTGGAGCCTCTGCTTTACAAATAAAATAATTCAGAAATAAACAGAGACTAAATCTCCAAGTCACAGTAATGCCCTGGAATCAGGTTAGAAAGAGAACATTGCTATTACTTTCCTTTCACTGCTAATTAGCTAAAGGGAGCCGGAAATGTCCATGCCACTGAACCAGAAATAGCAGGCATTACAATTTTATTTTGAAACATTTTTTTCCTTACATATCTCTATGTGTAGAATGTTGTCACTTTTCAGATGCTAAAATTGAACTAGTGGCTGCCTCCTATAATATTTCATAAATTACCACAGGATCATGAATCTTCACTGCTCTTACAAAGTTTAAAAGTTCAATTTTTACAGATCACTCAGCAAGAGGGGAAAAAAAAAGAAATTATATTTCAGCTGAAACTATAGGAAATTTTGACTGAAGTGAACTGCATCCCTTTTAATTTTACAGCTGCCGAAAACTTGTAAAACCACTTATTTTTGGCCCTATACTGGGCTCTTAAATTCTTGTTTTGTGAGATCTGCATGAAAAAGGCATGCCTTTCCTGAGCAAGGTGGCCTGGAGAGGTGATGCAAGCAGAGCTGGTGCAGCAGGCGAAGGCTGAAGCTCGTGACATGAGTACCCAAGGGCAGCTATCGAGCCCCACGCAGCGCAGCACAAATGGACAAACCCCTGCAGAGCTGCTGCACCCTGTAAGCTTTGGATGTGGGCTCTGTGTGCTTCGGCTTCTGAGTAGGACTGCTGCATTTGGACTTAGCAGAAGTAACAAACCTCTGCAGTTAGAGCACCCACACAATCCAAAAGCATCGAGATGCAGAATTCACCCACAGGGGCTTTGTCTGGCAAATGGGAGTTTCAGGGAGAACCTCATGTTATTCTGGAGATACTGCACACCCAAGCAGGAGACAGGATACGGCCATTTGATGCCTTCCTGATCTGGATTTACAAGGCGATTGCTGAAGCCAACAATGTATAATTAGCGGTATATTCTATTTTATGAGAGAAAAACAATGCAGGGCAAATCTTATGCTGAGAAGGTAAAGGCTAAAGGAATTGCCTTAGGGGCTTTTGAGCATATGTATTTCATAGCCTGGTGAGAATGTCTACATTTATCTAGTACAACACATACAAGATGCCAATGACACGAATAAAAGAGTGAGGGTTAACCGGAAGCTGACTTGTAAAAAACAAATAACAAGAAGAACCAGAGGAAGCAAGCAGTAAAACCTCAGATAATAATGACAGGCTTTAGCTGCAAGATGGATATCAAGACCAAGGACTTTAACCCTTCCTAAATTAGAGATTTTTTGGATGTATGGTTGTATTTCAGGCACAATTCTATTTATAAATAACAAAAAGGTCTTCATGCAACCTGCCAATTTATGCAGATGGACAAAGACAGCTTTGGAGACTTAATAAAGGCTTTTTTTGTTTTACAATACTACATCTGTTTTAGATAATGCAGGAATGCTGTTTAATAAGATCTTTCATATATGCTTCCCATTAAGTATCTCTCCATAATCACTTCAGATGCTCATATTAGCAAAATTGAGCTATACAAATGATACAATGACAAGAGTCAGATCTGAGCAACGACATAAACCAGTAAAGCAGATGCCATCTGTAGAAATGCCCTGGTCAACAAACTAATAAAATTTTCTTTTCTTCCCCTTTGATAAAGGCTACATTTTATTAAGGAAGCCCCTTCTGACAAGCTGTGTTAATACAGTTACATGATGTTTCTGAGAAACTAATAAGAGAAATGTCTGGAAATAGATTAGATCTCCTCTTTGATTTAAAAACAGAGTGAGGTTTGAAATAAGACCATTTAAAAATAGATTCAGCCTCTGACTTGCCATTGTGAATAACTCAAAACTAATTTTTTTACTAAAATCTGAAAGCTCAGCCAGAGTTTTGACAAGCCTCCAAAACCAAGTGTCCTTTCATGTCTGGTGTCACAGTAATTCTTAACAGCATTCAAGATTTCATCTGATTTTATTATTTGGAAGAACACAGAAGAGTAAAATTTAGAATGAATCTCAACTGATATAAGCCCATGTAATCTCTTTTACAACAGTTTACTCAAGAAGAGTATGTGCCCATTTAAAATTTTACTGCATCCTAAATCCAGTAATGTTCAGTTTTTACCTTCAGGACTATTCTGAGTGCTGGAGTTTAAAGAGCATTAGCAGATACATTTAATTTTGCCTGTATTAAGGGCACCTACCTCCCCTGACCAATTCTTGAACAGAAAAAAAGGTAGAGGCAAACATTGCTTATGACCATCAGAAGTAGGGGTAGAAGTGGATGTCTGTCTTGCTGTCCCAGACATTGCTGCAGTTTGGTGCCACAATAATTTTCTCATTGTGCTAACTCCTTAACAGTAACAGTGCACGTTCAACGCCAGTTCTCAGCTCTCCATGGCTTCACAGAGGCCTTTTGTTAGAGCTGACTGCTGGAGGAAGTTGCTCAGGTCCACTGAGATCCACCACCCAGTCAGCTGTCAGACTGCCCAGCCGCCCGAGCTCACAGCGGGGGAAAAACAATCATACGTGGCTGCTCCGAGGGCATCCTGGAGCCCAGCACCAGCCGCTGGAGCACATTCCCGTTGGCTGGCAGAGCGTATTCCCTCGCGGTGCGTGGTCTCCAGCAGCTGCTGCAGCTCCTCCCAGATGGCTGGGCCGTGGGGGCTGTGGGTGGGGGTGAAGGGAGCCCTGCCCGAGTGCCAGGATCTGAGAGGAAGCGCTGCCATTCACACAGCCCAGCTTGGCCCCAGCCTTGCCAGAACATTTGGCACACGGTGACAGTGCAGCCTCTGTTTGTGTCAGTGGCTCTTTCAGCCAGCGAGCGTTTGGAAAGCCAGCGTGCTTGAGAGGCAGTCACTTTAGCTGGGGGAGGTCGGGTGTCCTGTCAGGGGAAATTCCCTCATCCCCACAGTCATTTGCAGGCATCGTGGTCCAGGCGCTGAGTTGGCAATGCTTTGGATCGCCTTAGAACACCTGAGTCTTCCTCATGTGGGACTCACGCGGAAGAAGCAAGGCAGGACAAACGTCTGCTTGTGTGTGCCCAGGCGTGTTTATGAAAGATAAATTGCATGGGAAAGGCCACGAAGTCTGTGAAACCACGGATTTTAAATGTAAAAATGTAAAAACCCAAAAAGTCAAAACTGAACATGGACAGTGTGGAAGAGCCGAGACCATTGCAATGAGAGCCTGAAGGGAGCTTGTTGTGTGATCTCACAGCCTTTTGCAGACCATACCAGCACCGCTCTGATGGTTCCACTTGTCACTCTCCATCCTAGGCATCCAGCTCCTTTTGCCCACGGGGCAGCAGCTGCGAGCACAGCCCTGGGGTGCTGCCAGGATGCCCTGGGAGCAGTGGCTGCTGACGGTGCCTTCCCAGTCCCCATGGTCCCACGTGTGCTTGGCAGCTCGGTGTGCACTGGGTCCTGCCAGCGGGGCAGGAATGTGCTGGCTGGTGGAGCTGGGAGCACTGGGAGGCCCAGAGCCTGTCACTAGGGCAATCTCCTCCATGGAGGAAGTCAGCAGAAATCAGCAGTGCTCTGGCAGGAGCATGGTGCTTTTGTTCTCCTCTGCAGTGAAGGACCTTGTGCAATGAAGATAATCATTAAAGAACTCTTATTGCATCCTTAATGCATTCATATTTCATTATATTCTGAGAGTCTGAGGCAGTACTGTGGCATAACATCAAAACAGCCCGCTCTGAAGTATTTTCCTATGGGTTTTACTGATCATAAAATGGAGAGATTTCAGAAGTGTTACACAAACCATTTTTTGCTCTATTCTAGACTTAGCTACCTTACCTGCTATTACAATTTTCTTAGATTCTGTGAGAAAGCAACAGGTGAGAAGGTTTTTTTATGAAAATCCATTCCCACCTTTTTGATTAAACAGCAAATGTTTAATGTCCTCTGTTGCTGCACTAATAAAACTCCTTAAAAACCAAACCCCCAATCCTTATCTGCAGATTGATTTCCTGATGCACAGAGACCCCTTGTATCACAGTTTGCTGTCCTCACCACAGTGATGTCTGTGGTTGGGTGAAGCAGCAGGTCCCCAGTCCGACAGTGGAGCTGCTACTATGAAATAAAAGGTCCTGTCTTTTCTGTTTCTTACTGTCTGCCATCACTTGGCATTGCTCCAGCTGGATGCCACAGGAGGCAGCTACGTTTTCTTCTCCTTCTTCCTAAATGTGGCCATAACCAAAGTGGTGGTGATGGAGACATGTCTGAGGAGGACAAAGGGAGCACAGGGAAGCCTCCAACCTCTCTGCCTAACAGGAGGTGAAGAGTTGCTGGCCAGTTGAACAGTCTTAAAGTCTCCATCAGACTTCAAACTTGCCCCTCTGCTGTAACAAATGGCTATATATACCCTGGGATGGAAATCAAACCCAAGGATGAATGTTGGGGTAGGAGTGGAGAAGCAGAGGTTGACATTGCAGGAAGCAAAGCCTTGATCATCTCTGATCTTTAAGTTTCTTTTGAACATCACTAAAGAGATGAACTATTTATCTCCTGTATAAATCCCTCTTCCTACCTGTAAGTCCCTGGCTGTGTTGAGTTGGCCATCATGGTGATAAGCAGGTGATGCAGCCCTGGCTGCCCCTGGCAGTGGAGTTCCTGCATGTGGTTTCAATCCTACAGGAAAATAATCATTATTGCGAGCATCCCACACACAGGCATACACAGGCATATCACAAGCAGCATGATGTCATGTTCAGTTCCTGCAAACTGTTAGTGTTGCCGTAGATTCTCATATGGTGGACTGCAATAAATTCATTTTTTCTTATTAAAAAGTCAAGGGAATAAAACATGCTTTCTCTGATTAACAAAGAAACCAGATGTTCAGAATAATTATTGAGGCACAAGCAAATTCAAAGCCAAATAAAGCAAGTACGTCTGGATATAGTCTCTTCAAGATCTGTTTTCTCTCCCTTCAGTCTCTCAGCATGAAAAAATAAAAATCTTGCTGAGTGGTAACACAAAAGTTGATGATTAATTGTATAACTTTCTCTCTGGGGCATTTAATTTCTGGGAATCATGTCACACACAGTCCTCACCGGGCTGTAAGAATACCCATATATGCAGTAAAATATAAAGATTTCTCCCTGCATTCAACCCTTCTTATGATCTAAATAATGTCAAGGGCTCAATTGTGCTTCCTTATGCAGAGTTTAAGCACCATATTTGAAGGACATTATTGGCTACATTTTCAACCTGAAAGGCAGAGAGTCGTGAAGGACATGGCAAACGTACTCATGACAACATTGAATGGGCTATAACTTTGAGTGAAGATTTGTTAATTAAGTTTTTGAGACATGCAAGTGTTTGGTGAACAATGTGCTCATTTGTATATGCAAACATGGTAACTGGGCTTCCACAAATAGAGAATTTCTTGAACATATAGTTGTGTATAGGCCTTATAGAACAATTAGTTCTTCTGTTCAGTAATCAACACAAGGCAAGCACTAATTCCTCAGGGTGTTGGTTTGTGCTTTTCACACAATGAAAATATATTCACCTTTCTAAGTCCAGGGGCCTTTCCAGAAAGAAAATTCAGCCGTATTATCAGTTTGGGGGTATACAACTGGTCAGACCTTGATAATGTTTTAGTACATACCTTCCTTGGCAAACCAATTGAGCGTGCACTGCACACTGCAATGCACACAGATGCACATACATTGCACAGCACTGTTGCACAGAAAGGTGCTCATTTTAAACTAGAAATACTTTCTTCTTGTGAGCTTGGTTTTGGTCTGGTTTTGTTTTGTTGGCTTTGCCCCTAAAGGATAAATTAGGAATACAAGTAATTTACAGAAGATGTCCAGGATGTAGACTTCAAAAAGCAGCAAGATTCATTATACCAGTATCTACTGATGTTGAGCATTCACTTCTTAATAATGAAGTCTTCAAATCAAACACTACTGACACAATGACACACTTGAATTTAGTGACTTGACTGAACAGAAGATACGGATCATTTCCTTCATTCTTTTGTCCAGTATATTAACTTTGATCTCTATATATGGGCAATTCTCATTACACTACACTTTTCTTAAATCATGTATATATTTTGGGCTATTCACTCTGTATACCACCAAAAAAGGGGGCTGTTCAGCTGCATATGGATACTTTTACCCTAAAGTAGGTCAGGACAAACTGTGATTTCCTTTGTATATCACAACTGAAATCTTATCACAAATTATTTTTTATTAATCTCAAATACAAAATATATTGCAGCAGAAGTAAAAGCCAAGCTGACATCTTTGATGGATCTCCATTCTTAAATAAAGTACAAAGAGATTTTTGTTTTACAGTTCCATACCCTTTCTCAAGTTGCAGAGATGAACTGAGTTTTCCAAGTTTTGAAAGCGGAAGTAAGTTGCAGGCATATCACTCACAAGCTGGAAGAAAGCTTGACCAAACTGTGGAGTCCCAGTTTTGGGGCACTAAGGATGTGCTTTCTCCTTGTGTGCAGCTTTATACAGTGCTAAAAGCAGCAGCAGTGTCAGTACAGCCATGATTACTCTGCCATACTCGGTAGCACTCCCTGCCTCTATGCTGCGGCTTGTTTTTGGTACACAGAATATTTTAACTGCAGCTAGGCCACCCCAATCTCGGGAGGAAATCTTTCATCCTAGCTGGCTCAGTGTAGAGCAAGTTCTGCAGGAAAGGCATGGACCAGGGATGCCTTGACCAGAGCTGACTACAGGCATGGGTGTGTGTAGAGCTGTTCCTTCCCAGTGTGACCCTTCTGTGTTGTTACTCTTCTCTTGTCTTCAACCTTCTTCCTCATCCAGTCAATTTCTGTATCCAGCCCTTAATTCTGTCACCCAGCTCCCAAGGTGGGAAGACCTGATGTTAACTAGGGCAGCCATGGTTAAGACCACGGGCAAAAGTGTGTAGAGCTGGTAGATCATGCATCGTAGTGAGCAAAACCTTGAGTAAAAGATGCTGAGATGTGCTAGGAACTACCAAACACATGTAAATTGTAGATTTGAAAGGTCTATAGCTTTGCCAAAAGGTCACAGGCTTCATACAAAGCATTTCTGCCTTACCTCAGCAAAAACTCAAGTGATGCTCTTTCAGTTTCCGGAGTTTAAACACTTCGAGAATGTCAGTAACAGCACAATTACGTTTGGATACACTCAAAATAGTTTCCCTCAGACCGAGACTTCTAGGAGTAAAAATGTCCCGGAGTGAGGCAAAGTCCATAGCATGGAAAATTTCAGCTCAACTTTTAAAGTCTGACAAAACTATCTGCAAAAGAAAAGGGTTACCTCTGCCAAGTCATGCATCTGAAATAATTAATCCATGGAAAAACAACCTCAGGAGCTGCTGGATGCCCACGGAAGCACCGCAGTACCCAACACGCTATTCCCCTGGGAAAGTAGGAAGAGATTAGGCGAGCCGCCAGAACCCAGGCAGAACCCGCAGCAGGGTTAACACACCCTTTCCTGTTTCCTCCCTTTTTCCCCGCGGGAGGAGCGGCGCGGGCTCGGGCCGCGGCCAGCAGAGGTCAGCGCGGCCCCGGCGCGGCCCCGGCGCGGCCCCGGCGCGGCCCCGGCGCGGCCCCGGCGCGGCCCCGGCGCGGCCCCGGCGCGGCCCCGGCGCGGCCCCGGCGCGGCCCCGGCGCAGGGAGGGCGATCCGCGGCCGCTCCGCCCGGCGCAGCACCGCTCCCGGGGAGGTGGGCCCGCCTGGGCAGGGAGCTCTCCGTGCCCTCGGGGCCGGGGTGGGGTTAATGCTCTGCCTCCTGTCGAAGGGTCTCTGCGGGTCTCAGCTACAAACCGTGGCAATCTCCGCCATGGGGAGCCTCCAAAATCTTGCCCGAGAAGGGAAGGAGTGAGGTGCAGTAACTTTTGCAGTGTCATCCAGTGGGTTAGTAGGAGAATGTCACACTTTCTGCCCTCACCTTTAGGGAACAGCCCTGTTCTTCTGTGTTGTCTGAGGGATTCAGAAAGCTTCGAGGCGAATTCTCCAATAATGCTACATTTGGCTGATGGTACATCTCCGCCAATTTTAGATAGACAGGCCTCTACTTCAAACATGAATCTGTCACAAATCCAGTGAAATGGCTCTTTTCCTCTTTCCCACCTCTTTCCTCTTTCTTCCTCTTGCTGTTCAGGAATATTCCATTCTTGCTACCTTCCTTTGTTTGGATGGCTGTTTACTGTAAAGTCTCTCACCTCATTCAGATATGTTGCACAAAAGCAGAGGGACACCACCAGTCCCCCGACAATTAATTTAAAAGATACAGAACAATATTCTGGGAAGGTTGTTTTCAACATGAAAGGAACACCCTTGCCCTGAATCGCTTACATTATAAGATATTCCTTCCAATACATGTTAAATTTCAAGTTATTGCTAACCTATCTCTGTTTTGACTTGAGACAAGTTTTGGACTTTAAAGTTTAAGTTAGCCAATCTGATACACCATTTTCACTGTTAAAAGTTTTTTTTGTCCCTAATGTTTTTTTGTTGTTGATTTCTGGGAAAATAGAAAATAATATATATAACTTTCTTTTCTGTTGCAATTTGACTGGGTATTCATTTCGATGTACTCATAAAACAGATCATAAAATAGATACCCGATTATATCAATTGCACCCTCTCAGAGCTGGGCCCTCTTCCTACAGATCTACAGAAGACACTGATTTAAGCTGCAAAAATAGTCTTAAAAAGACGTAATGTGTTAATTTTTCTGTGTTTTTCATATTTTGTGTCCCTAATATAAAAGTTACTAAAAGCGAAGTTGTTTAAATGCAGGCTTTTCATACTCAGGATGAGATCCAGCCCTATAACCTTCAAAGGGCTTGTACAGCTTTTGTATATTGGAGAGAAAATAGAGAAGAAACTTGATCCTGGTCTATAATTGACTGCAGGGGGAGAAAATACGTGAATCCAGCAGGATCTGTAATCAAGTAAAGCGGCAAACTGAGCCTGAGGATTCAGAGGTCAATCCGGAGAAACTAGAAACTAAAGGATGCTTGTAAAATCAGAAGTGCTTGGCTATTGGAAGAGCATATCAAGGGGTGTAGGTGGGAAGCAGGCATTTTTCAAGATGTCTGTTTCTGCTGGGAATCTGCAGGGGACATCATTGTGCAGCTCTGGAGCTGATGGTCAGGACTGTCTGGACTCCGCAGGTTTTCATGGAGGGTGCTGTGACGCCCCACATGGTGGCCCATTGTGGGCCTTTGGATGCCACGTGAGCACGGTCTGTGCCTGTTTTTCCAGCAGAAGCCTGGGTGGGAACCCCCAAAGGTGAACATAGCGAACAGGAAACAAGAAAACATGTGGAATTAATCAGTTCCAGTGAAATGGCATTTTCTCATTAAAATGTGTTCAGTCAGGCCTATGAAGCGGAGAATTGCTGCCCTCCCTAAAATTATATCCTGGTTCTCACACAGCCAGTTTATTCAGGAAATGAAACTGGATGATGTGTTGTCCCAGCTTCCACATGAATTCCTGGTGTTTGTTTACATTTGTGGCAAGCTGGGATGGTTTCTTGACTTCATTAGAAAGCAAGAAGTAGCTCTACAGTTTTCAGTGACCCATGCTCAAATATGCTTTGCAAAAGCTTAGTTGTGAAAATATGAGTAAGATTTTTTGTTGAAGGTAGCAAGTACAATTACACTCTCCAGCAGCTGTATCACTTCTTCAGCAGCTGTATCATTTAAATAAGCTTTTAGCACACTTTCTGCATTCAGAGTTAAATATTCAGGTCAGAGATTTGCCAGTTTGACCCTTACTTCAGTGAAAACAGAGCATATTTGTCTGTTATTAATCCACACACATTTTACTATCAAAATCAGTACGGAAAGCAAGATAAACTGTGTGTGCAAAATAGCTGGATTAATTGTGGTTATATGGTGACTTGGTTAGTGGAAGTGAACCAATTGCTTAAATAAAATACAGCAGTTCAGAAGGAGAATTTCCACAGAAGACCAGAATTTATTTTCCAACAAGTGCAACATATGAAGTAAATTTTAAATAAGGGATCTGCAAACTGCTAAGGAAGAAAATATGACTTTGAAGGATCTGCATGATTCTAAGAGATACGTTTCAAACAGATTTGAATCATGGTTTTTGAACTTATTTTTCTTGCGTATTAAAATCTTCTCCTAGTTTTATGTTAGACTAATGTGAAAGTAATCCATGCCATATTTCTATTCCAAACAGCAGCATAAACCTGAAACTTCACACCCAAGATATCTCATATATCATCGAATCACAGAACTGCTAAGGGAAAGGATCTTGTTGCAGAATATGACTGAGAGGGAATAGAGTTGCCTCTGATGCTGGAGTTGCAGGATGAGGTGGGAGGCAATTATCCCCATATTCCCATTCTGCAGGCAAACCATTTTCCCAGAATGGCCAACTGTGGAAGTCCTGAGGTTACACCTCCTGGATCAGCAGCTCTGTGGGCACAGCTGACTTTGGTTAACAAGGATATGTTGGGGAACTCCTGCAGCAATTTCTTCGGTCTCATTTGTGTGGGAAGGAAAATCTCGTATTTCATGACACCAGCATTCTGTCCTTCATTTGCACAAGCGCAGCATTATCTACCTGACAAGCCATGATCTCCAAAATGGCTTTATGTCCAGGACAGCCTGCTCTGGGTCTTGGGAGCTGCAGAAGTCCAAACTGCACCCTAAGGCCACTTGTGCTTCAGTCTCCCTTGAATGCTCTGGATTGCCTTTCAGACTTGTTCACTCAGCCAGGCAACTGTGGCCTCCATGTGCCAGAGTAGGGGCAAAGTGCACTCCAGATTTGCAGCATTTGTGGGCAAACGAGCACGTGATGCCTTCTCTGCCTTGCTCTGCATCACTGTGTTTTATGCCAGACACAGCTCTGGTGGTTTCAGCATAAATCACTATCACACCTTTATCCACTCTCTCTGCTTTCATGGCTCCCAACTTTTCCCATTTTTGTTTTAGCTAATGCTGGCAAATGTCAGTCCCGTGTGAGTACATTTATGCCTCAATTATATCAAAGTCACCAAAACATCATTAGCATTGTACCGAGCACTTTGTCAATCCTAGGCCTCACTGAGACTGCTGGACATTGAATGTTACTTTGGGGTATTCATCATAGCTGCATTAGTGTCAAACTCATGCAAAGCACGTCAAAGCATGGCCTGTGATTTTGCACAGACCTGTAATAAAGCAATTTCTAATATTTTTCTGCTGTGAGCTCGATTGATACGGTAAAATCTTTCCTGACTGAAAAAGCCCTTGAGAAATTTTCTATGTTTCCAGATAGGCACCTTCAGCACCAGAAGCTGCCTCAGTGCCTGTTGAGCTCAGCAGAAGTGTCAGTGCTGCCTCTGAGCACTGAGCTGTGCAGTCCCATTGAAACTGTGTTTGTTTTCAAATGTCTGTGCTTAGCAGTTGCAGGGCAGTTTGCTTGGAGAAAATAAAACCTAGGAGCTGGCAAATGAAATGTCAGCATCTGAGGTGCTGTTTCTGATAGGACACATCAGTTCTGCTGTATCGGTTGTGCATAACTACAAGCTGGGCTGTTATCTGGAGGGGCAATCTGTTCCTTTAGCTGCGATCCTCACTCTTTAGTGGTGAGCTGACTTGGCTTCTCTTTAAGGTAATTGGCAATATGGCTCCTTTTCATTTTGACCAGAGTTCAAACATCTGTTTCTGACAACTACAGTGAAAGTAAAAACATAATCTTATTCACAACCACAAACTGTGTGTGATGAAAAAGTCACATGAAGTTTTCTCTGCAAGGCATTTAGCCCTGATGTGCTGCTTTAACTGCTAAGCTGCACTTACATATACAGCAAAGAGCAAGCCCTCTTGTCATGCATTTGTGCACAAACATCCCACATTGCCTCCTGTAACAACAGCCACATTATGCTTCCTTGCACAAAACCAGCTGTCAGTTTCGATTTCCTTAATCCTGCTAGATTCCAACTCAGCCAGCTAACAACCATTATCTATGGGAAACCCTTCTGTGAAATAAAGCAATGTCCTTACAGAAATGACATGTCATAAAAATTAGTTTGGTCACCAATCCAACAAAATACTTTGTTTAAGTTTGAAAACTACAGACTGGTGGTATCATGTTCCCTGGTGCTATAGATCTCAGAAATGATGAGCAGGACAGCACAGTAACAGCATGCAGGGCCAGATCCCCGCCTGCCCTAATTATATAACACACTTAAACAGTGCAATTGTGTTTTGCAAGTTGCTGTTATGTAGACAGTGCACACGTATGGCACAATACTCTCCAGCATAATCTTTCCAAACTCCAACAGTGCAAACAAGGAATATGAACCATGAGGATTTTGACAGCATTAGGACGGCTCATTTGAGAGCAGCCTGCTCTTACCAGTGGAAGGGTTAAAGGGGACAACTGTTCCCCTTAAGGACACGGTAAAGGAAGGTTTTGGTGGGCTCCTCTGTGGAAGGCTAAGGAGAAGACAAATAGCAGGTGCACACTACAGAGATTATTCCTGCCTGTGGTGAATGGGAGGCAGAAGGAAACCAGGCCATTTCTCATGACCCTGGACAAAGAATACTGTATGGATCAGATTGATGAGTGAGCATGAGCATCTTCAAGGCAGTGGTCCTCAGCCTTCTTAGCCCACAGTGAGCTCTGCAAGTGCCTTATGCTTCCCCATGCACCTGGGTCACTGGGCAGGGAGGGGGAGGAAGGCTGGGTGCATGCTCAGCCCATAAAGACCATACCTTGTCAGCTGAGAAAGGGAAGCTGTCTCTAACTCAAGTCAAACAGTTTGAATGCAATGGCACTGCCAGGTCCATGAACACATGACACTTTGACAAGAATTGCAGCTTCCCAGCCCACCAACTGGTGAAAGGTGAACATTTTCTCCAGGTTTTTCTGTGCTTTTTAAATTTTTTTTTTTTTTGTGTATGTGTGTGTGTGTGTGTGTGTGTGTGTGCGCGTGTGTGTTTGTATCATAAAAGGTTTGCGGAGTTGCTAACCACAGTCAATTTAAAGCCAGGAGTAAGTGTGCAATATATTAGTAGATTGTCTTAAAAAGAAAATTAATTCAAAGGTGGGATTTTTTAGTTATATTGTATGTATCATCAAAAGTAGTTAAGGAGATGTTTTCCCTCAACAGCAATAAGAGAGAAATCTCTTCTTGTTTGCAATGAAAGCTTAGACATTTATCTGTTTACAAGATTTGGCATTAGGGACGTTCAAAAATAAAATAATGATGTATAATTGGACTCATGAAATACCAAGATCTGCCAATCCATACATAATCTCATAATCCTTTTACATCCTGATCATCAAAGACTGTAAAGTTTTTAGTGTGTTCAAATGTGAATCTCTTCATGACATTTCAAACCACGCACCAGATCTGGTTTTCGGTTCACAAAATAGAGTACAGCCCACAGCTGTGCTGTAACCACACAAAGGAAAACATGTACTTCCTTTTTTGGGAGTAATATCATGCCTTTTTGAAGATAACTTTTATGTGGATAAGGGAGAGGGGCTAGTATCTCTTCCAATAAATGCAGTAACCAGCATTTTATGAGCTTTTCTTCAGTATTTTGCTTTTCTAAATGAAAATTGTGCTTCTTTATTAATAGTTATTTCCAACCTAATTATTTTGGTTCTGTTGAGTTCAAGCAGCTATTTAGAGTGGAAAAAACCCAAAACCGCTGTGGCCTGTTCCCTGTAGGTTGATGGAGACCTCTAGGCAATCAAAATAATCAGAGCACTGTCTCAGGGTCAGCCTGATCCCTGCAGAGATCCCTGCAGAGATCTCTGCAGAGGCTGTAGCTGAGCTTTTCACATAATGTTTGAAAGTTGTGCATGTTTTATGAAAAAGGTGACAAGCACAAGCATGCAAGAATCCAAACCATGCCAGAAGGCTGTTTTAACAGAATAGCAGTGCAAACCTGTTTTCAAAACTCAGTATTAAATCACACGTAGCAACTGTATTTTCGGAAACAGGAAAGAAAAAAAAAAAAGAAACTCCACACCCAAAAAAGTTCCCCAAAGCATTGTTTCTAGACTGAGAACAAACAACGAAAGGATGGTCTCATGCTAAAACGGTCAGAGAAAAGCTAGGGGTACAAATCTGTTTCTATTAGAGACCTCCAGTGTGGTCTTATGGTAAAATCTGTGCTTATATTTCTTTCTTCTTCTACTGAAGGGAGACAGCAATACACCCTCTCTGGACCCCTTTATCTGTCTGGTCGATTTAGACTTAAGTGCTTAGTGGCAGACACTCTTTCTCAGTGGCAGAGCAGTGTCCTGCACAATGAAACCCTAATCTCTGCCAAAGCCCAGTGATGCAGTGATAGCAGTAGTAAGAATGAAGCAGAAAGTGCAGCATTTAAAGGCAGCAGGAGGACATGGCTAGGCAAGATCACCTCAGACTAAACCTTTCTGAATGAGTAATTACAGAGTGATGATGGGTGAGCAGTGTACATAGTCTGATTATTTTCAAAGCAGAGATGGCTTTAGAAATCCCACTGCTTATGGGCATTGGCAAGGCTCCTGCATCCACTCTGATGGATGAAAGATTTCAAATTTCTATACATGGTTCTTAAAACTTCAGTGTGTGCATGCCTTATGACAGAAAGTCTGTGAGAGTTGTTGAATTTTCAGTTGAACACTTGAATGCCAAGAAACAGCAGCAGAACTGTAATCCAGGCCCTGTCCTGTGTGCTGTGGTAGTGTCTGAGCACCATTCTTTTGTGGTATAGCCCCTCCCTCGTTTAGTGCAGATGTTGGATAGTGGTTGAGTAGTGCTAATTACAGCTGCTGCCACGGGAAAGATTTTGTAAAGAGTGTATTTACTGCCACTCCATGCTAGGGTCAAGCCTACCACAATTCAGAAATAAAGGCCTTCCCTGTTAGGAAGTTTAGGGAAAGGGACACAGACCTAGGAACCCTGATTATTTTGGAGAACTGTTCTATTAAAAGGCCAGGTGTGAAGGGGAAGGCAGTGCCGAATGCGAACGAGGGTGAGGAGCTCTGGTGGCTGGAGATACCCTGTGGGTAAAGAAGACTGCTGGGAGACTGAGCCAAAAGGGCCTGGTTCCACCATCCCATCAGACCCCCCCATCACTTCTGAAAGCTTGCAGTGGGCAGGACAAGAGGTGCAGGACAGAAGAGATCGCCTCATGGTAAAGGTGGCTTAAATATTGCCCTGGAGAACTGGGTTTTGTCCATGATCATGCCACAGCATTTTAATTGCTAGGAAAATCACTTCAAACGTGTGGAAACTCTCTGTAGGTTCCTCTTTCCCTCTGTTTCCTGAGACATCTATGTCTGATTTGCAGGAGGCTGTAGAAGACGCAGTGGCAGCTTAAGGCAGTGGAGCTGCCATTGTGTCTGTGTGTCACTGTCCCCAGCCACCCCACTGTGCTGTGGTGCCCCAGCCATGAGATCAGTCCCTTTCGCATGGTGTGTCGGGGTGAGTGACTGAGCTCCTGTGTGTTGAGATGAAGGTGTGAGCACCACAGGAGCAAATGAGGGAGCCTGCGATCAGAGCAGCACTGGGACACCGCACTGGGGACACCTCTGTACCACAGGGACATAGTTGTCAACAGTGATGTGACACAGCCATTCATTCAACAAGCCTGGTCCTTCCTCTGCACTGAATGGGCACAGGGACCCTGCAGGGATCAGTCACTTCAGTGTTCTCGTAACATGTGTCTGGCACAGAGACCAGTGACTCTGCCTTCTGGGTGCTTTTCTGTGCCATTTGGTTATTTATAACCTTGTCCATAATAAAATACAAGCTGATTTTCTGGTGTGAGAATTATCACTGCTTCAGGGACATTTTAGGGTCGTGCAATGTAAAGAAGTGCCTTAGTCCCATGCAGAGTGCACTGGATTGATGTTCAGAGAGTGCAGGCTCTCGCTCACATTTCTGTGGTCAGATTATGTCTCTACCACCTCTCTGTACATCTGCTTTCCCATATGGAAAGCATTGTAACAGTCTTGAAATTACTTGGTTTGTGGTTGCAGGGCCTGTTTTAATGACATGTGTTAAAATACCTGTCAATTCCTGCTCATGTCCCAAAGGACTTGGCCAGATTGGATTTCCATAGTAACAAGCTGAAAAAGCTGAAAGTAGATCTACAGAGATGGAACACTGCAAAAGCCCTAGAAGCTCAGTGGCTTATTCTATTCAAGAAACACTCTGTTTTCTTGCAAAACCAAGCAATAGTACTGTGCAATTTGGACAAAGGATTCTTATAGCTAATCCAACTCAGAACAAGTGCAACTAGAAAATATAAAGGTTGGTTTTGCTTTTTTTTTTGCCCACCTAAGACTCTTGCGTTGAAAGGTTTGTCTAAATACTAAAAGAGCAAGAATGTCATGAACAGTAATAAAGAAGCTTAATTTCATGGAATCAGAATACAGCACTGTGGGTAAGAACAATGTTAGGCAGATAGCTGTTGATTTTTCTTGTGAGTTTAAGCACCTTCAAAGCCCTGAATGGGCTGGTCAGGAGCCAAAACAAATGACACTGTATGACAAGTGAGGAGAGCAAAAGTAGCCAGGGGTGTGAGACTGATCTGCTTTGCTTCTGCTGACAGAGTGGAAAGATCTGTTTTATGAAGTGTTCTAATTATGACTTGGTTTATTTTTCCCTCTTCGTTTAAGGCAGAGGTGTGTCCTTCATCTCCCTTGACATCCGTGTGGCAGTCTTACTCACCGCCCAAGTGCACTCCAGCCTCCCCGTGATGGAACTTCTGCTCACTGGGGTCAGCGTCATCTGCAAAAGCGCAGCCTCTTGCTTGAGGGAGCATAGGGAATTTAGCATTATCCAAATCCTGCAAACAAAGAAGCTGAATTTTAAGCAAGCATTTCCTGTACAGACTTCTGATATTTCTTTCCTTTGTGCTTGCATTTCTCTAGAAGTATTGCATGTGGCCACAGAAAAAATTGCCCCTAGTTATTTTGCAACACAAACCGTCTGGAAAGTTACATGTGTAAGATAACTTGAAAGTTTTGCACTTGAGAGCACCTAATCAGACCTAGCTCTCTTTTACACTTGTAAGTCTCAACAGGAAACTTTACATATATTAATTCACTCTGTGATGATTTCACATCCATTAATTTTTCTTTTATTTTTTAACTTCATGGCTTAAAAAAGGGTAAGGATTTCCTACAGAGGTGATTGGTGTAAAAGGAGAATAGCAACCGCAGGAAGGTATTTTGCTGATTGTAGTAGAAAAGCAAACAAGAAAGACAACATATAGAAACATCCTATACTGAAGACGGATGACTGTGAATGGAAGAAGGAGTGGCATCTGGGAAGTAAAGTTAGTATCTTCTTGCTGTGATCTTTTTCCCATAAAACTGCAGTTTCTCAGGGTCTTCACTGTACAGATGTTTGCATCAGTGTTTCTCAGATTTCTTGGCTTGGATTAGACTCATATTAGGGGTGATTGGTCTGAGCTAGTTTTAAAAATCTGTCTCTAAAAGCAATTCAAATGAAGAAAAAGCTATTTTCTTAAATTGTATAAGTGGCAGGAGTTTGTTTCCTAGTTGCTTTAATTGACTCCAGAAACTGGCCATCAGAACACTGCCGTTGTTCTCACTGACAAGCTTCTGCCACTGAACAGCTTTCTGATGAATTTCAGAAAATCTTGAAAAACCTGACAGAAAGACAGAGTCTTTGGAGTATCCAAGCTTTTTAAATGGGTGCTCAAATAGGTATTTTTGTATAACATAAAAAACCTGTAGGTTGTTAAAGGGCATGTATTTATTTTATCCAGCTTCTTTGAGAGTGATACAGTAGTTGTGCTCTCTTTGAAGGAGAATGTGTTCCAGGAGCTCTCTAAGCTAATGGGAAACAGACACTGGACCGGATATTAGATGCACTGAGGTCTACTCTTGGTTGCACTGTGGCTCAATGACCTGTTGCAAAATTTGTAACCTTTCATTTTTGCCTCCTTTTCTCATCTTATCTTCTGTTTGTCTTTAGATTATTTTAGCCTTGTCCTGTCTCTGTACCGTAGATACCACAAAGGTCCGGGCTTGCCCAGGGTTTTGAGTAGTAACAAAACACAGAGATTAACTAACCACTGTGGCTAGTTGGAGACTATACATTTTGTTTAAACAGGAACTGACACACATTTAAGTTTAACAGGAGATTCCTGTTCTGACCAAGTTTCCTGTGAATTCTCCCTTATGCTGCACTCCTATATGCCAGGAGCCTCCCCAGGGAAAGCACTTTCCCCAGACGGCTGCTTCTTTTTTGGGGTTTCCACATGCAGCAATGGTATGTGAGGTATTACATATTTCAGTCCCTGGAGCTGTTGGGATCTAACTTGGGGAGTCTATATGTTCACACAGCAAGGATCAATCTCAGCTGTTTTCATTCTCCTAACTCTGCTTTTGTTGCAATTGTGCAGTGAATCCATGGGACGTTAGGGGTCTGGAGGCTGAAAAAGGTCCCCCACTCATGTGTGATCCCAGCTGCTCCTGGTGTGCAGACCCTGGTCACCATGTGGCCACTCTTCCTGTGGCACAGGCTTTCAGTTCACTTTAACGCACATTCCCACCCCTTGGTAATCATCGGAAAGCTCGTATTTTTTATCCACTAATCTGGGAATTTACACACGTGAGTGTAGTTAAGTAAGAGGAGCTGGCAAGCTGCTTTGTGGGGTTTGTGGGGAGAGGTTCAGAGGAGTGTGGCTCCTGGCTGGTGCTGCCTGCAGTGATGAGGGTGGGGCAGCAGCAGAGCTGAGCTCTTGTGGTCCCTCCTGTCTCCTGCAGTGCCATGCAGCTGCACATCCAGTCCTGAAAGCTGTGCATGTGCTCCTGTCAGAGGTTTAGCTATTATTTAGCTACATTCTTAGCTGTTTCCTCAGCTTTGACCCTATCAGGCAGGCTGGGAACCACCTGAGCCAGGGCTGAGGACAGCTCAGAAACCTTCCCTAAGCTGCTCTTTTGGGGCTCAATGCCATTCCCCTGCCATTTGCTGGCCACTCCCACTGTTCAGCCCCAGAAATTTATTTCTGGTTTATGAAAGCAGGCTCCAGAAATTCACAAGAGCAACTTAAAAGCCATAAGATTATACCAAGTTATAAAACATGGGATTTTTAATAAGCTTTTGGGGGTTTAGCTTTTGCCTTGGAACTATGAAGACCAAATATTTATTTTATCTTAAATATATGCTATGGTTCCCACATAATCATACACAGACACAGGCCAGGCACTAGAAAGCAGATGTGGGAACAACCAGAAATTGAGGGCAGTACAATTAACGCCAGCCACCAGGGTCCCTTTCCTGTAACAGTTATCGTGTTGATGAGGCTGTAGTCTTACAAAGGTGACATAGTGACAGAAGCAGATCACACATGCAGATGATTGACTAGCTGTGTGGGTCAGTCCAGGCAATATGTGCTTTCATAATGGAGTCTTAGAATTCTTTAAGTTGGAAAAGACCTTTAAGATCATCGATGCCAGCCTTTAACCCAGCCCTGTGAAGTCCACGACTAAATCATGTCCCATATCCCCACATCTACATGTCTCTTAAATACCTCCAGGGATGGTGACTCATCCACTTCACTGGGCAGCCTGTTCCAGTGCTTCATAATATGAAAAAAGGCAGAATTGCTGTGGGAAAGCCGAAGAACATAGAAGGAAAAGCACACCACTGGAATAGACTCAGGGAAATAGTGGATAATCACTAAGCATCAGCTCCCAGGATGATGTTATTCCAAGCTCCATGAAACTATGACTCCAGGAACTTTAAAACAAACATTGACCATTACAAGATTCATGATAAAGTCATGAGAGTTGGCTACATTTTCAGCCCCCATCCCCTCTGGTGTGCCTCTGGTGTCAGGGTCTCCAGTGTGTGTGTGAGGGAATGTGCCTGTGATTTCTGCAGAAGGGCTGGTGTGCTCAGTGGGTTTCCCAGGGACTCGTAGCTCCTTCCTTGGGTCAGCTTGCCTTGGAGGAGCAGTGCAGAAGGATGAACCTCTCTGTAGCACCCTGATCTCCTCAGGTCTTTGACTTTCCTGCTAATGGAAGTGCACTGTAGGATGTGACGTGTTATCTTGCATGATTGTAATGACAGAGAACATGGCAGGACTCATAATTCCATCATAACCTTCGCTGAGCCAAGCCAGTGGGGTGGCCCTCTTTTCAAGGGCTGAAGGCAATGATGAAGAGTCTCTGCACATTCCCAAATGATCGCGATTTTGCTGGAACCGTGGAGAAGGGCAAATGGGTCCAATTAGGATGCACCACTGCTATAGAAGTCCAGAGGTTATGAGGTGTGAGTCACAGCAGACTTAGGGTTTGAGCAGTGTGGGGGAGGGAGGTGGATAAAACACACCTTGGAGCTGGCAGTTTGAAGAAGCTAACCAAATCTGCAGCTCATGCTACTGCATCTCGCAGTCTGCTTCCTCCTGAGGCTTTGGCATTGTTTCTCATTTGAAAATGTTTATGCATCAACACTTTGTGTTATGCCTCAGTCAAATGAAAGGATTGCGTGTCTTGCTCCTGTCCCTGGGGTGTGAAGCTACAGGTTTTTAAATGTTGTCCATCCTATTCCTTGCAGAGAGATGTACGCTGCCTTCATTTAATGAGATTTTGAGTCTCTTGTGAGCTCTGGCAGGGGAAGCTTGCTGACAGTGTTTGTCTCTTCGGGGCAAAAATATCAGCAATATTACAGACCTCACAAGATCTTGGCTGTGTTGCTACATTTTTCCTATTACACTCAGGGCTAATATAGTGGGCAATTTCTCTTTAAAAAGTCCATGGATATTTCTAAAGTGAGAAAACAGTGGAGGCACGTACAGAGAAAACGAGCTGTACTGGAGCTTTAGTGGTGCCAGGCAGGGGCAGATATTGAAGTTCATCTTGGTGGCAAAGAGCACAGCAACCCAAAATGGTGGTTTCTGGGAGGGGGGTCACAAGGCAACTGCATGAATGAAGTGGAACAGGAAGTGTCAAATGAACTCAAATGAGAAAGAGCAAAATGGAGGAAGAGGACAAATATGGAGACAGAGCCAAATAAATGTGGAATACATAGAAATGCCATTAAGGGACACTGAAAAAAAGTACAAGGGCTCAGATATAAGATTCAGGTCCCCATTTTCATGTTGGCTGCCTTCAGTTACCTGTTTTCCAAGGTCTCTATCTGCAACAGGGGAGGTCTAGGCAGTTATCACAGATCAAACATTTTACCACCAAATGGCTCATTTCATCTCAGGGAAGGGCAGTGGTACTTTGGAGCAAATTTCAAAGCTGCTCAGCCAGTTGCTCAGCCTCTTCCACATGAAAGAGCTCTGCTTTATGAGGCTCGGTAACTTGAAATCACTCTCAGTCAGGCTGCAGGACTGTGATGTGTAATTGTTACTGACCTCTGGAAAATGCTCAGTTTTCAGGTACAGCAGTACAGGGTGTTATGAGCCGACTTGCTGTTGCCTCGTAGCTCAGCCTCTATCAGGTAGGGAATACAAACCTCAGGAAAAGCACGGCTCCTGCCTTTCTTTACTGAGAAACAGAGTAGGAATGAACTCTTTTTTACCTGGAGTAGTTTCACCATAATGCATTATTTTTATGGTAATTATATATTAACGAAACACATGCACGCACACACATACATTTGCTATATGGTATATAATGTAGTATGTATGTATAAATTGTATCTGTGGATTTCAGGGGAGACCTCGATCTCTACAGCTGCCTGAAAGGAGGTTGTAGCAAGGTGATGACCCTTTTCTCTCAGGCAGCAAGTGCCAGGGGAGGTTCAGACTGGACAGAATCAGAAAGATTTTTCTCTTTCTAAAGAAAGAAGAAAGAGTGGTGAGGCATTGGAATGGTCTGTCCAGAAAAATGCTGGAGTCACCATCCCTTCTAGAAATGACAGGACATAAGGCACTTAGTGCTGTGGTTGAGTTGACAAGGTGCTTATCAGTCAAAGGTTGCACTCAATGATCTTGGAGGTCTTTTCCAACCTTAATGTTTCTGTGATTCTATGATTTGTATGTATTACACATGAGAAATCTTGAGCTTTTAAGTTCATTGTGAATTCTGTTTACCCTTTTGATAGTAGGGAACATGACTTTCTGATGAAAACGGAAAACAGAAATATGCGAAAGGTACCAACACATTTAAGTGTTGATCTTTTCAGCTTCTGGGGACCCAAGAGATAAAAGATTCTGTTTGACTGCAAAAGCATCTCTGAGTGGTTCTGAGCAATGCTTACAGCAGAGGAGGTTTGCTTAACAGAATATAAAATGAGGATGAGTGTAGAAAGAAATTTGTGTAGAGTCTGTGGTTTGTAGTTTGTCACAAATAAAGAACATGGCAGGACTTGATGCATATGGGAAAGAGCTACTAGTACAGATAAGGCATCTCCTCTGTACTGTCACTTCTGGGAAAAGTAGGAATCTCTGAAGTTGCTTTCTTGTCACACATGGCATATTGCTCTGTCTCAAGGGCATAACAAGTCAAGAGACAGGAACATCTTTATCCTCAAATGTAAGAGAGCATCTTGTAGTGCGAAGTATGCAGCCAGGCAGAGATCACTTGATATAATTTGACACAAGAAATAACACAGAAACAGAAACCATATTTGCAAAAAGCCTATGGTATTTCCATTCATAAGGAGTATTAATCACAGACACAGTCCGCTGACAAGTCAAAACTAAATAGCAATCAGTTGAAGTCCTAGTCAAACAAGTCCAAAGAAACACAGTTGTCAGTACTGTCAGGAGATAGACCAGTTTCTCAAGTATGAGGAGTGTCCCCAGGGAGGGCAGACCACAGGGCAACCACACTGGCTGCTGACTTGCAGAGAAGCAGGAAGCCTCTGCCTGCCCCCTAAGACTGCTCTGCCTTCCTGAAGGAGCTTTCTCCCTCAGTGGAGGGACACTGATCATGGCAAAGACACTCACTGCCAAGTGGTAAAGCTTTATGGGCAAAACCTTCTTGCCAGCATCCAGAAAACCCTGAGAACAAAGCAGAAGTGCACAGAATAAAGGGATGCCCACTCCTAGTGGGAGTTTGAAAAGTTACCTATGATAGAAGAGGAACACGCTGCAGGAGTTGCTCAAGTTTAAAATTTGTGCCCTAAATTGTAAGCCGGGTGGAAATTTTTTTTCAGGCACGGCTGTAGTTAAGAACAGTAGTCAGAATTTCCTGAAGTGCTAGCCCCCAGGGCAGCCCAAGCCCCTGTAGCGTGCCGAGGCAGCGGTGCTGGGCACGCTCCAGTGCCGCTGTGCCCAGCTCAGAGTCACAGCACAGTCCGTGTGACCCAGCCCTGCGCTGTGCTTGGGTGGGCTCAGCACCCACACTTAGAGGGGTTTGCCCTGCGGTCTGCCTCCTGGCTCTGCCAGGATGTGACTGCACTTTTGCACTGTTTTACACAGCTGAATGCTGCCCGGTGGCATTTGCTATAAGTCATAAAAAAAACCCAAAAACCAAGCTTTTGGAATTAAAAAATCATATTATTTGGGGCATGATCACATTGAAGTTATTTCTCCAGACAGACATAACCTGGAATGCAGTATTCTGCTTATTATGTGGGGTTATATATGCATTCAGAGTTTGTCCCGTTCTCATTCTAAAAGAGCACAGAGGTTGACCAGAGAAGTAACTGTCCTCTCAAGCCAGAGTCAAGTCAGGCCTCTGATAGTCAGCATATTTTAGATTTTAAGTGCTCCACTGTAAATCTTCCAAGCCTAAACAGAAGCTGAGAAACCACATAACAAATAATGAAATATTAATGCACATTATGTATTTTCTTCAGAGAAAGAAGATCTTATAAAATCATGCTAATAGTTCAGTTATATTGGGTTTTGGCTTAACACATGCCCTTTAATGGCCAGATGTAACTACCATAATGCCATCTTCTGTTCATTTATTTTTCAGAATAAAATAATAGCAAAGCACAGCACAGATGGTCCAACGTCATCTGATGCATTTAATCCCAGGCAAAAATCCAGGAGGCCATTTAGGAAACAACGGACAAGCTTCGTTCACATTATAGATCTTTGAAGATGTGAAAATATCTAGTTGAGTGGTGTACTTTAAAATTTTTAATAATAGAAAAATTGATTTAAAAGAAAAAATCTTTAATCTGGAGAAACTCGAGTACTATATTTGGATCAAAATTAGAAACCAGACCTAGCTCTGAGTAACACATTATCCCACCTGTCCATTAAAATACCTCTGTAAGCAAGGAAGTGTAAATAAGAGATCCAGCATCTATCCAAATAAGGATTTTTTTCTTTGTTGAGCTATGAATTTTGTAGCATGGGGAAAATTAATCAGATTTCATATGAATATTATACAGCTCTATTGGCAAGACAGTTCCAACAATGAAGCCATCCATACTTTCAAAATTAAGTAATAGAAAGGAAAAGGGGGCTGTCCTGTTGGGATTCCAGTCAACCTTCTGAACATGACATTGCATATCAGAAGAAAAATGCTTCCTTGCAGCTCACACCCCAGAGATGGCTCTGAGGCAGGTGGTGGCACAGGGCTGTGCAGCGTTGAAGAGGACTGTTGGGGATGCAGGAATGATGTACAGCACTGTGGTCAGCAGAGACAAGACAGCCAAGTTCCTGTGTAAAGCAAACAGAAAACTCATCCTGTTCCCCTTGCCTCTCTGCAACTGCTTCCTATTTTTAAACTGGGTTTTGTTGCTGACTATAAAACAATGTAGTAATAACCTGAAATGACAAAATTCCTCACCTGATGGGTATGTTCAGGCTTTGTAAAGCTGCTTAGGTCCTGAATTCCTTCTGATACGGACAGAGTGAGGTGCCTGAATGCCTCTGACCAGAACCCAAAGTTTTCTCTTGCTCTTTTCATGGTCCGTTTTCTCTGGCTACCGCAGGCAATCTCCTCGTGTACCCCAAGAGAGCGGTTTGGACATGATGGCAAGAGCTTTTGGCTCATTCCAGATGGGCTGACCTCGTGGGCACAGTAGGAGGTGCCTCATCACCAATCCCCCAGAGCCACTGTGTGTTGCCCCCAGGAGAGGTCTGCCTGTGGGGGGACGCTGCACCTGGACACGTGGGTGTCTCTGTTGTGTTTGCAGTGAGCACCTCTTGCCTGTTAGGGGTGATGCAGGATTGGCAGCAGTGCTTGGTGCTTGCTGACTGTGAGGCAGCTGCCTGTGCACTCACGGCACAGGTTTTAAACATAACACCCTTTCCTCAAATTTTGAGTTATCCTTATTTTGCTGATTGTTGTTGTTGTGAATCCTAGCCAGTTATTTGCTCTTTGTGTACAGTTTGTTTTGGTCATCTCCTAGGCCCTGTGATATAACAGCTTGTCACATGAAATGTAAATGTAATAATGCAGCTGTAGCTGTGAATTAGGGAAATTAGCGAGAAACCAGTTCTCTCTTACACTGTGCTTCGCTTGAAATCCAACCTGCATTGAGCAAGGCTTTTCTGAGGAGCCCATATGCAATTGCTCCTTCCCATCATGGAAGGTGGCAGTGTGGTGTCCAGTCAGGCATTTTCATGCACAGAAACCTTGCACAGCTCTGCTTGTCCCCTCTCCCAGGAGGGAAGGCTGGTGCCATCCCTGCTGGTTGCTTTTGTTTGCTTAGCTTGGTCTCTGGGCGGTATTCCCTCTGCTAATTCCAGCTGAAGTCACCTCCTGAGCTGACAAAGCTGGCCAGTGAACTGCCCTGCCCAGACTGCTGTCATTGCTCATTCCTCTTGCCAGAAAAATACTTCTTTTTTTTTTTTTATTTTTAATTTTCAGATTTGGCCAACCAATAAGTAAAAACTTTGTCTCCCAAGCAGAGGTGAGGTCATGCAGATACTGAGCAGAGCTGCGAGTCTGAATGAGCCAGTTATGTCAGCCAGTTAATAACTTCACTGTTGTCATTTATTTGTCATTCATCCAGAAGAATCCAAAAGTGCTTTGCATTCTTTATAATCAGATTGCAAGCTCTTCTTGCTTCACACCCCACTGAGAGCCTGCCACCCCTTGGGAGCAGTGCAGAGCTCCTCGGTGGTGCCTTGCCACTCCGCTCTGAGGCAGAGACTGAGGGGGGCTGCCCTGGCTCTGCCCAGGTGACCGCTTGGAAACTGTCCTGCAGCCTTGAGATAAAGCTTCCCAGCAGTACAGAGCGCTGTGGCAATGGACCATGGTGTCAGGGCCACCACAACTACGGGACAGAGCCCTCTGAGACTGCCAGGGACCCTGACTGCCACTGCCTGGGCTTCTCAGTAACGTGGGCAGTGCTTAGGGACTTGGCTGTTTCTCAGTGGTATTATGAAAAACATTACATAGAAATTCAACACCCAGCATCCCTTCATTCTCTTGGTAAATAGGGAAGGTATCACAGGCTGGGATGTCTCGGAAGTAGTTTGTACAGAGGAATTAATTTGGCTTTGTGTGGTGCTCTGAGAAAGACTCAGAAAGAAACAGAGCACGCCCTGCCATGGCACACATTACTTCTCTGCACTGAGAGAAGTTGCATGAGTGAGTACATGGTACAGTAACCTGCCAACTCAAATCCCATGGCGTAGCTGTTCAATTAATTTTGTGTCCTTCCCTTCTGGCACATCTGCGCCAGGAATGGGCTGCAATATTTTCAGATGTGTTGGCAGTCCAAGCCCATGCTTCTTTTCGACATTCGACTAAATACAGTCTTTTCTATGACACACTTTTTGGGGTTTCATTGGTTTTTTTCCTCACTCCAAATCTCTTACTTAGTGAAAAAGTAGTGAACTCTTGTCTGAAGTTTTCATGCTGCTTGTTGTTTCCATGTGAGCAGGGAAATTGTTCAGTACAGCTTGTGGGGCATTTGTGTGTGAGGGCTTGTGCTCCTTGGAGCTTTCTGAGGTCTGGGGGAAAAAGGATGCTAAGGGGAGGAAGAGGAACATGCTATTTCCTCCTGCATTCTGAGGTCAGGCTGACCATTTTGGAACAGCTTCCCATCCAGCAACATGCCTTCTTTGACACGGTCGCTGACCCATCTTTGCTTTTCTCATGTCCTCACACATGTTCCAGCTCACCACTACTTTTTTCCCGCCTCCTTGTCCCTGGGAAACTCTCTGATGCTCCAGCACCCACTCCTGCTCTCTCAAGTTTTCTTGCAATCCTCTCATCAAGGCACCCATCCTGTCACTGCCTCCAAAAGCAGTTTCAATCACACGGCTGTGAACTCCTCAGTCTGAAATTCCTAAATACTTTGACAGTTGAAATTCCAACCTCAACCACCCCCCCCTCCATTATATGAAGAGTAACTTGCAAGTGTAAATGCCCCTAGACAACAGATCTCAGATGTGTGAACTGCCTGTGTTTCTGCAGTTCATGGAAGGCAAGTCAAAAGTCCTCTCTAATCTAGGACAAAATATCCAGAAGGCTTCAAACCAAGTTTGGAAACCATCTGCTCACACTTTTGCTAATGACTCCTTCCTGAAGGAAGGCCTTTATTAACTAGGGGAGTTGGTGAAATAACTGATGCCTAAGGAACTACAATTACCCTAGGTCTCTTTTTTTCTCTTTTCACTTTGTGTGCTAATGGAAGAGCTCTAGATATATATTTTGCTGTTCTCTCTCTCTCTCTCTGAATGTGAAAATGTGAATACAGACATTTTTTGGCTGGCACAAAATTATTTGTCTTGGAAAATGAATCTCATATTCCTCTTAGGTTTTACAGCCTGGACTCTTCTGCCACACTGTATTTCCTGTGCAGCCTTACCCTCTTGCCTGAAGGAAAATGAGTTGGTGTGATGGGATCACAGTTGCAATGGAGATAGGAGATGATCTATGATATAACAGACATTTTCCATGGTAGAAATACATTTGATCAAAGCTCTTCTCCACGAAAATGTATCTTCAAAAGGACACTTAGAGATTTATAACTAATGTAATTAATCCCATGGGTCCTGTTTCCATTTCTGAAAGCAGCTGGGAAAGAATGAGTGTTATGTCGAGGTTCTTCACTGGGTTAGTAAATACTTGGGGTAAAATAGCTGATGCTCAAGGAAGTGTAGGATTAGGAAGAATTTTGGTAAAGAAGAAAACGTATAGATTCCTCCTATTGCTACAGTCTCCACTGCTTAATTTCCATTTCCTGCTCCTTTGCTGCCAATCTCTAGCACAAGAGCAGACAGACTGAGACACTGATGCCCGCACGCCTGAGAGGAATCCACGTCAGCCCTGTCCTCTGGCTTCCACCACCACCACCCATCTGTCTCAGCCAGGTAACATGCCATTCCACTTCTCTCCATTAATTGTGCTGAAAAGAGGAATACAGCTATTGCTGGGCTCACAGTATCTGTCGTTTCCCTCTAGCTCAGTGTATTTATTGTGGTTTAACCTGAAGGGAGAATGCCCAACCTCAGCAGACATTTCAGCTGCGCTGTCTTGTAGGGTTTTGGTTTGTCTCTACAGAGCAACTGCTTGAAATCGCAGCTATTTCCCGAACCTGCTGCTAAAAGCCACCTCAGGTGACCACCTAGGACGGTGGTCAGCTCTCTGAGATGTGCTGTCTACATCCCGTACACCCCATGGCTGTTCCTCCTTGCCAAAGGGTGGCAAGCAATGGCTCAGCAGCTTGTTGCAAGCAGGGTACCCTGAAGGTTGGTCCTGGGACCATTATTGTTCAATGTCTTTATCAGTGACCTGGGAAATGATACTGAGCATATCCTCTGCAAACTGGAGATGACACTGGTCCTGGAGTGTGGCTGAAATACCGAGAGACAGAACTTCACCTAGATAAAGGTTTCACTGGGTACACTGCAGCCTTGTGAATTCAGCAAGGAGAAGCACAGAATTCTGGAGCTGGGGTGGAATTCTCTGATATGTCAGTACAGGATGGGCAGTGACAGGCTGGACAGCATGTTAGGGTGAACACTAGAGTCAGTAGTAGCCAGATGTGCTCCTGTCATGGATAGGGCAAGTTGGGCCTTTTGTTCAAGGAGGATGTAGAAAAACTGGAGAAAACCCAGTGGATGTCTCCAAGATCTTGGAATCTGAAGTGCAGAATCTGTAAAGCGGGGCTGAGGGAACTGGGCTTGTTTAATCTGATGAAAAGGAGGTGAAGAACTTACCTTGTAGCAGCCTACAAATTCTTAAAAGGCAATTAATAAGATGATGAATCCAAGGAAGTTAATAAAACTATGAATCAACATTATTCCTAGCTATTACAGATGATAAAACAAAGGGCAAGGGCAACAACCTGTAGCACAGATTGTCCAGGATGGGCATTAGGAAAAGCACTTTCACCAGGAGGTTTGTGCCACACTAAAGCAGGTTACCTGGGAAGGTTTTCAATCACCACCCTTGAAGGTTTCCACAGCCTCGATAGATAAAGCTGCAGTTGACCTGATCTCATGCTGGTGATAGGCCCCTCTGAGACGGAGATCAGACTAGAGACCTGCCCACAGGTCTGACTGACATTTTTATGGCTCTTTTATTCCTTCACAAAATCAGGTTTGGAGGCAAAAGTCTATTTGCCCATACACATGTATGGGAGAAGTCTCTGGGCTTCTCCCTGCCCCCACCTATAGCAGCGTCCCCTTCTCCTGCACTGGACCAGCACCACCTGATATTCATTTGACAATGTACCAGATAGGGTCTTTGATTAACTCTGGGTCAGAATCAGTTTGGTGACAATCACGAGTCGCACCCAGAATTTGCTACCTACAAAGTTTTCTCCTGGCTTTCTCTAAGGTCACTTATGCATCCTTGCCTAGTGGAAATTGGTAGTTTATTTCTCTTAGTTCCTGTCTCAGACCTGGCTTTTCAAACTGAGTTTGAACTTCATGTGATCAGTCTAAGATAATAGCTGCTGCTGCAGGTGTAGCAATCTCCAAGCTGCCTGAAGCACAGGGGAGAAGTTTCACGTGAATGTGGTTTGGTGCAGGAAAATGTTGAAGACTCCTTGTTCCATCTGCTCTGTAGTTAATATGTTGTTGGTGTATGATGAAAGCACAAAAGAGCAACATCACTCTAAAATACTCCCAAAAATGAGACCCGTATGTCCATTGACTTTTCCTTCTTAATATTTCCAAGATGCTTTTAACTACAGGAAACCACCTGTGTCTATCCATTATCAGAAAATCTGCTTGTGATAGTGCCCTTTCACTGGGCTTTAATATGTGAAAAGGGCATTCTGATTTTTTTTTTTTAATTTAAATAGATAATGCTTCAAACCTCTCCTCCAGATGACCTGCAGACCCTGCAGCCTTGGCAGATTTCCTCATGTAATTTGCTAAGAGTGGTATTTACCTGCACTGCTGATAAAAGCCCCACTTCCAAACTGTTGTTAGTTAGCCTTTAAATCCCTGCCAAGACCTGCTATTGAAAGACTGCCTTTCTGTGACCTCTCTCTTGGCATACCCAAGAGTAATGAATAAGAAAGTGTTTTACTTCAGCTGCTAGAACCCATGAACTGCACTTTCTTTATAAATTAAATCAAAGTCCAGCATCTCAGTAATAAAATCTGCATTCTTCAGCAACTTACCTACAGGCCATTTTGCATTTTACAATCAGCAAATTAAAACCTAGTACCTAGTTTTGAGAAACAGTGGTGCAATTTGTTGCAAAGCTATGGGTCCTGCATTTGCTCTGAATATGACTTATCATGTGAAAAGAGAATAATTATGACAAATGCTTTCTGCATATGAAAGTTCCATACGTGATACACTGCCCTTCCTAGGTTTAACATATTTTCAATCTGAGTTTGGAAAATAAAGTAGAGACTGTGAATACCGATATGTTGATGGGATGTAAAAAGCCATAAAAACCATCCTTGTCTGAGAGACCTAATTCTGCTTCCATTTAACCCCATTAGTAAATAGAACACTAATCAATACACAAAAGCCAAAACCAGATAATAGACTGAATTATCCTGTTCAGCATGGAGCAGGATGAACCTGTTTGACTCTTTATTCCTTGTCTGTAAGAAATATCTAATGCTTTATTCATAGATAAAACAAACCAAGAGAACTACTAGTCTCATTTCATTAGATAGTAGTGTCCGTCAATAGAAGAAGGCCTAACTGATGGGCCCTTTTTTAAAACTTCGAATATCTGGTGTCAGATGTAACATAGGTCACAAACTGAGTGATTTTCTTGTAAGCCAGTAGTTCTCAAAGGCTTTGCAATAATCCCCTTCCTCTGTTGTGTGCAATGCTTGTGCTTGCCCTCCTGAGCAGGGGCTCAGTCCTGTGAAGCTGGAGCAGGAGGGAGAGGCTCGTCCTGCTGCCATGCAGGTGTCTGCTGCTGCTCTGCTGTCAACAGCTAGATCAGCTGGTCCTTGGCTAGTCGAAGGTGTGACTGCAATCAGTAAATAGTGGCGAGCTTTCTTCAATCTATCAGCTGTTAGAATAAGGTTAAGAAGCACAAAATGAATTTTTTTGTGTGTAGAAGAATGAGAGCTAGAAATGAGGGAAGCAACTCTTTCCCATGCATCTTTTCAAACAGAAGGTGCCTTATGTGTGGCAAAGTGTGGCTCAAGGAATAGGAATGAGAATGTACATCACTGGGCAAAATAAAGTTGCTTAGAAGACTCATCTGTCAGCTTTTTATTTTGGTTACAGTGCTGTGCAAGAAGATAACTACCTTATCAGCTGCTTCCACTTTCTTTTCAAAAAATCTTAAGAGAAAAGAGAAAAGAGCTGAAAAGGGAACAACCTTGACTATGAAAAAAAAGCTACATGTAGCTAAAGCAAGCAAGGGAAAGAAAAGAAGACTTTCATCACTCCACTAAGCTTGTTAACAACGAAAGGTGGAATTTGGATCTTTGTAGTTTGTTCAGTTCCCAAAGTTTGTAGAGGTAGGTGGTTTCTGTAATTGAATTGGGCTTTGCTGCCTCTCAAGCCCTTGGTGGTGTTTGTTTAGCAGAGTCTTGTCAGGCTGAGGTTTGCCTTTCAAACAAGTCAATAACAATGGTAATAAAACACTTTTCACTTCTAAATGCCCTTTCATCTGAGATGCCAAAGCACTTTGCACGAATTGAATGCTTCTCGCTATACCAAAATGAAGGTATGGATTATTATCCTAGTGGCAGCAAACTCAGAACATAGAGTGAGAAACAACAGTGAGAAAATGGTTTGCTCATACTGGTGAAAAAAAAAGGAAATATAATCTGGGCACAAGTTGCTGCACAAACCAAATATGGTTCACTTGTGAATCTGCTGTCCTCTGTGTGTTAGTGCTGAGATGATGCTTAGCATTTTTTCTGTCTCAACAATTACACCTCTTGTGGTTTTTAAGTTATTTTTGTAATGTTGAGTATTCAAGGGCAAATACAATTTTCATAGGAAAGGTCTTTTTTCCAAACAGGAAATACGTGTATTCAAGGGTGGGGGAAAAAACCAAAAATATTAATGGCTAACAAAAATTATCTGAATTTCCATCTTGAAGAGACTAGTGCATCTTTTTCTTATAAGCAGGGACACCCATGCTCCTGGTCATTTGGTGTAGCTTCATGTGAGTTAGGTAAGAAACTACTTGAGAGAAAACACCTATTTTCTCTCTCCTCCTTCCCTTCCACCCACCTCTATGTCTCATGAGAACTGCCAGCTACCCAAGTGCTTAAAATTGTCTACAACTGGGATTTTAGACTAGTGAAACGTCAAAAGAGTTGTCACAGCCCTAACCAGTACTGCAGTCACTGCATAAACTGTGTCTTTCAGTGCAAATCAAGGTAAACTGAACATACCCTAAAGGACTTAATCTAGTGAGACTGGGTGGACTGAGCAGAAGCCTTTCTGCAAACATCCTCATTATTGTGTGCTGCTTTGATCGCGATGCTGGAGCACAGGGTGCAACCAAGCCCAGCGAGAACAATCGGGCAGCACACATCGCATGGCCCCACGCTGTGCGCTGCGCTGGAGAAGGGGCATCCCCAGGCCAGGGATCCTGCCGTCCCTCACTCCATGCTGTCTGTCCACATTACTGCTTACAGTCAGGGTGCGGGCAGGGCTCAAAGCCTGCAGGGATGGCGTGTGTTTGGCTGTGTCCTGCATCCACCCAGACTGAATGAAGAGGCAGACTGGAGCCTAGGAGGTGCAGGAGATGCTGTGGTTTGCTGTCTCCAGAGCCTTTTGGAGTTTACACCGTGGTGAACTCTTATATTGTGTCTGAAAAGATGGATCGCAGACAGTGAGCAAGGCCAGTCTTGACACAAGCCCCACTTTAATGTGCCAAATGAGAAATTTGCTCTGTGTCACTGTATCTTGAAGCAACTGAGAACATAGCTCTGAAAGTGCAGCTGATACCAGTGTCGCTATTTCAGGTTAAGCTTTGCATTTCTCTCTCAGCGCTTCAGTTGCTTGGAGTCCAGGAAGAGGCCACCAGCAGACATGAATGAGTGATGGAAGATCACTGATTGCTGCAAGGTTTTGAGAGTCTTAGGCTTTCCTGTAGCCTGTCCAAACCTTCAGATTATCTTCTGGTCCTTGGCGTGGTGGTTTTTGTGTTAGCGTTTTCTTGGTTTGGTAGTTTTTGTTGCTTTGGGTTTTGTTGTTTGTATTATTGTTTGTTTGTTTAGTTGGAGTTTTTTTGCATGGTTTTGCTTGTTTGTTTGGTCAATTGGTTTTTTGTTTGGACTGTTTTTGTTTTTTTTTTTAAATTTTTAATATTTAACAGGAAAAGGTAGGAGAAGTGTAGCAGAGCTTAAGTACTCAGTGAGTTGTTTGCTATTACTGTTCAGCAGGTATTAAGAAATCCATTTGGGTTTCCTACTGACTGAAAAATGCCCTGTTTCCCAGTGTCATCAGGATACATTCAGATTTTCTGTCCGGCAGTTATCTCAGTGGAACAGCAGTTTCCCTCCTCCCATCTGTGCTTTGCACTGAAACAAAGAGGAAACTCGTATCTGCTTGTTTTACGCAGCTTGACCCCCAGCCTGCAATTTTTATGATTTGTGTGGCAGTGAAAGGCAAAGAAAGGGGGAAAAAAGCAAGAGCACAGGGAAGACAAGGAGAAAGAAGCTTCGTTTTTCCCAAGCTGCCCTAGGACTGACCGCAACTCAGCTAGGGCTGATTTGTGGCCATCGAGTAAGCGAACACAAAAGCATCAGGGAAAAGGCACAAAAGGCTCTCCTTAGAGATTGACAGCTTGTTAGGGACCATTATTAATACAAGTTCAACTTAAATGACAGGGTCACCTATATGATGCTGTTTGGGCTCCCTGCCCTGGTCAGATAGCATTTTGCTACATTTTATTCAACATGTTTTTCTGACAGGCACATAACCCTGAATTAACCAAACTTTATCCTCAGTTACCTGATTTTATGGACTCTGCAGTGGCTTAGCACTGAGTGAAAGGGCATCAGACTCATCACTATCCTCCCTCATCTTCAGTGGAAAGAGGAATCACTTGGAAAAGAGCAAGGTTTTTGTTTGAACTTTAAAAGTAATGTTTTATTGAACGAATGAAATAAACGAGTGGCAAAGATCTACATATGAAATATTACAGCAGTCAATTATTTAAAGGCATTTTTGCAGACTTCTAATATAGTAGCTATGATGTAGGGATTCTGCAATCCAGAATGATAACTGGTGTTCTAAAGAACCAGACAAATGGAAGAACCATTCCTCATCTCCAAAACAGTAAGACCATGGTTTAAGAGAAGACAATTTACCAAGAGAAAGCTAAATAGCTTAGTTTCATGTTTGCTGGTGCTAATTGGTCCCTTGCAAGATCCAAACCTAACTACCCTTATTTTATTGCCTCCTTTTTGCGATGCCCTTAATGAGACCATTCCAGAGAAGCTTCAATTAAATTAGATGTTAATATTTCAAAATATTGTAGATGGTATAAGATAGATAGATGAGCATCCTATGTATGGGAAAGAGAAAGCAAAAATGCATGTTTTTCAAGCAGTTCAATCTGTTTGTTTATCAGATGCCTCCCTTCTGACAATTCCTGTTAAAGAGCAAGATATTAAGACCTTTTCTTTTTTCCTGCCACAAATAAGTGAAAAAGCATTACTTAACCGAGAATTCACTTTCAACACCTGGTATAGCCAGTCCATGCTGCTCCCCTGTTTCCCTGCAACATCCAGGGAATGAAAGTTAAGGGTAAAGTGATCTATTCCATGTCTGTCCCAATTTTCCTTTGCTAAGAGGCTGTGTAAAGTCTATGGATCCTTCACATCAGTAGCAGCAGAGTATGGCTTAACTTAACTAGCCTGTCCTGACTCTCATATTTTGCATGAAAGTAAACCCTTGTTTTGGAAACCCACTTCTTTTGTCCATTAGAAACCAAGAGTAATTTGAATATATACTAAAAACCAGTGGCAGAGCAAAGACAAAAAATAAGTAAAAGGCTCAGCAGATCTAAATCAGCATGAATCTATTGATTTCAGTGGAGCTATACCAGTGTGAGCACCCTGAGGTTATCATCACTGTTATCACTAACTACATGGCAGTCTTTTTGGGAGGGGATTTACTTGGAAGAGTTTATTTTATTACCTTTTCCCTGCCTAGCCCATACTTGTTTTGCATTGTATGGTCATTGCCTCTGTAATAATCAACATTTTTCTCTTTTAGGTCCTGAAGTTAAGCATTGTGCAACTTTAACAGTGGTCAGAGTCAGAGAAGAGGCCACCTACATGGCGTGACTCTTCCATGATATTTGCACATTAGAAGAAAATCTAAGAAACTAGGACAATTTGCTTAAAAAAAAAAGAAAAAGGTTGTGTGAGTTTAAGGCTGCTCAAGGGCAACCTTAATTTATGTGCCAATAAGTTACACAAATATTTTCTCTACTATTCAATTAAGAACAAGTAGTTTCCTTGGCAACGGCCACATTACATGGAACTTACCCGAGCTCTGAGTTCCAGCAGAGTACTTTCCCTAAGAAAGGAACATACTCATCTATCATGTAAATGTCTAATTTGTACACGGTTTTGAGAGAGAGGGGAGAAAATGGAATTTCCGGCAAATTAACACAGCCCTTCTCTTTTACTGTCACCAGCTTCGTGCTCTTTTCTATAGTTTTCTCCTGCTTTTCATTTATATCTGAATGATAACTTGCCTATTAAAACTGTAAAAGAGCAGGATTGTGACTGGGTGTATTAAAAACTGCAAAAAGGAGGGCAGGCTGCTGTTGAAGCGTAGTTGGGAGGGTCGGGTTTAGAAACAGGAAGGTGGCACTCTTCTTCCATGCAGAGTTGCCACTGAAAGCATGCTCTCTGGTTCAGTTATGATGATGGTGATTAGTCCTTTCGTGGGTAGAAATTAAGGATCTCAGCCTGATTACACACCGAATTGCTATCCCCTTTTAAATTATGACCTTTCTCAGGGATGCGTTACGTGGTCCCATAGCCCTTGCCAGGCTCCTGGCTCTTGCATGCAGGTCCCTTTGGAGGTGTGTGTGCAGCATGTACCTGGGGGTGAGCTGGGAATCGGCATGGCTGTTGCTGTGCTAGGAGCCCTTTTACCCTCCTGAGGCATTCCCCAAAACAAACTGAACAGTTTGAGTCGGAGCCAAGCCTAAACATCATCTCTGGGTGTGGAAATATGCAGCTCTGTAGCAAAGGGGAACAGCCCGCCCCACCTCCACCTTGGAATGCCTTGTTCCATTTCCACAAGGCCTCTTCCCACTGAGGGCTGTGACCGGCTCCCCTAGGAAAGCCCTGGCTGTGTGCTCCCATTTGCATAACCCTGCCATGGAAAATGGATTTGGCGTTGTCAGATTTAATCCCCATGGGACTTTTTCTGCAAAATTGGAATGAAGTATGTCCCACTGCTTTCATCTTCTGGCTTACATTCAATCCATAAGTCAATTTTAGGTTTTTAAGATGTTATTCTACAGCTTTTTCCACCATTCCTGTGTCTGTTGACACTGTGAAGCTGGAAATAATTATTTTGAACTGTTTGCAGCTCTTTGCTTTTGGAAAAAGACTCTCACTAGACCCTCTATAAACTTTGAGACTTTGAAATCACAGGTATTCTTTGCATGTGAAGATCTCTCACAGGAAGACAGGATTATTTCCATCCTCTCTGTATTAGCGGGAATATTGCTGTAGTGTACAGTGATGGCAGAATGCTGCACTCTTATGTGCCTATTCCACTTTCCTTCCATCTGTCTTTTTGTTCTAGTTCCATTAATACTAAAACTAAAAGAATCAGTTTTAATTCTGTCTTGTATCTCTTGCCCATCTGAGCTCATGCAGAATTATTTAGTAGACTTATCACAGCAGTAATTTTCTATTGAACTGCATTCTGCTCTGAAGGAACGGCAATTCTGAGCAGCTTTGCAAAACTTGTTTCTTGCAGTTGGCAATTAGATTATTTCCTGTTTGACAAGACCCTAAGGTACCAAACCCCAGAAATAATATGTAATTACACTTCTCCAAGTCCAGGTCAGTGTGAAGATGTGATTGCGGTGAAATACATCTTTCTCCTTACTTGATAAAACTTTTGGGGTTGGCTATTCAGTAGTTAATATTAGGATTAAGGGCTCTGTCATAATTTATTTCCTTTAAGTGCCTGAACACTGTAAATGATGTGACAGATAAACACAGTCTCACCATGTAGTGGCCTTATCTAGATCTGCTCCCCTCCCTTTCAGCATTTAATTGTACTCAGCCTTCAGTTTGGCTATCACCCCCTTAATTACATTCTGTAACACATGAATTTCTGTAGCTGCTTTGGAGGCTGGGAAATGAAAAGTCACTGCAAAGTCACCTCATCTGTGAGCAGACAGTGTGGGGTGAGACAGGAAACACAGGTCACTGCCTGTTGCTGTGTGTGCAGACAAGGTCTGATTTTTCTTTTGTCCAGTGGGAGCTGACACATTTTTGCTAACTTTGGGGTATTTTTTCCTTGCCCTGTTAGCTCTAGTGAGAAGCTGCTGCAAACCGGGATTTTGCTAGCTCAGGAGGTGTGTGAATCTTGCCCTCATTTTTTGGGGAGGAGGTAAAGGCAGCCCAGGATTGGGATGATGACTTGCAATTACCCTATTTGCTTGAAAGTGTTAGAGTGTGTAAATATCTTGATGTGATTCTTTTTTCTTTTCTTCCCTCCTCCTCCCTTCTTTCTCCCTCCTCCCCAGTATAGTAATGGTGCTAAGTTACCTGATCTGTTTGTCAAATACTATACTATGATGCTATGCCCAAAAGAAATTACTTCTAAGGCCTGTTTTGAAATAGATACTAAATATTGTCTTGACTCCTTCCAATTAAATTGTTTGACAGCATCACTGGTAAATCATAAAAAATCCGGTTTGTTTCTTCAATTCCTAAACTCATCATAATCTTCCACGGAGCTCTGAGCAATTCAACCATGCCATTCTCATAAATCTGGACATATTTTTTAATCAAAATCACTGTGACATACTGTTAATTCTCCTTCCTTCAGGTCATATAATATTCCAGGCCACAACACTGAACATATTGAGCAATATCCTAGAAAATGCTTTCCATATCTCTTTCATACATTTCTATTTTTAAAAGGAAATTTATAGTTGGGCAGGAAAATGTTGTGGCAGAAACCACCATTGTGTGTAATGAGTTCACTAAAATGGCACATACACAAAATAAAAATCCCTTTGAACTTGCCCATCAAAGAGACCATAATTTAAGCATTTGGGAGATGAACTGAAGTATTTTCTTAAATGTCAGAAGAACACCTAATATGTCTCTTCATATAGGCCATGTAAGGTCTGCTCACTTCTGGTCAAATTACTCCCAGCTAGGCCAGCATCTCTAATGGTGTTTCAGGGCAGTGGACAACAGACCAACACATCCAGGCGTGTAATAACGTTCAGTTATCTGGTGCTGGAGAGCTAAACCTCCATTTGCAGTGGAAATAACCACTCCTCCATGAACTTCATCAAAATAGAAAGACTTTATTTGAATGACAGCAAAAGAATAATCCACTTTTTTATTTCACTGTGGTGTATGAAGCCTTTCCTACTAAAAGTCTGGAGTTGGGAAAAATGTAAAGGATGAGGGAACATCAGATAGCTCTGTAATAAGCTAAGGGTCACTTATATAAAAACTGGTAATTGAAAGATGCCCTTCCATCTCTAATCCTGAACCATCTGCTGCCAATTGGACTCTCCCTTATTTTGGAGCATTTCAACAGACGTGTGCCACAGGGACAAAAGCAGTCTTTACCATTAATAATTTCCTCTTAAACTTTTCTTTCTGAGGAAGGGAAGTTGCATGTAATTACTTATTTTTGCTGAAAGAGTTAAATAGGTGACTTAACATGCTTGTGCATTATTCAGCTGCCTAATACACAACATCTCTCTATTTTCAAGACAGCTTACAGTGCCAATTCTTTTTGATGCGGTCTTTATGAGTACAGAAAGCCCATACAGCAACACTCAACTTGTAAATGGAAACTTTTTGGAACAAGTTCTGTAAGCCTGACAATGACTGCATTGATCATAACGTTGAGACAGGAGTCTAGTCTTTTAAATTCACAGAATTGATGGGGAAGTGGTGCATAGGTAAGAAGTTACATGCAGAAATATAGAGATAAGCTTTTCACTCCTCTTCAGGAGCAAGGCACAGCTATTTCCTTCACACAAATAACATGGGAAATGCATCTCCCAGTGACACACTACTGCATTTTTTGATGCAGTGGCAATGATGTAACTGAGAGCTGAGAATGGTACAATGTGCTTTGTTCAGCCATCTGCCAAATTTAATGAAATGATAGGGGATCTTTTAAGCTGGATTTGGCCTGCATCATATGATTAAATGGGGGAAGTGCCCCTATTATGTGTTAGATACACTTTTGGGTAAAGATCAGATTTGTGTGGTTGCATGAATTCAGGGTATTTTACCTTTCTTACTCCATCAGAGCCAATAACTATTCAATACCCCTTAAATCTTGATGGCTATCTTTCATTTTGATGGCAAGAAGCCAAATTTCTGCATGCCTTACTAACTTTTACTTAATATTCTTTATCTTTCGACTTCTCCTGATTTCTATCATTTTGAATTGGCCTCTTTTTGTTTCATAAGAAAGACTATTTGCTCCAGAAAACAACAGACTGTGTGAAGATCTATGCCTGTGCTACCCACCTGGAACCAGTAGAAACTGGTTTCTCACTGGAATTTCCTCTTGCAATAGGCAAGTCAATACATTTAATCTGGATGCTGTTGCTCCAGAGGCTTGTGGAGGCAATGGTACAAAATTAAGAATTTCTTCCACTTTTGGGTGGACAGCTCAGAACCTCCCCTGGGCAGAAAACCATTCCTATTTTATTAATACTGGAAGAAAAGTATGGTGAAGGAAAACCTCAGACACTAGGAAGAACATTCTGCATCACACTATTATGATGATAGGGTCTGAAATCCTCACCTGAGATCATATCCCTGTCTTGGTAAGTGTCGTAGAAACACCAAGTAAAAGATACAACTTTCAGGGGTTCCTTTTTGACCGGGACAGAAATGGATACCAAGGAAATGTGGATTCAAATCCAGATTCAGTTTCATGCCAGATGCATGGCATAGACACAGCCGGAAAAGATGAAAGCTTTTGCTTGTGTCACATGGAAGTCTCTGACAAAGTGAGGAGCATTTCTTGGTTGTCCACATGTCCAGTGTGCTTTGTGGCCAGGAAGTTATTCCCTGCTGCCATGGGGATGCCAGCACTGCTGTCCGAGGGAGAACTGGCTTTGGGGAGAGCTGCAGCACTGCTTGTGCTGAACGAAGCCAGTTGCACTGCAAGCTCTGCTGGCAGCTCTGTTTTATTACCTGAGGGAGGGGCTGGGGAATATTTTAACCAGGGGAAGACAATCTGACGAGCTCTGGTCATCAGGTTCGTGACAAACTTTGCTTGTGCAATACAGGAGTGCAACTGCTGTGACACTTCAGTGTCATGAGAACACCGCCATGCAGCGTTGCTTGTTTAAGGTTACACTGCTGGCACAATTGGGTCTTTTGTCATTTGGGGGCTCAGTGTCTGAGCTGTGTCATGCTGTTTGAGCTGTCACTGCTGCAGCTAGCAGTCTTCTTCTTTTCTCCATCTTGTTCAGAGCTGCACAAAGAAGCTTCAGACTAAATGGATTAGATAAAACATTTTTTTGCTGTTATTCAAGATGGTGAAAACAGTGATCTTCCATGGTATTTTCCTTTTTTATGTGGCAGTTTTGGCATAATTTTTTCCTCCGACTTGTTGGGCATAAGGGCTTTTCAGCTGGGTTTATCACTGTCCTTGCAAGCATAAAATAGGGGTTCGCCTGGAGAAAGGACATAACAGCATTGAGTGCTATTGGTATTTCTCAGGCTGATGACACACTGGCAATGTCACCAGTGCTGTAAGAGGTAACATTTGAGGAGGAAGTGATAGCTGGCAGCCAAGGCATGTTAGGGTGAGGACATCTTGGTGCTGAGCTGGTGCTCTGCAGTTTCATCTCTGCTTTGCTGGGAAGCTCCTAGTGGAAGAGGCAGCTGACAGATCGTGTGGGCAGGGACAGAGGTTTGTGAGACACCTTTGGGTGAGCCAGTCCAAGCCTGGGAGCAGTCCAAGCCTGATGAAGGCTGCTGTCACTAGCATGTCCCATGGATGGACAGCACAGTGCTGCATGGATGCTACAACAGCACTTCCAGGCTTGAGCGGATACACCATACCGAGGTTTGTCATCCCTTGCCTCCCAGCCCCTTGAGCTCCCAGAAATCTCTGCAGGGCATTCTGTGGCACAGCACAGGTATTTTCTGGGAGTCCCACGTCTGGTATCATGCAGCTGCAGGATAGGCAGCTATTGTGTCAACTCAACAAGCATGGGTGTTACTCTGTACTATTTAGACGAAGGAAATAACCAACATTCTCTTAAAATTAAATATGGGAAGTGAGGCTTGTGAAGTGAAACAAAATAATTTTACAGTGCCTTGACAGACTTTGCATGTCTTAATAATGCCAGGCTGAGCAACTCAGATGCATGCAATCAGGACAGGCTGAATCACAACCATAATTTTTTCACATGGTAGGTGAAAGAAACACAAACAGTTTCAAAAATTTTTAAAAAAGCAAGTGTCAGTGTATTCCTTTGCAATATAATTTTTCCACTGGCAAAAATGTACTTTTACCTTCACATCTCCCCATGATTTTGAGCAACTGCATTTATATTGATGCATTCTGGATGATCTGCAGAAATTGTCCTCAGCTGTTGCCGTGGGAAGGATGGTGTATCCCTGGGGATATGCCTTGGGAGTGGCGTGGTGGAGAAGGCAACGCACTCTGGGGCGCCCCGGCACTTGGGCAGTGGGAAGGAAGGGGGACCAGCAAAACTGATGACACAGGCACTGTTGGGGGCCTTGCCCACACACACACAAAGAGTTTACACTGGGCTGGTTACAGGGAGACAAGGGTATGCCAGCCAAGACTCCTGGCAAGGATGAAACATAGTGAGCTGTCATGATTAATAATAGAGTTTAATCCGACACTGTGAGGCATAAAATATATTCAGAGCCCACCATGTCACTGACACGCTGGAAACTCCTGTCGGGGATGTGTGCAGAGTTGCCAGATAGTACAGAATTGGGAGAAGCACAAACATTTCTGTGCCCTGCTTCCTGCAATGCAGGGTTTGAAGGCTCTGCTGCTTTTGGATGCAGGTTTTTGCATCTCCCAAGCATGTTGCCCAAAGGCACAAGGTGACAGAGCTCCTGGGCTCAGCAGCTGGCTGCACTGGACCATCACTGGTCCTGTCACAGCAGGAAAACCCCCAGAGCTGGGGGGGTTGAGGTTCATACACAGCTGATGCCCACTATGATATGAACTCTGTAAAACTTTTTTCTCTTCACCTGGAACATTTTAGAAGCTTGCAATGTGTCTGACCCCTGAGCTTGTCTTCCAGCAACTGGCTTAAACCCACAAAAGTCACAAAGAAACAACAAAATGAATTGAAATATTTGAAGTCTAGATTAGTGAATCAGAAGGTAGTTTTTGCACCCAAAAAATACCAATTTTTCTGCCTTTTGCTTTCATGCAATAAGAATGACCCTGTACTACATATAGGCAGCACCCAGAAGAAAGGAAAATGGCTGCAAAACATTTTTGTGTACTTAGATGCTGAAAGACTGGAGAATTTCTGTGAAATCTCTCAGAAACCAGTTTTTACCAACACATTTCCAATTATCTGACAGCAAAACATTTTCCTGTTGCTATTACATGCCAAGGTATATGCTTTATCACATATGACCTGGACTGATTAAACACACTTAATTGTTCCATTTACCCTTTCCCATCTTCATTGCTAATTGAATACTTTTCTATTCCAAATTTCCAAACAGAGAGTTTGTATTTTGGCCCATTACAGGTATCATTATCCCAGTGTTCTGAAATGAGTGCTTGTGAGCTCAGATAGTCTCTCATTTGAGGTCTTGTGACCACGGATATATACTGATTCTGGCAGTAAATAGTTTATAAGATCTTTTTTCCTACTGCAATATTTTTACTTAGTTTCCTTAATTTAAAAAAAACCCCTTAATTAAATTTAAATAAATTAATTTACTTAGTTTTACTTATTTTACTTAATTTTGTGATGTGTAACCCATAAGAATTTGAGTTGTGATGAACTTCTCTAAAAGCATGTAGACAGGTTTAAACTAGTCTTTGATGTCAGATGGAGAACTCTGGGAATAAGTTGTACCATATTTCATTCATATAGTGAAACTTATAAAATAAACTTCTCTCAGAACAATTCTCATTACATCTTGTAGCTACATTCATGCTGCGTAAAATAAGATGCAAAAGTGGAGATTCTGATGGAAAAAGAAAAGCTCTGGGAAAATCTCCTCCATGGGTTCTCTATATCTAGCTATAAATCTGTATTGCTGATGGTTCTGGTGGGGAGTTTTTGTTTGGTTGAGCTTTTCAGGCTTGTTTGTTTGCTTGTTTAAAAATGTAATCATTGGTTATTGTTTTAAAATATAATACTTTACACACCTTGTGATTCATTACAAAAAGTCACAAGTCACAAGAAAAGTCAGAGTCCTTTGATATAGTTGAGGACATAAACTCACAGTACAGTGACTTTTTCTTACCCCAAGACTAATAGTAGAATAGGCTTTTGTCTCCTCTGAAATACTTATATTTATTTGTGCTACTTTGAGTATGACTTCAGAAAATAGATCTTTCTTAATCTGCATTCCTATGAAAGGCATATATATATATATATATATATATATATATGCTGTAGTCTCTTAGGGGGAAAAAGTTACTTTCCAAGCGCAATCACATTTTAAATGTGGATATATCCAAAGATTTTTATTTTTAACCATGATCAGATGTTTAAGGCTATCTTAGAGAAAGAACATTGTAAATAATTCCAGTTCAGGGCAAGAGGAGTTCAAATGAAGGTCTGGGCTCAAAGAATTTGGAGATAAAATTTAATTTCTACATTGTTAATTTAAATTAAAATTTGTTTCTACTAATTTTAGTCATACCTGAAACTAAATTTCAGCCCAGAGTATTTTTTCCGAGAAGATAAAGGTTTATAGTGGAAGATCTGGACAAGCACCTCTAAGCTCCACTCACAGGGAAAGAAAGATCAAGTGGGAGGTGGGGAAGCAGGAAAACACAACTCTGAGTCACGCTTTTGGGATTTTCTCCATCTCAGGATTTTGTATCAGGGATAATCCCTTGGAGTGATGCAAAAATTGGTTACTGATGGTGAAATTTCCATGACTGCACAGAGAGGTCCCACTCACCATAACACAAATTAGACATTTAAATCCTTGCAGTGCGTTTGAGAAACTGATACTGAAATGTGCGCAAAGGTTACAAGTATTCAAATCCTTTGAAGTACTGAGCAGGCACAGTTCTGATGTCCACCACCAGCAACCTCATGAGTAATATCCTGATCCTTGTCACTCGCAACAGCAGTCCCCCGTGTCGCAACAAAGACCCTGCCCCTTCCTGATGAAGACTGACGTGTGCTCCGAGCACCTTCTGATTGGGTCTGACACCACATTTCCCATTACAAGTTTTTCTGGGCAAAAAGAGTCAAGTATGAAATTCAGAGAGGCTTATCAAACTCCGTGGGTGGCACCAAGCACTGAAACTTAAATTGTCGCCACACAGACAGGTTGAGAAAGAGAACAGCTCTGTGTAACCTTTTGAACTTTCTGAGAAAGTCAAGAATTGCCTCACAGCCTAATGTTTCTGTTTGTCCCCTTGGTAGCTGTTTATATTCTCTATGGTAAAAGCAAGATGTTTCAACCTAGAGGACTTTTTATATGTGCTTCTGTGTTGCCCCAGTGCACAAATAAACTGTGTAGGTGCTTTGTGATCAGAATAATCTCACATGATCAGTCATACATTGTTCTCTTGTCAACAGCAGCCATCTAGGACTGGTCTTGTGTCCTGGACTGAATCCAGAATAAACAAGCACCCTGACAGAAATGCTCCATAAACACCCAGAATCTGGAGACATTCTTAACTTGCAGGGTGCCAAGTTTTTTTCTGGGAAGAAAAAAACCACAAACTATTATATTTGATATAGGGCCATTATTTCCCCCTGAAATATGTAGATATAGAAAATTTCAAGCAAATGAATTTATAAAGAGAGTGTGGGAGTTGTGCAGAAGTGTTTAAAAACAATTTAAAAAAACCTCTCACCATTCTTTTCAGATATGCATAGGGCCAAATCGCTAGTAGCATAAATGAGAAAATATGCTGAAGCTAAATGACATTGCTAGTCACTTGCATCCTTAGATATTACAGTCCCTTCACATTGCTCATAGCACTAGAGAAATTCATTACATTAGCAATGCACCCTCATCCTCACAGCTCTTGGGAGGCACATTACTCCTCGTTCCATAAAGCCAGATCACCATATTCCTCTTCCCGTCAGTCATGTTAACAGTAGATAAAGATAAAACTGTTCATCTGGCAGTTGGGCCCCAGGAAACTGATTTTTCATATGAAATGGTCTATAAAAACCCTGCAGTTTCAATTAAAAAAAAATAGCATTAATACAGTTGTGGGACTCATACCATGCAGGTAAGGGTCTCATAGGATTTTAAAGAAGATTGCTGGTTATTGGGGATTTTTACTGATTTACAGGCTCCTAGTGGAGATGCTGAAGTTCTTTCCCAGCAGATACGATATGTGGCTACTTTTGTAGTTCCCCAGGCAGGGTATCCAGGGCTGACTCAGGACCTCTGCAGGGCACTCATGTTAAATTGAACAGCAACACCAGAGTTGCACAGTGCACCACTGATAAGCATGTTATAATCTATATTATTATAATAATAATATATTGATAAGCGTACTATAATCTATGTAATAATCTATATACAGCACCTGAAGCTGTAGGTTAATGACAGCCTGGAAAAGAATGAAATACATTATTTAAAAGGTTTTAAGCACAGGGATAAGCTGAAGCTGTAAAAACACCTGCATCCTTTGGTGCTGACCTAATGAAGGCTGGTTCTGACATTACAGGGATTAGTATTTAGCCCTTAACTTTTTTTTTTTTTTTTCTGTAATAGTGCACATGGCATTTCTTATAAGCTTTGTGCTTCTACCAATGCTTCACTTTAGACAGCGCCAGCATTTAACAGTGTGGGTTCATATCTGACAAAGGGATCTCTAACTACTCTCCAGTATTATCCCATTTACGGAAATTGCTGCTCCTCCATAAAATCAGTAGCAAGAATACTTCCTCTGAGAAAAACATTTCCATTCTCAAACTGCCCAAGGGAGGAATTAGAGCAAAAAGTATATACATCACAACAGGATGTACTCCAGTGTGTTACTGCTATTTCAGTATGCAGACCTTTATCTCCATTCCTGCCTTTCACTCCTCAGTGTTCATTATCTTTCCCCTTCCAATAAAGCTTCAAGGCATTTCCACACTCTGCAGCTGGGAAAGAAGAAATGCTGGCAAAGAATTGGATTAGTGTGTGGAAGGGGGAATTCTCCAACTTTGGGTTATGCCCTTAGCAAGCTGTATCACAACATCTGTATATTATTATACTGCAAAGTCTGTCATTCTACCCCTAAGAAAACCTCCCAGCTGCTCTGCAAATCTGATGGGTTTATATTAAAAAGTAATTGTTGAAGCATTTGCATGTGTTATGAAGGGGCCAGAAAAGCACTGACGAATAGGAAGGAAAGAAAGAAGAGCATTGCACCCTTCCCTTGTTTCCTTCTTTCTGAACTCTGTCTGTAATGAAAAAGGAGCAGTCAGGACTATTATGGTTGTATCAGGTCCCTGTCTGAGAAAAGAGGGTGAGTTGAGACAGTTGTGGTGCCACACGAGTGGCAGGAACTCCTATGCAGTGTGGACAATTGAAAGTGTGAGCCATTTTGTCCTTCTCCCTTTCCTCTGCCCACATAAATATGTACCTGGATCAGGTACAGCTACAAAGGCATAAACATTTCTCAGAGGAAGGGTGTAAAGATGGGAGTGTACGATTGCCTGATTTTGGATGACTGTGGTACTGCCAACACTTGCTCTTTGCAGAAAATTAATTTTTTTTTTCCCCCCCAGTCTTGGATTTCGGGGTGGGTAGGGGAAAAGGCTTTAGAAAGTCTCAGGCTGAGTTTCCCTTGCTGTTTGCAATAAGGGCTGGCGAGTGCGTCATGCGCTGCGGTCTGGCAGGGATCCGCACGGCACCAGGTGTCAGCCTGGAGGCTGATAGCGCATCGCTGCAGCAACCCGTGAGACCCGAGCAGGCAACCTCAGCCAGCCCGTGTTCCCATGCAGGCAATCGGTGGCAAGGAGATATTTGGCACGAGCCGCATGCAGATTAGATGCAATAACAACCCAGAGCATAATATGTTAGAACTGAGTCCAAATGTTTTTAGGCTAGAGTGTCGTTGCTGTAAATCGGCAGGGCTGGAGATTGCTGCTCTAAAGGCAGGTTTGGCTGGGCCTGAAACGCCGTGTTTATAAACTGGAGGCAAATCAGAGAAAAGACACAATTCAGAAGCAAGGAAGTTAGAAGTAATGATACATAAGAATCGCGGAATCATTTATGTTGGAAAAGGCCTCTAAGATTATTGAGGCCAACTTTTAACCTAGCAATGCCAAGTGCACCATTAAACCATGTCTTCAAGTGCCACACCTACACTTCTTTTAAATACCTCCTGGGATGGTGGCTCAACCTCTTACTGCCCTTGAAAAACTGGTCCAATGCTTGACAACTCTTTTGGGAAAGAAATTTTTCATTATATCCAGTCTAAACCTCTACTGTTGCAGCTTAAGGCCATTTCCACTTTTAGACATGAGAGATCAAGAGAAGAAGACAGTAGGCACATCCACTGTTTGGGATAAAGAGGGCAAGAGGAATGAATTCTGTGGGTTTCAAGGAGATTTTGAAAGCAAGAAAGTGTGTTAGAAGGATATTTCTGTTCAGAAACTGGAAGACTAGACACACAAATTAAAGCATCCAAACCAGAAGTTAATCCAAGTCCAGAGACATCTCCCACATCTCTGGGATTCCCTGGAGAAATCCTCTTTGCTCAAGTCATTTAGGATGAAATCAGCATGACCATTGGGGACATACATGGAAGGGTGCCCTTGAGAAAGCAGGAGTATCAAGGGTGACCAGGATGAGCTCCTGAGCTGAAGTTGCTGGTAAGAATTCAAGCAGGACTGCCCTGCCAAATTGCACGATCGGCAGCAGGGGAGCCCAGCTCGCCCAGGGGATCTGGGTTAACCCCAGGAGGAAGGGAGCCAATGGCATCAGTGCTGGTCAGACCACCCTGGCTGGGCCCGTCCAAGGCCATCTGATTTCTGTGGAAAACTCCGAAGTGTCTGTCATGCCAGACCCCAAGCTCCCTGAGCATCATCCTGGACATCCTTACTTTCTAACTACTCAAAGGTAGTGGATTGGATTGTAGGATGAAAAGCATTGTCCACCCTGCACAGGCTGCTCTTTTATGTCTCTCATGGCTCTGTTTCCTCCAAATCTGAGAACAGTGATGAATCCAGTAATAACTCAAGGGTGAGTGAGATGGTGAAATTAAAATAGTATCTTTGCCTTGAGCCTTGTCCCTTTTGTATAAGAGAATTCAAGCTAAAGGCTTATTAGATGCCAGATGTACCAAAGACTCTGATGTATGTTTATTTATAGTGACATAACATTAAGACAGCAGTGAAATGAGTCAATGGGAAAATTTAAATATTATCTGAAAAAGAAGAAAAATGACAGCGCAGTGGTGTTGGGAATTGACATGCATGCAAACATGAACAGATTTAGAGGTGGCATTTTTACTTCCATCAGATCACTTTTTTGTTTTGCTTATGAACTTTAACCCAGCACACTTCCTAAGTACTTTCCAGCACTTGTGAATAATCTCCAAAATAGTTAGTAATATTACATAATTGTAGTTCTTTTCATTAAAGTCCTCATCCTAAAAACCGATACCTCAACAAAATTTATGGTCCAATGTATGGATTCTGTGAAGACAGAGAGACAAAAATCCATGTTCTGACTTCCTGGGAGCTATAATTGCCTGGTGGACTGCAGCTGCTCACTTATCCCCCAGCTCTTTCAACTTTCCCAACCTCCCACACAGACCACCCGAATTCTCCCAGCCTCTTTCTGCTCTTTCTGCTGGGTCCTTCCCCTACACATCCTTGAGATGTCATCCTGACATGATTCACACAGTTCATGCACATGCAGGAGATGAAAGAAGGTTCCTGGAGACAAAGATAAGGAAAATCAAGACTTCAAGCTATCCTTTTGGTTTTGCTACCTTCCTGTTTGCCTTGCTTTTGCATTGAGTGACAAATACATCTGTAGAGCATCAATCTCTAATATTTAATTATGTATTTTGTATCTGCTGATAGAGATAGATATAAAATAGAGAACAATCTCTAACATTCCGGTCTCAGCGCCCCTTCCACCTATCAGCATAACCCTGTTTGTAGAAGTCATCCAGCAGAACAATACTTCTTTAAATGCCTGTGTACTTACACAGTCCTTCAGGGTGTGAGGACAGAGTGCCAGCTGCCAATTCTGAGGGTTCATCCATTTTTTTATATCAGCTGAGGGATTAGCATAGAGCCTCTTGCCTTCCTGGTGAAGCTGAGGATATCGTCTGCCCAGTTCAAAGGCCCAGCAGACCAGAGCCTGCAGTCCTGAGAGATGAGCTTTTTGAACACCATGGCAGAGCAAGAGCAGGATGTTGAGAACTGGGCCATGCTGAATGTCACCAAATACACACATGATCACATCCAGCCCTGCCCTGCCCTGTCTCCCATGAGGTCATGAGAAGAAGGTATAGAAACTCCCCAGGGCAGATGGAGAAAAATCAGCCCTAGAAGTCCTCTAACCTTAACAGAGGCTGGTCAGTTGTGAGATGTGAGTAGTCACAGCCCTTCTGCAAAGGATTTTTTAATAGAATATTTCATGCTCTTGCTAGTGTTTAAAGATCCACCTCTTTTCTGAATCTTGGTAAGTGTGAAACATTTGTATTGGAAAACTGTCCCTCCTAAAAGAAAACTTGCAGTATGCAGGACCGCAATAAGAGATCCAAGAATGGGTCTTAAAAACAGGATCTCCTGGGATCTGACAACCCATTGAGCTCTCAGCTGCCTGATGGGCAGTTTTTCACTTCACTGTACACAATTAAGTTTAACCAAATTCACCACTATTTTGCAGACATTAATTAACTTTAGCAAAATATGTTGCGAGACCTCACGATTTTTTCATTCAGTTCAATATGAATGCTCATATATTGATCTGGAAACTGTCAGGTATTAATCTGTTTTATATTTTAAACAAACTACTAGACTATGTGCATTAGTGAAAAAAACATAGTAATCTTTTTTTCTCTCTCTCCTTTTGCAAGGGATGACAAAATAAATAAGCAAAAATTTCTACCCTTGAGATGTTTTCCTAGCTGTTGCTTGTGCAGGGGAAAGGAGATCAGAGAAAGGGAGGAGAAGTGAGATAAGGGAGGGGAAGACTGTGGAGAGGAAGTACAGTTAGCTCTAATTTGTAGTACTTACAGAATGACCTTATGTCAAAATTTCAAATGTAAGGCCAAATTTGTTTCTGGTGCTGCTTCATCAGCCTCTGTGAAGTGCTGCCAGAAAGGGCTTTAGCCTAGTGTTGCATAGCAGGAAAGTGGGAAGCTTGTCCTTCCACAGAGAAACATGTGAAAATAAAGGCTTACCCAGGAGCCATAAATCCAGTTTTCATAATGGATAAAAGATAAAATTCCACATGGGCAGCCCTGCACTGCCTGTGTGTGTACACCCATGGCTGTGCCCCTGCAGCCCAAGCTTGGCAAAGGGCACCGATCTGACCGAGCCCTCGTCACGGCTGGGACAGACAGGGCTCTGCTCCCAGCTGGCAGTGCCCCACAGCACACAGAGGAGCAGCTTCTCCCCACAAGCCTTCGCCTCCCACGGCCCAGCAGCAGCCGCATCCTCTGGCTCTCCAGCCAGCTCGCTGAAAGGTCAGCACAGATCCCAGCAAGGACATTCCCTCCATCTGTGCCTCTCCGGGTGTGAGTGGGATGCATTGACAACTGAAGGCTGAGAAACATATTCAACAATAACCTTTGCTGCAAAGAGGCACTCGGTTTGCCATTGTGCTCTATGTGTTCTTTTAAAAGCTTTGAATTTAAAGCTGTGTATTAAGAAGCAGTGACAAACCACAAAACTTGAGGAGTGGCAGACATGCTGGAAAAAATTCACATTTTGTGAAACTGTTGCAAAATTCAAAAATCTTTGGTCAGTACTACTGGAAAAAAAAAATCCATATTCTTAAAGGAATATGGAGTTAATTAGAGAACTTGATTTCTGTTTTACATGGTTCGGAAATAATAAAGAACCCCAAAAACCTGTACAAAGACACAACTGTTTAGGCCTTTCTTGACATTAAAGAGCAAAGGCATCCCCTCCCTGCTGGATTTTGTAGGACTTTACTGAAAGGTTGCTAAGATAATAGTAGCAGTGAATTACTGTAAAGTCAAAATTGTTGTGTTGTTCACATGCCTGCCTCAGGCCCTGTGGTATGCTTCACTTGTTCCTGCTTCTGAATAAAGACTGCTGCTTGCAAAAAGTGCTATTATTAACCACATTTCTCCCTGGTGCAATGACTTCTGCAATAAGAAGTGACCCCTCAGCATATGACCTGAACAAATGTACATAAGCTTTATCTATAAACTTCCAGAGTCTTTTTTTATGAAGTTTTCATTAAACCAGATAACAACAAAAGAAACCATCACCAGTGGAATAAGCAAACTCTTCATCTAGTGCCAACAGAATTATTGCCAGGTCTTTTTATTGAAAAAAAGAATGAGATTCTTTGTTGAAATACAAACAAGGTTGCTTCTTAGATGTAGGCTGGCAAGTGGCAAATTAAAGAGTTCAAACCAAACCCCATTTGTGTAATAACAAACCTCAGAAGGATTCTGCCTCTTCTTTTGCCTCCTATTTCAGCTTTGTTATAATTCTCTATTAAATATTCCAATTTAAATTTAACACAACTATGGCTTTTCCAAATCATGTAGAATAAACAGAGCAGTACAAGGATTTTTTTTTTTTTTTGTGTTGTGTGGTTGGTTGGTTTTTTTTTTGGGGTAGGTTTTTTTTGTTTGGTTGGTTTTGTTTTTGTTTTTTGAGTTTTTTTGTGTTTGGTTGTTTTGGGGGCTTTTTTTGTACTGCCAGAACAACCACATACTGTTTGTACTATAAAATGCCATCTTCATGTTTTAGGGCTATACTCTAACAGTCATGAAGGGGTTTTATACACACTAGCTAAAAATTGTAAGAGATTAGTTTCTAAGCTGGTGTGGGGGATATCCAGCTAGCTACCGACAAGGTCCAGTACAGATTCAGCTGCCAGAATTCAAGAAAGCAACATTGTTTGAGAATAAACATGGTGTATCTGTAATACTTCCACATATCTCTTTCTCTATATATCTGTTTTATATTACAAGCACGATGGTTAACATATGTAAGAGCACTTAATGCATAAAAATATACCAAAGCTTGTTTCACCTTCCATAACTGTGAACTGCCGTTGCGGTCCTGGATGTAGGATTTAAGATCAGGATGTGAAGTATTTTCAGAGAGATGCTGACTTTGAAAAACCAAAGAAAAAACTAGGAAAGATGGATTAATCTCACAGGTAGTGAAAATGCTGCGGGAATAGTGATATGAGTTCTGATCCTGCCTTAAAACTGTACCTTCTACAGGAACGATTACATTTACAAGCCTACCTTCTAGGCTTGTAAATGAGATTGGATCTTCGCTGACATTTTTTTCAGATCCTTCTCCCCTCTGGATTATTATAGGAGTATGAAGACCCTTAGCACTAGAGGACAAAGGTTTTCTGTATAAAGGCATGCAAAACCAGATGAAAAAATCTATCCAGATGAATGTTGCAAAGAAATTGGTGGTTATTATTAAATTCTAGTAGCTGTTTTCCTGCAGCTTTGCAGTCCAGCAAACAGGGGTTTGAAAACCAGCAAATTTATTCTGGCACATGCTGTTTCTTGCTAGGTTAAACAGCACTGTTTAGATGAGGGGAGCATTGGAGGGTTATTTTAACTTTACGCATGTAGAAAAAGAGAACACAATTAAAGCTGCCACCATACATACTTTGGAGCCAGGATGTTTCCCTTCAACTGTTACTCAATGAATGGCATTATTCAATATGTGTAATCCTTCAGAGATTAAGAATCGTTAGCTAATAAGATATGCCTTAGTGCATCTGTAACATCTGCAGTTTCCCGGTCACAGAAATGCATTTGTCACAGTGAGCACAGGGAGGAAACAGGCAACCATTCCCCAGCTGAAAACCTTATGAAGGCAGAGACCTCTCAAAGGAGGCTGGGCAGGGAGGGAGACAGCTCTGCACGCTGCTTGCCCTCTTGCACAGAAAAAGCGGAGCTTATTTAAAAAAAAAAAAAAAAAACAAACCAAAAAAAAACCTCCTCAGAAACTCGGGACTTTAAAAGCCAAAACCAGAAAAACCCAAATCCAACAAAACCAAATACTTGTGGTTCTTCAAAGGAGCAGGCTCAAAAGAAACCGCCTCGAAAGCAGGGGAGGCTGCTGGGCTCTTTGCTGCTCTCAGCATCCGTGTAAGTAACTCTCGCCACAATTATCAGCTGAGTCTATTTCACCACAACGGGTTTGATTGTGCATTGACGCTGAGAGGGAGGGAGGGAGATGACAGGCAGCCTCAAGGAAGAGATTTATCCCGGCCTGTCAGGCAGTTTGATAAGGGATGTGGACTCTGCGATGTCTCACAATGGCTTTTTTATTTGTTTGCTTAATACTGGGCTGTTTCAGAAACGCACACAGCTGAGCTGACAGGAGATGCAAACAGAGCACACTCGTTTGGGAATTACGGGGGTGGTGGTGCACAGGAAAATGGCCTCAGTCTTCTTCACAGGAAAGTCAGCTGATACACTGATCTTAAGACAACGTATCTTCCTTCCTGTAAAATGCAATAACAGGCAGATCTTGTGACCTCGATGACCTTCTGCCGAGTTTACTCCTAACCAGGCAGGGAACGGGGGAAGCTTTCCTTGGCAGAGGCAGCGCGCAGCTCCTATGTGAATCATGTGGCTGTGCTTAAAGCGGGAGCCAACAATACCAGCATAGTGGGCCACATATCTTTCAAAGCGAGCGAGTTCACAAAGAAGTGCCCTGCTCGCGGAGATAAGCCGCAGCAGCCCTTTCATTAAACATCCGCCGTGTACTTCCCGTCGGAGCCGCGGCTTGGCCCCGGGGACGGACGGCTGACGAGAGCCAGCAGACACTCTCATGGCTTCTCGTTTGGCTATTTAGGACACATTTTCCCTGCAGCACTCGGCAGGCGGCAAAGAGAAACACACCATTTATGTCACCCTATTAAATACACACAGCTTTTGCAGCCCTGCATCATGCTGCAGCCTTTCTCATCCCTCTCTTGGCTCTGCGCAACAGAGTAAACATCATAAAGAACATAAAAAGGAGTTTTCCTGAATTTTCCCTGACCTTCCCTGGCAACAGAAAGCTGTAACGGGGTGAGGTTTTTTCCCCTCGAGAAAACATGCCTCCCGCCCTCCTTCCTCCTCAAATAAATTTGGCAAAAACCCAGAGTCTTGTGCTTGAGGGTCATGCTCAGGGGTCCTTCCAGGAAACTCCATTCAGAGGAGTTAATGCAGCAGCTCACTTGCCTGCTTTGAATCACACTGTGTCTGTGCTCGCTTTTCCTCCCCTCGAATTATGTTTGCTTTGTAGCACCCGGATTGTTACAGCTCACTCCTGCTGTACAGGTTGACAGCAGTAAGCGAGCATCAGGCTGGGCTTTCCCCTGCTTTGCACCACCGATGGCCCTTTCCGTATTTGCTGTGTAGTGTAAAACATAGTGTAAAACACAAATCTATCTCCGATTTATTGGTGGTGTGTTCCCACCCTATGGCTTCTAAAGGCCACATACCCTTCTCTAAACGATCCAAGAGTGCCTCCACATAGTCCTTTCAGCATTTACAGCTGTTAAAGTTTGTGCTGGTACAGAACCAAGAGCCTAGGGCAGGACCTAATTTTATGAGATGCTATATGTGAGTCCTGACTCAGGACCTTACAAGCCAAAAAGAGCTAGAGGAGACAAGCAAATCAGGATTGGGTACAGGCAGGATGCATGCACCCTGCTTGTAGGTGTGCATACATATAATATAATGTCTTAAGTTGATATATAACTGTCCTTACTGTTATGATGAGGAAAATGAAGTTTGAATTAAAGTGGCTGGGTTATTTTACAAGGATGGCACTTTGTCCGAGGTGCCATTGTGGCTATGCAGTGATTGGAAACAGGATCAGAATTTTTCAGAATTTTACTGTGAGGTCTGTAGTTGACTTTTTGTCCCAAGATGTGATAAATAACAATATTTAAACCCCAGTAAGACTGCCTGAGGCTTTTCAGGGAGCTGAGAGCTATTGCCATCAGAAATGGTACTGGTTCCCACTGCCAGGGGATGCATTTGGTGACAGAGGTTTGTGGACCTTAGGCTGAGTTGTGATCCTTTTAAGCAGATTTGTGTTAAACAGGAAGGCAAATATTTTTGATCATAGCTAATGATGCCTCTTTCTTGGATGTCCTTTTTGAGGGTGATCTGCTTGAGCTGCTTGCTGACAAGCTGATTCCCACCCCTTTCCTTTTCTGGTTCTCTAGGCTGAGACTTGTCAGCTCATTACCTGGCATTTTGTGCCCATGTAGCATTGTCCAAGTCAGACACAATAAGAGGCAAAGTTCAAGGCATAATTATCACCCTCTCCTGCTTTTTCACCTGAGGTACTAGGTGCAATCTGCATTTTGTGGCCAGCCAGCAATTGCTGGCCAACCTGCAAGTGCTGTTCACTACTCAGAAATCATCCTAGGTATAGAATAATAAATAAATAAATAAATAAATAAATAAGTGGAGAAACATACATGTTGCAAATTCTACAAACACTGCTGGCTATCGAGTAGCATGCCCTGCTGCAGTGTAAGTTGATGTTCAAAATTCTGTCTCCTAAAACAGGCTCAACAGAAAAAAAAATTTATTGCTTCAATTCTACTGAGGCGTCTGCCCATTAAGGAAGTTTTGCCACTTTCCTCTCTTTCTGTACAGCTGGAAGGATGAAAATCTCACATGTGGCCTCCACAGGGCATTTCTCAGGAGGAGGAAGGCACCCCCTCCCTCTTCTGCAGTGCAGTTTAACTCATGCAAACACAGAACCAGCATGTCTGACCCCAGGAAGCCTCTGTGCAACCAAGGGTTATTTGGGCAGAGCTTAATGTGGATTTTCTACATGAAGTCTGAAAGTCACCTGATCTATCCAATGTGGGTCAAAATGCGTGGCAGAGAACGTGCTAACAACCAATCTGTAAAAATGACTGGAGGGCTGCGCCTGGTCGTGTACTCTGGTGTTTCAGGTTTGCCAGAACATAATCTAAATGGATGCATTACTGATACAAAAAAGCATGTTGCAAGAAAATCACCCAAACTTTGCTCTAAAATTCAATTCACCTGGTGCAAATGTTTAGCAGTTTGCATTACTTAGCTCTGAAATCATCCACATTTTCTAATCTTTGAACGCAGTGAATTTCTTCTAAGATTACAGTTCTATGTAGAGTGGAGAGCAGGCAAATGTTAACTCATGAAAGTTTTGCCAAGTGCATATCTAATTTGAGACAATACTATTATCCATAAGGTAAAGATGCACAAGAAGAATGAGAAAGGACTTTTTATTAGTACCAAAAAAAAGAAAAAGAGGGAGAAGAGAGGGAGTCTTCTCCCCACCTTCTTAATACAGCATAGCTGGGAAGGTTAGAGCCTGCATCTTTGACCTCCATAAAACTTCCATGGGAAAGAAACACAGTCATTTGAGATAGTTCCATCTTCCTGTTTGTTTCCGCAGCAGTAATAAAATTACTAACATGGTAACAGAACACATGTTTTGAGGGAGAAGCATAAACATTTTGGTGGGTAATATTTGTATAGACTTGTCATTTATTAGAACAGTGTGCCGCTGTATGACTGAAGACAAATCTAGTCTCACTCGGTGGCTCCCACTTACTCACCCCAGCCAGGTTCATGGCAATGTTTTATTAAATAATACATGAAATAGCATGGAAGGGAATGGTTTTTCACAGTACACAGATTTTCTGAGCTGTTTTTTAGCTGGTCAAGGCTGGCCTTTGGGATGAAACGTCAGTTTATGCAATGCTACACAGTACTACAGTGTGGAATAGCCACAAAGTCTGCACAGGGCTGAGCTGGGCTCTGCCACAGCCTGTGTGGCGTAGGGAAACACGTGTCACCTCGGTGCTTCTGATAGCCTCAGCTGTAAGGGAAGATGGCACTTCCTCTTCCTGAGTCTTTATTCAGAGTGCATTTGCTCCGTGTGAGAGGCTCTGCAGCTGTTTGCTGCACATTCTGTGGGGCCCAGCTCAAAGTGCCTGCCTCAGCTGCACTGCCTTGAGATGGTACTTTAATACCAGCACTTTGGTGAGAACAGCAGCTCTCCCACCTCAGAAAGGGGCTGTGCAGGTGTAAGTTCTTCCTTTAGGTCTCCTCTGAAAGGGAATGAATTGGAGTAATTATATCAAGTCTTCCTGCTTCTCTCTCTAACATGTACCGTCTCTCTCAACTGCGGATCATTAGACACTCCAGACATCTTATACAGCCCCTGTATCGCAACTCATGAGGTCTCTCATCAAGCTAACAAGCAAATTACCCGTGACAGTCCTGGCCAAACTCCTGATAAACGTTCTGAAACACAATGACACCCTCACTCTTTCTTCCTCTCTTGTAAAATCAATCAGACTTACACTTTAAATAGGCAAGTGGCCTAAAGGAGAAATTTTCCCAGACTATCAGGGTCCTGGGAAGGGGAGCTGAGGAGGCTCTTTCTGCTCATCATTTATTGTTAAAAAAAAGGGAGTTACGTTGGAATTATAAGTCTTCAAATTGAGAGAAATATTTGTAAAGAGTCCATAAATGACTGGCAGTCTCTTTACCCTCCTGGTTGTATTTCACATCCTACATTTTCTTAAGTCAGACCTTTCTGATTTTGCTAAGGTGACAAGTCATTGTTAGAATGTGTTAAACTCAGTTAGAGGAGTATATGAGATGATTGATAAAATTAAGCATCATGCTTTGGGGGGACCTGGGAAATTAAAAAAAACTCTCATAGTTTGCAGAGACCCATGGCTAACTGGGCCATGGATTTAAAAAAACACTATAAAAATGGTTACATTAAATGGTTATGTCTCCATTTTGCAGGGTATAAGTTGGCATGACATATAAATTGTACGTTGTGCCTGTGTCCAGATCCCAGTTCTGAAAGGCTTTGCAGTACTGCACAGAGCTTCCTCAGCAAGGATTCACCTACTTCAAGATCTTTACAAAACTGATGATAAATGATAACATTTTGCAGGTAAATGATCATTGTTTGTTCTGTTATTCAATGTCTTTTCCAGAGTTTGCTCATTAATCTGTCAATTTGCAAAATGTTTGCCAGAGGCTTCCCACTCAGTGGTGCAAATTAAATGAGGTTTGTCTATAGAGGTTAATTGATTTTTAGTCAGAACTGCCAATACAGGACATTTGAGGATATTGAGCCAGGCCCCCATTTTGTGTGACTGAAACATAACAAGCTCCCCCTGCCCACCCATCCCCCCGGCAACCTCCTGCTTCTTTTTATGTGTCTTTCAGATTCTGAAACTTCTGGTGTCATGTTTTCAAGCTTCTCTTCACAACAATGTGATGCTCTGGCAGAAAAGACAAATGTCACTCTGAGATATATTAGCAGGGGTGCTGGGTATAAGACAAGAGAGGTAATTATTCTGCTCTACTTGGCACTGGTGCAACCTCAGCTGAAGTATTGCATCCAGATTTGGGCACTGCATTTTATGATAACTGCAACAAGATGATAAGGGGTTCAGAAAACATGAACCTCTGAGAAAGGTTAAGAGAACTGGGATTGTTTAGTCTGGGAAGTAGAGACAGAAGGAAGATGTTAACACTTTGCAAACACATAAAATTTATTTTAAAGAAGGCAGAAATCAGTTTTTCCCTTTTCCACCGAGGGTAAGACATGAACTCACAGAGTCATAGAATTGTTTAGATTGTAAAAGACCTCTAAGATCATTGATTTCAACCATTAACCCAGCACTGCCAAGTCTACTACTAAAGCATGTGGCAAGTGCCACATCTATAAGCCTTTTAAATGCCACCAAGGATGGTGACTCTACCACACTGCTGGACAGCTGGTCCTATGTTTGACAACCTTTGATGAAGGGATTTTTCTAAATATCCAATCTAAACATTCCTTGGTGTAGCTTAAAGCCATTTCCTCTCCTGTCAGTCTTTACCTGGGAGAAGAGGCCAACACCCACCTGGCCACAGCCTCCTTTCAGGCAGTTTAGAGAGTGATAAGGTCTCCCCTGAGCCTCCTTCTCTCCAGGCTAACACCCCCAGCTCCCTCAGCTGCTCCTCACAGCACTTGTGCTCCAGACCCTTCCCCAGCTCCGTTGCCCTTCTCTGGACTCGCTCCAGCCCCTCAATGTCTTTCTTGCACTCAGGGGCCCAGAACTGGACACAGCACTCGAGCTGTGGCCTCAGCAGTGCCCAGTCCAGGGGACAATCCCTGCCCTGCTCCTGCTGGCCACACCATTGCTGATCCAGGCCAGGATGCCATTGGCCTTCTTGGCCACCTGGGCACAGCCTGGCTCATGTCCAGCTGCTGTCACAAACACCTTCTGTCACTGGCACACATACACCGACTGTGTGAGGAAGTTGTCTTCCACACTCCAGGAACTTCCTAGGCTGTTTCCTCTCCACTATATTAAATTTCCAGTAGACATGTGGTAAGTTGAAGCCCCACACAAAAACAGGGGCCAGTGATTAAGAGACTTCTCCCAGCAATTTATAGAGTATTTCATCTGCCTCTTCAAGTAATTGCCTATGTCACCACTTAAATTTAGAGCAAACCTTAGGAAAAACAGTCTGTTTGCAAATGCATTGTAACACTGGAACCGCTTTTCAGAAGCAGGGAGTTCTCCTGGACAAGAATTTTTTAAGAACGCATCAGGCAAACATCTGGGACACATCATGCAGTCTGTGGTGCAGTTCTGCTCTCCTGACCTGTGGGAATAACCTGCTGATGTTTCTTCCAGTTCCCCATTCCTAGAATGTGGTGGTTCTAAGAGTGTAGGCGAGAAAAAACATGTAGAAAGAAAGAAAGAAAGTAATTTGGGACTACAACACAGCTGTTTACCTTCAGGCCTTGGCTTTGTGTGTGAAGCCTTCAATTCTGTGAGAATTATGGTAAAATCCCCCAAGTCCAAAATACTCTGGATGGCATGTTGTGATCATTAACTTGGACCTCAGACACAGGCTACTGAATATCCCTTCTTGGATTTCTCACTGAGCCCCATGATTTGTGAATGATTAAATGCATATACTAGAAATATATCCAGACTATCTCTAAAATACCTTTGTTTCTTTCTCTAGCAAAAAAAAAAAGAAGATTCCACTACATTGTTTTCTGTGCTTCTCAAAAGGCTAATTGTCCTAATGGTCAGAAACCTGCATTTTATTCCTATATATCCAGCTTTATCTGACCTCTGCTCAACCTCATTAAGGTTGCTTCTGCCAGCAGATGTTACTTGTATTTAGAGACTTAAAGAAGGTCAGGTTACCACATGGCCTGCTGATCAATAAGCTGAATAAAACTTGTGCAACTCTTCTGTCACGGTAAGACTGTTTTTCTATTTCTCTGAAGACTCTCAGAGTTCATATGTGACCACCAAAGTTTGATACACCTATGTGTGTAAAGCCACGACCACAAAAATACAGCAAGCAAAATAGGCTGGCAAGTGACATTATCTACACCCGTATGTGCCATGACTGCAAGCTGGAATGTAAAAGCAAAATATCCAATACAAGTAACTCAATAGTACATTGTTACCAACCATTTAGATGGTCTCTTGCTGTTTTTCTCTCTGTCTTACACATATGCACATATACATTAATTTTGGTTACAGACACCAGGTTGAAATAGTGTTTCCCCCTCATCAGACCACACTGTAGACAAATATGAGCATTTGTTTACACCCACAATTAAGCAGTCCAATTTACAGACTTGATTACTGTTTGCTCCTGCAAATAAAGTGAGAATGGGTATTTGGGATTGCTGAAAATCAAACGACTCAATTAAATGTTTCAGCATTAATTTGAGAGGTGAGCTTTACAGACACTGAAGCTCTGTTATGTATATCCTTTCAGGACAATGTAACAGTCCTAACCAGCCTGTTTTACTCAGAAGCTGTATTTCTCTTGTGCATTCAAATACCCAAACTAAAGGCTTTCTTTCATGTCCTTGTCAACAAATCCTAACCCAGAAAAACCCCTTTAATAAGGATCACAAGGCACTTTAGTGTCTTTGCTGATTAAGACCCTGGACAGAAGGTGAGGTGACTAACTAGGGCTATTGCTGGGAGTAATTTTCCTGCTGACAGTTGTCCACTGTCTAGGAAATAAAATGAGACCACAACAGCATTTTAGGAAGTCTGGTAAGATGCTATTAGACAACTGTGCCTTTCAGTATCTAGGATCAGCCTTTGCCAGATTTGAACTAATTATCTAGAGTTGGAGTTGGGCAGATACTTTGTTTGGAATAGGTTTTGTCAAGATGGTCTTTTTAAACCTGGTCCCTGGTTTCTCATCTGAATTAACTAGCTCTAACTGAATGGCAGATAATCTGCAACCATGTCAAATGAAAGGAAATGTTTTGTTGGATGTATTACTAATGCAGTACATTTCTTCGCTTTGCTGGATAAACATAACTTTTAGAATCAAGTCCCGCTTCTATAAACACACTCAATTGTGTGCTCAGATTTGGCTTTGTGCACATACTCTGTAGATGTAGCCCAGGCATCCTTTGCTCTGGGGAACATTTACTAGAGTTGATGTATTCATTAGAGTATTTGTATGAAGCAAACATGAATGAGATGGTGTTGAGGGAAAGAGAATTCACTTCAGAAATGCAAGAAAGGTGTCCACCGCAGGAGCCTTTCTATCCACAGCTATGTGTTATTTCCAAAACTTCTACAAAAGACGCTGGATCCTTCTGCAGCACCTTCAGTCACTTCCACAAAGCAATTTTCTTAACTGTTGACTTCACCCCCAGTGCCAGGTCCAAGTATTGAGTATCAGTCACGATGTACTAGTTACAAAGAAAATTTGGGCATGCCTCAAACTGTCAAGTCTACATGTGCAAACTCAATATTTATATTAATTGAGGTGAGAAGTGATTCACAGTCAGACAACTGCTTTTCCCTTTGTTTGGATCTGATTGGCAGCGCTAGATTATGCTGTGCAGTAACTGTCAAGGCGAGATAGGACACGTATCAGCCCTTCATCTTTAAAATGTTTGATGAGAGCTTTCATGCTATAAACCAGTTTCACGCTGCTCTAGATGACTTTTTAAAATTAAACAGTAGCATTAAATTAATGAAAAAGCTTTTATTTTTTATAAAAAAAGATTACAAATTAATTTAACACTACTAATAGAAATATATCTGTCTGAGACCTACATTTCCCTGAACTTTTGCTGCTTGAATCCAGGGGCTGATGTTCCCTTAATCTCTCTGTAATATATTAAGTGCAACAGCAATGCCCAAAAAACAAGGATCTTCAAGTGAAATCAATAACACGCTAGGGTCCTGATTAACCACATGCACCATGTATCGTAGACAGAAACGAGGCTAGTTAGGTATGAGTCACAAAGTAGAAAGTTTGGTAATTTTTTACAGTGTGTTCATAGAAATTACTATAAAAGGGCAGGGATGACATGAGGAAAAACTGAGCCTGAAGCCTTTTTTCCATTTACATTCATTTGAATCTGCCTGGAATCAATAGAATTCTGTCCAAAGGACAGGGTGTGCCATGTCAGGTGGTAATTACGCCTTGGTGCTGTTCTTATTATTTATACCTTTACGTATGTATGCCAAGAAACTTCAAATCTCAGTACACCAGGTAATCTTTATTCACAATAAAACAGCTCAGAAGATGATCACTAACTGAATGTCCATTGCTTGCTTGCTGTTTGAGGGATTATTAATTTATTACATACTTTGTAAGGGGCAGTGAACTCTTAATTTTATAGGATAGAAGAGACAGAGATGGGAATTCTAATGGCATAATAAGAAAAATATCAAGAAGACAGTGTTTTATGGCTGTCAAGCCCTTTACTTCATTAGTGACAATACTTAATTTAAAATTTATTTTTGTTTTACCCTGAGTAGCAGGGCTGACATCAAATCTAGGCTGGAACCTTCACAAGACACTTGGAGAACAGAAAGAAGACAGGCTTGCAATAAAAGACCACATTCAAGGAATGTAATTTGTCAGTGGAAGTAAAAAGACAAGTTTAAGAGAGCCACTAATGGCCAAGGTATCTCACTCAACCACAGGATCAGTGTCTACCCACTCAGCAAACTTAGCTTAAATTTTACTCCAACATTTCACATTACAGATGGCAGCGTGCTGATGCTGGATGTTATTCTATCCAAGCTAGTTAGTTCATCCTCTGTCTAAAACCAGTCTTCATGTTTCTCAGAGGTTTCTAATATTTCCGGTTTCTGCTTTACATAATTTGGTTTTCTGCACCTGTAAGCTTTTAATCATTTAAACTTAGGTAAAAAGAAGAAAGCTCTTATAATGTGACATTTTGTAAGAGATAGCTTGCTGGGGAAAAACCAAACACAAACACTAAGGAAAGCACAGCATGATCCATGTTTTGTATCAAATGTGTCACTGGGAATAACACTAGGACCAATCACCAAAAAAAGACCAGCAAATTCCTGATCTCTTTAATAAATTTCTGCCTTACTCTGCAATTAAAAACATTTACAGGATTAATGGCTACTGGTGGATGAATTGGTCCCAAGAAAACAGATGGATCAGAAAATTGCACTCTCCACTGCTAGCATGTTCATGGGCATGTTAAGTGTGGGGTTGGTCCAGCAGAGAGAAATAAAAGCCCTGTTTGCTTTTGTTTCTAAGGGAACCTCCACTCATGTGTGTCATCACGTACTCTTGCACAGGGGCTTTAAGAATTTGTGCCTCGAGGCTAAGGGATGAATATTGTTGTTTTAAGTTGCAGATATGAGAGGGATGGTGCATTTAAGCATATAATGGTCAGTGCATACAGTATTGCTGTGTTTTACATCCCAGTACGCTTAAAATCAGGTGAGTATTCCCCAGCAGCTTTTTTTTTTTGTTTTGTTCTGCTTTTCAGATGCTATGTTAGTAATTCTTGCTTTTTGGTTTTTTTCCCTCTATTTTTTTTTTTACACAAGCGAGAAAGATGGATGCAAACTAGAGAAGCTAATTGCAAGCTCACCTGGAAACAAATTGCCTGAGAGTGTTTTTGCTCTGATCAAGTCATCTTTGTTGTCTTGTGTTTTGCACAGAGAGACAGGCCTGTTCAGCAGAGAATCAGAGGAGCTTAAGGCACCTAGTATCTCGCAAAACAATCCCAAACTAATGTGTTCTCAAAGAATACATCAGCTTCCATATGAAACTTAGTGAATCTTCTAGTTTCTCTTACTTTGGAAGAATTATTCATTTCAGTATTAAATCAGTTCTTATCAGAGTAACATATCCCATAATCTAGTCTGGTTGATTTTACTAATTCGCTTAGCCATCCCAACTGCTTGGCTTTTGTTGCCCAGCTTCACAGACTTGCTGTTGCAGAAAACACTGGACTCCTATAAGCCAACTTACTTTTTTTTAAAAAACTTTCCTTTTATTCTTATAAAACTCCCAAAGACTTCTAGTTTATATGTGCTAGGAATAAAAGCTGAATAAATGTGGAACAGGGACTGTGGGTACTGACTAGTACGAAGACAAACCCAAAGATTGATGGCCATTTAGAAGCATTTAAACATATTTGTTGCACTCAAAAAGACCACTTTCTTTTTATATAAGCTTCTCTAACAAATTGCTTTAGCAGCCAGAGATACCTGTACAACTGATGTTATGTTCTGCTGCTGCTGGTGCCATATCACACAGCAAGCACAAGCTTTTGAAAGTGTTTATAAAAGGCTCTACTTCTCTAGCACAATGCTTTACATCTAAGAATCATGGCTGGCTGACATTGGTAGGCACTGGCCCACAGCACTGAGCTTTGTGGCAGAAAGGCAGGTCCTGCTCTCCTCCCTACAGTGAGGTGGAGTGGAGGTGTGCAGGGAGACAGGCTGGGCATCAGGAGGAGAGTGGTGTGCGGCATAGCTCCCCTGCCCTCCCCAGGATGGGCTGCTGCTGCAAAAATACCCTGTGCTGGGTGCCTTGTCACCGAGAAATACATTAAGAAATGGAAGTCCTAAATAAATAAAATGCTCCAACCAACCTTAGCACTGCGAGGTGGCTTCTTGCTGCAACTGGGGTTGGCAGAGCCAGCTCTGCCTGTGCCAGACCTGAACCTGGCCCAGCACTGCTGCACAAGCCTTATGTGAAGCCCCCTTTGCATTTCCACAGAGCTATAAAAATAGTCGCACATGACTCAGAGATGTTTTATGTTCTTTCTGGGGAGTGAAGTGTTTCTGACTTCCAGAGAATCCTCTACCTGTGCAGCCCTCTGGATGAGCCAAACTAATGCCTTTTGCTCCTGAGAAAATTTTCAAGGACAAAGAGAACTGTTGAAGGCAACGTGGTACTCATGTAACTTTTTGTCTCTGCTAATGTCAACTCTGTATTCATTATAATCAGTCAGTGTGAAGGTCTCTGTTGATATGTATCAGAGAGACAGCTTACTCCACGCCTCTGTCCCACTGGCTTCCAAATCACTTTCCTAGTAATCACATTTGAAAGGGCGATCATTTTTGCCTTGGATTAGTCTAAAAGCCTTTCTGTCATTAACCCATTTTTCCTCCTGTGCCCGAGGCAGTCTGAGATGAAAAGGTACTGGATGTTTCCTTTGGTTTGTTTGGTTTTTTTGCTTTTTGCAGCACCTTCCTCAGGAGGAGGGGGACACCTCAAACACAGGCATAGCCAGGAAGCTATCCCTGTCTGGAAGGACACTCCTAGCCTCGGCATCCTTCATTTCAGTGCAGCTTGATGTGTTGTCACCCAAACTGGATTGCCTCAAATGTGCAAACGATTTTAAATGAAAATGAGCAAATTATGGCAGAGTCTTCACAAGTGTGTGGAGAGGGGTTTATATAACCAATGTCTAAAAACAGGGAGAAGGAGAGACAGCTGGCAAGAAGGAAAAGATTAAACCCAAGGGCAAAAGGAAGTATTTGTAGGAGAGGAGAAAATAGTAGTTTAATCATCGTGTGTGAAGGGCTTTTATGTGGAGCCCAACAGCAAAGCAGCTCTCAGCATCAGAGAGGGGCCAGTTTCACACCATGAGAGTGTCAGTCCAGGACTTCACTAACACAAAGTACCCCTGACTTGCAAGAGCGAGGGCAATGGGGGGAAAAACCAGCAACTTCTTCCAGAGAAGATTAGTGGGAAGAAATAAAGGCAACAAAGAAAAGAAGTCACAGGCACATGGGGAAAAGGTTTCATTTGGTTTGGGATTTTTATTTATAGATTTCACTTTAGATCTCTTTTATTTATATTACAATGTTATCTTCCATGGACAACTTCATCATAGTGAAGTATCATAGTACCTCTCAGGCTTTGGGAAGATAAAGTTAAATGTGTATGTGAAATTTTCTGTCTTGTCCATTCACAGACTTAGAGACCTTGGATCAAATCAAAACAGTAAATGACTCAAAGTTTGGGCTGCTGGACTTGATTTGCTCCCAGCAAGGGGAACACGGCTGATACAGAAAGTATTTCCTCCTGGAGGGGTTCCATGGAGCGACTAACTGCAGGGCACATACCAGGAGCAATGATTAGTGTGAGGGTTGCAATGTACATTCCCAACACAGTCCAAACAGTAGTTTCTGGGTATAAGTGCAAGCCCTGAGTCACGCTGCGACTGCTGTTTGAATAATCTGACCAACCAGCCTGAAAATCTACCCATTTCTTCTGAAGTACGGAGCTTTCTCTCTAGTTTTAAGAAGACAGGAGCATGAATAGCCTTTAATAAACCATTGTAAGGATAAGTATAAATGTGCAGATGTTTGAGTTACCTGCTATGTCCTGCCTTGTAATCCTTGCTAATTGGAAGGCACAATATGTTATTTTAAGTGCACTTAGAGGATCAAGCCCTGCAAACTGCAGATATGGTGATATGTATGGAATTGGCCATGTTTGGACCAGACCGTGGACTAAATTCATTGGTGATGACCTTACTGTAGGCTTTTTACCACATCAGCATGTAGATGATCAACGCTGCAGTGAGGTCTCATTATGAGAACGGAAAGGCTGCATGGGGTGTACGAGTATTCCTATGGGAAGTGTGCAACCTTTGTCAATCCTTGTTTTGTAGTTCAATGATGAAAGCAACATCTGTTATTAATGAAAGCCTTAGGTTGTGACATTAGTCACAACACAAAGTAGGAAGTCTTGCACTGGTTTTAGAATATTGTACATTCCCATGCACTTTAAAGAAGTGGGATATCTTTTGTTGCTTTAAAAAATGTTAAGTAATACTTTTGTGTGTGAGTTCCCTTTAAAGGCAAATCAACTTGACATTGAAAGAAAATGCTAGTTATGTTACCATAACTATACTGATAATAATTTCTGATTTATGTGCTCCTATGCATGGAAGTCTAAATGAAATTTACTGTTTTCTCTATATTTTTCCCAGTGAAGTGAAATCAATACAAACATTATATCTTTTTAGACTATTTTCTGTTGACAGTATTCCCTGTAAACATTAACTCATTATTTATCTATCCCAAGGAATGGTATGCATTGAAAGACAATCACTTTGCAGTGGAATGTGACCTTGGCTAGTCTATAACAGCAAAAAAATGCCATCCCTCTGACGTTATATTGTTCTGATGGAAGGAAAAATTAGCTAACTTATTTGGAAAAGTTGCAAAGGAATCTTCAACCTCTTAGAATGAGTTCAGCTAACCTTTAGGCTGTCTCTTTGGGAATGCCATTATATTGTGCTGGCACAGAGTCTTTCACCTAAGAGCTTTCTACAAAGCATTAAGGAAACATTAATTAAGGCTACAGCATTTCAGGGGAGAGACAAATGTTATTAACCTCACTTTAAATGTCAAAGTCAGGGCCTGGTCTCTTTGCAACATCTGGGACTGTGGATGGCCCCTGTGACCAGCAGCAAGCTCTGCCTAATATGTTTAGATGTTGTGGGATGCATCAGGGAGGGCACAGGGGTCACCCTCAACTCCTCACTCAGCCCTTGTCCTGGAGCAACCCTGCTCTTGCTACTCCTGGGCCGGGCTTCAAATGATTAGCATTTGTCACACAGATTGTGTCCACAGAAAACCACTGGTCTCCTTGGCCATACCAGAAAATGAGGATTGTGTGGTAGTCCTGTCATTCTGTCCATAGTCTTCCTGCAATGGAGGATATCTCCTCCAAAAGAACGGTGTCCCAAAAGCTCTCAGTGCAGCTTTGTCAGATGCTCGCTCTGGGGTGCTCGATGCAGTGCCAGGGAGCAGCTGCTGGGGTGCAGATGTTTGCACACTGCTGGGGGGCGGGTAGGGGTGCAGGGACACCAACCTCGGCAGGAGCATGGCGCATCTCCCAGGACGTGTGCGTCCAAGGAAAGCATTGCAATCAGTGACTGCAGGCACATTATACTGAGTGTAGGTGGAAAAACGCAAAATACAATGTGTAAATAACTCTTTTTAAAATTGTGTTTCTGAAACACCTCCCCTGGGTCTTTCAGTTTGCCAGAAATAATCTTTCTCTCTCAGTCACAGTCTCCGTGAGCTCAGCCTACACCCATTAACGTAACTTGTTGTAAGCTCAGCAGAAGCATCTCTCAATGCTAATAATGGTTTTCCATTATTGTGTTGGCTGTTGGTACCTAAGCTTTGGGTCTGGAGTCAGAGCTAGAACCCTGGGTATTGGCAGCACAACCACAGCTGAGCACCTTTCCCTAACTGAATAGATGCTGCTGGACATCCAGGTCTGGAATTCAGACTGGGGCAATCAGGGAAGGAAGGCCCACTTAGGGTAACGCCTTAGGTTTGGATTAAGAAGATATTTTTGAAAATAAATTTCTCACTTCCCCATCCTCGCTTTGTTTAGATTGACAACCTACAGAACAACTTACTGAAGACTGGGTTGTCTTCAGTTAAAACCCAGATTGAAGGATGCACTCTAGGATTTCTCCTATGGTGTCTGTCCCCTGGGGTCTTCAATTAGTTCTCTCTAATTTGAGGAGAATTTAATAGTCTTTTATTGTATACTCTTTAGGGAGTAAATAGATCACACATGTGTAATGTTTGGCATGTACACAAAGAAAAAGATACCTCCCTCTTCTATTGCATTTTCTGGTAACAGAGATACCACACTCTTCCCTCACTACAACTCTCACTTTTGCTCTTGTGATTTCCTTGTATTTAGATGTTTCTGTCTGAAATCATGCCACCTCAGGTGAGGGCACCTACCTGTTAGACAATGGTTATTTTTTTACTCATTATGAACAGTCATTTAGGTCTCCAAATCCACATGGTTAAGTTTTAACCTTTAAATCAGTTACACATGCATCAAATTGGAATGGTTCACATTTTGTTGGACTGCTTGACGGAAAACAAAATTAAGACTTCCTGAAGAATCTCTCCCCTCATTCTTGTCCTGTTCTGTCATCCTCCTACCAAAACAGGGCTCATCAACTTTGTCCAACAGATTTCATATCAGAATATCTTTACTACAGATTTTCATCTTTTATTGGTTTCTCGGTCAAGCATTATGACAACTGCATCATTGCTGAGCTTGATACTAGACTGTGAGTCTACAGAAAAGAAACTTAAACTTGTAACCATTTCCAGTTATTCCCTAAAAGGACGCTATTTTTGCAAGCTGTTCCTGCAAATCCAAAATAGTGAGATTCTATACATGTTAAGGAGCAGGGCAGCTACTGGAGCCATAGAGTTGGTCACAAGGCTAGAAAAATATTAGGATAATGTCACATCTAAACATAAAATCACCAGGATTTTGGCAAAGAGAAAAAGTCAATAAAGTTTCATTTTTATATCTACCTATGCCCTAAAAATATATTTAATCCAGTTTACTGTTTTTTAACATTTTTTTGCTAATCTTTAGTCTCAAGTCAAGCTTAAAATGAAAATAAATAAATAAATAAAAGTTGAAATGGCATCTTTAAAAATGGCATAACTTACTATCCATTCCAAAATTTTTAATTCTCTTATATCAGGATTGCTGAAGAAAAGACACCACATTTATAACTGTATGCATAGAGAGGCATCTAGTTTAATCAGTAGATTAAAAAAAGATCTTCAGAAATATCACCTGATTCTGCTTTGCTTTGCAGCCTGGGTCATTGCTTGTGAAAAATGAATATGAAATGAGAAAAATGAAAGAGATAGCATGCCCAGCAGGCCAACCTGGATGTTGATAGCACAGTTATTCTTACACTAAAGCCACAATATCTGATGAGCATACTGTCTACTGAGCATCTGATTCATACTGTCCACCTCACATGAACCCATGTGCAGAGGCAGCCACACCATGAATCCCACACCACAACTTGTAACCGTGAGCCACCTTGCTGACAGGCCTTTTTGAGGAGCCAAAGACTGAGCAGACTTGGAGAGTGACCTCTCTCCGGCCATCAGGGTGGTCCCTCAAAAGCTGGCAAGGCAAAAAGGTGTTCTGTGGAGAAGCTTGTGTGCCTGCTGCTGTCTGCATTAACCAAAAATACTGCACTTGCCTCTTCTAGGCAAGAGCCTGTTACTTTTATACATCCATCCTCTAAATATCTAATGTTAAAAAATGTTGTAACTTCTGCTCTACAGCCCACCTTCGGAGGGTATGGCAGACGATTTGCAGAAATGAGGTTCAGACTAAGAGTCACAATAACGTGCTACAGAAACCCAGTCGTCAGACTGCCATTTATCCAATCAGGAAATGCAGCAGGGTCATGCGATCCGAGCAGCTTGCTCTCAGTGCTCCCAGAGAGCTGGTTACAGAAATAGCTATGACTTAACAGCTATTTGCCACAAACTACTTAGCCAGTAATTTAAATACCAATTGAATAAGTGAAAATCACTACCTGTGCAGAAAGGTAACTTTTGCAAGATTAATAATTTCCTACAAATTATTTGACCTATGTTAATCTCTGTTATTGAACCACTGCAGTTATCTTTCCCCTCCAGGCTAGCTGCTCTCTAATTGCAAGCTGACCTTGAGGTATAGCATCAGCTAGGCAAAACCTAACCCAGGGTGGAGCATCACCAGCAAAACAGAGCTGGGGTTATTACTCAGCAGTCGTCTTAGCCCTGTGCTCCTGCCAGAAAGCCCACTATAGCACCTCTGCATTGAAAACTGCTACTGATCTTTATTGATTGAGTATTTGTTCTGGCTGCACTTGAGGAAGCATCAGAAATTATGTAGCAGAGGTGGTGTTTCATTAGCCAGTGAAAGGTCATTGTGAATCTTTCTTGGCTCAACCACTGCACAGCCAAATTCCTCACTCAGCTTCAGGCTCTCTGAGATGTGACTTTTATTTGTAGCAAGATCAAGTGTCTAATTCAGGGCTCAGAGAAAGCAACCTGAATCTCACTCAGATGTGGCCAGAAAGTGTTACCTCGGTGTAATCAGAGAAAACCTTTTATTGTCCTTGAGCACGAACTGATCTGGTGGCATTAGCTGCTGCCCTGAGGGAAGGGCTGCTCAGTAGGAGCTGTGACCGTCTGCCCTTTAACCTGAGTGTCTGCCGGCCACCGAAGAGCTCTGGACAGCCTAGTTCCTGTGCAGGATGATGAAAGGCTTCACCCTGCATGGAGTCAAAACCTGAGGGCAGGCTTTGTGGGTGGAAGCCTGACGAGGAGAAGCTCTGGTCCACATTTCCTGCAGTTTTATCCAGGACCATGCTCCCCAGGCGCTGGAAAGGACTCTCCCTTTGTGACGTCCATCCGGAATGGGCTCTCTAGGAGGGGGACGTGGGCCTGGCAGGTGCTGGGGGAGGCCGGGAGGGACTGGGAGCCAGAACATCAGCACGGGGCTCCCCTCTGCTCCTGGGGGATCTCCCACACTACGTGCAGATCTGCAGGACGGGGAAGCCAAGCGCTCTGTTTTGCTTTGCAAAGGGGGTGGATATTTGGCACAGTCCAGGGAACAACTGACTTCAGAGTTGTCCTTTTCTGGGTTTTCCTGCACAAGGGAGTGAGCTAGACCACTTCCTTGTTTATAAAAGGCTCCTATTTCGCCCTTCTTCTGTACAAACAGAGAATTATGATAGAGAGTACAAGGTGTTGTGGAAACTTGTTTTTGAAAGATGAATTGTGGAAACTTGAATGAGAACTGGATTGCATTTCCAATTACTGGGCCCAAATCCTTCTCTCAGTTACTCCCATAAAGCCAGAGTAACTAGCCAGTGTAATCAAAGTTATTTCAGCTACCTCTAATGTGACAGGAAAAGTCATGTCTGATGACACTCAGACTCACAGCATTTCCCTAGTATCTTCCAGTTGCATTTAAATTACTTTTCTAGTAGTCCAACAGGATGGATGTTGTTCAGGGAGTGATAAGCCTGTAAATATTTTCTTTGTTAAAAAGAAATGCCGAACTCACTCTTGTCCTCTGGGAATGTGACATTGACAGGTGTTAGGGTTCAAAGATCAGAAAACAATAGCATTAACTTTGGAATGGACATGGGTTTCTGACCTGGTGTGGTGAGTGGAAAATTCACTCACCAAAGCCTTGGGAAATTAAACACTCCCCACTCTTCTGACTCTTTCATACTGTATAAGCTTTCCTTCACAGGCTTGACTTATCTTTGCTTATTTTGAAACATGTTTGAAGATTTTGTTCTTGGTATGCATCATATGATGTTATTATGTGATATGATTGTGTAGGGGTTACTGTGGAGTAGGACTGTTCAGATCCTGGTTGTACTGGCAACCTAAGAAGCTTGTGTATACACGTGTGTGTAAATGTGTGTGCTTTTGGGGAGCAGTCATTCTGTATTAAGATAATACATGGGATTTTTTTTTCTCCTTAATCCTGCTCTTGTTGCATATTTATGACCACGTGCCTGTACTTAATGCAGTGAAGCTGTTCGGTGATACCAAGATTATCACAACTCAGATAAATACTGTATACATCAGTAGAAAAAGGCAATCCCACCATGTGGGAACAGCATTGTCTGGCCATCATGGTTTCAGGCATTGTACTTGTCCTGTAGCTCTTTGAGTTTTGCAAAAGAAGCCCTCATTATATGCTGTGTGTGCATTTCAGTCTGACATTTTCAGGTGTCTCATGTGATTCTGCTTAAAGTACAATCCATATTTATCCCCAAATAGTGTCTTTGTATTTAAAGACTGTAATTTAGTCACCAGCGTTTCTCTGTCTGCAGCTGGACTACCTTGCAAGTGCATCAAACTCATCTCTTGAAGCAATAGAGGTCTCTGAGATTTGAATGCATCCATTTGTGTGTGTGGGTGAGCAGGCAAAGTTCCCGCTGGCTCTAAGAGAGTACTCACATGCTGTACATAGTCCAAACATGCCTCCTTCCTGGCCTTTATTTGCAATTCAAACAGAAACAATAATAAAGCAAACTTCAGCCAAAGTTCTTTCTCCAAACTTGGCTAAGGTTTCTCTGCATGAATCCCCTCTGTCCCAGCCCCTTGTTTATCCCTTTCAAAGAAAGAAACCCTTCTCCCATCCCTGTTGGGGCCAACAGGATCCACCTGCCAGCACGAGGCAGCTCTGTATTTTTGTGCAGGACGCTGGTACCTGAGCAGAACATGACTAAGCAGAGCTGCTCTCCCTGTGCAGGAAAGGGACACCCAGTCGCAAGAGCTGTACTCAGTGCCTGTGTCAACTTCTTAAGGACAGTGTACAAAATCAGAAAAAGCAGCAAGAGAACTGAGAATACCTCTGTGAGACAGAGTTATGGAGAGCTAATAAAATTAGTAGAGTTTATGGAAGAACTTCAGCAAGTGTGTGGATCAGTTTGTAAGGCACTGTACAGACAGAGGGTATCAGACACAATGGAGATATTTAATCAGAGTGAGTCTTAAGACTTAATGTCCAGGCGTTGAGGCTAGACAGATTTACACTGGAAATAAAATGCATATTTTTAATACCAGGTTTGACATATGCACAGATTAATTTATTAAGATGTGTGTTAAATGCCCTATCATACAAAACCTTTTAGCCCCTCAAGACGATTTCTTCAGGCAGAAATTCCTGGGGAAATGAGGTGTAGAAAGTAGAAATCCAAAGCAGACAGCTCAGAAGTGCTGTCCCTTGCCTTTGAAATGACAGCTGGTCCTCCCCAGTGCACTGCCAGCATCAATATAATGGAATATCAAACTGGCAATATGACATTGGTCCTTTATTCCAACCCATGGCCAGTATTTTTATTGCTGATCCCACTCATTAGCCATATCATACTCCTGACTCCAGGACAAAGAGGCTGAGGTCAGTATGTTAATATGCTTCAGGAAGAGGTGCCCCAGTGCTGCCCCCACTTTGAGTGTGGTGTAAAAGTGAGCATTCCCAGAAAATACCAAAGAAAGATCAAAGGTCGTCCTTATCAGCTGGAGTGCTTGGTGGTTTGTGTTAGCATTTTGCAACATTGTCCTTACACAGATGAGAGATGAAGTGACAGGTCCTGTCATGGTGCCCAGAAATTTTCACTCTGTGACCAGAGTTTTGACATACAATATGGTCAAAGCAGTAAGGAATGAGGGTACTGCGTGCACTGACCCTTTTTCTGTGGGATTCATTCCTCTCCTCCTTCAGACAAAAAAAGAAAATAGATTTTCACTTTACACTAGGTATCATGAGCACCTCTTCCCACAGCAAATGCCTTACACAGCGTTATTTTATGCTCCAGCAGAAGGACACAAGGTCTGTAGGAGTCACACTTCTGCATGAGGAGATTCCTAACTGATGGGAGGGACTCTCCAGGATGGGGAACTCTCTTCCCGTAAAAAAGGCTGTTCGTTTCACATTAAGTTTTAATTTAGCAGAACAATTGCTTGCTTTCTTCAGAGGTGGAGAACATGTTCCATGAACAAAGACTGTCTATAACCATTAACTCTGGCCCCACTAAGCAAGAGGTCAGGTTTATTTTCCATACTCTCTGCCTGTCAGACATGTTTTCCCTTGTTCCATTCTACTGCTTTTCATCAGGTCACTCTTATTAGAATTCATGCATGGAAAAAAAGGAAGAAAACAATTATTTCCTTTAAAGCAAAATCAATTCAAATATCAACATGAAAGACAGGAATCAGAAAACAGCAGCCAAATTTAGAAATAAGCTTTGATTTTTGACCAAGCAGAGCACATCTCACGGCTGTAACAGGACAAGAACAAATATTTTTCTGGACGCAGCAACTGGGAACAAAAAAGTATGACAGTTTTAAAGGATGGAGAAATTCAGATTGGAGTTAGCTACAGCTTGCTTTCACTATAGTGTAATCACAAGCAAGGGAGGGAAAAAGGGAGTAATTCAAGATTTATTTTTGCCACCAAATTTTGTTCTGAGAAATTTAGAATTTGGCATTACATCAAATGTCTAGGCCATTAATCACCTTTAAAATACTCTTTGCTTTTACATTTTCCTTTTTTGATTAATAAGGGTATTTTGTCAGTGACAAAGATATAAAGCCCCACTCATAGATTCTCTTAGCAAAAGAAATCCCACAGACAGACTGATAGGTTTTGGGTTTTTTTGGTCTAAGGGAATACAGTCTTAAGATTCCTGAGAAAACCTGTGAAAGAAAAGATTATCTCATGCTTGAGTATCTTCCAAACTTTGCAAAGAGCAAAGCTGCACTGGTTTAAGTGTTTGGGGCATAGGAGTAGCAGCTCTAACTCAGTTCAAAGGCAGAAGGACACCAGAGGTCATCTTGCTCTGGTGCAGGCTTGGCTCCAAAACTCTCGGCAATTACAGGGAAGACGGTGGCACCTTGGAAGCTCTGGTGTAAGTGGGGCTGGGCAGCTGAGACCTGTGCCACCCACAGGAGCAGATGCTCTGCTGGTGGGTCAGCTGTTCTGTGGCTTCCCCACGGGTGAAAAACATCCAGCCGTGGGTATAAAAACCTGTTTGAGGTGCCAGCTGAAGTCTCCTCTCCTCAGGCTGGGGTGCAGCTGTGCCTATGGTATCACTCTCGTCAGAGAGCAGGATCTGGTCCCAGAGAGATGAAGATGAGTGAAAAGCAAAGAATGCTCTCTCCCTTTGCTTTGGCACACAAGGCTCTCCTTGTGACAATCTCACTCAAAAGAAGAAACACAGCACCCCCGTTCCAAAGAATAATATGTCTGAGCTAAACCACAAGCAAAGTCACAAAAAAAGGCTGGGGTAGTGAAAGGCAGTGCATCTATCATGAAACCTAGATATAGCAGCGACATTGAGGAGGTTGTTTTCTCAGCAAATAAACCATTGAGCCCCCGATCACATATTCCCCTTTGGAAACAGGCTGCCCTCAGCCATGGGTCTGTTATTCTCAAGTTCAGTTTGTTTTGCTCAGTTTTGTTTGTTTCTGTAGTCCCTTCACAGTTTTTCCAAAAGGGACACTAGCACACAGACACACACAAAGTGGAAAAAAAATGTTTTGCTTTCTGGAAACCCCGTGGCTAAGAACACCTAAAATGTCAGCTGCCAGTTTATTTAGACATGACAAGGCATATGACTAGATATGGAACACAGCTGAGACCAATTCTATTCTCTTCGTGTTATTATATAAATATCTTCTGAAAAAAAAAAAATAGAAGAAGAAAATTAGGTAGGGGGTTGAACTGGGGAGACCTAGCATTTCCAAATGTAGACTTTTCTTGCTATTCCCTTTCCACGTGCGCATTCTCACGATAACCAAAGTTTGCATATGCATATACCCTCTTTTCCTCTGCAGTTTATAAGTGGGTAAAATAACTGGTATTAATCTTTCTTCCCTGCCTGTGCCAGTGGTACTCAAAAGGACTGGGTGGGGAGAAAGAGGAGAGGTCTGCCTAGTCCTTTGGTCAACTGACACCCCAAACCCACTTGTGGCAAAATCCCTCTGTTCCAGCAGAAACCAAGATGGGAACTTCTGCTCAGGTTTCTCTGCTCCTTGGCTCGTGTTTGTAGCCATGGCTGGATGGAGGGATGAAGCAGAAATTGCCCTGGTACTCAAACACTGTGCATACAGCAGAGCATGGCTTCGAGGCAAACGCCAGGATGTAGCACATTTCATCCTTGCTCACTGGAATTACCTTAACTTCTTACGAGATCAATTAAAGGAGAGACTAGATGACAGAATAGGAACAAAGTATTTCTCTACATGAACTGTTTATTGGGTTACTAAGATTATCTTGCATCAGTAAGCAGGACACGGTGATGCATGCAACCTAGGAAGAAGAGGCTGAAGCCCCTTAGGGCAATTCAGATGGAGAATCCCACCTGCTAACATCTATCAGGGTATTACTTTTCCTACATACTGTACCACTGTGATAGGACTAGGTTAGCTGTCTGGCTCCTCCTGCATTTTGTGGAGCGAAGTCCTTAGTGTCACATGGGCAGAAAATCAGTGTCTCTTAAGCTGCTCTTTGCCCAAAGACCTGTGAAAGGAAGAGGTAGGTTCTGCTCCTGAAGATTGCAGAATAGGGCAAAGGGACCCTGTGCTTGGCCTCTGCTAAAGTGCAGGAGATGGTGGGATCAAATGGCGGTGATAAGAAGGCTCCTCCAAAGACCTGCCATTGCAGAGTCCAAAGAGGCACGGGAATTATGGGATGTCACCAGTTAGGAGAGACGGTGGAGCTCAGCAGCAGACCTTTGAAATTCACAGGGAAAGCTATCTAGATGTGAAACTGAATAAAGAAACACAGAATTTCCCAACAATATCCCCTTTTTGTTTGTGTACACTACCGGCACTGTCACATGAAATGAGGAAAACATAATGTGTCATTTTGAAGGACATACCAAGGTGCTAAAGAGCTGCTGGCTCTCAGAGACACTGACTCTGCTACATCTGGTCACTTCCCCCACCGAGGAGCCTGGGGCTGATGGCTGGTAAAGCATGGCTGGGGTAGCACAGGCCTAGCTGGTGCGTGACCTGTAATTCCGCAGTTAGAGGAAACTGCCTGCAAGAATGCAGGAGAAATTAGAGGAATTAACTCTGTTCTGTTAATAGTAGAACTGTCAGTCTAGTTCTTTGGTTAAAGTGCACATGAATTCCTGTAAGCAACCAATAGCTCTAAAGGCCTTTAACTAGAAGTCTGGTCACCTTCCATCCCACTTTGCCTGACCTTGAGCCTTAATTAGAAGGTCTGTGATTCATGACTAAACAGAATAATTGCATAAAACAGAGCAGAAAGCCATCCAGACATAACTGGATTTACTCTAAATATGAACATTTGTGCATGTACTGATCATCATCAGGATAATAACATGGTACATTCCAGATCTTTGTATATATTAGAGCAAAACAAATGGCCCCAGGTGGTTTCTGAAATGAACAAAATCCTGCTCTCAGTCTGCAACTGTTAATTTTTAACTACTACTTGCATTCCTCTTACTTTACATATTAAACCCACTTGTCATCAGTTATTGATTTCATAGCTTTAGCATTCAGTGAAGGAAAACAAACTGGAACAGAAAAAAGAAAATCCGTGTCAGGGTGTGTTCCACTTTGTGTGCCATTTAGTAAAAGACGTACAAACTGCCTATCCCTTTGGCATTGTCCAGCCTCCTCATCCTTCCCCCTGGCTGCAAAACAGCAGAGGAAAAAGAGGTCGTGTTTTGCAGAAGGAGATGAGCTCTCTTCCTTCCGTGGCCCCCTGAGTGTGTCTCCACTCTTTCTAAACAGCACACGTATGGGCAGCGCTCAAATGCAGTTGCTGAATAACATGGAAAAAACCTCAGTTCAAGTTCTGGTTTGGCACTGGGATACACCCCTTCTGCTTCCCCTCCTGCTTCCCCTCCTGCACCTGCTTGTGCCAGGAAGGGAACAGGAGGTTTATTCTCCAGTAACTCCCCTCCCCTCTTCCCCCACAGAGCAGCCTTTGCTGCTGGGTGTGCTCTCTGTGGATATCTGGCTTCTTCAAGCAGAAAGTTTTGACAACAACACAAATGTTGCTGTTCTGCCAAGGGCTACAACATCCCAGAGTCGGGATCCAGCCCTTGATATTCTTCAGCAGATATTTTTAAACATTTTGGACAACCATAGCTACAGAGTTTCTGAATTCAGATGTGATAAAACCCTTCAAAGGCTTCAACTGGCCAATTACAGATACCAGATTCCAGCTGCCATATCTGTGAACGCTCATCAACATTTTACTTTCGTGAAGTCCAAGCACCTACAGTCAGGTGCTCAGCCCTTTACAGCCAGGAGGTATGCCAGCCACATCCTGATGGTGCAGAGACTTGCAGCATGACCTCTCCCCTACACCCTTACACTATTGATATTTCTAGAAATTCGGGCTTTACTTTATGAAATGACATCCCACTTCTGTAGGCAGAGTTGACCCAAAAAGAGATGGCACCAGTGGATGTGTATTAGCTGCAATACTTTGGACATGGATTCTGAGATTTTATTTGGCCTGTAATTAAGGCTTGATAAAATGGAGCATTTATCAAATCTAAATGCAGTAGGAATATTCCTCTCTTGATGAAGCAGTTATTTTTTGGGGAATTGTGTACACATCCCAGCCAGTATAGCATTGAGAAAGGAGTATAAACAAAGGAGTAATGTCAAAGAATTAGGCAAAAGGGAAACCTATGCTTCAACCATGACGAACATAGTAAATCTAAAGGCAGCAGAAGTGCCTGATCAGAGAAGGCACACAATTACCTGTGTAATACTACCTGGCTGCTTAAACTAACTCAAGAATTGCAGTGCAATTCTTGTATTATCTGGGGTCAATTTTTTTTCCTCTTCTTTTGCCCAGTTCCTTGAGGAACAGTGTTACGGATTCATTTGTCCCCAACTCCGGTCTCTCTTTGGGGTCAGAGGCCCAAGGCAGAGGGCAGCACTGAATACAGGTCCAGACGGGGGGTCCCTGCCTCAAGTGTGTCACCATAGAGTGGTTGCATGTATCCACCCCCAACACAGCCACAGGGCTTTCAGTAACACAACTGGCAAGTAAATCATCGTGCCTTAGTATTTTGAAAATGTTTTAACAGTCTAAGAAACTACATTAATTGAGTGGAGAGGGTGTTGCCTTCTTTAGAGGAGACCCTGAGTACCTGTGCAGTATCAGATGCAAATAGGTAATGGAATTCTCAGGAAGAAAGGAGAATTGAATGTTTTCAGGATAAATTTGGGAACCAAATCTCTCTTTTAATTGTGGACTCTTTCAGATACCAGTTATTTCAAATAAATTAATTTTTACTAAATTTATTTGATCAAAACTAACAAAAATAATTTCTCTTTCTGAATACTTACCATCCACAGGGAATTATTGTTTGAATTTTTACTCAACAGCACATATTAGAATATCTGGTAGTATAATGTAGGGAAGGAGTTCACTATTCACAATGATGGCACCATTTCCTGGTCTGCTGTGCTGCTCAGCCCTGCTCTCAGGGTCTCCTGAATGGTGAAACACACACGCAAATGGCTCAGTCCATTACTGCCTGGCACCCCTCCTAATTCCTGCCTTCACTGAGCACTGCAGGAGCAAGCTGCTAGCGCAAAGCTCTCAAGAAGTCCATTGCAGAGGAAGGTTATTAACCTCTGCTGTTTCCACCAGAGAACACCTGCCTCCTGAAGGTTAATTTTCTGATTTCCCTGTTTGCACTTGTTCTGTCCCCAAAGGAGGAGCCCACTGACGACTTCCTAAATCAAGAAGAACCTAATGAAAGTGTGCATACCTTTGGAGATATCTCTGTATGGCTCCCAGCTCCTAGCTATCCAGCATGAAAATCTAGAACAACCCCAGTGCTGTTGATGGGTTAAATCCTTGACCCGGAAAGCTGCTAAATTTCATCAAATTTCAGAGAGCATCTCAAAATCAGTTTTTGCATGACTCTGAAGCAGTGGTCGTGCTGACATGCTGAAGGAGTTTTGCATGTTACTTTCTCTCCCAGGAGCAAAAAATGAATGCAATGTCTCCTCTTTGGTATTATCTTTTTTCTTCATCAGTGAAACCACTCTAGCAGTGGGGTCTGGGAGATGAAATCTTCAGCAGATTTTTGTGATAGGACTGCAAAATTTTGCTAATATAATTTTTTAAACACACATTTGCTAGTTTCTTCCTGTATTTGCATGTGTTTGATTTTCATATCATAGTCATAGGTTCTTTAAGTCCGCTGAAGCGGGGAGAGCATATAATGTCATAAACTGCTATATATAGTATCTTGGTCTATGGATACTTGATGGACTCCTTAATGTACCTATAATTTAGCTGACATGCAAAAGGTGCAAAGAGTTCACAAAACTTTGACTCCTTGTACCGAATAATCTGCTTCATTCCTTGCAATAAAAATAAATGTGGCAGGGAACTGCACTGTTCTTGAGGCTGAGGTGTCCAAATGTTTTTTTTAGCAACTGGGCTCCTTTTTAGCCTCAAAATTCATGCAAGCAAGTTCCTTGTTCTGACCTTTGTGTAAGTGGTTTTTAGATGTGCATTCTATATTTCTGGTGCCTGATTTGAAGCAGAGTCTGGATGCAGAACTGCCAGACATTCATTCCTATAATTATTCTCACACATGCTCCCGCTGTCACCACAAGACAGCTTTAGAGCAGGCTGAAGCTAGAAGAGACGGTGCCACATCCACATGTTCTCCAGCTCCTCATTCTGACCCTCTGCCCTATGCCTAGAACTCATTCAGACAGAGTTATGTCCCTGCCAGGTTTTGGCCAATTACAGATGCCAGATTCCAGCTGCCCGATTCTCTGTACTCAACCAGGGATGTTGCTTCTCCTCATTTTTCCAAAGAACAGGTGGTTACCAGACAAATCAGTGATGCTGAAATAGAAGAGTCAGACAACAGACACTAGGAGTTGGGACCCAAATTCAGTCTTCTCTTTTAGTCTTAATCCTCTCTGCACTTCCAAGCCCCTTTTGTAGCATCAACCTGAAGTGTAGTGACAGCTAAAGATTATCAGGAAAATGATCCTGTGAAGAGTAACAGAAGTGTCATCATTGATTAAAGACTAAAGCAAATGGGATCACATTAAGCCCATGAAAGAAACCTTATTTCTAAAAAATTCTGTGTTGTATTTTATAAATTCATCTTTAAGCATTCACTTGTATTTCATAGAAATCTGCTTAAGAGAATATATGCTGAGAGAATACACATGAAACACCTATTGCTTTAGTCCTTCCTACACACAGTGTTGGGGATCAGGAAATATGAATGCAAAAAACCATTAACCTAAAAGCAGGGGAAAAAACCCCATTCCTCCTGAGGCCTGTAGAGGCAAGACCATCTTCTGAGTCAGGAGAAACTGCAATTAGAAGGCATTCTCAAGTGCAAGAAAGTTATTTTGGTTTTGATCAATGCTAATTTTATTGACAAAAATGTCCGGATGGGATTATGAAAGGCTGCATGACTCACAGGTGCATACAAGCAGGTATAGAAAAGACCAGAAGAGAAAGTGGACTTTCTCCTGCCTGCAGTGGAGTGAATCACAGTCCAGAGAGGTGGGGAAGATGTGCCCACTGCCCCAGCCACTGCCTTGCACTGCAACACACACACACAAACATACACTTAGATACACAAAAATACATGCATTCAGTGCGTGCTCTCTCTGGTCCAGGTCATGTCTGAAAGTCACTGCAGTGTTCTAGATTGCTGAAGCCATTTTAAAAGGTAGCTGAATGTGTCCTAACAATCACAGCTTATTCCCTCTACTCTCCTGTTTGCAGCCTGGCAGCTGTTGAGGCATGTGGGATGCTCAAGACTGTGTGGCTGTGATTGCTCTGTTTGGAGAGGGAAGTCCTGAGGAACGGCACTCCCACAGGCTCCTCAACCACAGTGCTGTCCCTGCAGGGAGAGGCCCATCCCTGGGGAGGGAATGCCCTTACCACTTACTTATCCTTTTCTGCTGAACAAGCACTAACAGGAAATATTAGCCTGACCTGCAAGGATGCACCTGCACTCTGAGCCTTGTCCTCTTCAGCACACTCAGTGCAGGTGGCATTTTATCTCTTTGGGCTGGTTTGTGATATCTGACCTATTTTCTTCCCCCAGCAAAAGGAGTATTTTCTTCTTTTTTTTACTTTTTGTTGTAATATCCTGAAGGCAATAAACAGCAGAGCCTTCTTCTGTAAGAATAGATCCTGGTTTCAAGATACATTACTTCTGTCCCATTTCAGAACCATTTGTTTTCAGCCTAGTGACTTGCAGCAGCCAGCTTAGATTTGTCCAGCCTGAAAAGGGCTGAAAAACTTTGACATGCTGGGATGAGCTGCTGTTAAAGGACTGCTGTTGGTGTATCTGCCTGGTGGTGGTTTGGTTTCCATCTTACTTTAATCACCTCCAAAACCCCGTCCGCCACTCTCAGCCATACACCAGGCACTCTGCTCACTTGTGCCAGTTTGCTGGCTTAACACTGGTGGCTTCGTGGCAAAAATCTATTCTGAGAGTTTCTGAAACAAAGCCTTAATGATGTATGGCTGCCAAAGTTAGCTGTCTCACAGCTGTAATAGCACACTGTAGGCTGCATGGCAGCCAAGTTGTCTTTGTTGCTGTATTAAGTGAGGTGCGAGCGCCTGGAATGCTACAGGCAGCGAGAGCCATCGTGGGTGGCAGCTGCCTTCAGAGTCCTTGAAAGGATATGCTGCGATAACTTGATAAGGTGTTTGCATGTGTTAAAGGGCATGACATCCATGAAACGCTGGCTGGTGAGTGCACAATTTTCTTTGGACGGGAGGTGCTCCAAACTGCATTAGAATTGGGTGGAAAATATGAAGCACACTGTGTTTTTTGTACATTGCTTGAATTATTTAATGAAAAGCAGTTTTCCTACTAATGTCTGATTCAGTTAATGTGTTTACAGACCCTTTTAGAGTGCCCCTGAACTTTTCCAGTAGGGGTATAGTGCATTTTGTTAGAAATCCTGAAAGTCATGGCATTGGGATATGGATTGATATTCTGAGCCTGGGGCTGGTTTCTGTAAAGGTGGTGTAAATCAGGAAGAAGTCCACAGTGATGTTGGTGTAAATACAGGGTAGGTGAGAAGGGTCTTAGACATGTTCCTCTTATTCTCTGTGTCCATGTGGACCTAAACATGCTGGACAACAAGACTGTTTGACCATTGCAACTGGCCTTCTCCTCTTTTTCCCAGCTCAAATCTAGTCCTCATGTTTCTTGAAGAGAGACTGCACTTCTGCAAACCATAAGTTTGCAGAAGCAAACCATGAACCCTTTTACATACAGGAAAGACACAAAGTCTTCTCATAGATACTCTCTCTGCTCTGCTTGTCACCATCGCAAAGCCCCACCAGCCCATCCCGGCAGTCAGGTCCCACACAGCCATTCCTGTTAGGCTGCTGTGGTTCTTGCCACCAAGCAGGGCATCTGTTTAAAATACCTGTATAGGATACTCTATTTGAGGATTTATATTAGGGTTTAGTTTCATCACTCTGTGGAGCTATGCTAGCTCACGGGGGTAAGATGCAGGACCCATATACAGTGTGAACACTGGCATTCCCTGGAGAATGGTGAACAGCACGGCCAACTTCTTTAAATTGCCTATAGTCAGCCAGAGGTGCTGTGGCTGCATTTTCCAAATAACTGAGAAAGCTGATTTTAACATGGGTATGTTTTTAGGAAATGGGGGTTGCACCATGTGACTGATTGATGTGTCAGAGTGAGAAGTGCATCCCATAATGATAGACTATTTTAAAACTACATCCTGCCCTTGATGAACAAACTTAATTCACATGTTGAACAGTTTCTGGTCCCATTTCCTCTCAGTGAAACCTCATACCTCATGAATACAAATTCTCAGGGCATTTTCCCCTTACGATCCATTTGTCTAAATTCCACTGAAGTTGTTGAGTTATGAAAATTTAGCAAGAGGAAAATGAATTCTTAGTTTGAAGGAATAAATAGGTTAAATTTATAACTAATCCAGGGGCAGAAGCTAAGTAAGTCTGGCTGTGAGATAAACACAGATGCTAAACAAGTTATTGGTGTCAGTGAACCATTTCCATGATGGGAACCTGAGATGAATGTTTTGGACTACAGCATATTTAGTTTGTTACAAAATCTGTAAACTTGACAAGGCAAAAGCATATAGTCTATTGCACGTTGCTGCATTTGGGTTTCCAGTTATATTATGCTAACAGGAAATACAAAATCCCTCTCTCTCTTCCAAGAAGTTTCAAGAAAGGGAGAAAACTGTAAACCCAAACTGTTGGTAAATTTTTCTTTTTGCCTAACACAATTTACAAAATCTTTCTCTCTTTAGCAGAGGTAAATTGAGGCCAGACCAATCACACCTAAACTAAATGTGCTTCAGGAGGTCTGAGGTCTTTTTCAAAATACCAGCAGAGATCCTCAGTCTTCAGTGGGGCACCTAAACAAGTTACTCAGGGCAAGGCAGGATAGGAAACGAGCTCACAGAGATGCCCATGTGCTTGAGATCAGCCCACTGTGAGTGCAGAGCACCTTCCTCCTTTCTCAAAGTAGGAAAAGCTGCTCCACATTCAGCCTGCTCTAGTGGAAGGAAGGTGCCTCTGCCTATGGCAGGTGGGCTGGAACTAGGTGATTTTGAGGTTCCCTCAAACACAAATCATTCTATTATTTACAGCGGGCTTTTACAGTGCATGAAGAAAGTGGTGTGCTATAAATTGACATATTACCTTATTTTCAAGTACCTTGTTCTTATACTCATAACTTGAATGCCTTTCCTAGCAATTCCCCAATCTTGTAACTGAATAATGTTGTGTATTGGGTTTCTGACCTTCAGGTTATTTCAGGACAATACAAAGTGGGTGTAGTTGGAGATTTTAGGCAGAGCCTACAAAAGTGAATAGATATTGAACTGATGTTGGATATGAATTAGAAGTCAAGGAACATAGGGCTAAATTTCCAAAACTCATCGGAAGGATTCAACACATCTTGTACTGATGATTTCATGTGCAGAATTAAATTGATTATAGTTGCTCAATTGCTCTTATTGAAACTGTTTTTATGCTTCTTGAAGCTGTTTTCATTCTGCATGTAGGTAATCTGGAAAGGGGCATGTTCTATTAGCATCTTCTTACCATAAGCACAACAGATGTCCTGAAAATTCAGATAAGGTGGGAATAAGTTAACTTTTAACAAGAGGCTTTTAAATAGACTTACAGGTTACAACAATGTTTGTCTATTGAAGTACATTGGAATTTGTAACTTCAGTATAAAATACCTCAACTGAAAATCAGAATATACTACATTTCATATGCCTTAATATCTTCCTGAACTCTGCAGTACCATTGTGTTTCTAGTTGGATGCCACATATTTTCAAGTTATTTCTTCTTGTACATGAACAGAAAACCTGACCTTGAAAGTACAGTCCTGTCTATTGCACCGAGAGTGAGTGGGTCAGATGTCAAAATTCAGGTGGTTATTTTTCTTTTTTTTTCTTTTTTCTGTAGCCAGGAGTATGATAGCACAGGCAGATGCTGAGTTTCAGAATTCAGGTCCTGGCTGACTGGTTGGCAGCTCTCTTAGGACAGTCAACCCTAAATCACAGAAACACCAAGACATGAAGCAGTATTTGTACTCACTGCAACTATACATTATTATTATTGTTATTATTGTTGTTATTATTAATAATATTATTATTAATATTAATAATGTAATTTTAATTTTAATTATTTTATTATTTTAACTTTAATATTTTACTATTAATGTTTTTATTAATATTAATAATAAAATAATGATTATGCACAGGAACAGTTAGTTTTCTCCTTAGTAACAGGAAGAAGATGCCTGAGGAACAGCAGTACAATGAAAGTTCAAGTGGTTACTTACCCAATGGGCATAACAGATCCAAAATGTTGAGCCACTTGGAAAAGATCTCTAGACCAAAAAATCAATGAGGAGGTGATGAATCTTGGATGTACATTATGTTTATGTGTTAAGCGAGCCATCTGGGAGATATTTAAATCAATTCAAATTGTTTTGACTACAGATGAAGATAGCAAGTAATCATTTATGGTATGGCTGCTGTTCAGAGAGCAGTTGGGTTCCTGTCTTGTATGTTTCCTCTGTCAGGGAAAACTTCATTCTGAATTTGTGTGGAGAAACATGAGCAGAAAACTCAGTCTCCTGGGAATTTACTGATTTAATGATCTGTGAAAAGGCTGCTGGAGCTCCTTTTGTGACCCCATGCTCATCTCCAATGACTTTCTCTTGGCCCTGTTCCCTGACTAAGCCAGGTGGCTGTGGGAAAGATGGTTTCATGCTGCTCCATTCTGCATTTAGACACAGGCGGAGAGCAGAAGTGATGCTATAAAAAGTTTCAACTCCAGTGAGAAGTTCAAACCTGCCACTCATCCTGTAGAACCCTCTAGAGGGCTGCCCTTCCTCCTAAGCCCCCTTCTCCCCTCACACACAGGCAGGAAACACTTATGAATCTTAAACAGAGGTCATGCCTCAGACCCAGCCACTTGATTTTGCAAACCCTTTGTGTGCGATGAACAAAGAACCAGCCACAAATTTTTCTTCCAGCTCTGTTAGAAGAGCACATGAGAGAACAGGTGGGGTCAGTGCTGTAAGAGGACAGTGGACGTGGGCAGCTGGAGGATCGGCAGAGTGAACCTGTGGAAGTGCTCAAATGGCATAGCTCTTGCATGTAGGAAGAAGCAGGGGAAAGTTTTCCTAAACTGGGAAATTACTTCAGAGGAGGTGCTCTCTGTTTCCCACGCTGTACTGCTGGTTCCTCCAAGGGAGGAGAAAGGCTCGGGTCTGGCTGTCTTGTCCAGACTCTCTGCTGCTCAGCAGGTACTTGCTAGCTTCCTTTCTCCATTCAACAGGAAAAGTGGTGGAGCTGTAAAGGACAAAAGACTTTTTGGCCATCTTTGACACTTCCTGCATTTCGGATTGACTTCTCACGTGATGAAAACCAGTATGTTGTGTGTGTGTCTGTATTCATAAGATCATTGAGTCCAACAGTTAACCCACCACTAAACCATGTCCCCCAGGGCCACATCTACACATCTTTTAAATACTCCCGGGGTGGTGATTCAACCATTTCCCTGGGCAGCCTGGTCTACTATGTGACAACCCTTTCCGTGGGAAAATTTTTCCTAATATCCAACCTAAACATTCTCTGATGCAGCTTGAGGCCCTTTCCTCTTGGCCTGTCAGTTGTTACCTGGAAGAAGAGACTGACACATTGCTACAGCCTCCTTTCAGGTGGCTGTAGAGAGTGACAGAGTCACCCCTGAGCCTCCTTTTCTCCAGGACAAACAACCCCAGCTCCCTAAGTTCCTTCTGATATGATTTTCCTTCTAGACCTTTCCCCAGCTCCGTTGCCCTTCTCTGGACTCGCTCCAGCCCCTCAATGTCTTTCTTGCACTCAGGGGCCCAGAACTGGACACAGCACTCAAGGTGTGGTGTCACCAGTGCCCAGTCCAGGGGACAATCCCTGCCCTTCTCCTGCTGGCCACAGCATTGCTGATCCAGGCCAGGATGCCATTGGCCTTCTTGGCCACCTGGGCACATGCTGGGTCACATTCAGGCGCTGTTAACCAGCACCCCCAGGTCTTTTTCCTCTGGGCATCTTATCAGCCTATCTGTAGCCCTGTGTGGGGTTGTTGTGACACAAGTGTAGAAGCTGGCACTTGGCCTTGTTGAATCTCTGGATAACATTTCCCTTTCTGTAACCTAGACAGTATCTGAAATAATGGTGGAGTATATCCGGGAGTGCTGCATTGTGTCTTGGAAGAGAGCAGGCAGACAGAGCATGGCACATCAGGAGTATTTGTGGCAGGACCTGCAGAAGGGCATATTCACCCTACCAGCTAAAGAGAAGGGTGTTGTTAGTGATCACCTCCGTCTCAGAAAGAGCACAGCTATGGTATCCACCTGGCAGAAAGTCATGTCCTCTGCACTTGCCAGAATGGATGTTGCAACCAGGAGGTACCTGGTGCGTGCCCTGCCGAAGTTGGTGGTTGATCCTCAGTGATGCAGACAGACCAGGATCCAGCGTTTGCTGAAAGCTGCCTTGCGGGTTAGTTTCTATCTGGAGAGTTAAACATGTTGCACTATAAGATCTTAATAATGCAAAAGTGTAAAAAGGTCTCACTCTGTAATCCAGAAGGTTAAACACCTGCTACCCTCTCCACTGGGAGAAGATGCTGAGAATTTTCAGAGCTATCAAGACTGATAAGCCTTGATCCAGAAATGATGAAGTTGTTACTTTTAAGACATGCTGTAGTTAATTCAGTATAAAACACCATCTTTTGTACATTGTGCCACTGTACCTGATCTTCTTCTGCAGGATTAATCCTCTCTATATCACTGGTGAATGTTGAAGTGGGTCCATGATGAAGAGCTGCTGACACGAATGAAGCTGCAGAGGCTTTACTGCTCAGTTGCAAATTGACTTTTATTCTTACTTCCTAACTGCCTGTGTGGTCTTGACTATTAGCATGCCTAAGAAAAAACTGCTTATGTCTAGAGACAGAATGAATTTACATTCTTGTTTTTCCTAGCTCATTTTAGATGTGTGGCATCAAGCATCACAAGCTGGTCATGTATATTTCTGATGTCACTGTAGCATCCTTTACAGCATTGCAGCCAGACTAATTTCAACATGAATACTGTTTGGTGCTTTCCCACAGACCTCAGATATTTATATTTCAGAGACTCAAACTGGTTTCTGAATTGCAATTTTGTTTTTCAAACAACTGAGGAGAACAAAACAAGTTTTGAGATTCACCGTTAGATATGGTAGTCCCTCATCTATCACTTTTAAAGCAGCTGTTATCCCCAAGACGAGACATTTAATTTCTAGGGAGAACATCCAAGCAATGGTGAATCTAGACAGATTTGTGGGACACATATCTAGAAATTCAGCAAAAATGTTTCTGATAGTTTGTACGAAAACTAATCTAACACTGATCGTATTTAGGCTGATATAAATACATGCTTCCATATACCTTTGAACAGATTCTAAGGGATTAATGCTAATACATGTTTAACTCTGCTGTTGCAAGTCATCCGTTTCCAGCTTTTTCTTTTCTGAAAGCTTTATTTATGAGAGAATAGCAAAGCTGGCAACAATATTGGATTTCTTTACATGCCTTCAGAAACACGAATATTCAGGTGTGACCTTCTGTGTGTGTCCTTATGCCCAGATGTGTGTTCATCTTCCCTGAGAGAGTGCAGGGGCTGTGGAATAAGGATGTCAGGAATGTTTGCGTGGACACCTCCAATGGCTTCATTTTCCACTGTTTTGACAGAAAGTCCCAAATATCCCTGGTAATTTGGAAAGATGACAATTAATGCTGTTCCATATGGCTTCATCCCAAAAATAACTTCAAAAGTAACTTAAAAATACTGTCTTTATGAGAAGAGAATCTGAAAAAGTATGGATAACGGGCTTTATGAGTAAGATTTATAATATGTAAAGGGACAAGCACCATAACACATTTTGTGGCAGTAGGCAAAGAGGGAATTCCAGTTTTCTAAACCTTGAAAAGACATAATCTTCTCCTAAAGTAAAACAAATAGTGAGGATAAAATAGTTTTTGTATCTTTAATTGGCCTAAATATGAAGGATTTATCGAACTATTTAACTCTTTTTGTCCCAAAGGAATTTAATTCATTTGTTACAGTTTTGGTTTTTTTCGTGGGGTTTAACTTATCTTGCTCTTGACATTGAAATTTGATTTTCAGTAATGAACCAAGTCTCACTCAGACTGATGTCTTAAAAAAGGTAAAGGCATTTATGGACTCTGCTGAGAAAACTTCCACTAATAAGTCTCTCAAATGTTTGGCCTACTTGGGGAGCAGCTGTAAGAGATAAATGATTTCCCAAAGGTGTAAAGTTTCAGTTCTATTCTGATTTCTTAAGCATCTTACTGGATTTTTGGAGGGCTATTACCAGTGCAGTTACAATCATGAAGTACCACTGTCCTTCGCCACAGGTAGAATTTTAGTGGTGTTTGCTTATTTGAGTTTTGTGTTGAGAGTTAACTATTCTGTTCAAATAGTTGACAGTGCTGTTTAGCAAATATGGAAGAATTCAACATCTTTGGAAGAAGGTAGATACTTATTTTCTGTAGCAGTGCAGTTAAATGCCACCTTCAGTTTCTACAGGAAAGTGAGAAAGAAAAAAGGTGAAGGAAAGAAAAGAGGCAGACTTGGGAGTGTTTGTGTTTAGTGTATGGTAAAAGGAACAACAAAAACAGCAACAAAAGCAAAAAGACAGGAAAATTAAGTATTCAGTCTTGACACTATATAGTGTCTTCCTCTGTCAGCAATTTTGCAGGAACCCACATCTACCCATGCAAAAATCAATCTAAACATAATTGCAAATGCACCAGTACTACATATTTTAAAAGAATAAGTTCTGTTCTTCTTCCCATTCTCATTCACTTCCAGTACTACATATTTTAAAAGAATAAGTTCTGTTCTTCTTCCCATTCTCATTCACTTAGAGGGAATTTATGGTATATTTGTTACTTTGCTGACATTTTTGTTTTCTTCTGATGAGGGGTGAATGGCCTTGTTTGATCAAAGTAGTGGTTGGAAGAAGGGTGCTTGCAAATGGAATATTTTTAATCATCAAAGAGAATCACTCTAGTCATGCATAACAACTCTGTTTCAACGTAAGATATTAATTTTCATCAAAAGCTTAGTTTTTATCAGACATAATTTTTCACTGTAGCTAACTGTTTTGGTTGTGACAGCAGCTGCCACTACTCAGTATGTGCAGTTTATCCAGGCAAAAAGCAAAAGACATTCCTTCTACTGTAGTCCGGTTGCCACCAAAAGCAGAAAATAACCATGTCACTAAGCTGCACCACAACAATCAAATAAGGGAAACTCCTCTTTTGTATTCTTATGAGTGCTTTGAGGTAAGAGAATATGGTAATATTGTAAACCATTAAAAAAATCTGTGTACCTGTCTGATAATACTGTGCAAACAAGCAGTCCTATGGCAAACCTGAGCGGAACCTTGCTAACTGAAGGAAGAGAGACCACAATGAAATGTATAGAGCGTCAGAGACAGGAATTTCTGTTTCTTGGCCTGGCTGAAGATAGTCTATTTAAAGACAGCGTCTGGTAGTTGAACACAAAGTGAGATTATTCAGTTTCAGGAATGCAGTGACTATGGCAAAATATCCATGAGGGGTTGTGTTAAGATACGATTTCCTTAGGGGAAAAGTTGTGCTTATTTCCCATAAAAATGAGGATGATTTATCAGCTAGATATGCTTGAGAAATCAGGTTTCCTCTCTGTCTTGGGCTTTTCAAGAGGAAGGAAAGGAGAAATATTGTCTTCATGGGTAATGATTCTAGTTGTCTTTTTAATGTACATATGTCAGTATGCTAAAAGCTCACACAAAAATATGTGGCCAGAAGCTGCCAGTTTGAAGGGGCCTGGGGGGAAAACTGGAGGATGCTTAGTCTTCACAAAAGCCCAAGGAAGCTTGATCTTCAGCACTTGTATGCCTGCATGTCAAGCACATTATTCTTTGTTTTCTTCCTGCCCTAGGAAATATGTGGTAATGAAGATGTCCAGGTAGTTTATTACAAATAGCGAAGAACATGCAAGTGGATAAATTAATTTTTCTGTGACTAACATCTGCTTCTGCAGAGGAGCCCAAAGCAGTTCTGAGGGAGTGTGGTCACACTCCTGAGCTCAGGACTCAGCAGTGGCCCAGGGGTCTCCCTGCCCTTCAGGACTTCCCTGCACCACACCTGACTGTGGCACGTGGAGGATCTGCAGACACGTGGGGATCCATGCGAACACACTTGGATCTGTAGTGGGACCCCCAGCCAGCAGCCACATCCCACTCGGAGCTCACTTTGAAGTGTCAAAGTGCAGCTACCCTAGCCCTCTTGCTATATGTCATACACGTTTTTTTCTGTCTCTTTGATAGCTTCTGGCACTTAATCTGTAGTATATGTAGTGTAAGCTTTATCTTAATTGTAATTAGGAGCAGCCTCACCATGGCATCTGGTGGGCAGAAAGATGGCAAGTGAGAGGCACTGAGATTCAGATGCTTTGTTATGTCCCCAAACTGGGACAAAAAATTTACATTCTCTGGTTCTCAGCTCATGAAAGAAAGCATTTATTTCTAAAACTGGTATTGAAACGCCTGCCTTTGACTTTACTGTTTGCATCTATTACACAATATATTGCAGAAAAATTGAAGTTGTTATGCTAGCATTGGCATAAAATTTTCTGGCTTCTTCAAAACAAAGCATATCTATGGTCCCCTGAGACTCCAAGTAGTCACACATTCTTGTGGGACATCTCAGTTATGTGATGCTTTGATAGCATTCACAGATAAAAAACCACTGTCAGAAAATTTTCAGCCATGGCTAATCATACGTATCTCCTGTTGATTAGGGACTCTTTGGCTTCAAGGCTTTTCTGGGTTTAATGCACTTTCAGAAACCTACACAAAAGAGCGTAAGTCCATGACTTGTTGCTTAGAGGCATTTCATACAAGCAAAGCATCCTATGACTCTCCTCTCTCAAGACTACATTTTTTTTCTCTTTTTAACATTTGAGTCTGTGAACAGTTTGGAGGTGGGATGCTTCTAATACTGGCCAAGATTTCCAGGAAAGGCCAAAGATTATGGTGACTGAATTTAATGACAGATTCTTTAAAACGGCAGGACTTTCAGTGGGTGTTCTGCACTTCAGGACAAGCAAGGTGTTTACTCTGAGTCCACAAAAAAGAAAGCACTAATCTCTTGCAAATCCAAAACAAATCCACAGAAATAATTTGGGCTGTGTAGAAATAACTAGGGGATAGAGGTGGGGGGGAAGGCAATCACAAGGTTTATTTAAACTCACACCTGGAGCAAATTTCAACTTTTTTATTGAAGGAAAGTGCTGGAGGAGGGACTTTATCCTGGGGATCCCATCACATCTTACTGTTTGACACAAAGCCCTGGAAACCCAGTCAAAAATGTTGAAACCATTCAGGCTAAAAAGTGGGAAAAATAAATGCCAGATTTGCAGTAATTTCAACCCATGACCTGTCAGTATTCTGCTGACATGGAGGAAAGCGGCTGCTCCAAGAGGAAGTAATGCCTCTGTCAGTCAGAAGAGGCGGTTTACAGCAATCTTGGCAAGGGCAGATATTTGCTTTTTGCTTCATCTAGCTCATTTTAGGAGATGGTGGCGTTTTGCAGGTCAGTCCCCATGCTGTGAAAAAATGTGGTCCTGCTTGCAGTGTGTAGTAATTGTGTGCTGTTTCTAAGGGGAGCTGGGCACATCCAGATCTCTGGCATCAGCTGACGTTCTCCCAGAAAGTCTGTTCTCAGCTCCCCATGCAACGAAGTAAGAGCTGTGCATACGTCAGTGTATTAAAGGTTCTGCGTGCTGTGAAACCCAGTTAAGGAAGTTTCTCACAGGCTTGCCATGCTTTTATATTTGGAGATCCAGCAATCCTGCAATGGCACAAAAAATCTGTTAAGAATCATGGTTTTAATTTCAACTGACAAGTAGTAGTGGTTTAAGCCAAATTTACCTCTCTTTAGAGCATATCTTAACAGATTGCTGCTCACTCTTGTTACTTCAGTGACGCAGAATTGAAGAGTGACAATTCAAAGATCAGGAAATGCCTATTTAAGAACACTTACTGAAATTTAAAACACTTCCAAGCAATTAAAGGATGATTGCTCAGATGCTGAAGTAGCGATCACAAGTAATGTGTGAATTATCTCACACGCTGGTATTATTGATAGCGTGGATGTTTTCTGCACACCGAACTGATAATAATTCAATACAGTCTCACACAGCTCAAGAATATCTCATTGTATCACGGTATTGATTAAGAAGAGCTCACCCAAGCGTCAAAACCAATTTTTCCAAAATAATTTTTTTCACTGAATAGCAGTCTGGTTGTGGAACATGTTTTAGAAGATGTTTATTCCCTATCAAAAAACCTACAGTTACAAGTGAGAAAAAGAAAGTTGTGTAAATTTATTGGTAAACTACAATACATATTTCTGGACACTTCTGTTTTATTTACTTCCATTGCTTTGGCACATCTTGAAGTAAAAAGACTGGAATATCAGCACAGGGCACTGCAAGACATCATGCAGAAATAGTAATGCCTAAAGAGGAAAATTAATTATGTTTTTTCTTGTCTCAAAACAACTTCAAGTAGGTAAATTCCCACAATTTAGAATCCATCTTTATCTGAAGAACTCTCTTGTTTCTGTCAACAGTGATGTCAGTTGGGATAATGAGTTCAGGACATAGATTCTTATCTACCAGAAAATACATATTTGACCTGACAAGGAAGGACTAAATTTTATCACAGTAATGTTGGGATTTTTTTTTTTTAAGAGTCATCTAAGGTCCTTAAGAAGTATGATTAAGGCAATTATTTGCCTAGGGAAAAAAAAACACTGCCACAAAGATGGAATTCTAGTAATAAAGAAACATTTATGTTTGCATTCCAATGAATTCTCTTCCTCATTATTACTTGGATCTCTCACCTGAGGATGGGAATAATAGGGTGTACAGGCAGATATGTTAGTCAGCCTGCAGAAAAGCTCAGGTTTCAGCTATGCTCTTTAATGGTCCTTGAGGATCAGAATAAACCAGCCAAAACTCAGTTTTCTAGTAATTACATGGCATTTTTGTTTAGTCTACATCAATCAATAATACACTGTTTTTAACGGTCAGTGCCATCTGCCTCTGGCTTCTTACACATCAAAAACTCAAATGCCAAAGCCACTCTTACAGCAGGGCAAACTGAATGAATTATTTGCGTTAAGGAGCAATCCAAGTTATTAATCTCTGTTACTGTGTGCAGTTAAGTGCTGTGAGGACTGAATCCTGGTGATATTACCCATGTAAGCTACAGTAATTTAAAATTTATTTACTCCTGAAACTTGACTAATCTCTTATAAAGTTCAGATCAATATCATTTTATCAAAGAGAGAACCTGATTTAAAAGCCATTAGCAGGATGCCAGATGTAATGTCTCACTATACCTTGCACAAACACCATTTTTCCTAAAAATGTCATAAATAGGGTACATTTAGAATTAAAAATGTAGCCTCCACAACACAAAATGCCAAGAAAGGCAGTTTAGTGTTTTACAAACGTCATTAGCAAGAAAAGTCAGACTTTTAAAATTTAAATGACTGTATTGATTCACAGCAAAATCACATCCAGATATATTCCCTTGTTTCAGATTAGGTGAGGGGATTTAAATTTCTTGCAAGCACTATTTTTTATTCTTTGTATATCTTTTCTTACCTGCAGTCCTCCAGAAATATTCAATTACAGCGACAGAAAGAGCTAAATAGAATATGCTGACTTGCATTTGGATTCCAGCCAGTGTTGTCAGCTAGGTCCATCTTTAAGTTCCTGCCCAGCACTGTGCACTCAGAGTACTTGTACCACACACCTCTTCTACCGGGGTGACACAAAAGGATATTCACCCAGATCCTCCCATCAACAGTGAGATGTCAGCCCATCTGGAAAGTTGTTTACAGGCCATGTGAAAGGGGGACAGAGAAGAGGACTGACTCATAGCAGGCAGATTCATAAACAATGACCCAAATATCATTGTTTCAGAAGGAACGGTGCAAGAGCTAAGCTTCCTCACATGAATTTGGGCAGCCAGTACTTATGCAGCAGATAACCCCAGCTGACATTTCTAGCATTCAAAGAATAATATCTTTGCTGAGATGAGCCAGAATAACAGCTTTGCTGAGATAAACCAATATTGAACAACTTTTCCAGTGTGTCGGGCAAAACAAACTCTTGGTTCACACCATCTCTGCTATCTTTCTTGTTCTTTCTTAACTGTGCTGAAGCATATGAATAGAGATCTATTGCAAGGAAATGCCATGCTGCTTTTGTTCAAATTCTGCTACATCCCTGTTCCACTATATCTGAACACCATTTTGTTCTAAACACTCCTGATGGGAGAAGAAGCAATTAAGAAGCAATTAACTTTAAAACTTTTGTGCCATAGCATGATTGGTGTCCCCTTTTCTCCCTTCATGATAATTTCAAATACATGAAGAATTAATATTTAACTACCTTCTAAACCTTATGATGCCTATGTTGTTACTTTTATCAGATACTAGATGACACATGTTAGACTACAACAAATTGTGTGAACTCTTGCTTGGAAAAAGAAACCACTAGTTTTCTTACGGCCTCAAAGAAAAAACATATTTCATTCTGGAAGAAAAATTAAATATGTACATATTGCTCAGCCTCAGCTGCATCACCAGGCACAAGCCCACCGCATGCCTTCTATATTTTTATTACTACTGTTTCTGTATTTTGGGAAATGCCCAAAACAAGCACTTCCATCCCTCTCTTGGTATGGTTTTGAAGTGATGAAAGCTGACTCAGCTGACTTCTGTGCACAGGGCAAATTAACAGGACTACACCACAGAAACATTTTTGCTATAAATTGAATTTTAGTCACTGTGTCATATTAATAACTGCTATTTGTTATGAAGGTAAATACAAGCTTCCTGACTCCGGGAACCTCTCCAGAAAGCAGAGAATACTGAACCAAAGGGATAATAACTTCTTAATACTGCGCTAGTGCAGCTCTTCTGTCCTTTGCTGAACAAAAGAGAAAGACATCTCAAAAAATTTTGCAGGGCATAAGAAACATTGTTCTGTGGCTAACATAAACCACGCAGAAGCATCTGACCTTCGCTGCTTTTCTTGGGTGATTTCCTTAGGTAGTCTCACAAGAATATCTTCCCTTGAAGCAGGTGGCTTGGTACCCTCTTCCCCTGCAGGTGTGGGGTTTGCAGGCACCACTAGCGAGATGAAAGTTGGGCAAAAGTGGGTGACATCTGCATCTTGTGTTGAAGGTCACTTGAAATATGAGTTCAACAAAGCAACTGTACACCTCAGGGCAGAGGGAGAGGGGGGATACATGTATCCTGCTGTGACACATCGCAAAGGTCACAAATGCCATGGCAGCATGTCATTGTCCATACACAAATATCATTGCATCATTGCATTTTAAAATAAACATAATGAAAAAGGGTTTTTTTAAAGCAGGTCTCAAGAATCCAGCAGCACTATGCATATAAAGAGATGGGAGCAGTATGGGCAGAAATAGAGTCTGGAGAGTACATGTTTCTTGCAACCCTTGCTTTCATGCTGGCCAGTCAATCACACCACTTTCTTCACTTGGGAGTTAGTTATTGGTGGCAGAATTCTGCAGAATTTCTGTATGTATTTACAGTTGTCATCTACATCCTTCACATCTCATTCAGACTTCTAAAATGTGCCTGGTATTGATCAGATGTCAGAATTTCCAAGGTATTTGTCTGGCTCAACAACTTCTTACCCCCAGTTTATAGCCCTGTACTTTCATTTATTACATGGAATGATATTTGCAGCAACCTTGTATAGAAACCCTGGCCACTTCCTCCCAGTCAAATCTAGGTGCACCTTGAGGTTGAGGTTGCAGTATGCCTAAGGGAATCTGCACCACAGTTCTCATTTTGAGGGGCCAGTGGCAGGTTCCCAGGTCCCCACCCCGTCACCCTTCCTCCATTGTTACTTGGGAGCTGGGTCCAGGTGGGACAGGTCAACTTAGATGACGAGGACCACAGGATAGGAAATCCAAAGTCTCCCAGGTCCCATCATTCAGCTGATCAGGGAAACTGCAAATGGGGTCAGAGTCATGGGGCTTGGGCACCAATCTCACCTAAAAACCATTTCCCTGACATTCCCTTTTGGTGTTACGGGGCCCTGGCTCACAGCGCCTGCTGCGTGGCTGTCTTCAGACTGTGCTTCCCCTGCTTTGCTAGTGCTCTCCTTGGCTTCCCCTTCTCCTCTGTCTTGCAATTCTTTTAACAAGCCTGATGCAACTCGCACTTCTCCATGCAAGGACAAGCCACACATCTGAAGAGAAAATTGCTCCCTACAGATTTGTTTGCAGAGCCAGAGAAACAATCCTTTGCAGAAGGGATTTTTCAACACTCAGTGTGCCGATGCCAAAATGCCTCAGCAGATTCTCTCGACTTCTCTGCTGAACTAATTACTCTGCTGGAGTCTGTTCCTGTTGTTCTCAGGGAGGCAATGGAATAAACTGGGTAATGGAAGCCATAGAAGTGGCAAATGTCCTGTGTTTTATTCACCCGCTCTTCCTGCCCTAGGAAGGATGTGAGTTGATCTTGAGGGGAAAGACATCAGATCAGTTCTGTTTCTTTCTTTTTCCAAAATCAGCTGCTAAGTGAAATAACAAAGTGTGCACAGGAATATTAACAGGTCTTTGTTTTCCCTCTTCAACTCAGCAGCTGCTTAGTGTTTCAGAAACAAAGATAAGCAATGTGACATTTGTGGCCGCTCATATGCACTGATTTGTTTTAGAGTATTGTTTCTTAGTGCTTTGAGACTGGAAAAAATCCCAAAGAATATAAAAAATGTGAAATTGCTAGGAAGAAAAAGATATTCAAGTAAACAAATTGGGAGTTAAAGTTTTTCTATAAAGTGAAAATTGGGAGTTATAGTTATTCTATAAAGTGACTTTGCTGACAAGAGATTTAAATCAAGATGGTCTTGGCAAGCAGGACATTGTGTCAACTGTGCAAATTTTCCTATGTTCATATACATCTCTTAATTGCAGGGTAGGATCTTTTCTCCACATTTCATAGAGAAACTGAAGGTTGAAAAGAAGCTGAGTTCTTTCAAATTGCACAACAATTAAACAAAATCTTTCAGTATTCTACATCAGGTTTTCTGCTTACATAGAACTATCTCCAACTTGACTTCCTTCTTCAAAACAGATCTTTCCTCCCCAGCCCCCTAGATAGTTTAGAAAGAGAAAAAATTAAAAATGGAGAGAGGAAAGTAAGATTATTAGATATCACATCTTCAGTTATGCTTTGGCTTTTCCAGCTTATAAATTTCTTGAAACCCCTTATATTGTAGCTAGCATCTCTTGAACACTAATTTGTCAAACATTGTTTGTCATAGCTTCACCTCCACAAGTGAGAAAAAGGCAAATTTCTACAGATGTGCAAGTAAAACTGCTTCCAAAATCAAATGCTTAGTGCCCTGAATTGTCACACAGAAAATGCACAGTCTCTAAATCATTTCAGTATGTATGTAGACTTAATGGGAAATGGAAGCTGCAGGAAATCTAAGGACATCTCATCCCTGCTCCTTTCTTCCTTTTGCCCCATTTCTGTGCTCCCTCCTGATCATAGAAGTCAATATAAAAGTGCCCCATGCCAGCCTACTCATGTTGTGGCTGTATTCATCCAGCACTCATGCAATAAATGCCTGCATAGTTTGGATCCAAGGTGTATCACACACACCAGACTCAGGTCTACTTTTATCTTGGAATCAGTAAGACCAATGTTTTTATCTGTCACATAACTATTTTCCCCTCACTCTGAGCTGCTGGAACTAGCGTGACCTGGAGAACAAATACAAAAAAGGAAGATTTGCTGTAGTGTTCAAAAACCAAAGAAAAGCTGATATTAATGTAACTCCTGAAGAGTACACTTGCAGGAGATTAGGCAGTTGCTGACTTCCTTGGAAATGCTTTTGTAGTTCCTGTTTCACAAATGTCCCACAGAAAATGAAATGGACTCATACTGGCCCAAGAGCCATGGGGGACAGTGTGGCTCCCAACTGGCTTATGCTGAGCGTGGAAAGCTGTTGACAAGGAGGTAAAGTGGAGATGTTTTCAGTAATGCTGCCCTCTCAGCTATGAAATTGCAGAGCGCCAGACCTCACTGGAGCTCCCTTGCTGGATCCTACTTAATGTGCTGGCCTAGAAACTTTCTAAGCTCTGTATAAATTCTCTGTTACAAGAGCAAGGGTGCACAGCAGGCAATATATTTTGAGAAGAATATTGTCAAAATTTGTCAAATATTGCTTGTTTTATGAGCAAGACCATATCATTGCTTCTGGTCATCTTCTGGGCTCACATTTTACAGTACTGTCTGAAGGATGTCAGAGTAGGGCAATACTGCCTATCATTTCATATTATGCCTAGAACAAACTTATTATTGTAAAAAAGGCCTGTGAACTCTGTGAACTGTTTTTTACAGATGTACCACATGCACAGACCTCCACAAGTCCAAGAGAGGGGAGCAGAGGAGACTGTTTACTTTGACCCAGTCTGAATGGTATGTTTTCTTAAGAAATCTCTGTATTCAAAAACTTCTGCTGTGACCGTAAAGGATATTGTGAGTACTGTATGTTTGTATTTAGGTAATGAATAGAGTTGCCCCAGTATGTGTGTGGAGAGCTCATCACTCATCCTCTCTGCTCCAAAGTGCTTCTGTGTGATTGCAGACAAGACGCAGAAGTGATTGATCCACTGCTAGGAAAATGTTGACTAAATAAGTAAAAAAAAGCCAAGCACAAACATAAAGTGTTCAGGGAGATGGCTTTATTCATATTGTATTAAGTCCATATTTTACTATATGGAGACTGTGACTTATCCACTAATGTTCTTTTCTTGGTAAAAATACCAGAAAATTAAATTACTTTCTTCTTCCCACTTCCTTGAAAGAAATGGTAACTTTTCCTATATCACATTTCAGACATGCATAACATTTCTACCCAAATAGGCCTATAAATAACCTTTCTCATATTTGGTATGGACCATCACCTCCTTCTAAATTTCCTTCAAATAATGATCTTACAAGCAGAAATTCTTGTGTGTTCTGGTGTACTCTGATATCAACACATGGGATGAGCAGGTACTTAAAACCAACAGACAAATACAACCTTACTACATTTACTTATTAAGCTGTTTTCTCACCTAATATATTTCTGTGGACTTAGATTGTGAGCTTGGTGGGTTTGGGCTGTTTCATGCTGCTCACTTGGCTGGGTGCATTATGGCTGAGTCCTGCAGGCGGTTCTGAAACACACAGAAAGAGAGATGGGGACAAAAGGAGTATCTGCTTCTGCTGACTGAACTTTGATGTCACATAACTCCAAGGGAAAGAATAAAGTGCTGCTGTGCTTCTATAGAGGTCCAGGCCCATAGACCAGACAGCCACATGTCCTCTACCAGGAAGACTTCCTTCACCTGTTCTGGCTGAGAACATAATATCCCAGAACTGGAGAAGGTAGGTCCTCGGGAAATACAGAGAATATAAATGCTTGGAGAATAATATATTTCGGGACATAGTTGTTTTATCTGACATTTTGAACGCAGATGCCATGTCTGATGCCTTTGACCTCTTAATTTGCAGCTAATCTGATGTAGTTGTATCCTTTCCTGGTGAAGAATCATTGTATCCTTTCTCAAAACAAAGGAAACTGTTTATCCCAAAAGGACAAGACAGACTGTTGTATGAAGTTGACAGGACAACTTGGTGATTCTATTAATTCACAGTCTTATGACTTTTCCTTTGCCCTTTCTATCTGCTTTAGTCTCCACGTACTGTCATTCTTGTTAAAGTGAAGTTTTTACATTTTAGGATTTTCTAATGTGGATTGCAAAAAGTAGTTTCTACATCAAAATTTAAGTCCATGATGGAATGGTTAGGCTTTATACATATAAAAGCCCATGGCCTGAATCCCTAATGATTCATCCATTGTTGTACACACTTCCAAATTAGAGCTGTAAACATGAAATATAGGGAGTCATTAGGTGATGACTAATGGAGATTAATGATTTTGCTGCTACAAGACGAGAAGACATTTTTAACATCGTCTTCTTTTCATATTGACTTTACACACTTACACCTTGTCAGCTGAAGTCATGGAATGAAGTACAAGTTGAAAATCAGTTGAAAGGTCTACTTGAGATACTGAGGTGCTTATTTCTAAGGAAATTTGAAGTGAGCAGAGAAATAACCATTAATAAATCAAATTCCAAAGAATGTCTTCAAATGCCAAGGTTAAAATAACAGAAAGCTCTATTTATGAACTTGCAGATAACCAGAAACAACAGTGTAGAGGGGAGTTAACTGATTTTATTCATCTCAAAAGAAGGTTTAAAAGTAGATCCTAACAACTATTATTTAAATGTCAGTTCTATTTACTGATTTGATTAAAACTTATATGAGAAGTGATTTCATAAATATGTGCGCATTCTTCTGTGACTGACATTTCACAAGGGGGCCTGGAACGGGCAATGGTTTGGGGGAATGGAATTTCTTTCCTATTGTTTAAAGGAGTAAGGGGTAGTCGAGACTTTGAGGGGGAAGCAAACCCCAGAGCTTTCAGCAGAGCATGGGGATTGCATTTTAACTGCTGTGTGTCCTGCTCCTAAAGGCTTGCTACTGTCACGCTTCAAACAGATGGAGAGAGCTCATGCAGCGCACAAACCTTGGGATTTGCATTGTTATTTGCTCTAAGTTTCCATACAAACAAGATTTGTTTCTCCATGTGGTCAGATCCATGAAACCTCAATGTCAGTGTCAGCACCTGCCTAGGGAGTAAGGCAATATTAAGGAGGTGCTACCCATAGGACATGCAAAACAGAAGTTATGTATAGGATCTCTCTGGCAGCACCACCTTCTGAACGTGCACTGCAGAAGGTGCAGCAATGGAAAGAGCTCAGGAAAAGTCCACAAAAATTACCTTTTTGAAAATAAGAAATTAAGTAACAGAAAGGACTAAAAGGATTTTCAAGCAATGGGTACTATAAAAATACACAGGAAATACGGGCTCAGTGACAGAGCAAACTGGTCACATCACTCGTGTTATGTTTGTACTATTTTCTCATGCTAGCTAAGGTAAAGCAAATCACTTTGCACCTAGAACAGAATACTGTATGAAGTCCAGATAATCCTTTAATCCATGAAGTCTTGGTTTTCTCCCAAAGCAGAATGAAAAACTAACTGAAGAAACTTTGAAATTTTTGATGAAATTGAGTCATTTTCTAGTCAGCCTTGCTGCCCCTAATCCCGGTGAGAGGAGCAGGCAAAATGCTTATGAATGCTACAAAAGATTGTGTCTAGGTGATCAGAGAGCCAGGATCACCTAATGAATGTCTTGTCTGGGCTAAGTGTAAAACAAGGGAAAGTTTTAATGAAAAGCCATCTGCATGTGCTCCTCTCCGCTTGCTTTTGATGTCTGGGTGATATGTTGCTGTATTTGAGGTGCAGGCCAAGACAGGCTGTTTTTCAAAGGCTTCAGCAGAAGACATGCATCCCATAATGAAAAGCACAGCAGATAAGGTAGCCTGGTGTTTCTGGGACTCTACCCCATTGAAGACCTTTGCGTGGAATGGACAGTTAGGAGAAACCTGTAACAGACACAGGAGAAATAGAGAGCCACTAAACATGTGAGGATGGTGCTAGGAAGCTGAAACCCACATAGATTTGAAATTGGTGAGGGAGGTGAGGGGTAACATGAAAGGCTTCTGCAGGTATTTCAGCAGTAAAAGATCTAGAGAAAACACGAGCCCACTGTTGACATGGCACGAACCTTGGACAGAAGGAACCCAGAAGAAGCCAAGGTGCTAATGGTCTTTTTCACCTGGTCTGTACAGATAAAACCTGCCTTCTTCAATCCATGAAAACAGTGGTAGATCCCAGAGCAAGGAAGATGTATGCTTATTGGAGGGCCAGGTTAGGGAACACTTACAGACCCCAGAAATTTACAAGGCATCGTGTCTGATGGGATGCTCTCAAAACTGCTGAGAGAGCTGCCCAATGTAACTGCAAGGTTTGCTTGCTTACTTTGGAAAGATCGTGATGATGGGAGTCATTCCTGTGAGATGAGAGAAAGAAAACCTCACTTCTCTCCTTAGGAAAGGCAGGAGAGAAAATCTGGGGTAATACAGGACAGTTAGACTCACCTCAATTACTACAAAAACAATGGAGTGGATAATCCTGGAACTGTTTCTAGTTGCATGAAGGACAAGAAGGTGATTGTGTGTAGTCAGCATGGATTTACAGGTAGGAACTCTTGTCTAATTAACCTGACAGCCTTCTGAGGTATCTAGTTTGGTGTGTGATGGGAGGACAGTGGATGTTGTTTACTGTGACTTTAGTAAGGGCTTTGGCACTTCTGTGACAGCCTCCCAGAGATGCTGAGAAAGTACAGCTGAGTAAGTTGACTGTGAAATGGACAGAAAGCTGGCTGAATTGCCAGCTTCAAATTGTTGCCCTCAGCAATACAAAATGTAACTGAGGAACAGTCACCAGTGGGGGTGAAGCCTCAGGGAAATTTACTGAGGTGTATATATACTTGAAAAAGTGGAGTAAAGAGCATAGAGCCAGGTTCTTACCACTGGTATCCAGGGAAAGGATGGGAGGCAATGGACACAAACTGAAATACAAGACATTCCAATTAAATATAAGAAAAAGCTCTTTTTACTCTAAGGCTAATCAAGCATTGGAAGAAGTTGCCCAAAGAGGCTGTGGAGCCTTTATCCCTTAAAGTGTTAAAACCTGACAGGACACAGTCCTGAATTCACTCTGCTTTGAACAGGAGGGTTGCACCAGATGATCTTGAAAGGCACCTTCAGCCGTTCTATGACTTCATAAAATGAGCTGAAAGCTGAACGAATAACCCTGGACAGATTCTGCTTCCCATTCAAACTGCTTAGCACCTTTGCATCTTCCCATGTTTTAAGAAAGGGATGAAAATATTATTTCTTGAACTAGATGCAAATGATCTTGATCCCAGGAGATGGAGGATGCTGTGTAGTGAGGCATCAGGAGCATTAAGTTTTGTTCATTTAGTCTTTCTGCTGTCTACTCTACTTTAAATTCAATGGCCTTGACTCTTTCAAAGAACAGATTTTCTTTTCTTTAAAAACGGAACAGGATTTTAAATATTTCAGGTCCTATAATCTGGTGATATACATATGGAAGTGTTTTGATTCTATTACAAAGGTGGCTGCAAATGAGAGAACTAAGTAGATTATCTCAGTTTTGAAAGGAGTGTTGATTTGGTGCTTTGGTGCAGGGGAGCACTCTCAAAGCAGATGGCTAGGACTCCTCACTATGGTCCCTTGCTTAGAGGCATGAACCAGTTTCAGCTTTAGAAGTGTTGGAATATATGAACACTTTAAAGACAATAATTTTGGAGGTGGAATGAAGTCTGGATGTATTGCCTATGATTGCTCAGTAGCTTCTAAGAGTAATTTTTTTTAGGAAAATAAGCCTTTCTGCAGGTAATGAGGTCATGCTAGACGAATACCAATACAAGAAATTACAGAGGATTTTTCATGTCATTCACTAGTTTCCCAGCTTCCTAGTCTTCACTAGATGATTTCTATTAAGTCAGTTGATAAATATCAGAATAATTCCAGAGCTTTAAAAAACTGAGAAGACACACCTGGTGACCAAACCCTGTAAATTTAAAAAGGGTTAAAATTATGAGCTGTTATTTTAAAATCTGCCTACTCCCACTTCAGTAATGCAGATCTAATGCCAAAAGATAAGGACTAAAATGTTAGATGTCTAAAAATGACATTATTTAATAATCACACTTAGAAGAAATAATGGACACACATATTCCTCCACCTCACCCGGACTCAGAATCCCACTTTGGGACTTGCTTTTACAAATATAATCAACACATATTTAATGCCTGTTCAATTCTCATTTGACAGATCACCAAGACATGAACAGAGAGGCTTCAAAGGTGAAAAAAGGTTGCAAAATATTCTGTTAAAAGTGGGAGAAGAAATAAGGTGAATCACACTCACTGGGATGTTTGCAGGAAAGAAAAAAAATGTAAACCAAATACACTTTCTCTGGTTTGTCAGGACTGACTTGTCATTATGGAACCAGTTTGGAGACAGCGTCTTTCTTTGAGGTCTATTTTTTGGAGGGTCAAGATGCTCTCGCCCGTGAGATTTCCATTCATGAGACCACCAGGCAGCAGAAAAGGACTGGTGAGGGACTTGCGTGGGCAATCTCTTAGAAAATGAAATGGTCATCCTGACCATCCTGAGTGTCCCACCCCTCAGAGAGCTGGGTGAGGAACTGATACAAACTGACGAGGGGAAGAGTACAGAACAGCTGGATATAGTCAGAGCTTTGCCTTTAAAGACAGACAGTGGGGGGGAAAGGGCTGTGGTTGTGTCAGATGTCCAGCTTGTAGTTCTACCAGGCTTCATGTTGTACCTTCAAGCCTTCAAATGAAAATGTAAAACAGGGTAAGCCACCACCTTTTCTTCTTGCTGCTGCACTACCAACAGGTGACAATACTTAGTTTCCTCCTCCCAAATATGGCATATAGATTCCAGATTTAGTTCATGTCAGACTTGCTTGCCAATATTCCCATGACAGCAGCTCAGCACATCTCACTCTTATAAATGGCATCACGGGGGTGGCTCTGTTATCTACTCAGCATTTTCCTCTTTTACTGCAGAGCAGAAGGTTGTGGCCACCTCTGTGGCTTTGGGATTCTGTACTTCTTCAATTTATGGCTGCCCTGGGGCTGCTCAGCATGGCAGGGTCATCCAGACCTTGCACAGCAGCAGCTGATGCAATCTTTGTTCAAAATGAAGGGTTTGAAATAGCTGTACATGAGGGGAAAGTACACTTCAATGCCCCATATAAGGCAGAGGTGCTGGATGGGTTTTATAAAGGGAGTAACGCTGTCTACCCGAGAAGGACCTATCCCACAAGACACTGGAATCTCAGGCACAAATAATTCGGGGGACTTTGTGAGCAGGGGTGCCCAGCTTTCCCATTGCATATGACAGGAGCAGCTTGTCACCCTCCCTCGTCCCTCGTGGGGAGCTCCCTCTTGCACCCCGGGCCCCTCCAGCCCCAGCAGCATTCTCCACCACTGAAGTCAGTGAAATTGCAGGTTTTTGTCACCTCTGGGGGACCGCCAGGTACGGGAGTCAGCTGAGAATGGGGCACATTTCACACACATCCTTTGCCCTGCTCAGCACTGCCGATCCCCTGAGAAGTGAACTGGCAGCGTGTGTCGACCTTATCTCTGCAAACAGAAAGACAGATGCAATCTGCAATTTGCAAAAGGTACAGAAAGATTTTTTAAGTACCTGCATTTTTTAAAGATATGTCCTGCATTTACTGGAATCTGTCAGCTAAGTAGGATACAGTGTGTAAGTATACCCTGGACCCCAGAGCAGAAAGACTTCCACTTAAATTTTTTTTTAAAATTTAGCTCTTTCTGAACACTGTCAATAATAGAAAAGAATAACAATTCCCAAACTGCAGGTATCTATTTGCAAAGGGGAAAAGAAAAAAAAGGGTTGCTGGCAAAATCTTTTTTGCAACTACTGAAAATTCCAGACTAAATTGTTTGGCAAGAGGTTAGGCCATCAGTGCGCTCAAAGAAACGAGCTCTGCAATTATCACTCACCAACCACCAGCTACCAGTTGGGAACCAGTTGGAAAGGGTTTAACATGAATATAAATGAGGAGGGAGGGATATGTGGGAACGAGATTGTGTGGCATATTTGGGGGATTTTTTTGACTTCTTTCCAGACATATTTCAGTTTACATAAATATTTGAGGGTTGGATCAGACAGGATTTGCAGCACAATAGTATTAGGAATGCCTTTGCAAAAACTGTGATATGTTTTAAATTAGTCTCTGAGGAGGGGGAGGGCAAATGGGGCTTTCTCAATCTATACATTCAAGCACGATTTAATTATTACAAACCAGAATGATGGACTTCCCTGCCGGTTTCTCCTCTTTTTCTTGGTCTCCCCTCCCTCTCTGTGGTTTGATTAGAAAGTGAACTGCATTTTTTAGATGACTGACACTACCTAACATTCCTTGCAGAAACAAAGATGCGTGCCAAAGGACAGGGCTAGGCAGCGCACGTGGGATGTCACATTACAGGCGGCCTCTCGCTGACCTCTCGATTTGGCCTCAGAGGGTTAAAGCTGCCTTTTGGTGCCTGGGTGTGCTTGCTTCACCTGGAAAGTGTCCCGAGAAGGGCAGAAGAAACCACCCACAGCTCAGGCTGCTTCCCAGAGGAGCAGGCTGGAGGCCCTCCCAGGCAGTGCCTGGTGGAGACAGAGCCTGGAAGTCCGGCTGGCAAGAAGGCTTTTCTGCACTTTCAAGGACCTACATTTCCAAGTGGGCAAGAAGGTATTTGAGGAAAGGTGCTCGGAGGCAGCAGGAGGTAAAGCAAGTTACTGGGGGCAGAACGCTGCAAGGGTGAGATCAGTGACGAGAGAGTCTTGCAAAAGCAAACTATCCATTTTTATCTTACTTTCTCTCACGGAACTCTGAACCAGCTCTTCAGAAAGCAGTAGATATATTCTGGATTTAGGCAAGAGTAAGGGAGATAACAATCTGACCCTTGTGCTTAAAAAGCTTTTTCAGAGAGTTGCCCAGGTCAGATTTCCTGCAGCTCTATACTGCCAGGATAAAACAGATTTTCAGATACCTCCTGTTGAATATGAAACACTTTCATTTAAACGTCTTTTAAATAAGAGCATGTTCACTAAATAAAAGAGAGGTGAAATGCAAGAGCCTGTTGCTGAGTAAAGCAGGAAAGGGCTTCACAGTGAGATTTGATTATTTACATTCAATCAAAGGAAAAGTCTGATTTGGAGTGCTCAGATTTAATCTCGGTGCAGATTAAAATGGTTCTATTGTGTTCTGCTGGGCTGTTTGGAAAGGTGAACTGAGGCTTTCGTAGGACTGTACCATTGCAGCGTATACATGAGATTCACATGCAATCACATCAGACAGTCACACACAAGTGCCAACCTGAGGCTTTCTGGCATAAGCTGTGCTAACAATGTCTTTCACATTTTGAATTCTACCCAGTATTGTAAATAATCTCTGAACTCTTTGTGTCTGTCTGGTCATTTCCTGAGTTTCCTGTTTCTCCTGCCTGCCTGCAAAAATCAGTTACACTGCTCCATGGCTGCAGTTATGTTTTTGGGGGAATCTGCGGCAGGTTATTGCTAGGACACTTGATACGCCTCCTCTGCAGTGCAATTAGGCAGCGCTCCCAGCCTCCAGCAGAAATAGACTTCACAGTGAGAGCGGAGGTGCCTTGCCCTTCAGGACAACCACAAACACGTGCTGAGCTAGTGCAACAGATTTAACTCAAAAACAGAAGGACTCAGGGTTTGATTCCTAGCAAAACAGAAATGAGCTTGATTACTGCTCTTCCATGGCAATTTTGTGCACATATATGACAAAAGGGGAGGCATTGGAGCATGACAGCGTGACAATGCTGTATCATTTAGCAGCCCAGTAAACCCAGCAGACTCTCGGGGGAGAGGAGGCTTGTTAACACTCACGTGCTAGATAGCAGATCTCTGTTTCTGATGAAATGTCTGCACTGTGAAGTTTGTTCGGGGAAGAACAAGTTAACCCGGGGCAGTTTGTTATGATTCTTTGCACTGCTGGAAACAATGTCTGCTTTCTGAGATCAAAGCGACAAGCTAGGAATTTTTAAGTTCTGTCCCTGGTTCAGATGGCCCTTTTCTGCCTCTCAGAGCAAGAATTCTAGGTCTCTTTTAACTTAAACAAAGGGTTTACCTCTTTGAACCATGAGGGTCTCAGCATCCAAAACCTTGTGAGGATTGAAATATTACAAAAATGCTTTGAAAACGAAAGCAAAATAAAATGGTGTAGCAGCACCTGTGTGCTTATTGGCAGATTAAAGGCAGTCAGATACTACTGCAGAGGGGGAAATCCCCTGTGGAGACAGGCAGACAGAAAGACAGACAGACAGACAAAATGTTAAGAAGTGATCTTTCACACCTGTGATTAGCCAGCCCTCCGATGACCAGAAACTGTTTAACATGCTGTGAAAAGATGATTGTATACACTCAAGGCTTGTATTTTCTCAGAAAAAGCGTATAACCTCTCTGTGGCTGCATCCTCCTTGGCTGTCTCTGACACCAGACAGGGGAACCCTCTATGATGCTCACAGCCAAAGTTCAGTTTATTCTGCAGCAGTGGGTGCAGATCAGAGCAGGATTCTTCTTTGAACATATTTTGGGTCTTAAGGCTTTTTTATACCTACAGTTCCATACATAGGTATGTATGTGTTTATTTTTCTCATGGAACACAGTGCTGTGAATTCTTTCAGTGCCGCTATGGTTCTGTCTAGAACACACAGGCAAAACCATCTGCTTCAGAGAGGACTAGGGCTGTGCTTGGAGTCTAGGACATGATGCTCATTAGTGACCAACCAACCTTCTCTCAATGGTGACAAAGAAAAGAGAAATAAAATTATTGTCTTTTTCCTGACATTTCAGGTCTTTTACATTTTTTCCCCTCAAAATAACCTTTAAAAGAAGTAACAAGGACCGGAAACAGTGCAATTCAATACTATCAGATTTTATGCTGATGGAAATACATTCAGCAGTTGATAGAGTGGCAGAGTTACAGGGAATGCCTGACCCAAACTGAACCTGAGTGGTAAAATCTGAAAAAAAAATCCGAAAAACACACAAGTCTGAACCATTATAAGTTGTATGGGGGAAATCTACACCTTCAACCACAGGGGGATTCTAATTTAAGGATCTGAAGCTTGCAGTTCTAGTCAGGGCTCATTGGGTACTCTGGAAGCATTTGTTATTTTTTTGTTTAAGTTCAGCAGTGATCTTCCAGGATGGACCATGGGTCAGGTCTGCACAGCTCCCCTGGTTTCCCCTGCCTTTGCATCCCATCGGGAGAGGTCACATCAAGCAAGACCTCATAAAGAAAGCAAGCGCCAAGTGCCCAGGCCTGATTGCATCCAGCAGAGGGACAGATGCAGGGCCAAGAGGATTTCTCCCGAGTGTCTGCCAGTGGTTTGGGTCAACAATAACATCATTGAAGTGGGGAGGGAGGAGCCTCACAGCTGCTGGGCTGACTCAGTCCATAATGAGCATTCCCTGCCCTTTTTATAAGCCTGTCTGATCTTCAGCCCAGCATCAAGAAGTTCCTCGCACGTTTTACCCCAGCTATACATTTCTGCCCTGTTTTGGTTCTCTTTTCATGTCTGCTGTGAATATATAAACACATCTCTCAGGCAGTTTCACATCAAGTGAAATCTGAGAGAAAATATATAATAAACCCTTTATCAAAAGGCTTTTAGACAGACTCTTTTTTAAACCCACTATGTGTTGATTAGAAGGGAAGCTCCTATAGAGGAAATTGGCAGCTGATGCTCCCAGAGGCCTAAGACGCAGTGGTAGAAGTGTGACCTCAGGAAGCCAAGAAAAGCTAGAAGGAAGGCAGAATTTCTTTTAATTAGTCCTAGACGGACAATTTTTTAATTCCTTTTGCTAACAAAGACAGATTCTCACAATATCTCTGTGGTGTTTATGAACCCTTGTCAGTCCCTGACATTTCCAGCTGTGTTAATGTGGGAAGTTCCTGGGGAAAGCCCCTTCTTGTGCTTGTGCTTTGAACAGTCCCGTGTTGTGGAAAACAGCCATGCAAAAACAAAAACCTGACAAATTTTCCCTTTCATGCAGACTTATTTTTTTATACTCTCTCCCATGGGTTTTTATTTTACCTTGTCTTCCTTACCTAATTTTGTTCTAAAAATATAGATACATTTACTCACATGTTTTGCTATATCCAAGTATTTGCTGCTGCTAGCCACATTCCTCCATTCCCATTGAGAGATAACACCCACTTCCATGCTCTTCCTGCATCTGGAAACCCCCACAGATGTTTGCTTTGCAAAAATCACACTCTATTCCTGCAGCAGAATGCCTGTAGCTACTTTGAGAATCATTTATTAAAATAACCCAGTAAGGCAAACACACCTTGAGAGCATTGCAGAAGCAGGGTAATTAACCTCTGCAGAGATGTAAATGCTTTCTTTACGATGAAACCGATTCTGAGGCAAATTTGTCTCAACACTGTTGTGCTTCTGAGTACTCAAAAACATAATTTTTCAGTTCATAGTGACTAAAACAAAACAACAACAAACAGCAAATAAAAATATTCCAGGTTGCTTCAAGTTGCACTTAAAATCTCAGAAAACACAGCCAGAGCCCTGGTTTCTCAGTATACAAAGTCGACCTAGAGGTATCAAAATGCAAGTATAGACATCTAACAGTGCGCAGGAGAAACTGTACAGCAGTTACTGGGCCTGTGTAGTCATGGTGAATAACTATCAGACACAGGTCTGAACCAGAAGCCCCTGCCAGCCCTCCCACCCTTCCTTTCACCCTTGAGGGCCTCCATCCCCTTCCTTTCCAGTGCTGTGCTGGGCTGGAGCTGGAGTGGGTCTTCCTTCCTGGATTGGGTTTGGTTGACCAAGGCAGCAGCAATCTCAGAAGAGCAGGACAAACCACCATCTTCTCACTTGGGTGAGTTCACTGGGTTGAACTCTCACAAGGATTTCTCTGAGATTTCAGGACCATCAAAACTGAACCTAAGCCTTGAAATTATTCTGAGTCCAGAGTCCCAAGACAGATGTAGGATCTTAACAGACAGCTGTCAACTGGAGACAAAAAATGGCTCAAAATTCTCAATTACAATATGTATCAGAGAAATGCTGCAAATATGAACTCTGGTAATTGGATTGCTTATTCAGACAGCCCAGAGAGGGTAATTTTGCTTTGGAGATAAACACAAGGTAGCATGGGCTCTGTAGAGTTCAGACATCTGTACATAATGAAAAGTGACCACAGACACCAAAGCGATCTTGTCTGTTTTCTTAAAAATTCTACATTTCTCTGTTCAATTTTTTACCTAATTTATAAAAAGGTAATAGTGTTTATCTCAACATAATGATTATCATTTTATAGCTGAAGCCCTTTTAATTGTTTGTCAAGAGGATTGGGTAACATGAAAAAATGCTTTGCACATCTAAAATCTGACAAGCAAACAGCAAAACCAGGAGGAACTTTCATGGTTTAGAGCCTCTGCTTCACGGTAAAACATGGTGAGCACAGAAATATTTGTCCACAACTCTAATTAATATGCAACATGCAGAATTAACTGTAGGAATGCAAAGATCTCTTCTCTTGGTGAGTCATGTCTGAGTATTTTTACCTGGGGTAAAAAAACATACCTGGGGTATGATTGCTGTTACAAAACCCAGTCATAATAAAGATTCAGTACTGCCAAGTACCACCTGGGAAACAGACACTCAAAGGAGACACACAAAGGAAGCAGATTTATTTATTCTGTGTGTCATTTCATCATTTTGTTAGTGTTTTATAAAATGAAGCATTTCTGTTAAAAGAACAGCAAGACAGTGCTACAACTTACATTATAATGGAATAAGTTTACTTTAAAATAAAGTGTGTGACACTGTACAAAAACACAGGGTTTATTTGTCTCAGTGGTATCACAGCCATACATAGAGTCCCAGAAGTATTGAGGTATTGTAATCTTTTGTGGTATCAGGGCACTCATTTGGTCTATTATATTCTACAAAAAAATATAAAATATAAAAGTACACTGTAATTTCACTGTTGACGTATCTTCTTTGAAATCAGTCCCTGCCCTGGAAAGCAATTTAAAATAAAATGGGAGAGGGGAAGAATTATTTTATCTTCCATTTTGCTTGTGGGGATGAGTTGATTTGGCTCCTAATCTATAACTCAGTGACTCAAGGACAGCCCTTCCCAGTGACTTGTTGAAGGTCATCCAAGGAACTTGTCACAGTATTCATCAAAAGTCCCCATATGCTGTGGGGAAAAGAGCTTGAAATGAAAGGAGGAGAAGGACACACTTGACATACTATGTATTCTGCAAACTCCAGAACACCTCACCCTCACAAAAGCTAAGAATAAAATTTATATTGCACTAAGTTTGTAAAAAGCTGTCAGGGTTCATGTCAAGGCTTGTATGTAAAAACCCTCTTTTCCCTTAATGTTGCAGCCTCTCCCATTATCAGATGAACAAACAGATTATGATGTTTGAGGCAGGATCTGCACAAAACATTTTTATATTTAACGGCTTCTCTTCTGGTCATGTCTGATCATGAATTTCAAGTACATACATTGCAGTATAACATCTCAGGCAGACACATGCACAAGACGTAATTCAGACTTTCTCACGTGGAAGGACCCTGGGCCAAGAAAATGCAGAGAAGTTTGTTATCTATATTCTTATTTTTCTGTCTCTGCAAGAAGATATTCTTTATTTTCTGGATAATTGAGCCTACTTTGTAGATCACCAGAACTGCGTTGCAGAAGATTAGCAAATCACACAACCTGATTCAACCTGAATGCGATGCTCAAGGAAGGAATTCCTCTGAAGTGAGAAACGGGGAAAAAAATCTAAGCCTTTAATATTAGACAGCTGAGACTTGATGTTCCTCTTATGAAAAAACACTAATCTCAAAAAATTGCACAGATTTATTTTTTTGCTTCCATATAGTTATTAAATGGTCGAGCTCTAAGTTAGAGAACATCTATAAATAAACTGCTATTAAAACAGCTGGCAACTTTACCATTGCACTCTGAGTGCATGGCCTTCTTTTACTGTGTGATATACTTTGCAACTTTAAGTAACATATGGCAGTATGTTCTAGGACTAGCTATATCTCTAAGGTAGTATCGACCAAAATATAAATAAATTTCACATCGCCTAGGAGGGATCAAATCGAAACCAGAATTGAGAAATTACACTTCAGAATGGTAAGAAAATTAGATTTAAAAAGTTCATATCAACACCTGGGTAATTAAATCTATAACCCTTGGCTGGTAGAATTCTTCACTTCCATCTCATTTTTAGACACTGAGAGCTCCTGTAAAAACCTTAAAGGCACTGCTATAAGAGCAGGTGTAATAAATTACAATCTCATTGAAAACTAGTGATCAAGAACAGCTAGTATTCACTCAATTATACTGAAGGCATATAGAAATAAATTGATTTGCTGATAAAGAGGAAAAGGTAATTTTAATTACAATGAATAGATGTAAGGATTTTAAAACTGGATACCATAGTGATGAGCTAGTCTGATTCTTGAAAAGTGCTAATTAAAGATTTTAGTGAGATGTTTTCTCTGTCACATTTGTACCACTTGAGTGAGACACTGTATTTATTCGGAATGCAGTAGTCAGCATCTCACTGTATTTTATATAAAATACTAGCAATTAGGCTTTAAAAAAACCCTAATGGCTGCTATTCTGGTCCTTTCATTGCAATAAAGAAAAGGCATACAAAGTACCACAACAGAGAAAAGTAATGGTGGAAAAAAATGAAAAACTTAGTTCAAGTGAAAAACAAAACAATGTATTTATTTATACAACAGAAGTTGTCTCACCGTAATATCCCAAAGTCAAAAGCTTAAAGGATTAAAAAACATTAAAAGCACTCTCCTGGCTAGTGACAATGCCCTCAATTCCATTATAGATCATAAAACTTACTGAGTAAATATGTTAGTAGTGCAAGCATTAACACTTTCAGTTAAAAGGGAATGAGGACACTCTTCAAATAGAAGTAAAACTGTGGCAGATCATTAGGTAATTTTTCTCTATTTTCTTATTATACCTGCATTATATTTCTGTGCTAGATCAGGATCAAAGGCATAGCTGGGGTCCAAGGCAATAATTTATGTGTTCCAAAATAAATAAGTCTTACACAGATTTTAAATTTGAGGGTCTAATTGGGAAATATGATGCAGAAATTTATAAATTCAAAATACTTACCATGCATTTGAACAGATTTATAATTTAATCTCTGCAGCCATGATACTCTCAGATTTGGGTGCTGAGCTGAAACCTCTCTGGAATTTGCAGTCTCAAATTATTCTTGGTTTGTTTATCCCTTATTTGGTCACACTGCTTTTTGCCACTTGTTATAGAGTCATAGAGCAATTAGCTACTTACTTTTCAATAAAAGTAGGGGGGTTAGTTTGGATCTAAACACTGCATTGTGAACTAGTATTTCTTCATGGCATAAATGCCCAGAATTGACTATAGCATTTATTTTCAGCTGGAAGCCTGTCTGTAGACTACATGAAGATGTGTGTAAGAAATGGGATAGGAAAGGCAAGTTCACCTGATTATGTGACTTTCTACATGACATTTGTAATGGGTTTCAGACCTACATTGGAATAAACTTGAGGTTTCCCACCCAGAGGAAGTGATGACCACTGCTGTAGAAACATCAGAGTAGCAAAACTAAAACTAATTTCACTGTAACAGAAAGTCAATAAATACGTGTGTAGAGATGGAAATGTCTTTTATTGCAATTTATGCTTTCTCAGAAACCTCTGACTTGAGGTAACATCACTTTTAGAAGTCAGCACCCACATACTCAAAATTAGTGTGTTGATGTTGATGTGCCTTAGCCTTAATTACACTGGAGAAAAGTAAACTAATAACTGCTTTACTTCAGAAGCTCCACACCCAAAAGACTCTCAGGCTCCACAGTCATCATAAATACTTGTAATGAGGAACTTTTGCTGTAACTTTTGTTTACACAAGCTTACTACTTCTGTGTCAGAGCCTGCCCCTGCTTCCATTGAAATTAATGGGAATTTTGCTGTTCCCTCTAATGAAAGTAGCTCCTAACACCCTGTTACACTTGATGATGATGGATCACTACTCCTTCCTTGCAAGAACAATAGTGCAGCAACCATGCCAACAAATATGCATGTGCTCAGTTGTAGCACCTGAATAGTCTCATTGGTTCCAGTGGAATGGCATAAATTCTTGAAGTTAAATGCACTTTCTGTTTGTTTTAATGTAGCCGACCATTGGAATCCTCCTCTGTCAATTAACACATCTTTCATTAGGATACATACAAACTTGGTATGATCTAGATGCTATCAGCAAACATATGGCTGATCTGGCTTAATACTGCAAGTCCTGCAACTGATTACGCAAAAAATAAAAATCCAAACATAATAAATTTGTAGGACATCTAGGTTTATGTTTTTGGGGCTTTTACAGTAGAAAAGGAAAGCTAGTGGTGTTTATATGGAGTGTAATTCTGGATGGAAGTGCAGCGTATTGGGTCATCCCACCAAATATAGGAAACATGTGTTATTCAACACAGTGACTCACACAATGAGTAATGTAGTCTAAAGGGTATATACTACCCTGTGAACAGACATAACTCTCAATAACTAATAATCCCCTAAATCCCAGAGGGCCTTATCTAGCTGAAAGTGTCTGCAGCCTTGTGAGCTGTTCCAGCTGCACAGGGCCAGAGGTGTCAGCTCTCATCACCAGGTTACCCCTGCTTGTCCTAGGAAAGCCATGGTTCACTCATAAACACTTGCAGAGCCCGAGGCAGAGTTTCCCTCATATGATGTGACAGGAGGCTTGATGCCACTGGTTCCAGTACTCCAGGCTCCACAATTCTTGTGTTGTGACAATAACTGGAACCTTGACTACAAAGCCAGTTTGAAAATGGTCTGTCTGCTTAAGAAATCTGGTCTGCTTGGGGTGGAGGGCTTCAAGTTCCTTGCCATGTTTGGAGAGGAGCCATATGTTTGTCATTGTCATTGCAGGTGGTGCTGGAGAATAAGGACAGACTTTCTGGGACAACATGGGCCTCTTCAGACTTTGTTGGTTCTCTGTTTTTAACTGAAGCTTTTCACTGAGGAAAGCAGAATCATAAATATCTACTAAGGAGCACCAAACTTCCACAAGTTACTGATGGACCTACCTGGAACTGCTCTGGGTGCTTGGGAGAGGGACAATCTGTGGCACATATCATAAGGCAGGCAATGAAGAGGAATATTTTTCCTTTTAAAATACAGGGTTCTGGGCTGGTAGAATACTAAAAGTTAGTGTGCAGCCTCAGCTGGCAGGTAGGAATGAAGAAAATCTTCTAGTGTAGAGCTTTGTATCCTCCCTGAGCTATAGAATACATTAATATATTTTTCTTCTGGGCCAGAAATGTTCAGAAATTATAGTACTCCTTTAAAAAACAGTGGAGTTGATGTGATCTGATTTTAGCCACATTTCTCAGCAAAAAAAGCCATGTGTTCATACCATCCCTAAATACACACTTCTCTGGAGCTGCCTCTCAGTCCTATCTCAGTAACCTTTGAACCAATCTTGACAAAGCAGTGAATGTATCCAGAAAGTGCAGCAAGTTCTGTGAAATTAGGTCTTTGGGTGGAGAGGGAAAAGGCTTATTACTTCCTCAGCTGTAAGCTGTTATGAAACATCTATAAAGTTCCATGAGAGAGACCTGCTCATCCACACTGCTAAAAGTGATCCACGGAGTAACTTAGCCTCTGGACAGCCCCTGGTCTTCAGGGCTTATTTCTTTGTTCACCCCTTAGCTTTGCTTTGCAAGACCACAGCCAGCTTTCTCCAATACAACAGTCAGCCTTGACTTGGGAAATAGTTTGGTCAGGGACAGTTCCCAGGAGGTACCATGAATAAGCTCTTCTCGTTAGACTTAGCTCCTCAGTCCTTCAACACTTTCTCAAAGACTCTGAACCATCACTGTCCACATGGTGTACCATAGGTCATGCAATGCATGACTAAGTAATACTAAGTTTCATACTAAAAAACACTGTTTATGTGAACTGCAGCAAAATCTGACCTTTATTTTCAAACACTTTTAGAAAACCCCTACAACACACAAAGAATAGCAATTGTTTCTTAGGGACCCCATCCAGAAGTAAATGGTGGTATAGAGTGACTCACTTTGCTTCACCTGTCCTCAGGACCAGGAATCAGTTACTGGATCCTTTTATTCAACAATATAAACCTGTACACCAAAACCAGGCCCTTGTTTTCTCCATTTATTTGGTTTTACAGAAGACTTTCATGTTGCACCGACAATGTCACTCTACTTGTCGAGAAACATCTTGCCCATTTTGGACTCCCAGCACTGCTATCAGCAGCTGTCCATTTTCAAGGTTTATTGTCTGTGGAAAGAGCTAGAAGATTCCAAACACCAAAATTAAGCCCATGCTGAAAGAGCCCCTCTGAACTCAGGAAGATGTGCCAGGACCCGCTGAGTGCCTTTCAGCTCAACCCCTCATTCAGAGTTAGCATCAAGTACTCCCAGGAGTCCTTGCTTTGCACACAGCTCAATTTGATCAAATAAAAGCAATGTTGGGCAATAATTGGACAGTTCATTGAAACCCTTTCCTGCCCGTGGTCTTCCCAATGTGTAGAGTTTGTTGAGAGTGATCTTGATCCTGTGACATGCTACTGCTGCTTGGGAGCCTTGACTGAACTGGTGAGGCAGCTGCAGTGTCTCAGTAGGGATAACTGGCCAGCTCTTGTCCAGGGTGTTTTGGGGAGCAACAATGCCTGGGAAGGTGGGTTCCCATGTTTGTTTTAAATTCCCAAGGAGTTAAAAACTCCTTTCCAGTGTTAGCCAGAATGTTGATTATAAACCCACAATTTTCTGTAATTGGGCCTCATTAATAAATTCCTCAAGTGTTCCCAAAGGCAAGAGAGGTAAAACAAGAGCCACAGGGATCAGAGAAACAGGGAACTATGAGGATTCCTGAGTGTGTTGTTAATTCCACTTAATCAGCTCAGAGAAGCTCTGTATTCAAAAGAAAATAACCATGACTCACAAAATACTCCTGCCAGCAGGGAATAGGATTCTCTCCATTTATAGTAATATTTTCCCCAATTTTTGTCCTTTGTTCCACTCCAGTTTTAAGTAAAGAAAAGACCCTCCCTCAGGCACCCTGAGCACTTTCCGTGTTCCTGAGCCTCAGTGAAGATTGGAAGAGCTGTGCTCCCAGGGAAAGTGCAGCGTGGGTCCCTGGGAGCTTCTGGGAGACCTGTTCTGCAATCCAAATGTGCCAGAGGGTTTTTCCATCAGATCCAGACTGAACAGAGTGTGAAGCAGAGCCATAATGAGGCAGGCACAAGATTTATTGCTGTTTGAAGAGGTCTCAGATAGTAACAAACTTCGAGACAGAGCAAGCCCCGTTCCCCACTCTACACTGCTTGCCACAGAAGGTAGACAAGTCAAACAAAGACAAGACAAATTACAGGGATAATAGCTCAGGTCATGAGAAAAGTAGGGATTATAAAGGATGAGAATGCAGGAGGGTTTGCCAGGAGAATGGAGTTTTCTGAAGGCGGCATGAAGGAACACCTGAAGGGGCAGATTCCCCAGCACCATATGGAGAGCCTAAAGTGCTGGACTCTAAAAACAAGAAAGGCATAATGAGAGTCAAGAAAGGAAGTGGAAAGATTTTGAGAAAAAAAAGGTAAAGAAGACAAAATATTTGGTGAGAGAAGGTTTGCACAGGATTTCCAAGATGCCTATAAATTTGGGAGCATAAGAGTGTGCAAGCAGTTGGAAAGCAAGGGAGATTGTGAAGCTGTCAGAGACACTGCTCAGAAAACTTGTCTCTGCACTCCTCCTTACCCTTCCTTCTCACAACAGAATGTGAAGGTACTGCATACTGCTGTGTCCTGTATGGCCTGAAAAGATGCCTGAATATCACAGAATCATTTAGGTTGGAAAAGTCGTCTGAGATCAGAGTCCAACCTTTGATCACCACCTCGGCAATTAGGCCATAGCACTGAGCACCACATCCAGTTTGCTGAGTACCTCCAGTGATAGTCACTCCGCCACCTCTCTGGGAAACTTGTTCCAATATTTGACAATACTTTCCATGAAAAAATTCCTCCTGATGTACAATCTAGACCTCCCCTAGCACATCTTGAGTCTTTGTGCTCCTTTTCTATCATTCATTACCTGGGAGAAGAAACCAACCCCCACCTGGCCACAGTCTCCTCTCAGGCAGTTTAGAGAGTGATAAGGTCTCCCCTGAGCCTCCTTCTCTCCAGGCTGAACACCCCCAGCTCCCTCAGCTGCTCCTCACAGCACTTGTGCTCCAGACCCTTCCCCAGCTCCGTTGCCCTTCTCTGCACTCGCTCCAGCCCCTCAATGTCTTTCTTGCACTCAGGGGCCCAGAACTGGACACAGCACTCGAGCTGTGGCCTCAGCAGTGCCCAGTCCAGGGGACAATCCCTGCCCTGCTCCTGCTGGCCACACCATTGCTGATCCAGGCCAGGATGCCATTGGCCTTCTTGGCCACCTGGGCACAGCCTGGCTCATGTTCAGCTGCTGTCACCAGCACCCCCAGGGCCTTTTCCCCTGGGCACTTTCCAGCCACTCTGCCCCAGCCTGTGGCAGTGCCTGGGGCTGCTGTGACCCAAGGGCAGGACCTGGCACTTGGCCTTGTTGAACTTCACACTATTGGCCTCAGCCCATGGTCCAGCCTGTCCAGATCCCTCTGCAGAGCCTTCCTGCTCTCCAGCAGATCAACACTCCCACCCAAATTGGTGTTAAATTTACTGAGGATGCACTCGATCCCTTCATCAAGGTCATTCATAAAGATATTGAATAGTACCTGGCCCAATACAGAGCCCTGGGGGCACCAGTCTTGACCAGATGCCAACTGCATGTGGCACCACTCACCACCACTCTCTGTGCCCAACCATCCAGGAAGTTTGTACCCAGCAAAGGGTGCACATGTGCATGCCACAGGCTGTCACATTTCCCAAGAGAATGTCACTGGAGACAGCATTAAAGGCTTTGCTGAAGTCAGGTAGGCTGTATCCACAGTCTTTCCTTCATCCCCTAGGAGTGTAACCTGGTCACAAAAGGAGATCAGGCAGGTCAGGTAGGACCTGCCTTTCCTAAACCTGTACTGCCCGAGTCTGATCCCTCGGTTGTCCTGTGTGTGCTATGTGATCACATCTAAGTTGATCTGTTTCACCGTCTTGTCAAGCAGTGAGGTCAGGCTGACAGGGCTGTAGCTCCCAGGATACTCCTCCTAACCCTTCTTGTGGGTGGGTGCCACACTAGACAATTTCCAGTTGTCTTTGTGTGTTTGTACATAGAAGATGCCTGTGTATTGCCCAATACCTGTGCACATTTACCTAATTAAGGATCACATGCAGAGGGGGCAGCATATCTGCAAGGGGAGCTCCTTGGTCCCCTTAGCACTTCTGTGTGTGATTCATCCTGTAAATAAAGTGCAGGAAGTCAAAGGAGCGCCTTGCAAGGGGGAAAATCCACCACCAACACGACCCATGTCTTTTGCAGCCAGCACGACCAAGGAAAACGTGTGCTGGACAACTGGTCTTTTCTTTACACACTCTACTTGAGGTTTTCCAGCACAAAAATCTTCCCTGAAACATGCAGTTTGGATGTCCTGACAAGCAGCAGAAAGGGAAATAGATACTATAAATGAAAACAGCTTTAAAAACTGACCCCTATTTCTTTCTCTTTCCCACTTACAGACTTTCTCCCCTACTTGGTACTTGGGAATCCTCTGGTCTCAGCATCTATTTACTTTATTTTATTTTTGTGAGTGTCCTTGAATGTAATGGAAGAATAAACATTTCAGCTTTCACAGCCTTGTGGCTCTTCACGGGAGCTTAGCTGCATCCACTGTGTTTACAAAACAGAACTGCATCATTGTGTTAGTTAACTTGATGATTCTTGGATTATCCATATTTTTGGCTGCAAAACTCCTATTTGGATGTAGAGTTTGTTATGTGTTCATAGGCCCCAAGAGGGATTTCTAGATCAAAGTTTTAGAGTCAAACAGGACCAGCCAGTTTTATAGCTCACAGAATTACCAAGTTGTCAACATCTATAGGCCACTGGTGGGAACTCTGTCACAGCAAGGAGCCAGCCATGCATGTCCCCTCCTGAACCCACACCAAACTCCTGTACTCAGGCAGGGGAACTGCTAGCAGGCTGAAACCCTTACCCTTGTGCAGGTCTCTCTGTGCTGAGATCAGAAGAGTCATGACTATGGCTGGGTTAAAAGGCCCTCTTCCCTATCTTAATCATGAGAGACAGAATCTTGGAGGAAGTGTCTTGACCATACAGACCTAAATCTAGGAAACTCTGGAAGTGATGAATTACAGTTACACAAATTTCGAGTCTGGGTAAGCAGGAAATATTAACGTAGGACAGGCAACACCTCCATGTAGCGAGGAAGCAGGGAATGGCAGCACTGGCACAGGGACAAAGACATGCTGGCCTGTGGTGAAGGGACAGCAGATAGATCATGGATATGGCTGGGAAAACTTGGCTGGAGGTGCAGGAGGAGAGTATTTGGCTCAGTGTATAGCTCAGCCAAAGAAAACAAAAGACTGTTCCTCTCCAATTGCCATTTGTACACATATACACAAAAGCAAGCAAGCAGTGGTTTTGCTTGCAAGCTAGCAAACTCTGGTTTCTAGAGAGTTAATGTCTTACAGAGGAGTTAAGCTGAAAATTATGCCAGTGGATATGTGATGCAGGGTGTGTTAGGGAAAGAACTGAAGAGATGTGGAGAGCTATGCCTTATTCTTATTGTACGAGAGATACTGTGACCAGCAAGAATGGGGCTCTAATGGGGTTTGGTTCAGAACCTTATGCATGGCTTATTCTGCTCTGACAGCAGCTGTGCCCTGTAGATACAATTTGTTTCAGTCCTGTGAAGTATAAGGCAAAACTGGAAGTTTTCCACAGAATTCCAGCAGGTCCTTTACCTACAACTAGTCACAAAATCATGCCACCTGCACAACCAGGGAGCAATGATGGTACACTTAAATGCATATTAAGGAGAAAATTGCTTCTTTTAAATGCTATGGAATTCACTGGCAGAGAGCTGCATTAGTGCCAGGATTACTCACTTCAGAGTACTGAACTCAGCAAAACCTAAAACTTCTGAAAACCAGGACACATGCTACGTGCATTAGCTCTGTCCCCTTTGAGCAATGCCTCAGCTTGCCCATTGTGCATATTCTGCCTTTGCACCATTGCTGAACTCCTGGACTGTAACCATGGGACGCAAAGAGAGGAGAGCTGCTCCTCAGTGAGTGGTACCCACACGTACCCCATCCTCATGTATGGAACCAGCTTCCCTGAATCAACATCAAACCTATTGCATTTTATAACCCATCTCTCCTTATGGAAAAAACCCAAAAGCCTGTCCAAGATCATACTTTCAGTTAAACATCTTTAACTGACAGATTTCTGTTAAATCCCATCTTGCTCCTGGTTCTCTCTGTGGAAAGAAGACCTTGGTTGATCACAATACCATAAAATTATGCCATTATGCTTTAATTTTTTCCCTCTGATCACACTTATGTTAGCAGCCTGGAAGAAGATTTGATTCCTTCACCCAGATCTGCCTAGCTACTCTACAGCCATGGCTGCTGCTCAGGGCACCCTCAACATACATCATCAAGCGCAGCAAGCCCTTTGCATCCTCCCTACTCTGCTTCTAAAGAAAGCTTTCAGACGTCCGAGAGCAGCGAAACAACATGACAAGCTTTAGACTATGAACTGAACACTCTCTATACCTGTGCCAGAAGTAGAAAAGGGATAGAGAAGGATGAGGGTGTATCTCCTGCATCTTGACTCATGTGAATAGTCCCCCCATTGCGGGATGAAATCAATATCTGAGTTAAGGCATATCCACATGAAGTAGGGGTTCAGCAGACTTTGAGGGTTAAGTATTTAGACGAACCCATGGTCAGGCATTGCATGGTTTGGAAAGAGTGTTTGAGGGCATGGTGGGGAAAGAAAAATGCCTGATGTTATCCCCTGTGTGTGAATGGAGTCCTTAAGTGTGGAAATCCTTGCACAAGTACCTATGACCGGAGTTGAATTAGTTACATCAAATGGGAGGGGAAAAAAAGGGGGAACACAAGAAGCGAAGCTGAACAAAAGTATGCAGTTTACCTTGAGAAAGGGTGATTAAAGGAGTCCTGCTCTCCACAAGCTCCAACAAGTCCATAAGCTATTCCTGCCGTGTGAGACTTGTTTCCTCACACTATTGCCTGGGCAGCACAGCTGCAGGCTGTTTGCCATCTGGACCTCTTCCTTAAGCCACAGAGGAGGTTATTCAAGTAAGGGGCAGGAGGGAAAGGCAGGAAGAAACATGATTTCCTTAATTTTAAGCAAACCTGACAGTGTGAGCTGAGCCTGCCTTGAGATTAGAACACAGCCCTCCAGCCCTACTGGTGTATCCTCACTGGGAGCGTGCGACCCTCTGCACACACAGCCACTGTCAGAGAGCAGAGAGACAGTGGCACCATTGAGCAGCCTGAGAGCACTGTTAGCTGCCTGACTCTTCCGTCCTGTCCTCTACCGTGAATGCATTATTGATGGTGATCACAGAGCTGAGGAACTTGCAGCTTGCCTCGTGCATGGAGGCACCAGCTGCAGCTTTATTGGAATGTTACTGCTGGCACCGGATATCCTCCCATCCTAGCCGGAGGGAGAGGTGGGGAGGAGAGGCACTTTCAGACCAGGCTTGCCACTGCATTGCACTTACAGCTGAATTTTCCCTTGGGATTACAAACTACAGCCCCAGGCTTTCCAAGGCTTCAGCACCCAGCCTTCAGTGCTCCCTCTCCTCCACCCTGCAGTAGAGCTCCCACCTGCAGTGTGCAAAGTCATCCCACATGGTAGAGAGACTGTCTGTCTGTGTCACTGTGCCTGCAAGGAAAGAGGGGCTCACAGTGAGTGTTATGTGGGCTGCTGATATCCTGCCCAGCTCCTGGGCGTTTATATGGCCTTGGGAGGCACAATGGGATAAGAAAACTCTGAGCAGTGGTCAGTGAAAGACCTAGAGAGCAGAGGCGTTGCTTCAGTGGATCAACAGCTGAAACTTTACCCAGAAAACCTGGCTCTCCTAGGGATCAGGAGAGGACAGTGTAAACTGTGCTCCAGCCCAGAAAGCCACTGAAAATTGCTGCATCTGAAGTGGTGCTTGACTCTCTCTGCAAAGTGTGGAGATGTGTTTTATTCTATATTACGTATCAAGTCTGGGTTTTCCCATATAAAGACTGTGTTCCTGTGGTTTAAAGTGTGATGTTCTGATAAAGTTATCACAAGGTACTGGAAACCTTTGGTAGCTTTAGGCACGCTTAGCAGTGTTACTGCTGTATCTTGACACTCTGGCCAATGCAGTGTCCCATTGCATCTTGTGCTTTTCCACCTTTAACACTGCCCAGACCTAAGTGTTGCCAGGATCTTTAGTCTCAGAAATAACCAGCAACAGAGGAGCCAGCCCCTGGCTTTTTCCAGCATGGAGCAGTGTGGTCTTGCTGCAATTGTAGTGGTCTGGCATGATAGTGCACCATTATGCATTGCAGAAAATTCGTACATTCATTCCTCATACATCCCAATGAACAGCTTATAGAATAAGAATAAGGAAAGTTCATCTTTGTGATTGTTTTACCACAATCAAAAGTAGGCCTAGTTAAAAGTCTGTCTCCTTCATCTATTACTTTGCTATTAGAAGAAAAAAAATCCATTGGTATTTAACTAGGAATTGCAGAATAACAGAAACTACTACCTAGAAATTTGTTCTTCTCATTCCAGCCAAGATTACCAATATACTATAAAGGAAAAGACACAAAATATATAGTAAGTTATGTAAGGAGTCATTTAAGATGCAGAACTCAAAGAATTAAAGAAGTCTTCCCAAAGCACAAGATTAGTACCTAACAAGTTCACTGCTTGCTTTGATCTGCAAGCTCTTGGCATATGTCTGGGTCTAAAAAATGCTCGGGGCTGCTGTGTAGTAAATTGAGAGGTGACAGTGAAAAGTGATGGGAAAATGGTGGAAATGTTGTCTAGGTCAGAAGACGGACAATTTCTAAATCAAGTTCCTGCCTTACATGCAGGGATTATGCCTCTTCTTAAGTGTTAAAGTTTTTTTCTGGCTTTACAAAGAGGAGAATGTGTTGGTTGGACATGAAGAGATGCAGTTCTCAGGCTCAGTTCTTTCCCACCAGAGGCAGGTATGTGCTACACCCATCCTGTTAATTAGTGCCTGCTCTGGGCCTCTTGTGGAGGAGGATTGCAGCTTGAAACAGCTCTCCATGTCATTGTCAGCGTTCCCATGAAAGTACTCTGGCTTGTTAAGACATTCAAAATCAAATATGTGCCTGCCAGATAGAGGATCACCCCAGCTATAAATGAAAAATGCCTTAGATAGAGTCCATCCCTATGCTTAGGTAGGCTATAGCTCTCAACAGAATCACTTATTTCTGTTATCCTTCTTGATTTTTCTGCAGGATGCATGCCAAGGGCTTTTATTATCAATCCAGAAGACAATCTGCACAAGAGAAATTCCAAAACAACATCAGGGAACAGTATGCTTTTTTCCTTCCCTCTCTTGTTATTTCCTCACATTAAACAATTCATTGACTTTATTGTTCTCGCCTGAGGCAAAGAAGCCTGGCAAATTTGAAGAGTATTTTTATTATTAGTTAGGTGAGTTTACTTGCCAAGCATACTTTCCCAAGTTCTCTGAACATCCTACTCATCAGTTGCTAACAAAGGCCCCATTCACGAGGGCTACCAAACAGGTTTGCAGCATGGTTTACAGCTGGCCAAGAGGGAGAGCTCTCAGGGCCCCCACTCTGTCTACTGCTTTGGCATCCAAGGTCATTGACCATTAAACAGGACACTTAAGCCTCAGCAAGGAAAGGACACATCTAAAGGAAGTCTTAAGGGGAATTGTGATGCCTCATAACAAAATTGCAGTTCCAAAATTGCCTCTTCTTAAATACAGTTGCCTCTGGTTTTTGGCAGAACACCCCCAAGTTACATCAAACTCTTCCATTATGTGTCCAGATCTGATGCACATTGGGCAGTCCCTTCTGTATGTAGCCAGTAATTGTCCTTCTCTAATTTAATAGCTCCCCAAATAGGAGATACGGGCTCATCTCCATCTTCAGTCCAAGGAGGTTTATTGCCTGTTTCCTGTTTTCCAAGGGAGTGGCCCAAGCACCAAAGCATCGAGAGCAGGAAGATATTATCCTACCTTCTGGCTGAAGCTGGATCCAAGAGCTGAAAATAAGATTAAATCCAAGAATTTTACAAAGACTGAGGTTAGGTCTGTAGAGTTTAGGGGATGAGCCTTAAATAAGATTTTTCACAGTAAAGAAGAAAATCTGAGTGCTGCTATCGAGGTGGGCCCTTTACCAGTAGGAATCCTCTATTTGTCCTATAAGGCTCTGAACTTAATCTGGGGCCCCAACTGCGCTGCAGAGGCAGTGACCGCCAGGCAGCTGCAAAGCTCTGCTGGAAATTACCCCGGGCAAGGAGTGGATGTGCAGAGGAGTGTGAGGGAAGGATCTGCTCAGAAATTCTGTTTGATGTTGAATGCAAGTTAACCTGTTGGTAACCTCTGCCTTGCTTTTTGGTCCTTTTGGTTCAAGCAGGAATTAGGTGTGAGGCGCTTAGATATGTGTTTGTCCATATCTGGCGCACTCCTGCGCAGGCCAAATTGATAAGAGGCTGCGGCTGGAGCAGTCCAGGAGAGGTGATGTGCCTGCCAGGCAATGTTCTAGTAGGAGCTGGGAGTGGGAGCAGAGAAGAGATGAAGAGGATAGCTGAACCCTTTCAAGGTGGCGAAGACTGTCTTCCACTTTGCGCAAGTGTGGAAGTGAAGCTGCCTGGGAATTGACATCTGACTGCTATTTGTGCAAGTGCTCTCTGTTACCTGGGGATAAAAGACCTGTGCCACACTTCAGGAGTGCTCAGGGTGTGTGGGCTCCTCCTGCTTGTGAGGAGTCCAGGCTAAAAATCCTTCCTGGAAACAAGAGCAGCAGGGAGAGAAGAGCCTGACATGAGGGTCATCACTGACTCTGTGCTGTCACATGAATTTCTCCAACACATCACACAGAAATCCTGTACAACTCATAAAACATTGTATTGCCTTGAACAGGACGGTCCCACTCTTCACAACAAGAGAGAATCTGTTTAATCAAATGTGGTTGGAAGCAATTTTGCTGAGACTTCCTATGAAAACCAGTTAGAAATTTTTGTGTTTTTTGCCCAGGGAAAATCCAGGCTGACTGTTCAGAAAGCATGGCCTGGGCAGCCTGCCCCGTCTGTGCCCTCCTCCCTGTAACACAGACTGTGCCTTAAATCCCACAATATATCCTTTTATCTGAATATAATGCATGGGGCAATGCGCGATGGAGCTGCTGGTAGAAGAGGTCATGAAGTTCCACTGCACTAGCATTTTGAAAGGGAATCCTATAAAAAAAGGGCCCGTGACATGGCTGCAGAGAAAGATCCTGCACTCTGTCAATGTCTTGGCATGGAGTAAGCAGGGAGTATGGGACTGGACACAAGCAGAGAGTGGGCTTTTTTTGGCATTGGCCACAATGAGTGTGGTTGTCCAAGGAAAGCCTGTGGAGGAGGCTGAGGGGATAGAAGAAGACAGACATGTTAAAGGAAAGCGTGTTCCTACATAATGAGACATTGTACCACATGTTTAAGGAAAAAAAAAAAGGAGGAAAAATTAAAAAAAAAAATCCAGGGTGCTGAAAGGATTTCCCCAGCAAAGGGGTTGAGCTGAACATAGTTTTGGCTTACCATTATGGTCTATTGTGTCTTTGTAGGCACAGGGATCTTACACTGGATCTTACACAGCCTTTGTGTTAAATCTAGCTGCAATGCCTGAGTCCCCCAAGCTGCCTCTCATCTGTGAATCAGCTTTGGTTCGTTTCTACCCATGCAGCTGCTATTTTTTATTTAGTCTAATTTTAGCATATCTACCAGCAGCTGCAAATGTAAATGGTCCCCTTTGGTATCCAGCATGCCCAATTAGAGAAGTGGCCCACGTGAGGTATGTTGGGTTCCCCTGCTCTGCATAACTTTAAAAATAGACAAGTAATAAACAGTTTCTGCAAACTATGATGTGTTTACAAGCTGCATTGCACAATTTTATGGTGTTTAATTATTTTCTGATAAATTTTGAGCAAAATTGTAAAGTTCACACACAAATATTTCCTCTCAGAATTGGGAAACAAAGGACTTTGTCCCTGAGCTGCCACACTGGACCTGGAGACTGAAGCTCACTGGGAGCACAGAAACAGGGCAGAAAAACAGACTTCTGGCAATGAATGTTATTTTCACATAATGGTGTGCTTATTTCTTGGGAAAGGAAATGAACCATCTAGGAGGAAAAAGTGACGATCAAAGAAAAATTCAGGTAGCCATAGTAATAAATATAGTATTAATAATTAAATAGATTTTGTTAATAAATTTATATATAATAAATATTAAAATTTAATATTAAATTCATATCAGTCTTCCAGTCTTCCAGGTTCAAGACAGCTATTAGGAAATCCACTGAACTGCCTGGGGGAATTGATATTTCACTAGGATTTTTTTTTTTATACCTTTTGAGATATATGGTTTGTTTTCCCTGCTGACTCTCCTGCTCCCCTGCCTGCGGCTGCACTTGGCACCCACATCTTCCCACAGCCCTGGTGCTCACCTCACCTGTGAGGACCAGCATGCGTTTGGCTCCTGCCAGTATGTGGCTCATGGTCTGCCAAGGTTTTACACACATTGGTGGAGGGCTACACCAAAACCAAGCCAAGAATATTTAAACAAGAAGCTGTGTCCATCCTTCAGTCACTGAGCCTCCCCGGCAGGGGTAAAAAACCCTTTTATTCCCCTTGCTGACACAGCAGACTGGTCCTTCCCGTCTTTGCTCTTCTGTGCACACCATGAAAGTAATTCAGAGGTGGGTATCTTTTTGACTTAGCCAAACTCAGATGTTTTAGTTGTTGAACAAGGTCTCTGACTTGAGTTACTCTTTCTAATTCTTTCAACAGGAAAAAAAAAAAAAGAGCAATGTAGGCCCATAATCTTAAAACTATGCAGCAAGAGGCTTAATGATTGCCTATTTGTGGACATGTTTTGACGTATTGGCTTCTCCCAAATATATTTCCATTTTCTAGCCAGGGACTAGGTGGTGTGGGATGGCTATGCAGACCCTCAGATCAGCGCTATCCTGCCCTGCTGGTGTTCTACTAATCCTATTATAGCCCCATGTACGAAAAGAGAGACCAAACTATTCTGTTTATTTTTGTGTGCATGACATGAAACAGACTAATTGGGTGGGAGTTCGAGAATAATGATTATCAGAACATCAGTACAATAAAATTATCTTGTACCTTTTCTCTTCAGTCATTGTTGAAGTTTTGTGTTGAATACTTGAAACCAGCAGCCTAGCTGTGATCTCACAGACCACTGGCAGCCTTTGCTCATTAATCTTCCTGCATGGGAAGTGAAGATCTGTTACAGGCCTATCACTGATTCCTGTGAGGATGAACATTGCACCTGGAAAAGACTGTGCCAGCTGAGGGAAGAAATGCCAAAAATATTTGTGGGGTGAATAGATGGATAATTCAGTACCCTTGCATGAGCACTGGGTTGGCCTATGTTGTGTTTGGCCACCACTTTTGGTAGTCTTTACTGACTGCCTTTTTATTTTCAATCATGAACATGCTACACACTAAAACTACTCCTAAATGCGCCTGGTATCAGAAGCAAGCCAGATCAGCTTTGGTTATCCTCACACGCTTGAACAGCAGGGTGACTTTTGCATGTGGTAATTTTTGATTCGAGTTTCAACATCATTGAAGGATTGTCAATACCTGTCAATAGCAGATCCACCAGACTGAAAATAGAGTAAGTATGACTTTGAAAATCAGCACAGCAGAATCAGGCCTTCGGATGTAAATTGTTCACACTATTTGTGCAATGGAAATAATAGCCAGGCAAGGAATCCTATAACCAAACTAATTGAAGCTCTAAGTAGAGGAGAGCTGTTCACTGGCACTTGAATGTCCACTGTCCATTTCATTGTCACCACCATAAAATTGTGATACAAATAAAAGTTGATATAAAACCCCCACCATGGCAGCCTCAAGCCAGCCCCAGCTTCCAAACTCTGCACTACCAGGGTGCTGAAAGGCAGCTGAGAAGCAGCAATATCTGCATACATTGCAAGAGGCAGATATCTTCCCAGCATTGCCCCTCTGACAGAGCGCTGCAGTGGGGCTGGGGGAGCCTGAGGGACATCTCTCTGCTGCCTCCTGATGTGAGTGCCCACTTGAGCTGCAGCCTTCCTGTGGAAGAATTCCCCATCAAAAAGAGATTTTTTTTCCCCAGAATCCTCTTTTAAAACATTTCAGTCGAGCAGGAACACAGAAGACACTGGGTACTGCATGGTTTATAGGATTGATAACAAATGGTTAATAATAACAGGTTGTTATTCAGCCATATATCAATACTACTTCCTCATGCTATCAGGCAAATACCTAAAAATAATTTTACCTATCAAAATCAGATCAGTAATGGATATAGTACCCCAAATGACATTGCAAAATATTCACAAAAAGTAATTTTACTATTTCCACGCTAACAGGAGACAAAGCTGAATCACTGTACTTTTCAATATAATCTGTTATTTATATAATTCAGTGATGGAAAACTTAATATATCTGGAAAGAGTCCCTGGAGAAAAACCACTAAAATCCTCAAAGATGGATATACTACTCTGTATTGCTCTATCACCTTACAGAAAACAGGGGCAGGGTTATGTGAAATGTGGGGGGAAAAATATCAAGATCAATAGTTTGTTGTGGTTCATATCCCTTTCAAAAGTCATGTAATTCTATTTGCTAAATTGCTAGTGACTCCCCTTTTGCTATGGGGGCCCGTCCCTTGCTGCGGCCCCTGACTCACCAGACATCAGTCTCACTCTGCCAAAGAGTGGTGCAGGTTCAGGAGAGGAGAGTCATCAAGTCCAAAATCACTTCAGATGGCAAAGTCATCTGTTGCTCAGGCTAAGAATTTTTCCTCTTTATTGACCTCTCAAATTTGGAGGTCAGCTGCTGCCGCATCTCCCAGCTCTCTCTGTACTGCAGGGACCATCCTGCCTGGGCCCTGATCTCCTAACCCAGACTGTGACCTACCCAGGCTGAACTTTATTTTCATGCATCACCAGGAGCCCAGGCTTCACGCAAGTCAGGCTGAGGTGGCTGTAGGCCAGTGGCTCTGCAGCTCTCATAGCTGGGCTGAAAGGCCACCGAAGCTGCAGAGTGACGGACCTAAGCAAAGCTCTTGTCTTCTCCGATTTCTCAACCCCTTCATCTTTGCTGATGGAGCTCTCACATGGGTGGGATCTGCCATGCCAGCACAGTGGGTTTGGGGGGCAGTGGGGATGGGGCTCAGTGCCTCACCTCCCCTACAGGATGCATCCTTCCCTTTTGTGCCACTCAGAAACCCAAAGGGCCAAGTACACTCATTGGGGCTGGCCTGGCTGGAGCCCTGTGGCTCACCCTGTCTTGTCCTGCATCTGCACCACATTAGCTGCACAAACCCACAGCAAACGAGCCCTCCCTGCCTGTTTTTCCCATTTCAGATGATGTTACCACCTCTCACAATGGACCATTGTGATTCATGAGTGAATATCTCTGATATGCTTTGTAAAGAAAAGGTGCTGCATGCTCTCAGTGCTGTTCATTTCTCAGAACAAAGCTGCCTAAGAACACAGGATTTGTGCCATGTACAGTAGACATTTCTGGCATAGCTTTTATTGAGGTTAATATAATATTCATAACACTGCTAAAGGACTGCTTGTTGGACAAAAGGATTTTGCTACTGGCATTTATCTATAGAAAAGTTTTTCTGTTTTATGCCCACATACTAGCATATAATTATAGTGATAAAGTCTAGTCCCTCACTTGAAGTGACTGCTGCCAGTATTATGAAATCATGGCAATGGTTGTAAAAATAAAAGGGGTCATAACCCCTCCACACACACACCCCCACTCTGTAGCTGATATGAAATAGCTTTGGTGGGAAAATGCAGACCTTTAAACTTTCTCTACCAAACTCAATGCATTCTGTATTTAACTTATCCTCTAAAACAGTTTGTGTTATAGGAATTTGAAAACTGCATATAACCATGGAAAAAGTCTGTACTTAATTAGCTACTGAGTTGAGCTCAGTTTAAGCAAAATAACAATCATTTCTTTGTGCTAACTTTTTTTAATTATATGCATTATATGCATCAGACTGTCCTTATGCCAAAGCTATTTGAGCAAAGACTTCTGCTTCACTGTTCTAGTTCTGGCAAAGACAAGCATCAGGAAATGTGTGTATGAAGATGCTTTTTCATGTCTATCAGGGCAAGAACATTTCTTTCTCAGGAAAAAAGGCAGCTATCATGATGTCAAGCACAGTGTGTTACAAGCTCCCAGGTGCCTCATGGTAAAGCAGTGCAGGGAGTGGGAGGAAAGAAAAGGACAGGTAGGAACGGCTGCTGCCCATACTCTTAGCAGACCCTTTTTCAAGGGACTTCTGCAGCAAATAGCCCTTTTTCCCCATTATAAATACAAACATTCGAAAAAAGTGTAAGGGGACTAATGCACTACCCATGCAAGAACGAAAAGCAGAGCAGGCACAGTCTGAGCCCTTGTCACAGCAAAACATAAAAGGCAATACCCACGCACAGCACCCAGGACGGAACTAGGCTGCCTCTTGCTGCTGAGCATCTCAGGATGTAAAGCTGCATCCATGCCTTTTTGGTTCCTTCTCTTTTAGAATACTTTCACAGAGACCCTGATTTCACAAAGCGATTGAGCCACCCTGCTGAAAGAAGTTGAACTTCCTCAGGTGTTGAGTAAATCTCCAAAAATTATGCCTTGCTTGTGAGTCTTACTCCTGACATTACTTTTCACTTAAAAAAGTGCATCTTCAAATTGGCTCTGTCCAAAAGATGGCAGAATTGAAGGTGTAGTCAGAGACCAAGAAGAGGAAAAAAGAGGAATTAGAGATAAATCAAACAAGCACAAGACTGCTGCATTCGACAGCCTCTTCCTGTTCCCTCAGCTCTTCATAGTTTGTAGAGTGTCAGAGGCGTACAGTGGAGACAGTTGAAAAGTACAATTCCCAGCATGGCCCTGAGCGAGATGTCTTGTTTTGTTTTCTTAGCTGAGGCCTTTGGAGCCAGTGGGAAAATAAAAACAACAACAAAACTCTCGGTTGTTCACTCTTGTTTACTGGAAGTGGAAAATAAAGGAGAATAAGCAATGCAGAGGGGGAGGAAGGCAACAATAATAATTTACAGGTTGTCAAGAGGAGAAAAGAAGCTTAGAAAAGGTGATACAGAACACAGGTTTTTGGAAAATGCTAAGAATTATGAAAAACTCAATTGAATGAAAAACTGGAGACTTCTTAGATTTTCCCACCTTCTCCTGTGTCTCATTCAAGAAGAAGACAATTCAGAAAATGAGTGCACACAGGGTATAACAGGTTAAGCTTAGAGAACAAAGCAGTAAAGTAAAAAAATATAGTGACAGATCCTGCGCTTGTTTATCCTAGGGTAAATCTTGAATTGTCCCATTGGGACAGCTTTGGGTTTGCCTCAACACGACTGAAAGGAGAATGTGGCCCTTGCACAACATGTCCAGATGTTCCTTTTTTCTATTATGAAAATGTGAGAGTTTCAAAGAGATCTCTCAGGCTGATGAAATTCACAGCCTCCACCCTCTCCCCATGTAGCTCCACTTAATTCAGCTGATTACACCAGAGACAACTAGACTTTTGGCTCGCTGAATATTTTTTTCAATGTTTTACATTGCAAACCTACTATACAGGTTTTTTGGTGCCTGAAATTTAGCAAACCAAAGCTATCCTAGTGCTTTTACTAAGACGGCTGGTCCAAGGGAAACCTTTCTGATGTCTAGGGCAGCAAAAACATTTTTTTGCTTCTTGTCTTGTCCGCCAACAGCAGAGGCTACCAACAACCCGCAGAATAGAATACTCCCCTTTTCCTCTTGGGCATTATGCCAGCCACAGATAATCAGCAAGCAGAGAGGTAATTGTTCATTAATTGCTGCTGAATTGCCTGGTACAGGTGTATATCCTTAATTTCAGCTGTCTCTCACACTCTCTCTGACTGGATGATCTCATTTTGCACAGATTCCTTGCACTTTGTAAAGAATCACAGAGATATAGAAAGGATCCATCATTTTACACTCCCATGCCAAATTCTGGCAGTGTCTAAGCAGGTGCTCAGACATGCTGGATATCCAGGGAATCAAGATAATTGCAAAAGAAGATGGATATTTGGTTTGACTCACTGCATTTTGTGGATGTCTTCATGTATATTGCAGGAGCCAAATACTGTTCTAATGAAACAGTGCACAAGATTTGGTGAGAACAAAGGAGAATGGGGTGAGCAGGGGTGCCAAATGTGTGTAATCCTGCCATTTTCTTTCCCTAGAAAACCCTCCACATTTTGAGGCTGAGGGGGTCATGGCTAGGAAACAAAGGTGCCTTGTCCTGCTTGGCAGTGCAGGCAGATACCTCCTCTACTTTCCAGTTAAATGCCAGGGTCAGCCCGGCTCTGCCGGGGGCCAGCTGGACGCACCCATAACTCAGAATTTGCCCACTGTGGTGTGGCTGTCCAGGGAGAATGCACAGCTGGAATGGCTGTATGATATTCACAAACACCCCTCACCTCCTTCCTCTGACAGTATTCCATTGACCCTCCACAGCAGTTAAGCCCTGGTCTGACACACCAGTTGGACTTGTGGCTGGGCAGCCATTAAATTTCTGTTGTTCTTCTGTTTTCTTCAAAAGAAAATAATTTCTAGGAGCCTCGTCCCCCCCCAAATCCAGCTGCAGGAAGAGAGGAGTTTCTCAGTCACCATGGCCAGAGAACCAACTTCCCTGCCTTCACTCACTCTACGTGACTGCTGGCATCACGCTGGGAGAGTCCCATTTGATCTCTCACAATTTTAGCCATCTATGGGTCAGCTGTTACTATTGCATCTATAGGGGCTGATCCTATCATATGTGGGGCCCTTTATGGCCCCCAAAATGCCTTTGCATTGCACAGGCAGCCCCAGCACTGGTTGTACTACTGCCAGGTTTGGCCAAGTGAAGATAAAATGCATGGATGGGCTGTGGCCATCAGGTTCAGCCCTGCTGCCATGGAAGTTAACACGAATGCCAGTTCTCACAACAGAAGATATCTTCCACAAAACTGTAACTTCTGCAAGCCAGGCATTTTTAAAACCAATAATAACAGCTAAAAAATAAAGCATAGTGGTCCACTAGTGAAATAATTCACTGTTCTTCTGTTGCTGAAACAAGAATCTTCTCAGTTTCTCTGGTTTCTTCTTTCCTGGAGAACCAGTGTCCCCTCCTGTTGTGCAGTGTCCTTTTGGTTTACCATGGTGGGCCTGGGCTGTAGCACAGCTGCTTTGCCTTCTGCAAGTTGTGCTGCTGGGAGGAGTGGGACAGGCAGTGGGCTCTCCAGATTTCCCCCTCTGCACCAAATCCTGCCAGGAAAGAGAGGCATCACTGGGCCAGTGGGATCAAGGAAAAGGGTTAGTAATCTCAGGATAATGTCACAACTCACACCTCATACATGTCTCTTGTTCACTGAGAACCTTCTCTCAGCTGATGATCTTGGCCACAGTAAGCTGGACATCAAACTAGGTGCTAGTAATCAGTGCTACTGTATTTGGGGACAGCAGTGTAACAAGGCTCGGCAGACCTGACACCATCTGGGACTGCTGCCCTGAAACTCACTCTTTTGGGATAAATTTAACTTATATCAGCAGGTCTCTGAGCACACTTCAGCTCCTGTCTGTTCTTTCTCTGCAGAACCAAAGATCTGTAGGACAAGTGCTCTCTGGTTGTGTGCTTGCACAGTGTCCACCAAAACAGGATTGGGTCCACAGATGCTTCCCTAACACAACTGGGCACAATGGCCAAGAAAGTTCCTTGGTGAGCACACAGTACCTGAAATAAATCCTCCACGCCATTGCTAACCCAATTTTTAGCTGCCTGACCAGGGCATAGCAGCTGCAAAGCAGGATCGTTTAATACCTTTGCCCAGAGAAGTATCCAGATACCCAGGGAGAAAGAAGTTGCCCTTGGGCACAGGCTTTAGATACACAACAATGAGACACAGGAGGGGGGACAACACATGACATTGCCTCTGGCCAAAATCTATTTCTCAGGGAGATGTTTAGCAAAACAACAACCATCACCACCACAGAGCTCTCTGGGTTGTCACAGAAGATGATTACACTGATTAGCCTTCAAGTTAAAATCAGGAAAAAATTGTTTGGATCAATTCTTGCTAGCAACTGAAAAGAGACTCAAAATGCCCTATATGGTAAAAATGCAACTCACATTCAGTGGGAAAATGTGGATTTTATTTTCTTCAGTTACAGAAGTTAATCCTGTCAGTTCATTTTAATAATGTTTTTTATAAACCCATTCTGATCCAGATGTGCTATGTTATTGTGTTCTTTTCAGGAACGCTGGGCATTCAATCCACATTTACAACACATTAATGATGCTCACAGAAAAAGAAGGGATTCAAAAACTATGGCCCAATAATTATTTTTAACATTTTCCAGTATCTTTTTCAAAAAGATGCCTAAATTCACCTTATCTCTACAGGATAAGGCTTGTCTGCATACCAGGTTGGAAAAAAAAGATAAAAGATCCTAGCTTGACCTGAGGATGACCTTTCTGTACACAAGCTCCGTTATTGTAGAGGAACTGAAAGCAGCAGTGCTTAGCAAAACCAAATCAAACAAGCCCGAGAAGCAGGCGGAGGGGCTGGAGCTGTCGCCCTGCAGAGAGGTGAAGCTCAGAGCACCAGCCCCTGCCTCTGTGCTCTGCCTGTGCCCGGGAGCCAAACCTCAGAGCAGACCTCGGGGGACATGTGTCAGCAGTGCACCCCAATGGGCCGCGTTCCTTCCCAGCCCCAGAAAGACTTGTGTCTAAAAGCAGATCCTAACAACTGCGGTATTTTCTCACATCTGGAGCTCTGAAAAAAAGTTCGGGGTTTTTTTAGGTTTTGGTTTTGGTTTGGTTTTTTGTTTGTTTGGGGGTTTTGGGGTTGGTTTTGGTTTTTTTAGTCAAAGTTGCTGTAAGCCTCCTTGATTTCATCATCCTGAGCAGGGCATGTTCAAAGCAGGCTGCAACTGCTCAACAATTGCTGAGGAATTTGGACTTGCAGATACTTGCAGGAATTTAGATAATTACTCATCCTTTAAATCTGAGACATTTTTATACCCATGCATCTCCTAATTATATAAGCTGCATCAAATTTGTGATACTCTGTAGATATTTTTTAATGAGTACTGTTATATGATATGAGGATTTTTCACACAGGCATGGGAATATACTTCTGGCTTCCTGGCATGCTTCCCACATATGAACTATCGGTGCTTTGACTTTGCTGGGAGAAGCTGCTGACCATGCTCCTGCTCTGCAGATCTCTGCTGTGCTTTGCACATCTCTGCTGCTTACCAGAGCAAACTGGGAAGTGATATTTCCCTTAAGACAATTTTTTCCTTCAAACCACTTCTTAAAAAACTGCTTTGTCAAGAACTGGTCATGTTTTGTTCTTTTTTTTCCCTGGGAAAAGCAGAAAAGCAAGTCTCTGTGCAAGAGCAGAGATGAGGGAGTCACAGTGTATGCAGGTGCTCGGTGGTAAGGGCAGCCTCAGGACTGACCTAGAGATGAAGTTAATCTCCATTTTCCTGGTGCTGTGAGCCTGCTGGTAAGGCTGGACCACATTCTCTAAGGCACAAGGGTTCGGAAAACATTTCACAATGCTGTCCCACCCTGAGCTACTAACCCCGGAGCCAGCCTGCCCAGAGGGGCTGAGAGACCCCATGCATCCCAGGGAGAGGCCCAAGAGGGCATTTTGCCCCAGGGCACCCCAGGCCCACCCTTGCCCACAGGCGTAGAAGTAGCCAGGCATTATCCCTGATTTTTATGCAGTTGCTCACAAATGATGTGGTCAGGATGGGGCCAGAGAAGTCTCGTTCTTACAGCTGGCTGCATAAAGGTCCCTGTGTCAAAACCAGTTTTCTTTACAATACTCAGTGCTTCCTTTCCCAGTGCTGGCTGATCCTTGGCCTCCCAAGGTATGGGCAGATTACAGATGAAGAAGCCAACAGGAACAACATGACCCTCTCCCAAGAGGGAGTGTACAAAAGCAGCAACTCAGCTTGTGCTCTGTAGGAGTGGGGTGGTCTTGCTGTGTCAAAAACAGTGCAGCTGCCCAAGCCACTGAGTTATTAACATGCTGCATCAATTTATGTGCTTCCTGAATGAACTGTGTTTTACTTTTATCAACCATCTGTTTTTCAGACTTGACATTGACGGTTTCAGTTTTGCTGCTAAAAAGCACCTTGCACTCCAGAAAATATTTCCTGTTCGGGTTCCTGCCCAAGTGACTTCCAGAAACTGCGAGAGATCAGACAGCAGTGGAAACTGTGACCACGTCCTCCTGCAGCTGCTCAGCAGCAGAAAAGAAACGCAGCTGGCTACTGAGAGACGGCACACATGGCGAAACCATCGCGTGCCCGGCCCATCTGCTGAGAGCAAGCTTGACAAGAACCTCCACGGAGGAGTGAGTGAGACCAGTCCATGTGAGACTGACAGAATGACCTTTCCTGTCCTCAGGGTCACTTACCTGCACCCTCTCTGTGTGCTGACCCCCCTCCCACACCCAGCAGCAGGGCCAGAAGGAGTACCTCTGCCAGGATGTGTGTGCGATGTCCTCCAGCACACAGAATGTCCCCTTGCTGTGCCCTGACCCAGCAGAACCCTCTGTGGGACCATCCTGGCCCAGGACACAACGCCCGGCCTTGGCCCCGCTCCCTCCTCCGCTTCCTGGCTTCCCCTGAGCAAAGCCAGCTCCTCCCAAGGCAGGGGCTGCAGGAAGCAGTGGGGTGTCCTGCAGGAGGAAGGCGTCCGGGCAGATGCAGACAGAAGACTGTTGAAAGCACAGGCACATTTTACTTGGCCTAAATAAATAGAGCAAGCTGATTTAGCAGTGGCAGGCAGTTTCACACGTTAAATTGTCATGCAATGAGGCTGTCCCATCATGTTCAGGCTCTCTGTAAGCTGCGGGTGATTTCACACTTGTATCACCTGTATTTATTGCTTGCTAATATTTATATCATGAGTAAATTTTCATAAATGAGTACAGAGCCAACAGGGTTGCTCATAAGGCACTACTTGCAAACCAGGGAAGTGGGAGTCTAAGGAGTCAGTGCACTTGGCAGCAGGGCCACCAGTGAACGTGTCGTGAACCAAAAACCATCAGAAAGGTGCATCATGGTCTGAGGCATGTATAAGTACACTGCTACAATTCCAGTGGGAGCAAACTACTCAGACCAACACTTCAGTGCTTTATTAAGGCTGAGTGAATAATGTGGAAATAACCATCAATAATTTAACCAGCTGTTTCCTGAAACACTAGGGGATTTTAATTATTGAATAAATGTTGTTTTACTAATTTATAGCTGGATCTATACTGTGAAAAATTAGTATTCAAATAACTTGAAAGACAAATTATGGATATTATTTGACCAAGCTAAAAAAATTAAGGATATTGAACAAGATAAACAGAACACAGATGTGTTGCCTCTTTCTTAGACACTTTTATGCCCAGTGCCAAAGCCCTTCTGCTGCTGGCATTTTCCTGAGTGTCAAACACACATGCCTGCCCTGCACACCCCAGTAAGTGTACATGCCATCTCTGCATGGCTCACCATCTCCTGCTGCCATAAACTCTCTGAAACCTGTTGAATCAGGCTAAATTGTGATGTTTCTCCTCTTTCCCTCCCTGTTACATTGATCAATGTTTATGCTAATTGTGCTATTAGCTAGTTGACACCAGTAAGAGGTCTGAGCACAGCTGTGTGGTCATTCCAGAATCTGTTTATCCTAAATAAATCATTTGGGTTTTGCTGTCACTGCCTGCTCTGATGCTTCTGGGAAGGCAGGATCCTGGGTGCAGGCAGGTACTGCCAAGTTGCTCAATAGTGTGCTGGATAACCATCTTCTCTTACAGACATTTTTCCTGGGGCATTGGGCATCTAATTGCAACTAGAAGACTCAAGAAATCTTCTTTGAAGTCTCTGCAAATACTTTGTCTGGACAATATTGTATGGCTATTTTTTGATCTTGTCAATGACAGGCTGCTTGCAATTGATACAGAAAGAATGGAAGAAGCAGAAGAATTGAAAAGGAATGGGAAATGCCATGGTAAGGTCACTGAAACAAAGTTTTTGGCTATGTGAAGAATATCCAGCAGGACAAACCATTCATTTCTTCATAAGATTTTCAGAAATTTTTCCAAAACAAACACTGAATGTCACAACAATAATTAATTAACATGGTCAAGCTATTTCTTCCTTACTTGTGCGTAAAGTGGGACATAGCTGTTCACACAGCAGTCTGTAAAAAACAGCAAAACTTAGAAAAGGCAGCACTTTCATGGCATTCACTGGGTTTGCTCTTGAACAGACAGCATTCTTTATAAAGCAGCAAACTGAGCAACACGGGAATCTACAAATTGTAACAGACTCTTGCAAAAGAACTGACACTTTATCTTAATGTACATCTGCAATTATAAAGGTTGTGAGAAAGTTGCAAAATAAACCGCAACCCTGGAAGACCTGGTTCTGCACATCTAACTGAGGGGAGCTGACAAAAACCCCTTTATATAAATCTCAGAAAGCACTGAAAGTTGAAAAATAAGTCTGTATGTTCTTTGTGTAGCCAAGCAATTTCCCAGAAAGATTTCAAGTTTTACAGTTAGCTTTTGTACTGAAAAAAAAGAAAGATAGTAACCTTTACAATGAATGGCAGCTCTTTGAAAGCATAATACTGTGAGAAAACATATTATATTTCATATTGCATCATGAGGTAAATTAATTAATTAGACAATATTAGTTTCTGTTGACATCAAGTATTCTTACTTTTCCAAATCAAATCATAGGCAGTTTCACAATCAGAACAACATGTTTTTCATCAGAGAAAAAAGGAGGTAATTATACTTCAACATCGTGGCCTCAGTTTTCAGGTTGTATTAACCTGCATTCTTGTGAGAGATTTGTGGAATGGATTTTACCTTGGACTGCCATCAGCTAGGACTTCCGCTACATTCTGAGACTTATGGTTTCTCCATGTTACTAGAAAAAACAATTTATGACTGAGCTGTGAATTAGGTGCTTCATCCTCATCAGCATAATTTGTTGGATAAATAATGTGGTCTGGCAGCCAGGGAAAGGCCTGGGAGACATGTCTCCCAGGTTATGTGCCTGGTTTTGCTACCAGGGTACTTTACAAACACTCAGCAATTCCATAACTTTCCTGTGCCTCTACTTGATGAATAAGGACCATAATAGCTTCAGTTTTTTGACGGTTTTTTAGAAAAATGGGTAAAAGGTGTTATCTTTATCCTAAAAATGATCATTGTTAGTACCAATTTTTTTTTTAAATGGTTGCATATATGCAGAAAGGAAACTTCCTAATTAAAAGGTGTAGTAGGAATTAGATCACATAGTAGGGGAGGTTTTACACAGTAACAGTTAGGAAAGTAGAGCTAGAAAGCTCTACATTCCTGTATAATTATAGGGACATAAAACTATATCAAGCATAAGCACAGCATCCCAGGCAGTATTTGTACATGGACAGGGACATGGACATAGGGAAGACACAATGCCACAATGATCCTAAGCAACTGTAGCAACTACCTCTGGAGTTAGAAAACTTTTCCTTCTGTCTAGCCATGCAGACCTTTAGTTAACTTAATTATGTCTTATCCCACTCTCACTGAATTTGGCAAGCAGTTTATTCTTGGATTTTGTTCCAGTTATAGCTAGTATCTCCCTTTCCAGTACTCTCTTTTTGAGTAGGAAAAAATCCAGCTCCTCACAAGCTGCATTCTCTTTTCGCTCTCTGAACTTCTTTGGACTTTCCTGTATTTGTTTATAACTTTAAGTGATGAGTCCAAATGTAGAGAATTCCCTTTAGCTGAAAAGCCTTACCCAAGCAATACAGCAGAATTGCCTCCCACAATTTTCACATGGTAGCCCTGATAATATTTAACAGCATAACTGTTGCCATTTTTGTCACAGCCTTTTGCTCTTGCCTCCACCACAGCCCTGATGTCCTACAGCAGGACCACTGCCCACTCACTTTGCATTGTACGCCAACCTTACTTCATAGTGTGTCACAGCTGTCTTTATTAAATGTCATTTTTTCAATTTTAGTCCTGTTTTCAGTCTAGAAAGGTCTTCCTTCTTTTTAAATTATTTTTTATCCTGTGCTCCAAAAACCAGGCAATCTTTTTCAGCCAATTTTGTAGGTGCACTCTTTATTCCCTTATCAAAACTCTGGTTAAAATATTGTATATAGAGAGTATTCAGGTACACATCACTGTAGGCATCAACAGAATGCCAAATTATTGATGGCAGATCTCTGAATACAACTTTTTGGCAGATTATGAATCAAACATTATGTGCTTCGTATGTCCTTAATTTGCGCATCAGAATAAAAGTTCTTTAAATTAAAGCCTATTGCCATGTTAAGAATAAGGACTATTTTCATTCTATTTTCATAATATTTTAATCTTAAAGAAACACAGAAGTAAAGAGAGTTAAAGGAATCCATTACTGTTTGTACACTTAATCACAGATCTCTCCTACCATAAGTGACCAGAGCTTCCACAGCCACTGAATGTTTAAACTAATTTTCATTAATGTAACTTCGTTCCAATAAATTCTAAATATAACTTGTCCCTAGATTTAGGCTGGCTCCCATTTAGAGGCAGCTCCCATACCTATGTCTTTAACCTTTTTCAATCTCACTTGGAGCATTTAGGTGACTGGTCTTCCATCTCCATTCCCCCTTGGCAAAACCTTGTGGCTCATCTCTTACTCTCACAACAGCAGCTGCTTCCCTGCTCATACATTTGCCTCATGAGCTCAGCCTGGTACACCTGCCTTGTGAAAATTCTGTTTGGGAGCTGTGACAGCACTCATCCCAAAACAGTCTTTTTTTAACAGCATCATCCATTTCTATAGAGGTTTCTGCTGCAAGCAGCCCACACTCCTGGATGAAGAAGGCTCCTCTAGTTCTGTATCCCAGTGGACCTGATGGGGGTTTTTCAGGTGCCCCACTCACTCTGAGGCTGGATGCCAGGGCAGGAAATGAAATTCCTTTCACTTGTAACCTACCTTCAGCAGGAGTCCTGCTTATCTGGCCCTGTGTGCCCGCAAAGAGCATCTTCAGCAGCATCAGGCAATGCTTGATATCATGAAAAATGGGACCCCAAGACAAACTTCCTGGTCCTGCCTCATGTCCATAAGCTGGGGCTGCCTTATTGCTCCCACTGTGTGCACTTTGCTTTATAGAACCACAGCGATACAGCAGGGCAGTGCTGGGGCTGGAGGCAGCAGAGGCACTCAGTTTTGTTAGCGCAGTCCTTGTAGTGCTACTCTGATTTCTGCCTGCATACAGCTGCCCTAAAACCCATCTAAACCATCCGCTTACCTTTCCCCTTCAGACATTGTGTAAAATATCTAAATGGCAGAATCTGACTCCTGTTTTGCATTGATTTAACAACTGGTGAGGCACTAGAGAATCAGGGTCTTTTCCAAAAATATACAGTCTGAGAGCAGTGCTGACGTAACCTTACTGTGGTAGGCACAGAGCAGCTTATGACATTCAAAGTGAAATCATCACATTTCCATGCTGAGCAGCTAGCGCTAGACAAGCGGATATTCATCTCCCCCAACCCTTCCCCGGTAACAAAGAAGAAAGACACACCTAGAGAAAACAACGGAACAAGCTGTTTTTGGATACCATATTAAGGCTAAACGCCGCCCTGCCTCTGCTGAAGACCTTCTGAATGTTGCAGCTGAGTCAATAATGTCTTTTCAAATCAGCTTATTCTTTTGCAGGCAGTTGCCCAAGCCAACGCCTGGAGCAATCAATCCCTGCCTATGGAACCTGTTTTCTGCAGGCTGCTCACTCCTAGCCACAAGGTAAACTGCAGCTGGCTCTGCGTCTGCACAAGAAGTGAGTACCCTGCAGAGGACACGCTGGAGACTGCCCTCGGAAGGACAGCCGTGGGACAGAGGAGTGGCTGTGTTTCACCGCTGTCGTGCAGAGCTGCTGAAAGCCGTGCGGGTGGAGCCCGAGCCTCCCGCAGCGCCGGGAGCTCTGCGCTGCAGCAGCGCACGGACGCGGAGCCTGCCCTCAAGGACCGCCTCTGCCCTGCGAGCGCTCCACCTCGGATGCTGCTGCGGATCAAAGGTCTCAGAAGGATCGGGGGAGCAGCAAAACAGTATTTTAAGGGGTTTGCTAGTTGTGGATCTGCAAAATTTGCCTTTAGTACAAGCACATCCCACATGCAAGCCAGACAGCTGACCAGAGAAGAGCCAGTCAGTAGGCGCAAACATTTTGCCCTAAGTGAAACGAACCATTAGACTGGTCCAAAACACTTCTCCTGACCCTGTTTTCTCCTCTAGCCCTATTGCTCCAATGAGCACTCGTGCACTGACCTAGAGGCAGCCGCAAGAGCTGGCAGCTCGATACGCCCTGTTCATAGTATAAAAGTATAAGCGGCTTTGGGTTCGCTACTTGTGCTTACTGCAAACCTGCTCTCCTTTTCAGATGTTTTAGTTGTTGTAGCTGTCTAATCAAAGTAAGGGAAAATAAAATCACTTTTCAGTCAATCACAGATGGTGTAGACCAGCCATTTTAAGACAATTTTTCTGCCACCGCTGAAGGCACTTGAACTTTTGACAATGTTGAGAGGTCTCTGGCAGGCAGAGAGAGGAGGTGATCTCCCAGGCTCCTTCCAGGCTCATGGTTCTTGGATTCTGTGAATAACAAAGTAACCTCCTAAAGGCAGTTGTGCTGCACGCACTTATAGAAGTGGTTAATTTATGAGATTGACCATCAATAATGAAGCAGAACATCACTATGGAGAGAATATTGTACTTATTATCAACAACCCTCCAGAGATCCCTGGGGTGCAGGACTCTGCTGCTTTTAATAAATAATATATAATTCTGTTATTTCTGTAATATTATGCAACTAAATAAGATTTCATTTAACCATTTCTGCTCATCGTCTTTCACCTGCTACATTATTGTTGTGGTTTGTTTAGAGAGGATTACTTATCGCCCCTTGCTCCCCCTACATAAAAAATATCTTTTATCTTGACTGTTACAACACTTCTTTTTCCAAAGGAAAAATATTTATATTTCACCTGATATATTATCCAATATCTAAATGAAAGGCTGAACTTGGGCAACACATCTCCACAGATCATTCATCACATTCCTGATTGCTTGTGCATGTCCGTACTGAAATGCATATTTTGCTTTGTATTTACACACTGAAGTTTCCTCTATCCCACAAGAGAATTAACACTGTTTAATACTTTTTCAATTTGAGGTGAGGAAGGCAGAGGTATATGGAACCTATTCAGTGAATAATTTGTCCCATGCTGTGCAATCTCATTTGGATTTGGATGTCTGGGAATGCAAGACGAATATAAGACTGCTATGTTGTACATAAAGCACAGTGGCAACTCTAACCTTACAACACTTCTCTGACATGAGTAGGATAGACACGTGTCTGGAGTAGGAACCTGATAATTCGATTCTCTGAAAAAGGAGCTTTCTTTAAACCACTGATATGCTCTGACATGGTGTCAGATTAGATCAAAGCATTTTCCATAACCAATTTTGCATATGTGAGAGATGCTGTCCATGACAGGCTCAAGGCTGAAATATTTAAGTTGTTTAAATATTTAATTGATGAGTTGTTTACAAATAGAAACTTCAATTCTTTTGGCTTTCCATGCATAATCCAGTGTGTCTCCTCCTTTTCCCTGTGACTAATTATTATCTTCCTTTTCCCTGTCACTATACATTCTGGCTACAGCCTGAATGTATAGAGAAGGTCAGTTCTCTGCACTTACACTCAAGGCTATTATCAGCACAGAAAGTCCTCCTGTTTGGTTTTTACCAGTGTTGCTCAACAGGAAGATAGAAAATACTTTAAATTCATAGCCATGCTGTTATTTGGAAAGTGCTATTAGAAAATCTAAAACTAAAAGTTGTGTTATCTCTCAGTAGTAGCTGATCTCAAACCCCCTTCACGCAGTGGAAGAACTTCTGTTAGCATAAATGAGGGCTTTTCTCCATCTCTGTTTCTGTCTGTGAGACTGGGTTCCCCTCTTCTGCTGATTTCTGCTTAAGATAATGAGGGATTCCTCTGAGTTTCACTCAATGATATTTTAAACATTCCTCCTAACTGAGACATGACTATTAGTTTCAATTTTCTTGAAGAAAACTGTGGGGAAAAATTATCTAAACAAAATAGTCATGGTATATAATAATGTATTTAAAACAACTACACATCATAAACTCAGAAGCAGATGTTGACAGTGCTCAAACCTATCAGTCAATTTTCAGTAGACTCCAGGAATCATAATAACCATATAGGTCAAAAATCAGCTGCAGTGAGGAAGTCTGCTTACAGGCAAAATAGTAAGTCATTATAACAACTCACAAGTTTTGTGAGAGTTATTTAGATCACCCCTTGTGAAAAGTGATGAGCCTAACCCAGTCCTAGGAACAGAACAAAGTGGTGCAAACCATAGCAGCAGCACTAGCTCTATGAATCTGCCGGTCAGGATGTCTGGTGACCTCTGTCCTACAAACAGGCACAGCCATACACAGAGGGGCTGGATCAGGCCCAGAGGCTCACAGCTGCTGCAAAACTTGCCCTGAGCACTTTGGGAAATCCCACTCACTGCCTGTTTCTGCAGCATGCAGACCCACTCTTCTGATTCCGTCGCACCTTGCAAAATAGAACAGGCACCAGTTTAATGCCACCACGAGAGACAAACTGCCTACGTGCCAGACCAGCTCACGCTGCAAGAAGCAGCTCTGGCTAGATCCAAATGTTGTTCAATCCATTAAAGATCTCAAACTCGGCTCAAAATAGTGCTGAGGAGCTCCAGTGCTGCATACACTGGTTTCAGGTGACTATTTTGCAAGAAAACAGTTTAAATAAAACAACCTGTCTAACCTGTTGAGGCACTTGAAATACCAAAAGCACTTACAGTTTCTGGCAAAAATATCCTTAGGCAACAGTAGCTGTGCTATCTTGCATGCCCTATAGCACCTCTCTCTTGGCTGGTGTCACTATCTAGGCACCCATCTCCTTGCCTGTGGCGCTTTAGGATGCAGAAATTCAGTGCCCCTATGCCTAAATCCCCTGAAGAGCATTATTTTTCATGCATACCAGGACACACCTAAAACAAACTGAGAGGCTATATCTATTCTAGTGAAGGAAATGGTTTCTCTAGCCCTCAAGGCAGCTAGCATGGCGCACCGTGCATGCATTTGTGGCTTCACCCTGCTCAGCTCAAGCTGCTCCCTGGGAAAGTGGCCGGCTGTGGGCTCAGCCGCTCCTCCACCTCACCTGCTGCAGTCTGGGCTCTCAGGGCCCAATGCTTTGCCAGGTCTCTGCTACTTGATAAACATTATGCAAGTTGCTGCTCAGATCTGTGTCTGGCTCTGCTTAGTCTGTTAGTACAGATCCCCTGTCCTGAACAACTCAGATGTTAGGATGCTTCTGGCTTCACTCCATACTGTGGGTGGGGGCACCTGCCTGGAAGCACCCTGTAGTGGTGTGGAGAAGTGTAATTTAGTTTCAGATCCTTTTTCACTGTTCTCAGATATAAGCAGAACAAATAAATGATCCAGTTTCAGAGAGAAGCTGGAGATTCACATTTTTATTTTTACAGTGCAGATGCAAGGGCACAGAGAACATCACTTATGACCGATAAACTGTCCCTCCAGTTTCCCTAAGGCTGCCACTGCTACTTGGAGATAATTTAATCTGTAAATATTGTTTTCAAATATTGCTTTTTTTGTTCACAGATGGATTAGAACCAAAAAATATGCTGAAATGCACCATATGACAGAGCAAGGGTTCTTTTTCTCAAAAATAATGCAAGCATCCAGAATGAATCTCTGTTCCTTAAACTCAGGAAAGAGAAGTGTGAAATAGGATCCTGTCTAGAAAGGATTTTGATTTACGGACCTGAAGATGAAGGACCTGTATGGGAGTCTCTGCCCTTTGCATTGTGCCTGGGAAGACCCACAAGCACGGTGAATCCTGCAGAGATTAGCTGCTCCCTGACTACTCGAAGAGCAAACTGCTCGGGGATCCAGCCTGAGGGATTGGGAGCTATTCATAGTAAGGGCTTTCGGTGCTGCTGTGTTTCACACTGTTCTGAAAAATGGTTATGACAAAGAAAATTTGCCAGGCCTCCTTCAACAGCAGCCTGGATTAATGAATAACTTCATTCTGGGCAGATATATAGAAACACACTCTTGAGAGCTCTGCTTTCAGCCAATTGAGTTGAGGTGCAACAATAGCAATATTTCACCTGAGGAGGACTAATAAGGGGGTGCAAGGACCAGAAAGCAAAAGGATGGGAAAAAGGAGGGACAGTAACTTCCTCATGATTAGGAATGATTGGTGATGAGATCGGAAGTGGGCATGAAGGTGGCTTCCTTTGTGGGAGCAGGGCATACAAAAGCAAGGAAAGAAAGAAACCAGAGCCAAACAGGCTTGCACATTTATGAAGAGAAAGGTTCTTTATACAAATATTACTTTAATATTTAATGGCATGTTCTGCAGCTGGAGAATGCCACCCTTTGCCTTTTGCTGGTGAAGTCCCACTTGTGTCTTGCAGTCAGAGTAGAGAGGCAATATGGCCCTTCCTAAAGGATGGACTAGATCACCCGGCTGAAAGAGAGAGAGAAAGAGAAAAAAGCTACGTTCTCAAGACATAATTAGAAAGGAAAGTCATCAGGCAAATGGCAGACATGGTGCAAAGCTTATATGTCTGTGTTTTAAGATCCTGATGAGGAAATCAGTTTAAAAGGCAGAAGAAAAGGAAAGGTGTTCAAGGATGGTTGAGGTGAAAAAAGATTTAAAGCAGAAGAGGCAGAAGTGAAGAGAAGAGCTAGATGCAGAAGAGGGAACCAGCATAAGTGACACACCTGAGAAATTCATTGCACTCCTGCCAGGCACTCAGCAGAGCAAGATCGTCAGCAAGACGGGACTGGGCTAAAATGCAGGGACAAAACCAGTGAGGGGTGGGCACAGCAAAATGGCTGAACCTGGAGATCCTGGGGACAGAGCAGAGAGCAGTGCTCTTGCACACAGCAGAATGCTGCACCAATGGGTGCAGGGACAAAACGCACCCCTGCTTGCGTGCCTGTGTGCTAGGCTCAAGCTCCAGCAGGCACCTCTCTGTGCCAGCACCATTTATTCCTTGTTTCGAGAAAAAGTGAGTTGCGCAAGGTCGGAGCGTGCTATCTCCAAATAAGGCCTGGGAAGGAGCCCACGCTGGCAACTGGGGCTGTGGGGCTGCCCATGGCGCAGGTGCTGCTGGCGGTGGGCACAGCACAGGACTGCCTGCCCCTTCTCCCTGCGCTTAGCTGCTAAGGTGGGAAACACTGCGGGTCTGAGGCCAGGGCTGAAAGGAGGGCTGGCTGCCAAACCGAGCACTGAACTTGTTAGAGAAAAAAAATTGTCAGCAGTTCTTAAACAAATATCTTTCATAAACACGATGTTGCCCAGACTGCATTGCTGTGAGCATGCGTGTGTGCTGCTGACATGAGCTCGTGTATTTGCCTTTCAGAGGTTCAGGGAGATGTGTGGGCCTGAGGGCCTGATGTGTGGGCTACATGGGCCTGAGCTTGAAAGAAGCAATCTCTTGAATTCTGTGGTTGGCATCTCTAGTATATACCTGGTCCCCCACAGCATCAGATTGCTGCTGGGGACCTTCCTCACCAGGGCTAGAGCTACATGTTTCAAGGGATGAACCACACTCACCCAAGAGTTACGTGGCTAGTGAGTGATGGGGAGTCATAAAGAGTGTTCACAAGTCACTATTAGCTATTCAAAGGGCCCAAAAATTTTAGATTAATTAGGCCATGAAGTGTTCTGGCATTTCTAGAATGGAGTGCCTCAATTTTATTGCATACGGAGTACCTTTTTCCCTGAGGACTTATGTACCCTCAACGGAACACTTCTAGATATATAGGTAGCAAAATAACTTCTCTGAGGTGACTGTTGAAGCACATAATCGCCAGACATACAACTGGAGCTACTCTAGAAATGATGCCCCCTTTGTCAGCTAACTCTACATTTCACTGATGTGTTGCATTATGTATTAAAATTAAATGTAGTTGGGAGGGTTAATAGAGTGATCTTTTTTCATCCATGCTTCTGGAGATTTCACGAACACGATCAGGCCATCCCTGTTTGCCAGTCACCAAGTTCTCTGCTATGTGTGCTGCTGACCCTCATTTCTCCTCCCTCGTCCAGAGCTGCTCCCTCTGCTCGGCTCACGTGGCACCAGAGCGAGCGCAGCTCAGCCCAGGTGCCGGGGGCTCCGCTCGGCACGGCTCCCTGGGCTGCGTTTTGGGGAGGCACACCAGGAGCCTTGCCAAGTGCAGAGATCTGACAGTGTTGCCTAAGAGCTGTGGGTCCTTCTGGTGAAATAAGGCTTTTCCTGGAGGTCTTTATTGCGCAACCCATGGTGATTAAGGCTTCCATGTTCTCAAAAGGAAATGAATATTTTGCAGGCTACGTAAGGAAGAATTCGGGAACTTAGGAGGCTAGGAGGGAAAGAATACACAAGCATGTAATTGGGTGAAAGATGAAAGGCTTCAAAAATTGCTTCAGGTGTTGGAGAATGAGAGTCAAATGGTTCCTGTTAACAGCAAATTCACCGAAGTGTTAGTAGCAGGCAGAAACAATTTGCAAATTTTGACTGGATTCATCAATCACCTCTCTTGTGTAATTATAGAAGAAGTTGAAGTGTTCTGAAGATTTTGAATTGCCATAGTTTGTTCTGAAAAAGTCAAGTGCTCATTTTTCAAATCATAGGAACTTTGCTTTTCCACTTTTTATTTAGGAAAGACTTTTAAAACAGACCTAAGCACTAAAGAAAAGATCAGTGAATAAATATGCATCTGGAAGAAAAATGAATCATATCAGATAAAAAAACCCAAAGTATTTTTTGTGATTATTTTTTTCAAGAAAAATGAAAAAATCCATTTCAGTTTGACCTGCTTTACATCTATTCCTCTCCATTCATCAGTGTCATCATCAAGGCAGAAACTCATAATACAGGTGGCTCTAATAAGCAAGTTTGAAATCCTTCTTAGGAATAGCCTGTATAAGAGATGGATCTGTGGTGTGAAATCCTGTTACTACAGTGAAGTGTCCTCTGTATTTAGGTATTTAGCATACCTTATTATCTTTTGCACTTCTGGTGCTCATTGCTATGCCAATACCATTACTGAAAACAAAGATACGGCAGCTTGGTCCATTATTTGATAACCAAAACTAATAGCTAAAATTTGAGTCCAATAGTAGAGTATGGGAAACTTCCCCATAATGTTAATGCTTAACAAAGTATGTATCTCATTGTTCTCTTTTTTAACAAACTGTACTTGAAATGTACCTTGATTCCATAAGAATTGAGAACTTAAGCAATACTTAAAATCTTCAAACAGGTCATTTCTCATGTGTCACATTGAAAACACAAACTGAAAATCTTGTTCTTCATCCTTTTATCCCCTTTGTGAAAGGTACAGTGGTATACTCCCAATGAAGAAATCGGAACACAATTCAGACTGTGTGATTTCTGACCATGAGGCAGAGGTAGCTTGGGTGCAGTAGCAGTTCACTACTAAAAACAGTCCAGAACACATTGGCTGGAAAGTCCAAGGAGGAGTAGCTCAAATATTTGCTTCAACTTCTGGAGCAACCTGGTCTAGTGGAAAGTGTCCCTGCCCATGGCAGGGGGGTGGAACTACATGATGTTTAAGGTCCCTTCCAACCCCAAACCATTCCATGATTCTGTGTTTCTTCATAAAAAGTACCATTGTACTGCTCAAAGTTTAATGAGCTTTAATAGCACCACTTGAAGGAAGGGTGTTGTCTCCCTCCACAGAAACTGCCTTGTGAATCCATACAGAAGTGTCCTATTCTTCATTCAGTGAACTAAGGCTTTGGTTAAGATCAGTTTCAGTGATGAATTTCAGGAATGGGGGGGGAACAATAAAGCACATTTTTATGTTTCTGCACACACTGGGAAAATATACTGAAATATGTCCTGTGAAGACACTTCTGTAGCTGAACATGGAAATCTTATTAAAAATTATTTTATTTATTAACTACTATTTTGAAAGATGTATTTGGAATCAACAAACAACAGGAGGGAGTACTTGATCTTGGATAGTTTCCTATTGCCTTAAATTTTGGTTACAGGGTAGGTAGTTTTATCATGAGGACAATATGCATAATACAATAATGGATACACTGAAACAACATTTATATTAATATCTAATTAATCAGAAATTTTAGGTGGAGAGAAGATATAGTGTATTGAAATTAAAAGAAATCTTCAAAGAGAAGTGGGAGTTTAAGTTGTGTGAGACATGTCTGAAAGACTACAGAGAGTTAATTTAAAGGCAAAAAACTGTAAATGTTTATAAATAGTTGCCTGCTGACACCTTTTACAATGGAAGTCAAACTTTAGAAATGGAAGGGCAACCAATTTTAAATGTAGGAAATTGTCCTTTTCCTTAGTGTTATCCTGTGAAACTCACAGTAGTATTGCACTCCAGAGCTAGCAGGAATTTAGTATCTTTTACTTATCTGGGAGTAAATATATGCAGAGAGGCAAACTACCGAGCTTGATGGTACAAATCATCAGCTAAGAATACAAGTACAAGGGGTAGCTGACGTGTTTTACATTGACAAGGTTTTTACATTTGCAAGTTTTCTTCCTTCCTCCTTTGCAATACTTACCCCCAGCCTCTCTCAGAGACAGGATGCCTGACATGAAAGGACATCCGACCGACTTCATGTCAGTTCCTATTGCCCTCCCCCTGGAAAGAATCAGTGAATTCAGAGCACTTTTGAGTGTGAAAAGGAGCCAAGATAGAAAATGCTGGCGTGCTGTACATGTGAGATATAAATATTCCCTTGTCATGGCTGGAGGTTTGGGAGACCTCAGACTGACTGGAGACACCGTGTTGTCACATGCCAGCCCCTTGGGAAACAGCTGGGAAGTCACCACAGAACAAATTACTATTCACAAGGCAAAACCCAAAACCAAAGCCTGCCCTTCAAGTTCGGGTGGCCCAGTAGGATGCAGCACAGTTTAGGATGCTGGGGTATCATTGGCACAGCTGGAGGACCTCAGTGGCGCGTCGCCAGGAGCCCAATGGTCATGTCCTGTTTGCATGTGCAGAACTGGATTTTCAGCAGAATTCAGGGCATGCAGCTTGAGTCCTGCCAGTAAACACACCACTTTTTCAATCCATAGAGAGAAAGGGTGTGGGTGGTGGTTTGAGAAGCAGGGGGACAAGATGTACCAAATGCACATCAGGCACAGCATTATCTCTGACATGATGTACGGTAGTTTCAAACTCTTAGGTGGTTATATTCCCTGGACTTGTTCAGACCTGTGGTAGGAAATACCTGTTCATAAATACATCATTATTTCCAAACAACCTTGTACAAACAGCAGTCCACATATATAAGTAACCCCAACCAGGTCGCTCTACAAATTCACCTTGGTAAAGTCTGGGCTACAGAACTATTACCTAATCAAATTTTCTTCAGCTTTCACCTCAGCTTCTTCTAGAGTCTTTCCAAAACACAGATCCCTGTTTCCTTCCCAAGATAGGAGCACTCTAATGGAGACATGCTCTGAGCTGTCCCATCCACAGCAGGGATTGGGCATGCTCAAACAGCTGCATCTGCTGAGCCAAAAACCCTCTGGCTTCTAGCTGTTGATTCAGAGCCATGTGGGCTTGCTTTCTGCACCAGCTTCACTGCTTCAGCATCACTTAGAGCATGTGGGCTACCCGAACACGCCAAAAAGATGCATGTGTTCCAAATATGGACAGACGTGCTATCACTATGCCTAGTGATAGCAGATGACAGTGTGGTACGTCTTCCTGTGACTTTTTCAAACCCTCATGAGTGGCCTGTAGACAGTGTCTTCCTCTGCACACAGTGATGTGGTTACCATGTGCTGGAACAGGACAAGGAGGCCTCACTCCCCAAGGAAGAAGCAGATTTTGCTGTAGCCCCCAGGCCTTTGGCCTTGACTAAAGAACCCATGTGTCCTCTTGTGTAGTACCTGATTATCTACCATACTTTTTAGCTCTTTTTCTCCTGACTGTTGGCTTTCCTGTCCATAAGCCTAGTTTGCATTTGTGCCCAGAGCATGATCTTGGAGTTGGCATTTCTGCAGCATGCATTGCTTGTCCACTGTCAATCCCATTGAGACCTCCAGAGCACTGAGTATCTACAGCCCATCCCTCTTCCAATTCTAACTCTTTATGTAAATTGCAAATTGTGTTTACAAAAGTATTACACTTTTTTCAAGCCATTGATTGAATCATAAAGTGTGACAGGCCGCAGTGTAAGTAAATTCAGTTGGTAAACACTCACATGGAATTACATTTGTGACATATTAAGTAAAGTATTTAATCTATTTAATGTATTGATGAGCTATCCATGTTAAAATACAAATATAATCTGGAACAAAATTAAGTGTCTTTTTCTGCGAACATTTCTGCTAAGAACACTGATAGATTCATAAAATTATTAGGGTTGGAAGGGACTTTGAAGATGCACTTAGTCCAAACCCTTTCTCATGAACAGGGACACCTTCCACTAGACCAGGCTGCTCAAAGTCCTATCCAGCCTGGCCTTGACACTTCCAGGGGTGGAGCAGCCACAACCTCTCAGAGCTCCAGGTTCTCACCACCCTCTCGAGCAGCAGCACTTCCTTCCGCAGCCCCTCACCATCCCAGAGCCTCAGGGCCTGAACATCACACACCAGCTCCTTTGCTGGGCTGGGAACACCAGGAGGGGACAGAGGAGTCCAGATGCAGTAGTTAAAGTACCAAATAGGAGAGAGGGAAAGCACCTGTGCTGTTATTTTCTTGAGGTTTTTTTGAGCCAAGCCTTTAATTTTTTGCTAATAGAGACTTACATCAACACTATTTTTCTGGCATCAAGATCAGGATAAGTTCTAGACCTATTTAATTGGTTTCTCCTTAGAAGTATTTGTTCCAAAATAGATGCCTTCCAGTTCTCTGGAAGTTTTCGAGGGCTCTAGAGTGTATTAAATGGAAGCAGTGTTGATGCACAAGGTTTTTTTAAATGTTCAGATACAAGTTATCTTGATTTACTAATTTATTAATGACTTTCTAACAGCTTCAGCTTTTTATTATCCTTTAATAATTTTGAAATTAATATTTCCATTGTTATGAATAATTTTAATATCTATATATATACTGACCAGCTGTAATATTCCATCATTGTCGTCTCCTTCAATTCAAAATTTTATGTGTTACTTTTTCTCTTGAATATCTACTGCTACGTGCATTAGGTTATCTGTTGCATTCTTTTCTTTCCTTTATTAGTCTTTTACTTCATCTGGCTTCCTCTTTATACTAATTTTTATCATGTTTCCATGTTTCTTTTGATTTTGGGTTTGTTTTTTTTAGTTGTCTTGCACTTTAGTTTGGTAAAGCTGGTTTCTAATCAATGTAAACATTGGTTCTGATTATAGGCTGTGGTTTTTAAACTACATATATTTATAAATAAATATATATCTGTTTTTAATCGCAGTTTCCCATTCATATTTTTCCTCTGATTGATTTGACTTAAAATTATTCCCAAGTTTGATAAATAGTTCCTTGAAAAAATCCCATATCTATTTATGATTATTCTATATGCAAAACATACAAAATACATACAAAATTACAAAATCGTATATCCTGACCACTTTTTTCCTAAACAAACCTTAAATTGTAGTTTTACAGAAGGTTATTCTTTATCTGGTACTACAAGATGTGTAACTCCATGGGTTGGGAATAACTGTTTTGAGGTCTTCTCAAAATTCCAGAGTCACTGAAACACTGACAACATCAGACCACTAAAAAGCCAACAAGAGTTCACCAATCTCTATGACACAGGCTGGTATTTTCCTTGTTTAGTGGAACTTGTCAATTTTGGAAAATACTCCACCAGGAAAAGCTATTGGATATATATTTAGCCCATGCTGAAGAACTCTACAGAATGAGGCTGAATTTAAGAACATTTTTTAATGATCTCCTGGTACATTTAGTAGATATTTAAAAAAAAATTACAAAAAATACAGAAAGAGCATTTGCTAAACATTTGCTAAATTGCTGTTAGCAAATGTTACCCAAATGTCTGAAATTAGGCATATGTTTAACATTACCTGTTAGCAAATGTTATCCAAATGTTTAAAATAAAGCATATGCTTAACATCACTGCTACATTGCTGCAGGTGCATTCAGACCATAACTTTTTATACAACACAGTGTAACATCCATGGATGGTTAGGAGGACAGATATATCTATATCTAATAGTGTTCAGATTTGTGGGCTTGCAGATGAATTGCTCACAGCTTGTTCCCCACAGCCTTGATCTACCAAAGTGCTTGGAGACACTCAGAAATGAAAGCAAGTAAACGATCCCGCTCCATCATAGGCTGTTGCTATGTTTAAAGGCCTTGCTGGTTTAGGGCTATAAATAGCAGTAACACTACGAGTACTATCCATCCAGATTTCTGTCATTAAAACCTGCCATCACTCTTTTTGAAACAGTGCCTGTCAGAGCTCATCAGCGTCCTGGCTAGCACTTCTTTCCCTGCTTAGCAGCCTTGTATTGAAACAGTTACTTGCTGAAAATGTGCCTTTGCTGAAATCAAAAATAGCAACAGATCTGATGCAGCACGAGCTGCATCAATCCAGGTTCCTTGGCTCCTGGGATGAGTTTCTAGAGAAGAAGAATGGCAGAGAGAGTACACGTGCAAGCCCTGCCATGGAATTGGAGATTGGCTGATGCACAGAGCTTCGCTTCAACTGGAGGGGGAAAAGCCTCCTGCTTTGAGTGATTTACTGCCCACAGCAAAACTCATCTTTCTAGTCCAGTGAACATTCAATTACTTATACAGTGTGAATCAATGGTAGCAGGAGAAAGTGTCCCTTGAATGAATTCCCAGTAGCAGTCTAATGGAGCAAGGATTCAAACCTGTCTCCAATGCCCTGAAATGATGCCTGCCTGAGTTACTATACTGGTGTAGGGATCAGAGACAGATTTGCCTCCCACTTCTGGCTAAGGAAAGAAAAATAATCATATGAGTGTTAAGATTAACCCATGAAGCCCCTTTGTTGCAGAATGATAGTGTAGGAGTGTGAAAAAAAAGTGTCATATCTCTGCGTATCTGACCTCTTGAAGAGCATGGAAGTAAATGGAGGAATGGAGAAGAGCTACTTGCAAAGCAGAAGCAGATGTGCTGCTGGGCAGAGTAATGAAACTGGGTTTGCAGCCACGCCATGAGAAGTGAGAGCATGAGCACTGCTACCTGTGCTTTGGGGAAGGACCTGAGGGCCTGAAACACCAGAGCTCCTTCTCCAGAGAAATTGGATGCTTGCTCAAAACAAGTAAGGGAAGAAGAGTTAGGGGTATTTTTCCTTTTCTCTTCTGTTCCTTGGCTTGTTTTAGATTGAAGGAAGCAAAGAGGAACCTATGAAGGAGTCGCAAGATACTTCTGTTCCTACTGGACAGGGCTGACCTCAGAAAACATAATGACAGCATGGATCATCCAATCCATGAGGTGTGGAGATAAATGGAGTGAGTGGCCAGGGTCAGCCTCCCAGCTGGTCACCGTCCAGCATCAGTGCCTCCCTCACAGCCAGATCTACAACCCCTGTCTCTTTGGAGGATGCTCTACATTTCTAAATCACTCAAGACTTCAGTCTAACTTGAAGAATGTTCAGTGAAGGCAAATAATAAGCTCCAAAAACATGTGAGTGCAAACATATGGTGAGCCAAGCTGCTTATGCAGAAAATAGCAAAACCGTAAATAACATTTAAAAGCAAGCCTGACTAAAACCTCATTGGGGTTTTTCTCATCACAAAATGCAGACAGTAATGACCACTCAACCAAGAATTAACCAACGTGTACTGTTGGGTAAGGAAGGACAAAAGTGCAAAAACTGATTTGCACTGGTCTGTGGAACAGCCCAGCAGCCCTGCCACACTCCCTGACGTAGCAGGGTTCTGCTTAGGCGGGCCACTCTTCCAAACCACGCGCCAGGGAGTATCCGATAGGCAAGGCACTACCAGCTCAGGAATGCCGCGCTCCTGACGTGCTGTTTTCCCAGTTGTCAGCTCTGTTTATAAATTGCCCACTTATAGCAGATCCAGCACCTGCTATGGACACCTCAAGCTGCCAAGTGCTTGAATGTATCTCAAAAGAAGCCATTCCATGTTTTAGTCCATTATGCTGAACTCTTTGATTAAAGCAGAATTTCTGAGGGCAAGTTATTGTGAACAAACCTCTGGAACTGCTTTTGGGTAGACCTAAGACTCACAGTATTCCCTTCCAGAATAAAATAGCAGATCCACTGGCCTTGAATATACCACCCTCTAGAAGCACAATATATTGATCCTTTACAGCACTTAAAAGTGAGTTTAGACTGATAATTCATAAAAAACCAAAATAATAGTAATTTAAAAATCGAATCTCCTACTGTTTTGTTCAACTGATTTGTAGTTTTGATATTACTGGAATATGGTAGCTCTTCATTAATAACTCCCCAGTGGAAAATTTCAGATGCTTGGATTTGTTCAAACTTGATCACCACTTCCTGTAACCAATCTCCCTCAGCCTAAAGGTGCTCAAACAGCTAAAAGCAAACACTTGGTTACACACCACAGAAAATGCAAAAGGCTTGTGCCAGACTCATTTCTGGGCTGGCCCAAGCACAGCCCAAACCACAGCTGGGTCTGATAACAGCCCAAGTACTGCTGCAAAAGCAAAGCAATCCCAAGGAAAACCTCACCTGGCAGCTGGTGGAGACAGAGATTCCAGAGTTGCTAATAACCATCTAAAAGGAAAGGGGGAAGGGCTGTGACTGACACATCTTCAGCTGAAAGAGGACTTTTGGGAGTCTGCACAATGGAAGGTCTCCTGGGTTTCCATATATTTTCCTCCTCCCCTGTGGTCAGAAATAGCTCCAAATTTGTGACCTTAAGGCGTGGTACAATCAGCCCATTTATTAGTCATGTCTTTTGGGGAAATTTCAGATGTACAAGGGGTGATTAGGCTCAGAGATTAATGGTTTTTGGGGGGTGGTTGTTTTTCACAGGGGTTAGTGATTTGTTTCTGCATTTCTTGTATTTTATGGGGTATAAATGGAATAACCTGAGGTTGTCACTGTGTGACATGGGCTTTCCTCAGGTATCCAAGTCAATTCATATAAAGGTGAACGAAATGTGGTCTTGAATGCCTTGAATACATAGATTTCTGATTCTCTCTGGACTGTTCATGTCATTTGTGCTGGTGCAAAACTGGCCCCAAATGCTATTGAGTAAAAATTCTTGAACAATAGTAGCCTTTTACCCAGGTCAGGCTGATTCCACAACTCACAGTGACCTTGGCCTACAAGCCCTGTGGTGCTGCCTTGCAGCTGGACCACGCTCACTCGGGAAGGGTCTTTACACCATGAACAAGGTGGTCCTGGTGATCTGTATTCAGGGAAGCTGACACCCAGTGATGCTGAAGACCAACAGTCTAGAAACACTTCATTAATCTGTGAAGCTCACTGCCCCAAGATAAAAGGAGGTCAAGTGCTCAAGAGGACTCCAAATGGATTAGCTTTTGTCCTGCTTTTGCAAGCTTCTAATTGTACTTGACATTCACAGATGACAGCAGAGAAACCTTCACATTACAAGGCATTATCCAGTCTTTCCTGTAGTTAAAGAGAAAAAGACAAAAAAACATTGTCCAAACAATTTCTCAGGGGCATCTGACAAGGTCTAGCAAAAGAGAAACAGTCTACCAGAGAGATACCACTGCTGTATGACCCCTCCCAAATGCCTCCCAAGTGCTTCCTGACTTGCCAAGGGCAAAGCACAGGGTTGGGGAACACCACTGCAGCCAACAGCGAGTCCTCATCTCTGCTTGGCTGGCCCAGGAGGTGGTGGCTGTGCAAACTCTCAGCAAAGTGTGGAAGCAGAGGTGCAGTGGGACAAGGATTAGTGCAGTGGGAATGTAATAGACTGACATGCCCAGCCACAGCAACCATGGCCCCTTGCCCATCATGGGAGTGGTGACAGTGTCCTGGGCCCATGACAGGGGAAGGGAGCTGCCTCCTGACTCAGTGCATGTCTACCTTGCTGCAACCCCAGGCTCAGGCACATACCTCAGATGGAGGTTTGATTTTATTCCAAAACACTGGTAAAATTATTTGAAATACACTGGAGAGGACTGTGTTATTTCCAGCTTGTTCTTTCCCTCTAAAATCAAATGGAGCTGTATATATGATGGGGACAACATGCACAAAAACCAGTGTTTATCAGGTTTCTTGGGTATTACTTAAAAACATTGAAATAATATCATTTTAACTATATGATCCAGACCTTAACACAGTTTGGAAGAATGTTTCTCTCCTCTATTTATTATGCAGAAGAAATTTAAAAATAAATCCAGATATTTAAAGCACACTTTAGACCTTTGATGCTCTAAATTGATGGATGTCTAATTTTGTTCCAGTCAATCTGAGAAAAAGCTTTACACTGAACATTTTGTATCCAGTTTTACTGTTACTCATTTCTGTGGTTATGTTTCAAGGTTACTTAAAAGTACCATGAAAGTATGAACTTACTGTCAGACAACTCTTTCACACCACAAATCTGCTTTTCAGACTCCAAAAATCGTTTCTGAGCACTTAAAGAAGTCTGACATTGCATTACTTTTTCTGAGCAGAGATTGTTAGTAAAAAGAGATTACGCAGATCTAAATTCACCTTTTGCTACCAAATATAGAAAAGGGAACCTTTGAAGCATCAGAACAGCTAAGAATAATTGTCAGTAAAGAGATGGGGTTACATGGATAAGAAGCAATGCTCACACTGCAGCTTTAGGCAGCTATCAGACTGAAATAGGAAGTCACAAATATCCTATTAAACCTTTTACTTCATCAGCAATGCTTAGGTTTACTCCTCTACTTACTGTACTATGCCAGCCAATCATTTCAGATGAACTCTTTTCCCTTCCCTTCCCTTCCCTTCCCTTCCCTTCCCTTCCCTTCCCTTCCCTTCCCTTCCCTTCCCTTCCCTTCCCTTCCCAAACCTTCCCTTCCCTTCCCTTCCCTTCCCAAACCTTCCCTTCCCTTCCCAAACCTTCCCTTCCCTTCCCAAACCTTCCCTTCCCTTCCCAAACCTTCCCTTCCCTTCCCTTCCCTTCCCTTCCCTTCCCTTCCCTTCCCTTCCCTTCCCTTCCCTTCCCTTCCCTTCCCTTCCCAAACCTTCCCAAACCTTCCCAAACCTTCCCTTCCCAAACCTTCCCTTCCCTTCCTTCTTGCAACAGTGATTAAAAAGATTTTCTCCATGAAATCCTGAAGTACTGAATATAAACAGTGTTGTTAAATTCCAGATAAATCCCATCAGTGAAATAGTTTGTAAAATGGTTATTGAGGTGTACTGGTACAGGTAAAAATCTTTACCAGAGGGAAGAAACCAGAGAGTGTTGGTGTCCAGCAGGCATCCAGTGAAGGGACAAATAACTGTTTCAGACTTGCACATTTTCAAGATCAAACTCTTCCAGTGTTTAGATTTTTGAGAGGACACAGTGTTACTTGTCACATTTTACTGATGTGACAGATACCTGCACTCATGCCACACAGCTTGTGCAGGCATGCAGTCCTCCAAAGAAGCTGCAGCTTTTGGCTCCAATCAACAGTACGTGCATCTTAACACATTACTTTTGTTTAGGATCTTGGCTGAGAGCCCAGCCTTTGGGTCACCGAGTGGATATTGCACAGACGATATTTTCCTCTATTTGGTAACACCAGTTTTTCTCAGAAGCATATTGATAGTGCTAAGTGCACATTTAATTTTTCATATTCCATATTTTCACACATGCAACTCAGAGAATGGCATCGTGCGTATTATAGCAGATCACCTATGAATACTGACTTGCAATGGGTTCACAGATCTCTACTATTTCTTCAGCGCCAATTGCAAGGAATTTGCTGATCAATATCTGGTCCCTAGCATGCACCTCCACTCAGTAGAGAAGTTTCTGTGCCATTTAATGTCATTCTGTGTCATTAGGATGACACTGCTTGAGCGGGGAGGTTGGATGAGACGATCCACTGTGGTCCCTTCCAGTCTTACCCATTCTGTGATTCTGTGGTTGGTCACTCTGTTGCTGAGTGTGTTTCGGACCATGCTTTGGAGTAGGTAGCCCTGCTCCTCAAACCTCCCTGGGATTTTGTCTGGCATTTTATCTGCAGCAACTAATATACTTCATCGTCCTTTCCTCTTCATACAACCCAGTTCCATGCTGTGTGATATTTTCTCCTCCAGTCTATGCAGGTATACAGCATCTAATAACATACTTACCTTCAACTTTCCTTGAGAGCAACAAGGAAAGAATCAGGTCTGAGTTGCTGATCCAGAACAGACAGCCAAACCATGAGTGATACTCAGGACATCTCAAAGAGCTACGCAAATGTTTCCCATGCAATTAATTGCCTCCTTTTTAAGAAATAAGTAGAATTAGCATTGTAGAACATGTAAAGACAGAAGCCTTCAGCAGCTTCCCTTCAGTGCAGTGCTCAGCTTGAAGACTGAAAGAAACATCACAAGAAAATGACCATACCCAGCTGTGTTCCCACTGCCTGAGATCAGGGCATAGCGTGTGAGATAACTGCTTTATTACAGGCTAAATCCTACTGTATTAATTCACCTTTTACAGAGTTTAGTCATGGGATGCAGCTCAAGAAACCTAAGCTTTCTTCAGAGCTAACTTGCCCAGGAGCTGGCTCGGTCACCTCACACTTTTCACCTCCCCAGACTTCGGTTTTACCATAACTGAAGTAAGGCTAACAATGTTTTCTGGTGGTGCTTTAAGATCAGCTGCTGAGAAGAGGCATTTTACTATTATTTAGGCAAAAATCTGTATGACTTTGTGAGAGTTACAGAAAAATTCAGAGGAGATTGAGTACTTTCCCTGAAGTGCCCATCACAGGACAGGAACCTCTCCGATCAGTAGGGAAATACTACTGTCACCCTACCTCAGGTGGGGACCCCACCACAGGCCACTGCTGCTGCTTTCTATTCACAACCACCTCACACCACCTTCACAATGACACACAAACCTGAACCTCTGTGGATAGCTGTCGTCCAAGTCACAGTGCTTCACAGCTGACCTTGATCCAGACCTGGATCATTATAGCCACAGAATAAGATGCCACTGGCATTAGGGTTCCACTCCAAAGAGAGTTGGCTGTGCAAAGTGAGGAGTTCAGAGGGAATCATCAGCCATGGTCAGCGTGCTACAGGAGGACATGGAAAATGGGAGGTCAGGTGAGCCGTCTGAATCAGCCACTGAGAGGAGAACTGAAATCTGCCATGTAAGCAGCCCACAGCTGGCTGTTGCATCTCGGCAGTGGAGTGAAATTTGAAAAACAGAGAAAGACAAAGTGAAAGAAAGTGGCTAATTTAGATGCCTTTGGATCAGGTTTTCAGATGGAAGACATTGCTTCCCAGCAGGAAACCTATTCTAGAAACAATGCTCCTCAGCTCTTTCCCCTGCAGACTCACAAGTGTGCAGCATGCTGACCTTCATGGGTTTGGTTTTGGGTGACTGGCTGTCCCTTGGGAAGAGCCTGGGGCAGCTCTGGACTAGTGAGTGCCCTAAAATTATTCATACACTGAAAGTAATTCCTGCAATATCCAACAGCTTCCTGCAAATCTAGCTTTCAGTTAGCTTGGGTACATTTGACCATGATCTTGTATAGTACTTACACATATTTCCTGGTGCACCTAAGCACCGCAGCTGAAGTCTGTGAATATCAAAGAGTTAAACAGAACTTTTTCTTCCCATCTTTTTTTCTCTCTCCTCAGCTTTCTGGCTATTCATAAGTGATCAGGTGGTCTTCTTTTAGAACTGAAGTGCTATAGTAAACTCTTCCACAGAGGTCTGAAAATGCTATAGCTATAATGCTGCATTCAGTGAGTCCTACTTACTTGCTTGTGGGAAAAGGAAAATAGTGTTATGTCCCACAGCATGGCAAGCAAAACATATTTCATTTTAGAGTAGACTACTATAAAAGCAAATACTAAAAATTGCTATATGAAAACCTCAAGGTTTTCAACAAAACATTTTTTGATCTTTTTTTTTTTACTGAAAATGGTGGTGTTTTTCTTCTTTTTATATATATAGAGGACACTTGTTTCCCAGGATGCCTTCCTGGGAGTATGTCTTTGGGAAGCGGGTGGAATTTAAAATTAAGCTTATTTATTTATTTATTCTGGCTAGATACATGACTGGCACTTGGTTGCATTGTTTCCTCTTACAGTAAGTAATCAACATTTTTCTTTCTCATACAGCATCTCATTCTTCATTTGGCAATAGTTTAAATGTGGCAGTATTAGCAATTGTAACTATATTCAGAAATAAACCCACTGATGTGCAAGATACCTCCTACTCTGCTTTTAATTTCAGTTAAAGTTTTAGTAGAAACTCTTCCAGAAGGAAACATAACCTCAAGCAAACTATTTTAATGCTGTAAGAACAAACACTCAGGCAAAGCTAAACACAGCTCACTGTAAATTACAGGGCAGTCTTTCCCAGGGTATGAAAGGATATAAGCAGCCTAAATTGACTTTCTTCACCTAAAAAATTACAAAATACACATAACAGAAAGAGAAGTCATCTGTCTAATGATAAAATGAAGACCCAAGGTAATGTAATTACGGTTACAGTTGTGGATATTCTCAATAGTACCATTCTGTTTTATGCCCATCCTTGCAGACAGATTTCTAATGTGCACGCACAGAGGATAGCAAGCTCTCTTATAGAAACATCTGCCATAATAGACTAGAAAAAGCGGAGGAGTGAGAAGTCCACTTGCAAGTTGTCTAACAGTAGTCAGGGTCGTGTTAGACCTGTAGGTTTACTGAGGTCAAACAGGAGAGAAAGCAGACCCCGTAGAGCCACGGCTCTGTGTTTTATATAAACAGCTATTCCCGTGTCCTGACCTCTGGCCCCAAGAAGATATTCCTGTTCAAGGTCACAAGGGAAACAGAAGATGTAAATAGAGCCTGGCAGTTTCTGAAGGAGAAAGGCCTTAATTACACAGAGACAGACAGACAGCCTGCCTGTGGAAACCTGGCTCTGCAGGCTAAGCTTGGTGTAAACTGGCCACCTCCTGAAGAGCTTTCCCATTTAGTATTCACATACAAGATAGCTCACCAAAGTGGAAATCCCTGTATTTCATTAACAGACATTGTTACTAAAATGAAACTGATTTCCTGGATTCTTTTCAATAAAGCTACCAAAAATAGTCTCATTCCACTGCCAAAAAATCGACGCAGTCCAAATTCCCATGGAGAGAATCAGTGTGTGCTTTCTACTTTGTGTAATTACTCACCAAATTAATTCCATGTACCTCTCTTGGAGTCCAGGAGCCACTACCATCATCCATAAAAAGAAGACTATGTAGTACACTATTCCTTTCTTCGTGTGTGTGTTGAAAGAGGAATGCTTATAATAATAAGGTATTTGAGGCAATGTTGTACTATTTGGGTCATTAGATGGATCAAATAGAAAATAAACTGTTCTAAAAAAATTATTTGTCAATGTCTTTATATCAAGACTAAGTAAGGCTAACAGAAGTATGTATAGAAGTCTGGGGGAGTCTGAGGGGCAAATCTCATGAGATGTCTCATCTTGCTCAGAGAATTACACATTTTTTAGTCCGTGTAACCAACCCTGGTGACTTGAATAGAAAAATAATTTAATAAATTGCCGTATCAGATCAAAAAGACTGATATTTATTCTCTTTAACTCTTCACCAGAAAGAAAAAAAAATAAAATAAATCATAATTTCTTATGTGTTCTTAACTGATCCAGGCCTTCAGTCTACAGTTATGAGACACTACTCTTTGACTGAGAACAGCTTTTTCCAGTTGAGTTTCATTAAAAGCAGTCTTTGGGGTGCTCTGGATGAACCCAGATGGCTCTTAAGAACTGCTTTAAAAATGAGTACTTGTGGCTAAGCTTGTGTGTTCTACATCTCTGGCAACTGTAGTTAGTGTGACAGGCATTAGCATTTAATTTCTATATCTTTTATGAGCTTTGTGTGAGGCTCTGTTCTGTGCTTGCCTTTGAAATAGGAAAGAACCAATATTGTTTCAATTGTGATTTAGTTCATTTCGTGTGCAAGATACACAAGAAACTCTCATCCTTTAAAGTATTTCCCTGCAACACAACACTGTCATTGTGACAGGGAACAGGAAACACTGTGAAAATTGAAGATGGTTAAAGTCACAAGAATATTAATTATGTAGTGGGAAATTTGCTGAAGCAATGCTTTTCAACATTATTCTGTTTAGAAGGCCCCAAAAATCTGCAAGTGAATGCCAACCACTTTTCAGAAAAAGAAATTTACTTGTTAATGTATTTGTGTTTGGGTTTTCTTTCACACTTCAGAAGAATAGCTGCTAAGCTACAACACTGGTATAGAGATTTCTTCTTCAGGAACTGGGATGTGCCATACGTTCTTTATGATGTCTTGTGGTGGGAACCTCAGTTAGTAGGATTTTAACCACGGAAAAGTATTTCATTCAGCAACAACATTCTCAAGTCGTCTTTCTGTTTGAACTGATGCAAAGAAAAGCCATGTTAGTGTCTTCTGACAATTGTTAGGATTTTTCTTGGCTAATTGCGTTACAGCTTTAATAATACTTAATTTGATACTTCCTGTCATCATAGATGACCTATTTCCAACACAATCATTCTTAATTCTTGGTATTAGCTAGCATGGGATCTGATGTTCAGTGGTTACAAAGCTATAAATTTGCTAAATAGTGTTTTACAATTTGACCATACTTACTGAACAATTTATACTTTAGAATATTTATTTGTTCATTTTCAAAGTATAAGGGAAATACTGTCAGTTTCTATCTCCTTTCTTTCCTCAGACTTTATCTCGTAAAGGTTATATTTACATTTAATCCCTCTGCATACCTGAAAACAAACCTATAAATTCTCTCAGAAATATGCAACAGACATAATAATCAAAGTACCACCTATGTATAACCTTTCCATAATCAAAGAAGAACATTGATCTGTCTACATCTCTGCTTCTCTGTCTTTAGAGGAATAGAATTCCAGGTTAATTTTCTCATATTTTGGAAGGGTTTTAGACTACAATATTATTTCTTATTCAAGTACAGGAAGCTTCTACATTGTAGGCATTCTTTCCTTCATAAATATTCAGTAAAGATTTATTTCTTGCATACAAATGCCCTGCTCCTCTGAGCTTTGGGAAATCGTAATATCTTCCCAGGATGAACCATAAAAAAAGATTCTTGCTAGGTTGAATTTCAACAGTAATAGGCTGCACCCTTCAGCATACGTAATCAACCTTGGCTACAAAAATATTTGGTTACTTTTGGTTAATGAGAACTTCTGAATTTACACTTCAACGCAATTTTTTCTCTTTTCGTGTATCTCCATATTCATACCATATTTCATTACTGGTTGTATCAACAAGGCTTAGAGAAACTGAAAGGAAACTAGTTGGAAGGCTTACCATTTACAGGCATTTTATTGTATAAAAATACTTACATGGATCATTTGAAAGTTTCAATACCTGGTGTGTATAAGAGACAAGTGAATATTTTCTAATTGTCAAAAATCTGCACCTACTAAAGCAGTCATTAGACACTGTTTGGAAATAAAATTTGATTGTTTACTCACATTTTCAATAGAAAAGAGTATTTCCTATTTAACTTCTTACTAACATCCTTAAATGTGTGATTGGATTCTTTTTGTGCGCAAGATATAGAAGAAACTCTCATCCTTAGAAGTATTTCCCTGCAACACATCACTGTTCACAGAAATTGGAGATTTGTGTGAAGTAATGTAAAGAAAGGAAACAAACTGGCCTTTCAGACTGGCAATTTTAGAAGAGATATTACAACATAAAAGCATTTTTGCACTCCATAACCTAGCCCTGGGTTTAAATGTGAGTTAAATTTAATTAACTATAGGGATCATTCAGCTTGGTGCTGGAACCGGGCAGTCACAGAAACTGTCCTGGAATTTCTCCCGATAGCTTGAACCTTCATCAGAGCTGTAGGATGGGATAACCAAGAGTTATCTGCTTTTGAGAACGCACATAAGGGTGTGGCTTGATAGCTTTAAATTTATTGCAGAAAAGTGCATTGTCACTTGCCATCACTCTGGATTTTGGGTTTCTAACAAAATTTTAGTGGGATGAGCTCTAAGGCACAAGAGCCACAGGCTAGATTTATTGTAGAATGTAGGATATATACTGAATGGATATGTACAAAGTGAGTAGTTATCTTTCTTCACACAGAAACAACCTCTTTTAAAGAGGTGGCTCAAGAAAAATTAAGTTCAGATCTAAATTTCTCTGGAGATGTAACTAACCAACAAAACATAAGCTTAATGAGTCACCTAGAGATTTAAGATAATGGAAGTTAGGTAATTTCTTAGATGAAGAAAATAGGAGAGAAATCACACATTTTAGGAGACAGACTATGTCCAGAAAATCATGGAGAGAGTAAGGATCTCAAACTCTTTGGTCAGTAGAGATCCTGATGTTAAGAGTGCTGAACCCAAATGTTTAAAAGTGTGAAAGAAGTTGTTGCTTGATTGACACATTTCTTGAGTCCCTTAATGTGCTACAAGAGTCAGCAGTTGCTCACCTGCAGAGCGAGAGCAGGGAACTGAAGCCCTGGCTTGGTCAGACTCCCAGGAAGCCTGGGCTGCCCCAGACCACAGGGTCCTGTCCCTTCAGCTGCCTGGCAAAGGATGCCTGGGGACACTCTGCTCAATTACCCCTGGTGCGGGGAGCCAAGGATTTGGCACAGACCACCTCAGTCCTTGTACCTTTGCAGTCTGAAATGGAAAGTGCTTTGGGGCAGAGATTGACTCACTGTTTCCAGTAGCACGTCTCATGTGGATTCCCTGAGTAGCACAGCAGAGAAAATAATAACAGTCATCTCCCATAAAACTACTGAAATCCTGATTCTGCTTCAAGAAAGGCACCAGAATTATTAGTTTCTTGCTGGGTAGCAAGAGCAAACTCTCATCACTTTCTTCATCACTTTCTTCACTTTTGGGCTTTTCTTTTTTTTTTTTTTTTTTTTTTGGTGGTTGGTTTTGGTTCTGATTCTGGTTTTTGTTTTGTTTTGTTTTGTTTTGTTTTGTTCAGCTGATGGTCTAATGCTTGATAACCCTTTTCATGGTGAAACTTTTCCTAAGATTTAGTCTAAGTCTTCTCTGACGCAACTTGAGGCCTTTTCCTCTTGTTCTACCATTTGTCCCTTGGGAGAAGAAGCCAACACCCAGCTGGCCACAGCCTCCTTTCAGGCAGTTTAGAGAGTGATAAAATCTCCCCTGAGCCTCCTTCTCTCCAGGCTAACACCCCCAGCTCCCTCAGCTGCTCCTCACAGCACTTGTGCTCCAGACCCTTCCCCAGCTCCGTTGCCCTTCTCTGCACTCGCTCCAGCCCCTCAATGTCTTTCTTGCACTCAGGGGCCCAGAACTGGACACAGCACTCGAGCTGTGGCCTCACCAGTGCCCAGTCCAGGGGACAATCCCTGCCCTGCTCCTGCTGGCCGCACCATTGCTGATCCAGGCCAGGATGCCATTGGCCTTCTTGGCCACCTGGGCACAGCCTGGCTCATGTTCAGCTGCTGTCACCAGCACCCCCAGGGCCTTTTCCCCTGGGCACTTTCCAGCCACTCTGCCCCAGCCTCTGGCACTGCCTGGGGCTGCTGTGACCCAAGGGCAGGGCCTGGCACTTGGCCTTGTTGAACCTCACACCATTGACCTTGGCCCTTGATCCAGCCTGTCCAGATCCCTCTGCAGAGCCTTCCTGCCCTCCAGCAGATCAGCACTCACACCCAGCTTTGTGTCATCTGCAAACTGACTGAGAATGGACTAGATTCCCTTGTCCAGATAGTTGATAAAGATATTAAACAGAACCGCCTGCAGTACTAAGCCCTGGCATGTTTGATATCAAATATATTTGATCCAGAGTGGTATTAGAGGCTTAAATCTATCCAAAGGTTGTCATGGACTTTCATGCTAAACATAATCTCTTCCAGCTTTTTAATAGTGAGAAAAATGTTTGAAAAATAACCTACCTTTTGCCACCAAATGTTTTTAAAAAGCACCTTTTTCTCCTATAAGATATGCATCTTAAGGGCTACTGACTGTCAGCAAAGATCAAATTAAATAATTTCTAAACATCACATTATTTATTTAATTGCTACATATGGATTTAGACGTGTGAACGTAAACACATATTTGAAAATCCTGAGCCATACAGCCTTTTCAGATATGAATCAAACTGTAGTCAGGCAATCACAGGCATCAATTATCTTCCAGAAAGGCTGCAGAAGCCCATTTGACATGAAAGAAGGGCTCAAATATTTTTGTGCTTATATGAGGAGGGAGGAGAGATGCTGCGTAGGCCTTCATGCTTTGCCTTGTAATCTCATTCCCTGGTCTGATCTGGCTGTAACGCTGCCCTTAGCTCAGTGCTTGGATGTGCTAGAAACCATCAGTGGAATCACTGGTTTGACAGTCAAACACTGGTGTGGCTGATAATGGCTGGAAAATATGGCTGAGGGTCCTCCACTGGGCATGAGAAGGTTAGCCTTGGACTTACCTATTTTTCCATACAGTACAAAGTCTTTCAATCCTAATTTGTGTGCTTTGCAATTATTCCATGTATTTACAAAATCCAACCATCGCCCAAAAGAATTTTAAGGGGACTACAGGCAATTATTTTTATCCAATTACAAGAAAGACTCATAAATAATTATCATGACTTTTTCTCTTATGAGAAGTTAATCAGTTCATCTGTTCTGATGCAGAATAAACTCCTCATTTCATTTCTTGTTCAAGGTGTGGCCCTGGGTCATGTTTGCCAGTGACCCAATTGCTGCCTTGAGGACAGGACTTCCTGTCAGTCTCAGGGGTGGCCCCCTAGAAGATCCATCTTAATGTCTAATATCAGCTAAAATAAGAGATACTGAGGTTGGGTGGGTTTTTTGAGGAAATTGGAGATTTGCAGCTTTGTTTTCAGGTCATCTCATGTTCCTCAGAATATAGCAGGTAATGAGCACTCCAGGTCTGAAATCAGAGAGTTGCAAAGGCAGTTTTTCTCAAATCATAAATCCCAGAGATAGAAATGGATGTCAGGCTGTTGGCTTCCTCTTACTGACAAATTCCAGTTGTCAGAACACTTTTTAGCTGTTGCCTGACATTATGCGTTTCTAAAGTACTTTGAAGTTTCCACTTTTTTTAATGGGTGGGGAATTGAAAATTATATTTTAAAAGCCAAACAAATATCTTTCTTTTTAATGTTGTAAAGGCAGGAGTTTTGATTTTTGAAGTGTACAAAACAGTAACATATGGTGACATTTTAGCAACATGCTCTTTCTATTACTGGTCACAAGGCATTATTTTGACCCATTTACTTTAAATGTAGTTAATCTAGGTACTGACAGTCCAGGGTTAGCATGAACTATGTTTCACATTTTATAACACACAAATAATGTCAAAGAAGAGAAACACGAGGCTGTCTCCATTTCATTGGGTTAATTATCCTGCAGATTTTTTTAAAAGGCTTCAAGTTACAATTTCTATTAATATGGAATTACTATTGTTATTCTCTAAAGACGAAGTGGACTGGAGTGAGGAAACCTAAGTGTGTGGCTAACGTTTCAACAGTCTGCCACTGAGATTAGAAGAAATTCTTGTCCAAGAGACTATAAAATTTCTTTCTGTAAGAGCTAAGAAAATCACTCCTGCCAGAGAATTTGATATTAGGTTAAAAGAGAAAACATATAATCATTTCATGTTTTGACATACTCAGTAGATTATGTTCTTTTTCATGTAATAAAATATTTATCATTAATAAAAAAGATTGTTCACTGTAAGTTTTTGTAGTGCTTATGGCTTTTACTGCTGGTGTTAATGTAACAAAAGTTTCTGATAGCACTTACATTTTTAGAAGGTTTTCTGCAAGTTTGTACGACATTTTAAAAATAGTACATGGTGATCAAACTTTCTACTAAATTCTGGAAGAGAAAATATTTAAGACTTTTAACTGCACCCTCTGATCAAAGGAAAGCAGTAAATAACAATCAATGTGAAAAAGATACTTTTTTATGTCTTCTTCATTGCTTCTGTCTTTTACAAGCATTCAAATTTGATCCCCAAAGTGTGGGCAAACAACACCTCCAATTTTGTAAACATATATTTGCAGTTATAGCACATGGGTTCAAACCATGCAGAAATAATATGGGTTCACTCATAAAAGATAAGCCTCAGACATTTGGTCTGCCGGCTTTCTGTATCCAATCATGTATTTTTGCTTTTCTGTCATGGCATTTTATTGCCTCAAAGTGACCTTTATCTGTGCTGTGATTCCTCCTCCTTTTCTTTCTGCCTTAAGTATTGACTTGGTTCTGGGCAGCTGAGGGCACTGAAGGCCCTGAGGTAACTTCTTGTCTAAGGACAGAATGAGATGAGCTGCAGAGCACAGCACAGGCACGCAATCCTGGCTCATAAGGCTGTCCCATCTTCTCTATGATCAGCGCAGAGCATCCCAGTGAGTGTGCCTTATGCCCTTGCTGCAGCCTGGCCTCTACAGTAACACATGGATTTACAGTCATGCACATTTTCAATCAAATTTTTCGGTGTTCACATCCACGAGCCTGCAAGAAGAGAGTCTGACATGCAGCTCTGTAATAGATATACTCAAATGTGCTTCCAGATTTTTTTCATTGAAATGCAAATACTAGGGTTTCACTGCAGCTGAAAGATTAATGATACGTAACCATGCGCATACATCAGGTAAGTTAAAATCCAGAAAAGTGACTCTTTTCCTTTAAAGTGATTCTGTCTTCTGCAAGGTAAAATAGTCTGTTGAACTGAAATTCCAGCTAACCAGAGAGCCTTCAAATCATATGAAAGAAATACATATATAACAAGTTCTTTAATCCTTCCAGACCTGATGTCCCATAATGGATTCCTAGTCAGCCTTAAAGACTTACCAGGATCATGTTAAACTGTGCATGTGCTTATGTGGTAAGCACTTCATAAGTAACTGCAACATGAACAGTTTCATGGCCGGTTGAGTGACCTATGCAATGTTTCCCGAACCATGGGACACAAAGAGGCTTCCAGCACAAATATCACCACGATATCACCATGAGTGCCAGCAGATGTAGTTCTTTCCATCACCATAAGGCAATGTTAAAAGGCAGTCTTTGTAAGCTGTATTTTGGAAAATATGTCTTGGCCAAAAAGAAGATCCTCAATGTTATATTCTCTTTTTGAGTCCAGGAAAGTGTATTTCACCTTGAAAGATCAGGTTACTATAAAAAACCTTCTATTTATGTTAGACACCACTACCTTCTCCCATGTCTATAGCTACATGTTACTTTATGTTTTCAAAAGGAAAATTAATCTTCCTCTGCCTTTAAAGTAGGTGCCATAGGAATATGTTTCCCCATTCATTCCAATGTAAATTTTATTCCAAACTCCACAGTGAAGACAGATATTCCCTAATCTGTGTCTCTGCCCCTGTTAAGCATCTGGTATAATATAGAGGTGCAGAGCCAAAGCAAATACAGTCTACCAGCAGAGCTCAGACAAGGCACCCCATGCTGCGTAGCAGTAAGAACAGTCTCATCTTATATAAACTGTAAATTACTTTTCCTGGACATAAGGCTTTCTTGTGTATCAAGCTGCCTGAAAAAAAAATTTAATGAGATTTCTTGGGGGGAAGGGAAGCAGCAAACTTTTCTTCAATTTATTTTGTTTTTTCTAGACAAGAGGATATTTATTCCCCCAATTTTCTGTTAGTGTTATTTGTACAATGAGAAATAAGTTGAGTATATATGCATTAAGCCTGATATTTTCCCTGTCGTGCCAGAAGGGCATGCATGGTTTTACAGAAAATAAACCACTTAATTTAGGCTCCAAATCACTTTTTGATAAAGCCATTTCATGTTTCATAAAAGTACTATATTACTGTGACTGAAGCAATTGTGAGGCTCCCTCATCCAAGCAAGTATGCTACAGGTTATACACCACAGGTTGTGATAAGAGCTCTACAGAGTGCAATCCTTGCCTGCCCTGAATGTCTCTTGACCTCCCATTTAGAAAAATCTTTTCTCATGGTTATTCCTTAGTCTCAGATTTTCAGCAGTATAAGATGAGGATATGCAATCCTAAAGAAATGGAACAATATTGGAATTAAGAGATCACAGAGTAGTCTTCTTTACTTACTACCACAACCTACCCAAGAACTGAACTAGAAATTATTCTTACTGATCTAACTATTCTAACCCAATCTAGCCTGCAAAATGACAAATAAATTTATTTTCAGACATGGCCAGCCATCACTGACTTTTGCCTAACAGATTACCTAATTGGCTACCTCTGTGTGAAGAAAATAATTAAAAATTTTTAGTAGAATGTTTTAAATTTTTCCTTCCTCTTCTAATTACAAGTGTTAGAGGGCATATTTCCGTGGACTTTCTGAAGAGGTCATAAAAATTCCAGAGCTTTAAATTATAAAAATAAGTATAATCCAAAGTAAACTTACTGCTCTAGTGTCAATAATATTTCATTTTCTTTTAGAGCAATATGATGCTACAAACATATTTTGAAATAAATTTTTCTAAGTAAGTAGTTTTGAGTGATTCATGTGAATAAAAGATACGATGTCAATGCACTTGATCACTTATTTACAGTGAAGAAAGTATCATATGCAGACAACTTTGCTCTCAGGTGTTCTTCAAAGCAGTGTTCTCTTCATTTTACACTCTGTGAGCACCCAGCTGATGTGTTTTTGTACAGGTCACATAGCTCTTAGTAGTCTTTAAGTCTTAATTTTACATGCATAAGGGCATGTGTAATTTTTAACAAAGTTTTTCCCTCTTGAAATCAGTTCAGTTTGTCTAAACACAAGATGCTTCTTCTGTACATTACTTACAAGATAAATATTGCTCTAGGGGATGCTGTAATGCTTATTTCCTTTCAGATGCTTGAATTTTGATCTGCAAAAAGGCTTTGGTAAAACTTTTCTTATATTACCAGTTGTTAAAATACGTGAATAGATTGGAATTGAAAGAATACTGAAATTTTGCATTTTATATTTTACAAAATATGCAATTTTCAGTGCTATGTGCATGCAGCACTGTATCCATATGACCATGATTCATCTCCTCTGTCCTTCTCAGCTGCTAATTCCTTGCCAAGTTTCACTGCTGGGTGCTTTGTAGTGTATAAAGATTTGAAATCAGTATGCAGTTGGCAATAATTTCAGAAATAAGTTAAAGGAGCCCAGTGCATTACTTATTTTTAAAGTCCTGGACAGTTTTCTTTCTCAAGTTAGTAGTATAAATCACCCCTTTGGGGTCTTGGGCTAGGCTTCTTTCATTTGTTGTTTTGCAATATCAGTTTCACAATGCTGAGGCAACAGACAATCTTGTCTGACTTGGAGGCAGGCACTGCTATCCATTTATTCTTCTTTTTAAATATCACTGTAAAATTAGGCAGGAGGGATAGCTGCAAAAATGCATTTTAATAACATTGCCTTTAAGTTAGAGATGAGACTAATGCTTATCTTTGCTTAGAATTGCAAGAACTTGACGTGAGGTGTAATTGACAAATCTTGATGAAACTTCAAATGTCTCAAGCTTCTTCTCAGCAAGTGCACGAGATTGCTCGTGGGAGGCGAATGGAATGGCTGAGATGATGAACCCGGGTTTAGGTACGTGGGAACATGTCATTAAGTAGAGGTCGCAGTGAAGGGGAGGTGCTGCTGGACAGCACTTATTCTCTGGCTGTTGTAATCGGCTCCTCAAGTTGCTGCCTTGTCTCTTGGGCTCCCACTGAAAAGAAATCACACCATGCTTTACTGCAGTGTAGGCATCACAGGCCTGCAGTGGGACACATCCGTAATTTGTCTTTGCATTTATAACGATGTAGTGTAACAAGGACCCATCCATCCTCTGCAGTGAGATGTTCTGGCCCTTAGAATCCTCCCGCTGCCATGGGCAGACAATTTGCTGTTACTCCAAAGCACACAGATTCGGTGATTTCTTTGTCTGAAGATAATAAACTGGATCATTTTCTCATTCTTTTTATTTACAGAAGAAAATATTAGAAGTCACAAATATGAATGGGCTGACAGTCATCTGTGTAGCCTTCTTCAAGGTCTTTGATGTTGTTTGTGTAATTTTTAACAAATTTTTCCTTGTTGAAATCAGTTCAGTTTGTCTAAACACAAGATGCTTCTTCGGTACATTACTTAAAAGATAAATATTGCTCTAGGGGATGCCATAATGCATTGAAAATTGTGCCTTGTGTCTTGAAATCAGGAAAACTTTGATCTACATTTAAATGCATGTAGGCATGGTCTTTATTTATGTAGTTCAGATATTAGGGAATGACACTTCCGTTCAGAAAGGCTGCACCACTGGACTTTTAAAAATTCTGCCCATATGGTCCTTATGTAACTGCCTGATAAAATGCAAGCAGACTCTCTGTTTCTCACTTTTATTAACTGGTTATGGTGGTTGGGTAGAAGGTGGTCAAGAAGTGGTTGGACAGAAATGATGGTCATGTCTCTGTGTCCCACTGCTGTGTAGTAGGGCAGGCTGGGCTGTGTCCAGCCCTCTTGTCAGTCTGTGTTGGTTCATTTTTCTTCAGAGGAAGGGATCTGTTTTACGAGCATGCTCCATGCCAGCACATCCTGCTCTCAGTTGTTTTCAAAACCCGCCCATCATGATTTCCCTACTGTGGCAGATACAACCAGCCATGGAAGAGAGTCCCTCCCTAGAAATGTCAGTGTGGGGTGAGTGAAACTATGCAGAGCTGCAGGAAAACCCCAGGTCCTCCAAGCCTCATCCCAACAGCTTTTCTCCTGAACTCTGCTGGGACATGGTCATGCCAGGACCTCCCTCACGTACATGTGCCATGGGCACCAGTGAGGTTTGCTTTGGGAAGAGTCACTGCAGAGGTTGAAGATGGTTGTAGACCCTACAGTGCTCTGACAGGAGGGGACATTCCCAGGACATTCTGAGGTCAAGCTACTCGGCTCAGAAGTTTGGTAATGTTTTGAAGAAATCTGCTTCCAACAGAGGGTCATGTGTAATTGTAATCCAGTATGGACAAAGAGACAAACGAGATCAGAGTGTTGGATTTGAGTGTGACGCCACTTGTGATCCAGAAGGCTGTAAAAGGAGAACACACGTATTCTCCAGCCCTAGTGCTTGGAGGTTTATGCTCCCAAATCTTTCTAGATTTTATGTAGGGAAAAAAAATCCCTGTTTATAAAAAATCCCAAACTAAAGTAGGAGAAATGAATAAGAAACATGTTTATTTAATTTAAAATGAGGCAACAAAAGAGTTTTCTTCATACACCAACGCTGCAGGAAATGTTAAATGGGAACAGTTCAAAATCCATGGCCTATTCCTGCACAGTTTTATTTGCAGCAAGTTTATCCACATGTGTATCTTGATTTCCTGTACTGTATTCTTCTTTAAATATAAATTGTCACAGAGTCTGCATATCATCGTACCCTTCTGAAAGTATTATAAAATATCTTTCAGAATTTCCAACAAAAATAAGATTTTTGAACTTGAAACTTCATTTAATTTATTGCATATAATTTTTTTTGTTTTATCAAGTCATGTCAGATGCATGAGCTGACAGTTTGACAGCTGTTCTTCATTTGATGGTACTGTGAGCAGTTATGTAAAAAGATAACACATGATTTTTATGGCAACAAAAATCAGCAGGAGTCCTGACTTAGCATCTTAGAATATGCCTAATATGTATCCGTTGCTCTGTATGTAATTTTATTTTTCAGCACAAGTAATAAATTGGGGGGAAAATCCCCAGAATTTTAAATAGATCTTCTTTTCATTTTGTTACTTTTCTATATCTGAAGCAATGATTTCTAGAGTTGTAAAATAACCACAATGAATCTGTGTTCAAGAACTCTAACATACTCATGTTTATATAGTCTGCTTCTGATTTTGTCCTGATGTACACATATATCTCATAAAAAGATAGTATTCTGTGAATGAGCTTAGTAGGAGACACTGAATAAATATCATTAACTTCCACTCTAAGCAAAATAACTTTGATAGCTTTGATAAAAGTCCATCCTTATTCTGCTTTAGTGTTACTTCAGCAACTATTAATCGTCAACTCTTCTGGGAAAACTCTGCACTATAAAAGATTATTCACTGTTGTAAAGAAATATATAGAGATGTTTGAAACTGAATGTATTTTAGATGTCCCCAAAGAAAGGTCTTGAACATAAGCACTCCTTTATTTTGAAAATATAACACTTCTACCCAAAGGTCACCACTGTGGGCAGAGTTAAAACTCCCACTGATTTAAAGGAAGTCAAGAATTCCCTTGTCTGTAATAGCAAATGTGACAAGTAACAAACCAGAGCAGAGGAATCCATTGACAGAAGAACTTCCTCATTTCAAAATCTGTCTTTCTTTTGAACTAACACACTGAGTGAAAAGTCTGAGGAAAAAAATGTCAGCTGAAATCCATGTAAATATTTTGCCTGATAAGACATTTCATTTCAGATCTAACTACTATCTGACCAATTTATGTACTATAGTATGAAACAAATAACTTAAAATGCACAGAAAAAATAGTCGAAAACCAGTAGGATATTCAGACTTTACCAGAATCTTTAAAGAGCTTCTTCACTCAAACATAATTTAGCCCAGTAATTATATGCCAAACTATATATTTGAGATGCGATTACATTTTTATGTAGCAAATGCTTCCCTTAACTTCTTCTGCCTCAGTCTAATTAGTAGTAATTCTAATTAGACTACTTAATAAATGAAAATGGCAGATTCAGATTAGCTATTCCCGGCATAGCATATACCATGGGTGTTTGTACTTCTCTTGGTTTGGCTTTTTCCCTGTACAGAATTAGAACTAATTGTCTTAGTTCTAATTGGGCATTGATAATAAAATAAAACCATGGTACCTTTCCCATGATCACATCCCTCTTGCAAGTTAGTAACCTTTAGAAGTACTGGCCAAAAAGGTTAAACAAAGAAAAAGGTTACAGATTACAATACGCATGGTGATCTGCAATTTTCTCTCTTTCATTGAAAAGGGAAAGAAGAATACCAAGATCTAAAAAAGGACTAAGTATCATTTGTACCAGCTTCTTATTCGTCTGTAAAACTGGGTTAATGATTGTGACCAATTAATAAAATGGTTCTGCATACAAGACCTAGCTAATATAAAAACCTAATTAATTCTCCTTCTACGGTAGCAGAGAGTGTACTATAGAAAACTGAGTGTTTCCATTTTTCTGAGATGAAGAATTTTCCCAACACAGTAATTCTGTAAGATCTTATCCATTCTCATGATGGTGGGTTGTTTCTTTTCAGGTACTACAGACCAATTTAAATGCAAGATCCTTTGCATTCACATCAGGACTACTGAAGTGTTGTTTGGAAGGGCTCTCCTGAGCAGTTCAACCTCCTGCTCAAGGCAAGCCTTTTGCCAGCACTAAATCAGGGGTCTGTTTAACTCAGCCTTGGAAACCTCCAAGGATGGAGGCATGACTACATCCCTCAGGTCCAGTGATAGAGGAAGAACATTTAATAGAAAAATATCCACCAGCAGACCATAGCAAGTGTTAGGACAGTCTAAGTGAGAATGTAAGCTCAGCTTATCTCCACATTCTGAAGGCTGGATGGAAAAGGAGATGGTGTTTGAATACAGACATTTTTATTCCTTCTTTGTCCTTGTTAAAGGAGTTGTATGCTCACACTTTGGTTGATTTATATCATGCTATAGCACTATATTTTGACTCTTACATGGTTTACTTATATCTGAATATAACTTTGGAATGAGTTTTCTGTGGCCTGACTTTGATGGAGGAAGAGAAGCTCTAGATATTTTACAGGTGCTTCCAGTATTTTTTACATGGCAAACTCTAAAAGATGAGCTATCATATTTTAAAAACAAAACAAAACCCCATTGCTTTACAGTACACCAAATAAGACCTATTATTTTGTTGGGGTTTTTTTATGTCCCACGTGATTACCATGAAATCAATGGTATATCATTACAAGGGTAGCAGAAATTGGTTCCTCAAAGCACATTCATAGCAGGAAAACTTAGAAACTCCATGAAGTTTTGTGGCTGAAACACTGAATGGAGCAGATACAGGTTCTTATTCCCAGCTTTCTACTTGCACACAGTAAGCAAATTCATCTGTTCTTCATCTGCAAAACAGAGCAAATGGCAGTAACCAAATTTATAAAGTGCTTTGGGATCTATTGATGAAAAAAAAGTAATTGAAAGATTTGCTGATAAAAGGTCTTATCTCTGGAAATTACTCGAGGGGGCTTTGAATCTTCATACAAGAAGACTACTCTTATTTAAACATGTTCCTTAAGAAACTGATTCAGTTAAATCATTGCAACTTCTGTGGTACAGGCAAGACCAAAGAAAAAGCCTGAAGCAGTAAGTACAAGGGAAAGGGAATGTATTTGTAGGTCAAGCAATGTAAAGCAAAATTTTCTGAAGCAAGCATTTCAGTCTCAATCAGTTCTCATTAGCTTTCACCTCTTCCTGTTGTAGCTTCAGATCACACTGTACAAATGAATGTGGCAAATAACACCAAGCAAGGTCCAGCCTTTTTACCTGAAGTTAAACCACAAATTATTGTGTGCTGCAATATAAACCATATTTGAAACCTTTAGTAGATTGTGCAGGCATAGAAGACAATTAAAATGAACTAAGGAACAACCTGTGCCAGACATGAACTTCTTACTGTATTTTAAAGTAAAGATGATTCATTTTGGCAGCAGTTCAAAACCTGGCGGTGGGTGGAGGGGGAGACTTAGCCTGAAGGATAGATGGTGTTGTCGCTGTCATCCTTCCTCATAGTTTTGTCTGGAACAGTTTAAGAGGCTTTTCAGCAAAGCATGCTGAATCAACTTATTCTTGGCCAGCTCAGTTTGCTTTTTGCTGAGCCCAGTGCAGGCAAAGAGGAGGGTGTGACCACAGCAACCTCTTTATTCTGCAGACCTCCTAGACCCTTGTCATAGTTTCTGATATCTGAAACTAGTGAAAATTGAACAGTGTCCATTGCCCAAGCTGTCTTGTGATAGGAGTTGTTGCTTTTACGCATGCTTTTTCAGTGCAGAGCTGTGTTATTCCCTATAATGCCACCACAAACCCCCATGTCTGACTCATATCATCAAAGAAATTATTACAGCTCAAAAATGTTCATGTGGGTTTTTTTGCGGTAACTAGAAGACAGGATAAGTACCATGGATTGAATTAATTCAATCCTATATGACTTTCTATTAATTTGTGGGGGAAGTACATGTATTTGCAGTAAAGAGAATTACACATTCTGCTGTAGGTGAGTTGATAAACATTCCTGTAAGATAATTTTGATGACTGAATCTAAGAGAAACAGTATCTTAACTGCAGTCAATGACATTTATACCAAGAAATAGAGGCCTAGAAACACTAGGTCTCTCTCTTCAAATCCTTACTTGCTGAGCCAAAGAGAAAGGCTAAGATATGACATGAAAGCCCTTTTATCATTTCACAAGGAGATGGGCTTATGCCCATGAGCAGATGGTCTCATCAGATTTCATTTCCAGCTTAGGTCATGATTTTTCTGAGTAAGTTGTTTCATTTGCCTGCGCTTTAGGAGTTGTTCTTATACAAATAAAGCATGGATATTCAGAGAATTACAGTGTTAAAAGTGTAGAGCAACTTAAACAGTTCACCTAGCAGTTAATGTTTTGTTTAAGGAGATCTCCATATCACTATTAATGCAATGTACCACACACCTTTCAGAGAAAATGACACACAAAATTTTGATTCATCAGAAGTACCTTTCATTTTTTTAAGTTCTTCTGAAATTGAACTTCTCATAGGGACAACATCCAGGCCCATTAAAGCTGGGCTTCAGGAAAGAGAGGGCACTACACAGATGTTGCCTTCACTGGGCCTAGGGACCAGGAATAGCAAGGAGCAGGAATGGTAGCAGCATCCTTCCCCCATCCCCAGAGCTTAACCACCTGGGCCATGACTGGTGCTGTGCAAAAGCTTATCTGAGACTGCAAAGTGGACAGATTTTGCCTCTCTAATTCTTGAGCCTCCATATATCTTCTTCTAGACCAATGAATGCCAAAATACTCAGAAAATCATATGGTAAGCTTGGGCTTACTAGCAACATTTTCATTCATACTTTCCCATCTTCTGCAGCAAGACTAGAATGCGAGACATCAGTGGAATTCAGACCTCTGACTTTCTGAATATTCACAATGAACATGCTTTGAAAGCATCATACACTTCAATCTCAGGACAGCTTTTGTTGTCTTTGGTGTGGTACAATTACTAAAATAAGATGGTTGGAATGCCTTTCCATGTACCAAAACAAACACCCTCACATGGTTCTGTAACATGCATCTGCACCAAATATACTATAGTTGTGGTTTTAAACAAATTGTTTGACAGGTTTATAAAGCTAGTCTAAGTTTCAGATATGCATCATTATTATTCCAAAAAGTAACAATTTGTCTCATTCTTCACTGACAGCAGGGGAAATAGAAACATTTTCTCTTCATAGCTATGTCTTTGGCTATCCTGACATCATCAAAATGCTTTGGAATTTTACTTCTCTACTTTCAGTACTTTAAAAAAAGAGGGAAGGATGGAGGAGCCAGGAATTTATGATACATATCTCTTTAATATGCTGTCATTAGCGATAGTTTTAGAATGAAAAATAAGAACCAAAGATAATACTAAGAAAAAAGATTGCATTCAAAGAATTTTGTATTTGTTGACTGATTAACATATGTGTTCACATGAGTTAGAGAAATAGCCCTTTTTATTTTAGACATAATTTGCTTTGCACCATTCATGTTAGGGGAAATTCTGCATTTAAAAAATAGGATTTTTTAAACTTTCTGCAGGCCTTTCCAATTGGCCATATTCTTCTTCTATAATTTTCTCCAGTGATACTTTTCAGATGCTCTTCAGCTTCCTTCAAACACTGGATTACTTAATATGGTAAAAAGACAAGCAGTGTTGTTCTTTGATACCTAGACACTCATGGAGTAGTGTCTATACTACCCCAAACCCTTCAAAATCTGAAAGAAAAACTTCTGGTGGACATGTATAGTGTTCCACAGAAGTATATATCATATCAGACCATTGTATTGAGACTGAAGATTCCCACGAACCAAATTTGAGTTTTAAGGATCTGGGGGGACTTTTAGATATGTGGAAAAGGGACTCTACTCGGGGGAAAAAAGATAACTATGTGCTGCCTAAAGATGTAGCAATTGGCTATCTACTCTATTAAAATCTAATCGGCAGGATGAGTGAAAAAAGGATTGACCTGAACTAGGAGATTTCTTTAATGTATGATGAGAAAGGTACCTCTTCTGAAGGTTTAATGAGTTTAAACCTGTAGATTAACTGACATGGAAAGCTAGGCCTTCCGCATACTTTAAATAAAATGTTGCTAAAATAATGTGCAAGGGCTTCTACTGAACTCAACCCAAATAAATCTGCATTCTGTGTGAAAAAGAAGGAATGTATCTTGTTACAATTCATAGTAAACATGCGGAGTTAGAATATACAAAGGAATTTGAGAAAAACTAAAAAAATTCTGGGTTTTGGAGCTTAAAGAAGGAATATTAATTTCTTTATTTAGTATCATCAGTCTACATTTTATTTTTACTTTTGGTATCTCTCCATACTTCATATATACGTGAGCATATTTCACCAGAGGGTGAAAGAAGTTATTAGAAAGTGGCTGAAGTAGTTCTTACTGTAGACTGAGAGGTACATTACCACCCAGTGAAGGATCCTTTGTTCTGGTTAAACAGAGCAAACAAATAGTTATAATCTCAAGACTTCCATGACTAATATGTAAATGTGTTAATACACATTCTTATCTTGGATAGAAATTAAAAGGGAGACTGTTCTCTTCAACATAAAGCAGGCAGTTTATGCAGCTTATAATTAAGATGTTAGAAACCACCTAAAGAAGTAAATATAATTAAATTGGGGATAATATTTGTAAAGAAAATCACCTCCAAATCTTGTGTCTAGGGGAATGAAACTAAAAGCAGCAGCTCAGTACTGTTGCTTTGTAAATGAAGTTCAAGAGAAAATTGTGACATTTGCTTTTTAACTGATCTGACTTGCACTGTTAGTGTCACGCACAAAATCTTGATTAAGGCACCGTCCTTGAAAAGCAGTTACACAACTAACTGGAAGGGGTTTGCATGGATAATACCTTCAAAAGTAAGAGGTCAGTTATGCTCTGGAGACTTGCAAACCTTTGTTCAAAATCTGAAAAGTTTTGGCTTAAACACAAAGAACAAGGAAGATGGGCAATCAGTCAAAATAAATTTGTGTATCCTACCTTGGCAAGCATTAGAGTAATGTCTTCTCCCAAATCCACACAACATATTCTGTCAAGGTCATTCGTTGCTTCTCCAAGCCTTTCATAGTGCAAACATGTAGAGCATTTGAAGTCTTTGTACAGCTTTGTACCCTGATAATATTTTTAGGTTACATCAGTGTGATGAAATGATCAAAATGAAAATTGCAAAACCACAAAATATAAACCAAATCTGTTAAAGAAGCAGCATACATATGTAATATATATATTTCTATTCTTTACAGATATTTATATTGCATGCAAATTAACTTTGCAAATGTCAAAGACCACCAACTAATAAAACAGCATTTTTCTGTGATTTCAGTACCTAACAAAACAATGGTAAGCATGCAGAAAATAGAGGATTTTTCTATTAATGATTTATAGATAGAAATAGTGTCCAGACATCAAAAAAATTATAAATTAACTGAGTGTAGCAAAGGAAGACATGATGTAGAGCAGCTAGAGCTCTATGAATGATAAACCTCAGGAACAGCAACCAAATTCTACAGGTAGGCTTATACTGTGGAATAAATAGAATACTTTTTTGAATATCATATCAGTAAAGTAGAATTCAAGAAAGGTCAGAAATTTGTTTTACAAAAATATATTTTACTCCTTTATATTTATTTTGGAGCCAGCTTTTCATGAATTATAAAGATAAGATGATTGATTTTAACACCAATCAAATACTAGAACTGAAATGTTACTTTCCCCAGAATTCTCCAGTGCAATTTTCTTTTTCCAGAAACCACATGGGAAACTTTTTTATGATTCCTGGACTCTTACGTATGCACAGAAGACACTGAAGCAACACAGTATTCAAAATATTTTGTCACTAGATAGGCAAATGCCTACTACAGATGTCCAGATCATCTCATTTTTAAGGATGTTTAGTTTAGATAATAGCTTTGGACACTATGATTAAATGGCTTTGAAAACACAATTCTCAGGGCCTGTGACTGGCACAAACGCAATAAAGTAGTGTTGTCCTGACTATAATTGTTGGAGGGAGAAACAGATTTAAGAGTCTAGGAAAAAAGACCATGCAGCCTTTCTAAAGAGGTGACTGTTTGGACATAAAGGATCCCAGAGCTATTTCTAAGACCTGTGGATTCCCTGACATTGTTACAGCTCATAGTTGTTTGATTCACTTCTGCCATGGTGCCAGAAAATCGGCAGACTTGGCGTAAAGGGGTCACATGATGAACCAGGCACTGATGTCGCTGCTGAGTTTTATTTCCTCTGGCAGCTGTGAGGTCCTTGGCAGGTCTACCTGCTGGATTTAGGAAGAGGAACAGCACTGCCACCACCACTAGCCATCATGAATGGAAGCATACAGACATTATGACTAGAGGGCCAGGGTGGGATGAACAGAAATGAAAAGGAGGGAGAGAATGTGTCAGGCTGGATGCCATTGCTGCACCCAGAAATGGTTATTCAGATATGCACTGGCTCTGGAGAAAGCAAGCAGGGTACTCTGTGAAGGGTGTTCCTGCCAGTTCCTTGTCAGTCTGGCAATTATGCAGCGAGGCAGTTATCCAGAGGTCTCTGTCAAATTGTGTCACTCTTGTCTGTTCTTCTTTTTCAGGATGCTCAAAAGGATTGTGTGGTATGTGCTGGATATATCAATCACACAAGACTGTTGTTTTACAGCCCACAGCCATGCTGAGACATACCAAGAAGGCTTTTAATGTTCGCTGGTGGTTGAGTTTTTATGCTGTTTTCAAGTTACTGTCCTCTAGTAACTGCAGCTTATTGTTGGCACTGTGTGATTCTGCTGCTGGCAGAGCAAGGGTGATGAGCAGCAGGCAGAGGAAAAGAATAACTGCAGGGTCCTCTTCAGTGGGAGTGAGGAAGTGGTCCTTCTTGAATCCTATTGAGATAAAAATAAAAGTGAAATTCTGGCATCCGTTTCCCTGTAATTTGGAAATCTCTAGCTTCCAGTTGAAAAAAATTCCACCATTTATTAACAGCTGTGCTTCTATTTGTGTCTTTGTCTCATAGAACAGAAGGAATAACAAACACCTAGGCTGAACGAGATGTAACAGACTGGTAGCAGCAGGGTGAAGGAAAACTGAGCTACTACAGTTCTTCTGAGTCTGCAATGGTAGAGTTGCCTTCCCACAGAGACAGAACAGATAGTGGTGCCTACAAAAGATGGAACTGCTGATCCAGGTGAGAATAACGCTGTCAATTTATTAGTCTGGAAGAATATAGGAAAAAGAGCTGATGTCCGTAATAATTTTTGTAGATTTTTGTAAGTGATGTATGAGAAGAGGTTTAACAGGTTTTGGTCACTATATTAATATAATTCCTTTGAGCACGGATTCACCTGGAAACCCAATAATACTATATCACTCAGCCTTGTGTCATGTGTGAGGCAGGTAAATATATATGTTACACACTTACAGTTGGGAAAAATTAAACCATGAAAGGATTGTGACTTATTCAAGGCCAGGAAGGTCCTCTGTAGCACAGTCAAGAAGAATATCCAAGTTAGACATCAAAGTATCAGTATTCTAAAGACTACCTGATGTTAAAAATTGAACTGATTTCAGTAGTTAATGCAAGATGTACAAACTAGTGATAAAAAAAAAGGCAGCAGACACACTTACACTGTACAAGGACTGCACCTCTGTTTGCAGATTGCTCTGTTGCTTGTTTGTCTTTCATACTTGAATTTCAAACTCTTTACAAACAGATCACCTTTTTGTTTTGGATCATATGGTGGATAGACTCAAATATTCGCCAGTTCATGAGTACATGCTACAGCAAAAAAATTGGCAAGTGTAGGACTGTGACTAGACAGTGCAGGAGTGTTTTAAGTAGCATCAGTATCATGAGCTCTTAAAAAGAATCAGAGAACTGTTATTATATGACTTGGCAGAGCAAGGAGGTTAAGTACAGCGCTTGTCTTATATTATGTGTCTGACACCTAGGTCAAGACATCATCTTCAGTTTTATGGATCAAAAAAACCATTTTTAACAAAAGTTCAGCTCCATGTGGACTGAAATGTGAGGGGGAAAAATCTTTAAACATATTTTCCATTGACATAATGAAGAAAAGCATAAGTAAAACATTAAGAAAAGAATTAAATAAATAAGGGTAGAATAGACGTTCCCAGTGTGTGAGTAAAACCCTTAGAATTCCTTTAACAGAGTCTAGTTTTACCTGACTTTCCCTCTCCTGAGAAGTGATATGGGATCTTGCTTTTCTGAAGATTTCTTCTGAAAAGTACACCTGTTATGATATAAAGTAATAATGGTGCATCAGCAGGATGGCAAAGCACTTCTACAGAAAACAGAGACACCAGCAGATTTTCAGTAGCACCTAGGAAACAAGCAGGAGAAGGTCCTCAGATTGGTCCTCATTTAGTTGCTTGACTTTTCCATTACACAGAGGAGTAAACAGGAAAAGATTTTGGCTTAGGAGAGGGTTTGTTTTCCCTTTCTCACAACGGAAAGAATGAATAGAAGATCGAGGTGGGGATAAGTCTTTCTACACAGACTAACAAGACAGGGAGAATCCAGTTTGTATACAGCATTAAAGCACTTTTTGCATGTTTAGTCAAGACCTGAAACTATGGACTGTGTTATCTCTCATATTTATTCTGTTCGTGCATGATGATGCCTAGGTTATGTATTCAGGGGCACGGCAGATTCCTATCTCTAGCATGTTGAAAATTGTTGATTATTCATTACACTGTTACAAGTTTTGTGCAACAAGGAAACTCCTTGGCTTGCAAAATCTTAGTGTGTTCCCAAACAGAAGTTTCTTTGTGTACAACAGTAGATGTTCCAAATATTGCACGATGCTAATTTGAGGCCAAAGGCCTCTGTTTCATAACAAACCCTCAGTCCCGCTACTTGTGACTGAAAACTGCTAAAAGTCTCATGTTACCTTCTGGAGCTGTGTTTTAGACAGACTGAGAAATAATCTGTGCAAGAGGTGACTGAGTATCTTTCTGAGCTCTTTGGCAAGTTTTATACTTTTTTTCAATCAGGTCAACTTGTTTAAGTGCAAAAAAAATTTAAGAGCAGATGAGAAGAACACACAGATGTCAATCAGCATGTTCAATTTCCAATTTCAAAGTGTAGAGGCCCTACTTCTGGTAGGGCCTCTATATTGTGCATAAATCTATGCTGCATACCAGCAATGCACTACCTACTGCTCTCGAGTGGGGCATGGAAGGTGGGTTTTTTTGCTACTGTGCTTCCTTCTCCGGTCAAGGCACTATGGAGAAACACGCATTTGAAAAAATAAGGCGAATATAAGGATTATAGGCGGAATGTAATTTGTTAGAGTTGAAATTCAGCCAGTTATCAGGAGATAAACAGCCCTTACAAGGCACGTCATGCATTTTTCAATGACAGAATACTGAGGGTTTTCCACTTCGCATCTTACCCAAAAGTAACTCAAAAACTTGACAGTGCTGGCCTTACTCAAAAGGCAAAGTAATGCCTTAACAAGGGTGGTGACAGCACTTGTTTGCTTTTAGTTATTTCTTACACTGGTGCCTCCCACTGTCCCTGTATTTTATGTTTTGCCCCATTCTTAGCTGCTTTTCAGAAAGTATTTCACCTCTGTGCACGTGCACATTCCTCATTACCCCACTGCCACTCTGACATTTTGCCTTGAATTTCCCAAGCTTCCTTCTCCCTTGTTGGAGTCTTGGCACTCTGGGTGAGCTGTCCCCTAGAAATGTCTACACATTGTATGCACCCTTACCTCCTAAGTTTACTTTTATTGGAAATTTGCTTTTTTTTTCCTCTGTATTTTATTCCAACCAACTGCTATGCAAATGAGTTTTCCTCTTCCATGTGATGAGTATTTATAAAACACCTAAAGTTGTTTTCTTCTACTGTTTAGATGTCCTTAAAAGCATAGGGTTTTGTGTGTTTTTTTGTTTTCTTTTTCTGTTTATGTGATTTTATGGCAGAGGGGAATATTTGGAAAAATATAATGGTGCACTGATCTGTATGCAACTAATTTCATGCCACTTCTACAAAGTGGATACTTTGTTATCTTATTCCCATGAGTAACATTCTCACTTTGTTAATGCACCTTAGTCTAAGAATCTTCCAGAAAATTGTCTTATTTCTAGCAGAGGCTTGAAATAAGTGTCAAATGCTACCTTTATGAAACTCCAAATTAATTTACATCTCTGAGTTGTACATTGGAAGAGAATATTTAGATGATCTGCTTATCCCAAAGAAACCCTAATTGCAAGATGACAGTGAATTCAACTTTCTTATAGCATCCTTCACTGGAAAACCTGCACAAGGATAATTGTAGTGTGGCATCTTGACAGACCACTCAGTGTGACCTCCAGACCTTACCTACGGATATTATTCTGCAGGTCTGTAGAGTACAAAGAGTGTCCTCAGGCTTTTGTCTAGAGGGAAAGACCACTTCCAATGTGCTCATCACAGCAAAGACCGTACATTTAGGTCAGCATCACGTAAGGCAAAAAAGAATTGGCTTCTGTTAGAAGTTACTCCTCACTCAAGTAGTGCTTCAGGTCAAATCAGTGATCTCAGCAAACTGACCCTACTAATAATCATTGTCGAGATGCTTGGTTAATGATACACTTGGATACCTACCAAATTCTGAGAAATAAGCCTGAAATATCCAGCCTAAGTTCTTTGAACTGTGTGACTTCCACTGTATCTACAAATCACACCATCCTGAAAACAACCTTGTACACCTAGCAATATTGAGTTTTCCTTATCTCAGATCAAAAAGCAAAGCCACCCCAACAGGATCGAGTGAAAATCTAGACCAGGAGAAAATTTACTTGAACCTCCCCAAGGTTCTGGTCATGTGATGTCTCCTGCCTTTCTTGTCTCTCCCAGTCTCTCGGGAAACAGCCGCAGCGGTAGGTGTGCGCGGCAGGGTATAATCTCATCTACATGTGCATTCCTGCGCACACATGGACACGGGTGTGCTCCGACGAGACATTAACGCTTCTCCGTCGTTTGCAGACATGGAGGAGTACCTGCGGACGGGGGGAGCGGCGCCGGCCAACTGAAGGCAGCCCGGGGAAGGACGCGCAAAGGCTACGAGCAAGGATGTGCGTTTAATGTCCTGCTAACTCCAGAGAGACGACCAGGTGAGCTGGGGCACACTGGAGCGGCGATTCCGCGGCCACAGCGCGGCGGGGCACGGCGGGCGCTCCGCTCCTCCTGGCCCCTCGCGGGCTGCCAGGGCAGCGCTGGGGAGAGGAGAGGCTCAGGTTACGCGGGTGCGAGCTGGGAGCGCTCCGGGCTCGGCTTCCCCGCGCCGCGCGGGACGCAGCCCAGCCCGCACGCCCGCCCGGCCGTACCCCGCCCGGGGCCGCCGGAGCCTCCGCCGCTCTCCCGCACGTGGGGAGGGCCGCGTGGGGGCGGGGCCGCGCTCGGCGCCTCCACCGGCTCCCGGGCCCCGCTCGGCCGCCCGCCCACCCGCACGGACGGACGGACGGACGGAGCCGGTCCTGCTCCTGCTCCAGTCCCAGCCCCGCAGAGCGGCGGCGGCGAGCACGGCTCCCGGCCGCTCCCTCCCCACACCGACACCTGCGCGGGGCGGGCGGGGCGCGGCCCCGCGGCACCTACGGGAGCGGCCCCGCCCCCGGGCCCGCCGCCGCCAATCCGCGCCCGCCGCCCGCCCCCGCCCTACGCCGTTTGCGCAGGCGGCGCCGTTTGCGCAGAGCGCCGTCCGCCGGCGGCCCCCGGTGCTCGGGAGCCCGATGTGACCCGACAGAGAAAATGGCGGCGGCGGCGGGGGATCGCGCCTCGTCATCGGGATTATCCTCGGGCGGCGGCGCGGAGGCGGCCGCCGCCGCCGCCTGCGGGAGCCTGAAGGGCGGCGCGGTGGCGGGGAGCGTCGCCGGGAGCGGCGGGGGGCTCCTGCGGGAGGCGGGCGGCGGCGGCTGCCGGGAACAGCGCTCTGACTGGAGACGGAAGCAGCTGCGCAAAGTGCGGAGCGTGGAGCTGGACCGGCTGCCGGAGGCGCCCCTCTTCCTCGCCGCCGCCCCGGCCGCCTCCTCCTCTTCCTCCTCCTCCTCGCCGGAGCCCCCCGAGACGCTGCTGCTCCACTACCTGCCCGGGCCGCCGCGCTCCAGCCCCGCCAGCCCGGCTGCCTCCCCCAGCCGCTGCGCCGAGCTCCTGGAGCCGCTGCCGGCGGGGAGCCCGGCGGGGACGGACCCCGCCGCCGAGCGGAGGATGGAGCCGTCCCCCGCCGCGAGGTGAGGGGCGCCGGGGGCTGGATGGGTGGGCGAGGGTCGGCCCCGGGTGACAGCGGCGGCGTCGGGGCTGTTCCCGCGGACGGGGCTCGGGGCGGGCTCCGGCGCCCCGGTCCCTCCTGGCCGCGCCTGGCCGCGGGCCGGTAGCGGATGCGGGGGCGGCGGGAGCTGCCGCGGAGCGCAGCGCTGGGGCGCGGCGGGCAGAGCTCGCCCGCCGCCCGCCTTCCCCCGGGGCACCTGGTACGGGGCTGAGGGAGGGGCACGGCCGGGCTGGGCTGCCCCGCCGGCCGTAGCTGTCAGCGGTGCGGGGCTGCGCGGGAGCCGAGCCGCGGGGGGCGGCCCGTGCGGCTGCGGGGGTGCGTTTGTGTTTGACTTCTGCCGGAGTACCGAAAGGCTTTGAAGTGTGAGCTCGGGGCGGTGGCGGGGCCGGGGCCGGATGTGTCAGCAGCCATTGGGGCTCGGGGCGAGCGGAGCGCGGTGCTGCCCGCGGGGCTGGGGCCGGGCTGCGCCGGGTTCGGGCGGCGGCTGCCTCGGCTGCCCGGGCACTTCGCTGCAAAACTGAGTTATATGCTTTATTTTTGTTATGCCCCCCTGCCCCGGACTTTTCAGAAGTCAGATTCTAATTTGCAGCTTCGCGATAATGCAGAGCTGATTTCTTTTAGTAAGAGGAGGAAAGGCTTTGAAGAGTAAATGTCCTCTCTGTTTTTCTAGGAGAAAGTGATTTTGTCCTGGCTTAGGCTAGGTGATAAATTTCAGTGGTTACATTCAGCGCCCTGGTGTTTGCAGCCCGTATTTGCCTTACATATGCATTAATTGATAAGTCCATTTACTTGTGAACTGCTTGTATTTCGGCTATTTAACATGCGTGCAAGTATTCAGGATGAAAGTGAACTCATGTCCGTGGTGAAGCAGTTTAAGTACTTCAGAACACTTTTCAGCTTTAACATGTAATCACTGGGTCTTACTGGTGTGAGAGTGTGTATGAGTGTGTGTGTGTGTGTGTGTGTGGGAAGGCACTGCAGTATGACCATGTAATTTTGATGGGAAGATGACAATTCCACCTGGATCTCTTGTAAGGTTTTATCTGATGTGGACTCTGTAGTTTAGGGACTTAGAATTAAGATCCAGGGACCTATTTTAATGATGCCTTAACAGTTTGGCTAATCATTTAAACCTCATAAAAATATAATTCCTGTTTGGACTTCTGACTTGTCTGTTCTTTTCAGTTGTGTCTCATGTCAGTCAAACCTCAAGAATATTTTTTAAATGCTGTCTTATCATGGGAGTACCATAATAAGAACTGTTTTCTAGACTAACGTCCTGTTTATGTGTATTCTCAGCAATTCAGATGGGTTTTGGCCTGTTTCTAGGGCAGTTTAAAAATACTTGTTATGGTGTGGTTGTGCAGATGAAATGGCTCTGTACTTACAGGATTAGCAGGAAATCTTAACTGTTTTGGGGAAGGGGAATGAGGTATGAATTTTAGTGAGTAGCTTGTCCTTTTATAACTCTTAGCACCATCTTTGTTTTTATGAATTAATGAAATTATAACGTACTGTATATTGTAATACAGTTGTATCCAGTTTCATGGCTTTCAAGGAAAATAAAGAAACTCTATCAGAATATGTTTAAAGCAATCTAGTCTCATGTGGGGGTGAGGCTTGACATTAGAGGTTCAGGAAGGTCAATATATGTCTCATCAGTGCTGAAACGCATCCATCCTTGGTAGTTGATCCCACAGCAGCAATGACAGAGCAGCTGTGGAATTTTTTTCCTTTTCACATGGACAGTTTTGCTTACTTTTAAGTACCTGCATTTGGGCAAGTCAGTGTATTGTGTGTATACAAGTTAAAACAGTTTTAAGTGCTCTCTGATATTTGACTAGGAATGTTAACAAATCTTAGCAAATACTAAATTCTTTTCTCTTCAGTATTTTAGTGAGATAGTTTACTTTGAGTTTATTATATGTGCAGTTGAAAATGCATGACAACTTTAATAGTTGTCCTTCAGAAATACACTATAATTGCTCATGTGGAATATCTCACTAATTCTGTGTGCTGTGTTACCAATAATACCAACAAATATTAGACCAAGTACTACTTTGTCAGGCTGTATAAAGAATTTAAAATATCTATCTGCCCTTATTTTAATATTGACTTGTTTTAGCTGAAGGAGAGAGCCTAATTTATATGTGAGTAACAGTAATACACATTAAATTTGTCTGTGCAGCACTTGCCAGATATTTATTAAGAGGCAGACTGAAAGACATAATTTTAAAAATTTATTATGTGGAGGTTTTATATTCTGTTTTAAAATACAGGTAATTGTACTTTCCTGTAAGGATCTACTATTAGAAGATACTGTACTTGCTCCAAAGTCCCCCTATCAGTCTCTTTGGTATTACAGTTACTTCCTTTTAAATAGATTCTCTCTTTCTGTTTATGCTGTAAGACCTTCATGAGTCTCAAAATGAAGCTGAAAAGGGAAATGGACTGCTGTTAAATTATAAATGTAAATATTACCTTTTTTTTCTTTAAGCTCTCAAGTATTCTGCTTGTCAGGCAGTAGAGTGAATATTTTCACTAAAAGGAGTGAAAGGTATAAGCTATTCTGTATCACTGTAAGAGAAAAAGGGAGTTGTTTTACTAGGAATTGCAGCTTCACTGTAATAAAGCACTTCAGATCTCTTAGCCCATATATATTGTTTATTGTCAATATATTGTTTTTGTTTGTTACAAGATCCAAATAGTGAGTTCAGTGATAACTGTAGTGTGATTTCTTGTAGCCTGAGGGAAATCCATGGAGCCAAAGTGCACCTTCTTCTCTGTGACCTTAACAATATGCTTTTAAAACATCCAGACCTTTTAAGTGATGTTTGTGTTTGGAATTGGTAGATGCGTTATTACATTCCCTAAGTACAGGATTAGTATATATTGACTTAATCATGTTTTCATAAAAATGAAAAGAAAGAAATGGTGTAGTTCATCTCCTTTTCTGTGCAGTAACCACATACTGTGTGACTTCCTTGAAAATTAGGTGTTTGAGAAGGCATGTGCTTGCTGGTTCAGCTGCAAGGGTTGTGATTCAGATGCAAGGCAACCCTTGTAGATATTTATACTGTATTTTTCTGCAGTTGCTGTTTGACACAGCAAACTGCTAGAGACACCAAAGTCACACTGTAAAACAAGTTTTGTCTATATATAAAAGTATACTAGTACAAGCTCATCAGTTTCATCTCTGTTTATCAATTTGTAGCACCTTTGATGACATTGGAAGGAGCACATGAATGCTTTTAACAGAGCACTGGGAGTTGGAGTGGGAACCGAGGGAGAACACCTAGTGACAGCACAGCATGGCCAAGGCTCAACTTGCCTTGGTTTGTTTTTTTTGTTCCTGAAATGTTAACATTCTCTGTTCATGTCAGAATGTAGCTAAGGTAAAAAAATATAGCTCGTTATTGATCTTGGCTATTCTTAGCTAAGGTAAAATATAATTCTGTATTTTATCTAAGTCTCTAATGCTCAATGTTTATATCCATCTGTATAGATAAGTCACCAAATTTTCTGCTTCCAGTTTGATTTTGATACTTGGTGAGGGAAGATTCCCTTTCCACCTCTTCTGTGCTCTGTGGCTTGAGAGTACTTTTAGAAGAGGGTCACCCTCTACCATGTCTGATTTTTATCACTCTTAGTTATTGCAAGTGGTAGGGTTCTGCTTAAATGGTCTGATCTGGTATGGCAGTTTCTTTGTTCCTGTGCAAAGTAAATAGATTGTAACTAACTAATCTGGAGCTTTCTGTCTCATTGGATTTAGTGATACTAAAGGTTCAGTCTCTACTGTCACTCAGTGGAGTCTAAGTACTGCTCAGTGCAATACCTGTGTGTAGACATGTGCAGTCGTACCTTACCCGAAGGTCGAACATGTAGAGCACAAGATTTGAAGACCAGATTTTCTATCTGTATGATGGATTTGAACTTCACAAGACCTTTTAGTGTACTAGCACATTTAAAAGTAATGGTGCAGCTGTGCAGAGATTTATGCTGCTGCAGGGGACCATGAGGCAGGAGTAGAAACAAGCATCTGGGGGTGGAGTGACTGTGGGAATGCTTCTGTTGGCTTTCACTGGCTTCCAGTATTGGTGAAACTTGGCTTAAGCTTGTTTAAAATACAAATTATACGTTGCCATGTAGCTGTTCTTTAAACAAACTTGTAAAGCTAGTTTTCAGCAGCAGTGGTGATAAGAGGACGGGTCTGGTTTGAGTTCTGAGTTTCTAAGGCTAATCTGAGTGTTCTCAGAGGATTCTCTGCAGAGACCCGAGGGTCATCTTAATTTACGTTTTATCTGCTGTGTGCTCATTCAAAGCTCTAGAATTACAGTTCCTTCTTTTGCTTAAGGTAGAGTGGACAGAAAACCTTTAAAAGGACTTCTCTACTTGTCTCTGTGGGGCTAGGAGAACTACCCTCCTTTTTTATCTTTACCCGGAGGCTGAGTGTATTGCCTGCAGGGTTGCTTCCGCTTTCCAGTCTCGCCACACTGTAGAACTGGAGAATTCTGATCGGTGCTGATTTGTCTTGATTATTTTTTTCCTGTGTGTTTGGATTTTTAAGGGGTTTTTTGTGTCTTTTGGCTGGTTTGTCTGTTTTGGTGTTTGGGGTTTTTTCGGTTTTTTGGGGGGGAGGTTGGTTTTTGTTTGTTGATTTGTTTTTTCTTTTTGTTTGGGGTCTGGTTTTTTTGGGGGGGTTGTGTGATTTTGTTTTGTTTCATTTGATTTTTGTTTTTTTCCTTTCTTTGGGTTGTCTGTTTCTTGGCTTGTAGGTTTTGGGTTTTTTTGTTTCATTTGGGTTTTGGAGGTTTTGCTTGTCTTATTTTGTTGAGGTTGTTTGTTTGTTGGTGTACTTCTACAAGATCAGTTTTGTTGGATCTTGGCTGAAAAATATCCTGAAAAAACAGTGGCTCTGTTTACGTGCTACTTAAGAGTAATTTGAAATTGGGAATTGTTTACCTTCTGTCTGGAAACTGATGAAATAGCTTTCAAATTGTCTTTATAAAAGCAGATAGAGACATCACTCCCTCTCTATTTGGCTTATAAATGTCCAGGTTTTTTGGTAGTGATCAGCATGTGATGACTAAGGATTTGAAGGTATTTGCAAAAAATGGGGTTTTTTTCCTTTAAACTTAGAATGTCATGGAGTATTCCTGTTTCTGAGATTAAACTGGAATTCAAGTCAGTCTACCTTTGTTTCACACTCTCTCTATATATTTGTGTCCCCAGAGTGTAAACTATTTAAATCATTCATGGTAATATAACATAATACTGTTTGTTCTCATCTGTCTTGTCCTAGTATTTGAACTGGTAGCAAAATAACTGTTTATATGCTTATTATGCTGGACAACTTCATTTTTTTCCTAGTATTTCCCATCAATAGATTTCACCCTGCTCTTGGTACTGCAGCTCCTTGCAGCTTAGGTAGGGTCTCTGTGGAAGGTGGGAATAGAGTGCTGGAAAGTGAGTTGTAGCTGCTTGACCTCACTGACATCTACCCACATCTGACATCTTGTTTTCTGAGCTCTTCTCTATCCTCTTCTTGAGCCTCCAGTCATCTTGCTTTCAAGCAAACTGAAATGAGTTCTTACTCAGCTGGCAGCAGTGATGTTCAGGTACTTTTGGGGGCTGGTAGTTCACCCTCAAATGTATGCATGTATGCATGTATGCATACAGGTATGCAACAACAAATTGAGAAACTGTTTTGGGGTTTTTTTATACAAATTGTGTTACCTCCCATTCTACTGCAAATAAAATTTCTGCATAATATTGTTTTAGTAATTCTTTGTGTTCTTTAAAAGGGAGGCTTCAAAGCTCAGTGGATGATAGTTCCACATTCAGACTATCTAAGTGCTCTGCATTTGGAGATGTATGCAAAAACGTAAATATCTGTCAAAGGTGTGGTGAAACTTGCAGCAACATCCAGTTTGCAGTTCACTTACAGTTTGTTGAGCTTGTCGAATTAATACACTCTAGCAGGCTAGTGTTTGTATACTGCCATGGTTAAGACAATTTTCTAATTGCTTTGAATTATGACTGTACTTTTAATTGCTTGTTACTGAGTATACAGTTTGAAAATCCTTGTGTAGTCAGTGACAGTTTCTTGGTTTATCAATATTTTACTTTTTTTTTTTTTTTTTTACTTCTTTCATAGTTTTACTCTGTAGAGTTGCCAGGTCTGATACTAATAGTCCTTTCCATTTTTTTTTTTTCTGGTTACACATTTTAACTTTACCACTAGATCTGTAATCAGTGTCTTAAATGTTTCCATAAATAAAGATCTGAAATATTTGTTATTTCACTGAAGTGAATGCCTCTACAGAAGTCCAGGCTACAGCTACAGATTTCTTTGCTTAATGTAAGAAAATATTGCAGTTTTGATTAGCATAGAAGCTTGCTGAGACAGTACTAATGTATTCTTAAAACTTGGAAAGGATCTTCCATATTAAGGATCTGTATTGCATATTAATTTTGTTAGATTATTCGTTTACATAAAACATAGGGGGTGGCTTCTGTGGTTGTGTAAAGTTCTTTCACAGTCCGTACTTGAAATGGAAGTGTGAAGAGCTGTTTTTTTAATTGTGTGGAGCTGGATGGAGTTTTTCTTAAAACTATACTAATATGCATGAGTTTATTTTTTAAAAGATAATTCAGTAATGCCTGCATATAGGTCCAGAAAATGAGTTCTTCTGTAAAGATAGAAAAAACTTTAATTTGTTGGGGTTTTTAACTGTAAATTCTGCATTGATTTGTAATGAACAGCTTATTACAGTAGGTCTCCTGATCTGTGCAGGCAAATCGGATGCCCTGGCCTGTAGAAAGTGCCAGGGCTTTGGGGTTTCTATTAGGTTTTCCATGGTGTGGAAACTATTTCTATAATGCCAGTAAATGCAGCCAAGCTCTTCACTATCTGCCTGGTAGGGGTGGCTTCTGGTTTCTGGCAGGGTCACAGTAACCGGGATAACTCGCTTTCTCTTTGAACCTCCAAGGTTAGGGCTAGAACTGGTGACCTGGTACGTTCTGCTCCATGCAGCCTTGTTTACACACTTCCTCAAACATCTTCCTAAAATTAACTAAGAGCTAGAGTTTGTTCCCTGGAGGAGAATTTACTCTGAGTTGCAAATGCATGTTTCTTATCCTTCCCAGAGGCTCTTGGGAGGAAGAACAGGGGTGCATGGAAAAGAGATCTTAAAGACATGCAGATTGTTCTGTATTTGCTTTAAGCCAGTATTACAAGAAGGGGGAGAAGTTCCCACTCCATGTCCCCCCCAGCATTGTGGACAAGAAAGCATTAAATGAGACACCTTAAACCATGCACAGCTCTGCTGGAGAGCAGTACAGGTGGCCTTCGGGGTTTTCCCTTTAGAATTGCTTTATGCCAAACCAATACAGAGAAGTTTGATCTGTTTGGTTTCTCTCACGGTGAAGATTAACATGCAGACTGATACTGAGTGCCTTTTTTTTTTGTGGAAGAAGGCAGATAATAAAATACTAAATATTTTGGATTAAACTAAGATGTCTTCCATCTTTTCAAAGTTGTAAGGTGTTTTCATGTAAGAATGTGTTCAGTATTGTGAGCCAACGTACACTGATACACTCAGCAAGCTGAGTGAGGGAAGATATGGATCGGTGAAGTGTTTGACTTGGGAGAGTCATGCCTGACCATTGCATTTGGCTTTTGCTGCAGGCCACCATGCACTGTTCAAAGTGGTTACTGTTGTCACTCATTCCTGCTATATTGCTGGTAGCGAACGAGTCAATTCTGAAAAGGAAGCTTTTCTCTTGTATAGATACTTCAAAGCCCCATGGGTCCAAGTTGACTCTCTTAGGAATGGAAAACATAGGGAAATGGATTAGAAAGCACCGGAGTAGTAATATAAAAAATTGTGAAGTGTTCTGTTTACCTGGGATGCTCATTATTTTAGCCAAAAGGAATTTCTCAGTGTGAAGGGGCTTTTTATTCCACAAAAGGAGAGAAGTCAGGGTTTGCAGACTCCTAGACTCTCCTACAAATCCTGTTTCTTTTCTACAGTAGATGGACTTCCCTTTCTGAAGGAAAAAGAAAAAAGTTGTTGGAAAGGGTTGATCTGAACGTTGCCCAGAGACATGTCCATGAAGAAGGTCTTGATGATATCTCATTCAAATGACTACTGTCTGTTCCAAATAAATCAGTGACGGTAACTTTCCTTGGCTGTTGCTCTTTTGGATACAGTTTACTAATACTGTCACAAACATTTGTGAAAACTCTGGCATTTCTCAGAAAGATAGTGTCTTTAACCTAGCCTGAATTCGTGATAGTAAGCTAATGAAACTGCTTACTGTTCATCTTCCTGAACTCATTTGAAACACAATTATACTTGATCTTGAAATTGTTATTTATATTGAAAATTTTGAAGTATAGATTAGCTCTTTATAAAAAGTTAAGTGTACATATGGTAAGCAGAACAGTGCTACTGTATTGTTAGGCTTGTCTTTTGAGCATGTGGTTAAGTTCCAGCATGTTCAGGTACAATGGTAAACCATCTTGTCCCAGTAAATGTGCTGAAGTATTTAATTCCCCCTGGTGTCTCAGAAGTAAATTAGTATGCTCTACTGTTTGCTTGTTCTGACCTGCTCTGAGTTGCATGTTTGTGGCAGTGTTTTAGAATTCTGCTGCTACTAGTGAGGATGCCCAGCAAAGCCAAGTGGAGACGGAGAATTGCTTTGAGATTTTGAAATCAGCTGCATATGAATTGCATTCCTTTATTTTAAAAATGACTGCAAATGAGAATATAGGTCTAGTGCCAGGGCAAGCCACTTGTAGACCCTGGGAATCAAGACTGCAGGGGAGAGCACAGCCAGAACTTTTAGATTTTTGGCTTCCTTTCAGACCAGAGGGTGGACTGTTGAGGAACTAGCAAGGGGAACTAGTAGGAAATCTGCCAGTTTCTATCATGTAGACAGATTTCCACAGGAGCGTCATCAAAATAGGTCTTTCACTTTTTCTTATTTGACAAATAACTTTTTGAAGTTATTTTTTCCCGGGAAGCAGCTTAGCTGTATGCATGAGTATTTCCACTGCATTTAATGTACTTGCATGTGCATAAGTAGTTGAGACCCAAATAGCCATAAAAAGCTATGACTTAATCAAAAACACAGGTTTTAATCTTGTGAGTGAGGCTGTAGCAAAAACCTTATGCTACGGAGGAGCCTTATAGGCTTTATTGGTATTCTATGTGAGCAAGTGTTGATTTCCTGTGTATCTATCATATTTGTTGTATTGGTACCTTAGCCTAAAATAAAGCAAGGCATTTATCACTAAATAGGTGAAACTAATCTGGGTTTTGTTCAAAATGTAAATGCCACTTCAGTGGAAAATCAGGACCCAAATTTACCACTATGCCCACCTGGGAGTTATGTGTGAGTCTGTCAGGGCTCTGAGTGAGCCTTTTCTGCTTGTCAGCTCTGTGCAGCAGCTGGCAGCTGGATGATGCTACTATAAAACCTGTTACAGTGACTAGGTAAGTTCTGTGTACTTGTGGCCCTCAGCTACATAGAACTTTTTCCAGGACTTGTAGAGTTAGCAAGCTGGACTGCCCCTGATGCTTCAGGCAGCATGTGCCTCTGTAGAACTTGGAGAAAATGAAGAGTGCAAGATCTGGCAATGTAGTATGTGCTACAAACAGCAAGACTTCCTGGCTGTAACAGAATCTCTACAGAGAAATGTGTGTTTCAATTAACACACTTAAGTTGCTTTTGCCTAGGCTATGCTGATAGTGTTTTGGTGTATGCTGATTTGTTAAATGTCTAAAGCTCATGGGTTTGTCCTAATTAAAACTCAGATTCAAAGGTTGTAATGGTGAAAGTAGTCAAAACTAAGAATGTAAATGTTTCTTTAATGTACCTAGGACCTTTAACTGTAAATAGCTATACTTAAGGAGCCATAAGATTTTGAAAAAAAATACTCAGTTTGTTTCATCCAGCTTATTGGGAAATAATTCAGATCTGTTCCGTTAATGTTTGTAAGGGGAAAGACTACTGAACAAATTTACCTTCTCTGGTTAACATTGGTACAAAAGGTACATTAAGTTTCTGTGATCATAGAGCCAAAAGTGCCAAAGATCTGATTTGCTCAACTTGTAAGTAGGCAAACTGGATTGGAACAAAGCCAAAACCAGACGGAGGACTGATTTATACTCTAGCAGCATTTTCAGAGATGTTAGATGCCATCTCTGCAAAAGAGCTCAACTGGTTATACTAGTTAGGACCAACTGTGTTCTATCTCCCCTCTGTGGGGAGAACACAGCTTGTGTTATGCGAAATGATACCTTAGGAAGGGCAAGCTTTTTTTTCCATCAGGTATTGTCAGTTAATCTCTGGTCGAGAAGACACCATTGCCTCCAGATCTCAAAATATTTGTGCATCAAACATGATGACAAATAAATTTCTGATTTGGTGGAGTTACAAAATAGGCACATGGATTTTGCCCTATAGACATTTTTTAAACTACTGGCTTTTGCTTGAAACCACAAATAATTAGTGCATAAACTGAAATGCAGTCAAAAGTTTTCAGTGTAGTTATTAATGGGCAAGGTTTTGGCATTTTTCTTAACTGTCAGTCTATCCAATATTTCCTCAGGTTTCTTTATAATCTCTTTGGGGGAGGGAAAAAAGCTCTATAGAACTTGCACTTTTTCCCCCCCTTAAGTTCATTTTAGAAAACCAACATTTCACTTTATCTCCTGAAGGCCTGGTGTATGCTTCATTGCGTTTCTGAGTCTCATTGTGACAAGACCTGCGTTTTGATACTTAAAAGGAAATAGGAAATGAGACAATATGGGTCTAGCACTGTTACTCCCTTTCTATGTTCAAATAAATGGCATGTTTTTATAACTGGGAGGGGATGAAGCTGGCTCTTACAAGGGAAGTGTTTAGTGTAGCTGATTCTTACTGTGGTGACTTTTGATAAGGATTTGCTGGGCTACTGCATACTTATTTGCACTTGCTAAAATAATCTATAATTACAGAATTTAAAATTATTAACCCTTTCTGTGTAACTGCATTAGTTCTTCAGTAGTTGTGAGCGGGCAGCCAAGGAATAAGAACTGAGAAGTCTGCTATTCCATATTCATACAGCAGCTTGTTTCTAACTTTGTGTAGGTGCATGACTGGCTGGCTAATGCTTAACCCAGACATACTAAGCAAGTAGATGGGAAGTCTGTCTTCTGAAAGTGATGACCTTCCCTGTTGACACAGTGATAGCATTTGTGTTACGAATCTGAGTGTTCCTGAAGCTGACTATGCAAAATGCCTTTTGGTTTTCCAGGACAAAATTATGTGACAGTGGGCTCTTTACTGGTGCTGGGCTGAATGAGCCTTGTTCCAACATTTCAAAGACATGTTTTCTTTCTGATTGGACTTTGCATGGATTTGGGGCTCTGCTACCCTCTACTTGTCACAAGTTACCTGACATTTCAATGTAGCAATTAATTCAATGGCTGACATCAGTCTTCAGCTTCTAGTTCACAGTCAGGTCACTCCAGTACCTAGTAAAAGATTAACTTGTTGAGAAAAGTATTTCCATAAACTGTCCATTAGTAAGTCACAAGGTCATGACTCGTTTCATATGCAGACTTTCTCCCGACTATAGTTACACCAGTGTGTCCTGGAAACTAGTTTTTATCTTTGGGCTTTTATATATTATTGTGGTTTCATAATGATTTGAAAACCACTCACACCTGTTAAAGAAGTGAGACTTCTGTTTCTGAAGTGAGACAGCTTTCCCAGTTACTGTCCTGTATTTGAGAGGCTGCTACTGTCATACAAGTTCTCATGGTAAGAAGTAAAATTAGTGTGACATTTTTAGTGATCACAAATGTTTGCTTATTTTTTGAATATTTTATTAAAATATAGTAAGTTATCTGTGTGTTATAGAAAATCCTTTTTTGTTCTCTTTTTCTTAGGCATTTGTCTTGTAAAGGTCTTTCAGAATAGTACTCTTTTGGCTGTAGAAAAAGCATAGTGCAAATCTGTTTCAGTGATGGTGGTTAAACTTGTAAGACATCTGATCGTGCATTGATTTTGCATAAGAGTCCTTTTGTATTTTCTTAATATGTGGAAATGCCATTAAACTGGAGCACCTTCTAGAGTTGCAAGACGTATGGACTTTTTTCCCCCACTTTTTTTCCTTTAAAGTAAAACTTACATGGTGTAGCAAAGTAAAGAAAATTAAATTGGGTTATGAAATTGTAATAATCAGACAAATTCTGGGATAGAATCATTACTATGTCCTGTTGTTTCCTTTTAGAGAAGTCATAGCACAGTAGGGTAGTCACAAGTGGAACTGTTAACTCGTACAGCTGCCACGATACTCAGACTGCTTGATAATCACCTGTGTAATTTGTTTCTGCTTTACCATTTCCTCTGCTGAATCAGTGCTGATGTGTGTCTTGGTAGCACCTCAAGGAATTCAGATTGAGTTGTTATTGATTTCACTTGAGTGAAAGATACTTCCTCTATAACAAATGGGATAATTTATACTTTTCTTAAGTTGTTTCAGTGAAATGTTGGGCTTTATTTCCCATGTTTTTATTATTTCCTTTCCTATCGCTTCAAGTTACAGTCCTAGTTTGTGTTTCTTATCTTTAAATGTGTTGCTTGAAAAAACAACACTGTGCTTTAGGCTATACTGATCTTTGTATGGATTCTGATTTTAAATCCTCGAATAGACTATGGAAGTGTGGACAACATAAAACTTTCTGAGATTTCACTTATGATTGTGCAAAAAATACCCATGAAACTGGAAGGAAAGCTTTATTAATGCAGATGGGACAATCTGATTTCCAAATAAGAATTAATGTTCTTAAACATAATTAACTCTCTATTTTTCTTTCACTTAATTTTGAATAATGACAGTTATGGCTGCTGGCAAATAAATGAAGTCACTTTAAAATCTCTATCTTGGTCCAATGAGTCTAATTAGAAGAGTGAGGAATTTGCATCAGAAGGAATTAAAAAGAAAGCAGAAAGATAAATACTGTTTTGAGCTATGCAATTTAATTTTTACTTTATGAAGATACTTCAGCATAATTGTGTATACAGAGAATTACAGAAATCAGTTCTGGATGAGTTGTGCTTCATCAAATCAAAAAAGGATTAAACGAGCTGGGCCTCACCTGTGCCTTAAGTGCTTGCTGGTGCTTGAATAGCCTCAGAAACCATACCAAAACTTCAAACTAGCAAATTCTTCTTTGTTTCTTTTTTTTTTTTTTTTTAAATATCCAGTTGGATTCTCATTCATTATAGTCCAATTCCTATTGTGAAAGTTTTTCCAAAGTAACTGTCATATCCCTTATTCAGTTTTTGTGTTTTTTTTTTTTTAATACTGGAGTTTTAAAACATATTCTTGTCCTGTATTGCTGCTTTCTAGGTTGATATGCTTCTCTCTGAATGTTCATACAGAAAAGAAACCTCACTCTAGTTACTCAATTCTTTTTTAATTAATTGTTTTAAATTAAAATTTTAATAGTTCTGAATTTCTGTTGTTGGTATTTGATTTATGTGTTTTCTGGAGATGAATGCTTCTTCTGTTCTTTTTTCTTTACTCTGCTGTCTTTAACTAGAATTGCTTATGCAAAAAGTAAAGGTTGGCTTTGAATACAGCTGAAATATGCATTTAGTTACTTAAATGTGAAGCCTAAATTTGGTAGAGGCTTTGGGAGGCTTGATGTTTTTTAGAAAATGAAATTGCTTCTTGGATACTTTCATATTAATTGGGAAGCTATTTTAATGTGAAGGCAGGGAAGGGATCAATATAGAAAAGCAGTCACTACTAGTCTTGCAACTTTTTCAGAAATGTAGTGCCCTTTTATTTATTTTTTTTCCCTAAGCTGACAGTGGGAACAAAGCAGCAGAAGAGTGCATTTATCAGCCAGTTTTCCCCAAGTGATGTGGTTTACTCTGACTTCTTAAGGATTGAGTGCACAGTATTAAATGTTATTTACATCATTACTTTGAAGTTGGAAGTAGTTAAGCATCTTCCAAGAATAATACAGAAAATTTCCTTTTCTCAAAATACATATCTTGCTTGAGGTGCGTTTTGTTAAAAGTCTGTGACAAGGGCTGGCTTTCATCCACCAATTTGAGCCAATAAGTTTTGGTGTTCTGCTTTTTTTTTAAAGTCATCATTTTAATGGACCAGAGTTTGTTGTTGCGTGAAGAAATTATAAGATGGTTTTTGAACAGAAATAGAAAATTCAGTCAATGTTAGTTTAACCTTCCCTTAGAACCCTGAAATAAAATGAAGTGGAAAAGCTCTAGAAACCAGATTAAGACACACTTGAAAGCACAGAATTCACTTACTGCCTTTCTAATTTTAGAGCGTTGTGGTGGTTAAAACTACACGAGATTTTGTGAGAAACGGGTATTAAATTGAAGTAAAAATTCACTGAAGGCATATGCATTAGTTTCAGAAATTCCTGTTAAAACTACAGTTCAGAAAGGGTATCTCAGCTGGTGAATTTAGTGCTGTGAAGTGATGTGGATTGGAACTTTTACGTTAGTTCCAAAGTGAAATGACAACACTTGCAAACCATCAATGTTTTGGACCTTTGGTAAGACAAGATGGTTTCTCAGCCAGCCTTGAAACTTGTAGTCTGTGTTGGTAAGGATTTGTATCTGCCAGTGGGATATGGAGGGGAAAAGAGTTGGGGCCTGGATTTACTGAAACTCTGGAGCTCCTGTACATTGTCCTTTATGGCCTGTTCTTCTGTGTTTGCCCTTGTTGGTGTTCTAGGTGTTTTCCCTTAGTTGTTCTTCACTGCACTAAACAGTAGGGAGAAAATTAAGGACAAAGTACTTCTGTAGTTAGGTTCTGTACTAGATTTTGGGAGGTGGGCTTGTGATTGGCTTCTTACCTGAAAGCACAGACACCCATGCAATGCTAGTTAAAATAAAATTGTTTGTGTAGGTGCAAAATTGTATAGATTACTTTCAAACATAAGATTTAAAATTAAGTGCATATTTTTTCCTTATTGCACCTCTGTTTCAGTCTAATAATTAAATGTATCAAATTCTCTTTAATAGTGGCTATTACCAAGGAGGTCCTAAAAAGTACATGCATACTTAGGTCCCAACATTAATACCAGCATACCTCTAATATATTTTGACCTTATGACAACTTAACTATATATTTCACACTAGAAACTGTGTTTTTAATGATGAAATGGACTTGTGAAGCAGTGAGGGTGTATACAGCGGAATATCATAATTTGCTTACAATTGTACTAACTGATGAATATACGAAAAGAGAAAAAGATTCAGACAAAGGTAACATTTTGTTCCCCACACCACTGCCTTACCCCCCAGACACTAGTGGCACTTGTGCATTTGTATTTTAAATGAGACGTAGACATTTTTGCTTATCTTTCTTATGTATGTGTATTTTGGTGCTCTTCATAAGGGAGAAAAACAATGGGTATGTTGATTGAATCAAATAAAATTTAAAAGTTTAGATAACTTGCTTCCCACATTGATCATAATTTTTGTTGGCGACACTTCCATTCATGAGCTAGATTTCATGATCTTTTTTCATCTAAGTAAGAAAATTGCTTTTCAATTAATGCTGTTGCATAAACATGAACACCTCTCTTTGCCTATTGGGTCCCGGACTGGAAAGAGAGTATGACATGCTGTCTTATGGATGAGAGATATCCACAGGATATGGATAAGTAGTTTACTTTCTAATGCACTGTGAAACTGGAAATAAGTTGTAAATGGAACATCCAGCTGCTAGTTACACGGTAACATCTCCTAAGTTAGACACTGTTTTCTTCAGGGTACTACTTTAAATGTATTACATGTGAAAGACACAAGTTTTCTTTTGCTGTAAAGATAATAACTTTATAGAATAAATATTTGCATTTTATGAACTGGAAGACAATTTTCTCTAAAAAAAATAGGCAGATCTGAGGTTTTTTCTCTTAGACGAACCTTTGAAATTACTGCTCTGAAAGTCCTCTGAGATAAATTACGGGTAACGAGTACCTTGCACATTTTTTAGCTTACCTCAGCATATCTTCAGATGTAACTGCATCTTTAGCAGCTGGTGAGTTTGCTGTGGACTTGATGCAAAGTCAAAAGTTAACACAGAGAACAGTCCCAGTGAGTGTGTTCTACGGTGCAAGAAAACAAAGTCCTCATCTCCAGAGAAACACTTCCTGTTGTGTTCTTAACAGCTCTGTTGTGGTAAATTGTTTATTGCTTAAACAAGCCATCTAAGGAGAAGCTGAACTGTGACAGATCATATAGCATAGTGAAATTCAGTTCTGTGCTGATTGTATCGAATAAGTTTATTTAACAATGATGTACTTCAAGTCAACTAGTGTACTGTGATATTTGGAACAATTCAGTGCAAAAGTCATGTACGACAGTCACACACACATTTCCCTCTTATAATTATTGAAACAAACTGCTGCTGTATTTTTACTTTGTCTGACCATTTTAGTTTTTTTAATGTAATAATCTGTCAAATTGCTTTGTAAAATGTGCAGATATTTTAAGTGCTTGAAAGTAACTTCAGTTTTTCAGATATCTGCCTCTCATGAGCTGAGTTTCATGGAAATTTTTGCGAGCTGCAACTAAAGAAAGGAGAAGGGCTTTCTCTTAGTCAGATAAGAGAAACCGAAACCATGCAGCTGACTTTGGCAAAATGTTTTTTCGTTCCCTGGCTCTGCAAGAGAAGGAGCTCTTATGAAGCTTTCTTTAACTTTCATTAGTAATTTTCTTTGTCTTAATGCTGTCTCTGTTATGACAAATACCACTTGTGTGTGTATTGAAATTTCTGTTTCAGACAGAGCATGAGAATACATCTTTCTTGTGCAATGTCTGGTCATGTTCTGTCTAGGCTTTGGGAAGAGATGGCCTTTTTTTTTGCAGATGCCCTCAGAAATCTGATGTGGGTTTTTTTGGTTTTTTTTATCTTAAATTTTGCAGCCAGATTCACTTCATAGCTGAGGTTCCATTTCCAGTGTGATAATGAAACACTAGCACCATCTGGGTACAGTAATCTGTTCCTGTCTGCCTGTTAAATGCTGAAAAAGTGACAGTCGTTTTGATAGTTTTGCAAAGCAGGAAATTACAGACTTCTTACGCTTTGTCAGAAACCTCAATGCCTACAGCAGGAAGAGATACTGAAATCACAGAGAATACGTTCCAGGACACAAAGTGTTTCTGTTTTAACTTTACTGTTTGTGAGGAAGCTAACAGGACACTATTTTTAATTTTTTTTTTTTAATTTTATAGTTTTTAGTGATTATAATTATCTTCTGATTTCTTTTTGTGTAACTTAAAAATCATTTTTAACAAGCCATGGTGCAAACAGACCTTGTTTTTAAGAATTTATTGCAAATATACTTGTCCAAGGGAAAGCCGTCATAAAGTGGAAATTGCCTTTTTTCTCCTCTTCTGGGCTGTATATATTTGATAACACTGACAGTTAATGTCTGCTGGCACAGATGGCTTTCCTTAGAGTTTTAACATAAACCATAGTTGTACAGTTTCTCCTTATTCTGTCCTCAGAAGGTCTGGTAGGTCACTTGGGTTTTTCTGTCTGCCAGTTTGAGTGGAACTTAGTCATTGAATAATTCATTGGATAAATCTTACTGTACTTGAAATTCAGTTGTATATAATGGTATTTTCTGGACATTGAAACACTGGCATTTCTTGTATTATTCTTGTGTAATAATGCTGATAGTGTGGCATGAAGTCAAGGGCATGCAATGTCTTCTGTCTATAGGAGTTAAAGACCTTTTCAAGATAAACTTAGCCAAAGCAAAAATAAGGAAAGCAAAGCCTGTACTCATGGACCAGTTTTTCTCAATACTTCAGGAGGGTACCTGAGCACTCTTCTCTCCTTCAAGTTGCTTACAGGAGCAGATTTGAAGATTACAACTCTTTTATACTTGTGTTAGTGTTTTAGAAGGGGGGAGCTCAAGGTGCCCTGTGTGTCTTCATGGTAATTTTTTTAAGTTACTGTGTTTCACGGCCTATGGTTTTTCTGATTTATAAAGGTGAGGATTTGTTTCCTGACCTACATTTGTATGCAGAGGTGGCATATATATTCAAATAAACAATGGGCACTTACCTCTAACTACCTCTTATCTTAACAATTTTCTGTACTGCAATTATTTTCAGCATAAGGGTTTTTTTTAGTATTGTGGTGTGCTGAGTGAACACAATTTTCACATTTCCCCTGAGGTCAGCTCAGCTTCTTTTAAACCTCTTGGGTCATTTCACATGACATGCCTTCCATTTCTGGAGTGCAGTCTACATACAAACCAACAGATGAAAGATACAGCAGATAAAAAATAAATTGGACAAATTCATGTGGAGGTATCCTCCTCTCATTCATCACGAAAGCCACACATTGGCTGGTGAAAGTGTGGAAGAATCTAGTGGGAGGAGTTGCTCAGAAATTTTTCTGTGGTTTTACCGCAGCACACACAGATAGTTGCAGTTTGACATAGGATGCTGGGCTGGATGGACTTGTGGCTTGGACTTACAAAGATGCTTCTATGGGGAGATCCCGTGGAGTGACAGACTGTGCAGCTGGGAGCCTTGTGAATGCACAGGGTCTGCAGTTCTCTGTAAGCTCTATTCTTATGCTTAGTCATACTGGCATGTTTCCTTTCTGTCCTGGAAATGTAGCATTTTCTTCCGACAATAAATAAGAAACAAAGGAAGTTGTTACTTTTGGGCAGTAACCTCTTGAACAGAAAACAGGAAAAAAGGTAGTATTAATTGCTTTCAGTGTTAAGTTTTCTAATACATTTAATCTCATGGCTGCAGGTCATAACCCCTGCTATCTTGCTGGGTTGAACGAGAACAAACTTAGCTTTTGGGGACTGTAATTTCTGCTCTGGCAGCTTCATTTTAATAATGAAACTTCCTTCATCCTACAAAGCCGTAGTCTTTAGCTTGCTAAATCCCATTGCTGCATGTGGGGGATCTTCTCCACTGGAATAAATCTGTATTACAGTGCATGCGTACTGTAAAAGAAGCTTGTTTGTCAGAAATGTTATCCTATTTTGTTTTCCTGGGAAATTGCTGGAGGATGAATTGGATTGGAGATCAAATCCAGACCAACAGCTTTCCGTTTCCTCCTCTCCAGCTTAAAGTTTCAGAATATGTGGTGGTGTTCTGGGGTTTTGTTCTGAAGTCAGATCACCATCAATAGGGATAAATAGAAATGAGTAATTGAGGTAGGGAATAGGAACTCCTTAAACTGACCTTGTGTCTGAAAAGATGTATGTGGAACTGTTTCAACAGGTTACCTACCCAAGTTAGGATAGCTTCTGGCCCCTTCATCCTTTGGATTGGCATAAATGGCTGGTTTTCAGAGCCTAGGTATTTAAATTACCTAATGTGTTTCTAGGCTTGTTACCACTTAAAGTTCTAATGTTTGTACTTGATCTAAGTGTATTCCAGCAGCAAATTCAAGATTCTACTTGCATATAAATATTTTAGGTACTCTTTGATGGTACTATTATTTAATAGTATGTTTTTTAATGCTTAAAAGCATCTTAATCGATTAATCTTAAATGTTTATATCTGCAGTTGAGATCCCTTACCAAACTGACAAAGTATCCACAGCACCTTGGCTTTTCTTTAATTGATGTGAAATGGCAGAGAGGGAAATAAGGAGAAATGAAATTTGGACATAGTCCTTAAATAGGTTTGCTTTCAAATGAATATTCTGAAAAACCATTTCAACTTTTTTGCTTTTCATTCCTCAAATTTTTGAAAGCTGCTTGATAAAGAAATAAAAAACTTGCAGTTTTTACTTTTTCTGTGTTGTCACCTGGAAAAAACTTTCAGTAACCTCTCTGAACCTCCAGTTTACACATGCTCCATGTGACATTCAGTTTGATAACATCCCCGAGACTCATTTCAGCTTTATTTTAAAGACTACATCATCAAAATACCTTAATATCTCTGTCACATACTGTTATCTGTAGGAAGGTTTTAGAACCTTGTTACAGCCTGCAAGTTGCCTTGTTGCAACTGGAAGGTGCCTTATGTTGCAGAAAAACATAGTACTTTGGATTTTTCTGTTTTATGATCTAGTTCATTTCTGGACTATAGAGTAGACTTTGTGTCAAATTTCCCCTCTATTGTATGAGTACTTGATTAAGTTGGAATATTCAGAATAAAATTGTCAGCTTTACTTGGGTTTTTTTTGAGACAACATTCAGCGTTCCTACTTAGTTGATATTGTGTTTTCAAATGAGCTAACTAGGGAAAATGTTGCATCTTGTTCTCACGCATGACAAATTTTAAAAGATTAATTACACAGGTTTTTTCTCTTAATAGCCTAACAATATTTCATAATATATTGACTTTTAGGAAGTTGAATTTTAGAAATTGACCTTGGGATGTGATTATTTTGAAGTGAATTGCATAAAAAACAAAGCTTTCAATTGTGGCTTCAGTTTGAAATCTTATGCTAGGTTAATATGTCATGTCTAAGTGTGCCCTGCCCTGAGAAGAGGAGCACAGCAGTCTTGGTGAGTCTAAATGTACATCACACTGCTGTAACTACATTTTCTCACAAACATTTGAACTGTGTTTAAGTGTGGCGCTGAGCAGTAGCATGGACTCCAGTCTAACTGCGGGTTTGCACGTTCCACCCAGTGCTGGATTTTGTGTTATGCTGGTCCCATTGACAGTGTTAGGGGGTAAATTAAAACGAAGTCTGCTCTAGGAGATCAGGTCTGCCATTATGTTATATCCTTCTAGTGCAGGTAGATGTGTCCATAAACAACACCGCATTTTCTTACCTTTTGTCATAAAAGTGTTGGGAGTTAATTGTGTGGAAACTATCTGAAATCCAGCATTGCTGGGGGGCAGCATTAAAGTTTAATACATAGGCAGGTACAGGTAATGGGTAGAACATACCTGTGCATTAAAGCAGTACTCACATTTAAAGTTTCCTTGTAGGAAGGGATGTATATGATATACTTGCAGCAGCATCCAAAGTTCTTCTGTCTTGCTTGTTAAACTTAGCAGAACTATGAAAATGCTGTCCTGTATATAGAGCTTTGTGTAGCAGGCTTTCTGCTTAATGTGGAGTTTTGAAATGCTTAATGTCTTGGTGGCAACAAAATGGAATATGAAATACGTTTATTTCCTGATCTTTTCATAAACAAGACACTTATACCAGGGATTGACACAGCATACATGCTTTTCCCATATAGCTTTTAACTTGCCCTGTGAGGTATTTTCTTAATCAACAAACCCCCCCCCCCCCCCAAAAAAAAAAAAAAAACAACCCACAAACCCTCAAAAATATTTCAGGTACAGTACATGTGAAACTGAAAAGCAAAATTCTGATACATCTTTACAAAAACACAAGTATGCTGGAACAATCTGAATAAAACATCTACTATGCAGGACTCAAGCTTCTTTAGAGCTATTTTAAGTAAGATACAGAAATGGTTTCATTTCCACTGCTGCCTGAATCATACTCTCTTAATTCCTAATAATGATTGTTGTTACTCAGTTGGTAGAACAAAACCAAAATATTTATAATTTGACTTCTCCTTATTTCAGATTGCTTATTTCAAATGGATGACATACCTGGCAAGTTGGTTTTTTAGGGAGGCATGCTGAGAACTGTGGAAAAATCATGGTTGGGGTAAGGGTTTCAGTTGAGGATGTTTTTGAGAGTTGACTTCTGAGCTAAAAGTATCAAGGGCTAAATGTAAATTAATAAAATGCAGCCACATGAATTATACTAGTAGTCACCAAATCTGCACAGTGAGGGATGACATCTTTAAAAAAAAAAAAAAAAAAGGATGTTGGCATTTGACTTGATTTGTTTCAGTTGTAGAATAGTTACTTCTGAATCATGGACCTGCATATTGCTCCAGGATTAATAGCTTAGTTAACAAACTGGGCAAAATAAGAAAGGCAGAGTTTCACCGTACAAAGGTGTAATTTTGAAATAAAGTCTGCAAAGAAAGACATTTGAAAACCATGTTGCAAATTTACTTAAGAAAGTTTTCTTAACAAGCCCAGATTTTATTACTTGAAATTCTAATTTCAATATTGCTTTACTTTTTATGTGTCATAGTGAAATGTTTTCTTCCAGACAGGTAGATGTTTGTACAAGTTTCTCAAATATGTTTCATGAGAAGTTTGAGAAAACCCTGGAACTTCTTTGCTTATATGTGAAACTAAGTGATGTTTCAACCAATCAGAAATGTTTGTGATTACTTCAATTTTGGCACACTGGATAAAGTTTACTTTTATTCATACCTTAATTTCTATTAGTAGAATTACTGTTACAAAAACTTCAGAAGCGCTACACTGCTTTCACATCACTGTAAAGCTCAGGTAAGCAACATTGTTTCATGAGAGCCTGACCACATGTTTGATAGCAAATTTTTTAATTAGTTCGTTTGTGTAGAGAGGCAGCAATGAAGCAAGGAAATGTTGTCATTACAGTGCATGAACATTTAGGCATTGTGAACCTCATGTAGGAGCATCCCATCATTCTTTCTTATATTGGGAATATACATTAAAGGGCTTTGCTATAATTATTTTAGTTTTCTAAATGGAAGTTTAATAATAATGTCTAAATTTCAGAGAACTGCTCCATTAAATTTTAGAATTAATTTGTAGAGGTCAAACACAACTGTGGACAGAAGATGGATATTTGAGGATTGCATTGATGAGCTTACATGAGTAGTCCACAAAAGCCTAGTGTATAGTGTTGCAGAACAAACACAATGTTTGTCTTTTGGGCTATGTGAGAGAGCAGTTTAAAAATCTGAAAATACACTTGTGTGTTAATGGTTGTTTTTTACTTTGAAGCCACAGACTTCACTGAGTGCTGCTATCCCAGCTGAAGCAGTACTTGAGGGTACTGTACAAATGGTTAGTAACTGCTTCCTATCTATACTTTTTAGGGTCTTTCAGTATGGATGAATTTCATGGCAGCTCTCAAAAATCAAATTTTTCTTGGTTGCTGGTTCATGGCGTGAAGTCTTTTCTTGCAGTTCAGCTTTGACTTTTTTGTTGCAAAGTTCAGATGTGTCCAGACTTGCTGCCAGCTACCCAAAAGATGGTCTGAGTAGTTGTTCGTTTTAAGTGACTAAAGAAAAGTTAATCTTAAATGGTAACTGATATCTTAACTGGTAAATACCATAAAGAAAATCATAGCCTCTTGTCTTGAATATTGACAGTCAATTTCTGATGAAGCAAGAAGTTTAATGGGCAGTTAGTTATAAAGAAGGATCTGTCATTGTGCACTTTTTGAAGTCCTTATTACTGCATTTATGATCACTGTCAGTATTAAATATTGAAATCAAATCTCAGATAAAGCTGAACTTGAATTTTAAGTGCATAATTTTAATTCTGCTTCTTAAGTTCCCTTTTTAAGGATATCTAATAGGTGATAAAAGATCTTTATAATTGAAAACATGTTTTCTCTGCCTGAAGTATGCATATATCTGTATATTCCTGTGCTCCAGATAATGATTTTGTCATGAAACCCACTGAAAACACCTTTGTTGCTTGTCCTATAAACAATGCAGTAGTTTTCTCAATGGGAAAGTAAATGACATCTTTTGTAATCATACTTATTTAGTAGCTTCAGCAATGTGAGTCTCCTTCAAAGATAAGTGTTATTTCTTCTTTTGTGCTTGTGGGTTAGGATAAATGAAGAAGCTTTTTTTAGAGTCACTTTAATGTAATACCTACCCACGGTAATAAAGAAAGCAGTGAGTGCTGCTGTTAATATTTTTGAAATAAGTGTTCTAGAGGTTTTTCTGTTACAATTGTTTAACTTTTTATAGTTGTTTGAACTCCTTTGTATGCCCATGAGACTTGTGTTCCATGATTACCTATGCATATTTCTAAGTTTTAGGTTTTTCATAACTTTTTTCCTCCTTCCCTGATTCTTTTGGATGAATAAAAAAATTTGGTAAATTTAGCTACTCTGATTTTATTTAACAATAGTGTATGAAAGTTAAGTTATTATTGTAACTCCTTCCCAGCCAAACCCCATGCAGTTACCATGGGGAGGAGATCTCAGAATGTCATAATGAACAGTAATTACTCTTACTCAGTTGTGCTGCTAATTAAAGAGGACAGTAAAATATTAACTCTCTAGTTCTGGAAAACCTTCCACCATTGCTCTTCAGAAAGGTTTTTAACAGTAGGAAATTGCTCATCATTCTGCCAACCACACATACAGCTGACATGATCTAGTGTTCGTTACTTGTTTGAAATGTTACTATTTATATTCAATATATTTGTGGTCTCAAAGTCCTGTATGAGGTTAGAGACATATTTGTTCTAACTATTTTGTAAATACATATAACCAGAATGTCTGAATAATGCAATAGTGGAAGATGAATAAATGCTAGTGTAAATTTGGGGTTGTTCCTCAGTGTGGTTTATTTTGTCCAATAGGTCATATCTTTTTTGGTACTGCCTTACATATAGAGTGACTTTCAGTGTGCAAAGTGGTAGTGTAATCAGTATAGTGATGGAATTTTAAGAATTTTTGCTAAGCAATCACTCCACACAATCCTGGAGGAAAGATAATATTTCTTGCAGCTGGCAAGCATGGGAATCCTAAAAAGTGCATGAATCAAAAATTGCCAAATTAAATGCAAGAAATTACAAGTAGCCAAAGCATTTTCTGGTGGACTGCTGAAAGGCAAAAGTGAAGGCACCACCCACAGCTTCCCCCACAACATTTTGAATTCACATTAAGTAAATGCTATCTGACAACTTTTTGCAGGAAGTGCAATTTGCCTTCCCACCGACTCCTATTACTTCTATAATAATTACTGAAGCCATGAGTTTAGAGAGCTCAGGATGGTGGTCAAAGTGGGATGCAGGAGGTTGGTGTGTACAGCTGTACCTTCTAAGCGCTGGCTTTAATAAGCAGGGAGATGACAGAGTTCTTTGCCCGCAAAACCTGCAGCAGGTTGGGAATAGTCTGCTGTAAGTCAGTGTGCTAACTGAAATCTACTGAAACCTGAACATAATTAAGACATCTTTATTCACCACTAGGGTCTCTTTAAGCCTTAGGACTTCATGTCAAATACTTCTATTCTTTAATGAACCTGGACTTAGAAGGACCACATACATGTCACTAGATAAAAATTAACTTTGCTAGTTCCATTTTTTAAGATTGTTTCACAGATAGAAAAAATGATACCAGCTGACCTAATAGCTCTTACTCTTACATCATCCCTCAAGTACAGAGTCATACTGCTTCTAATTTCTCTTGTATGTTATGTCTTGAAATCACTCTTCTTTTCATATACTAGCATGTTTAGGGTAAGTGCAGTATCTGTTTATATAAGTTCATTCTGATGCATCTTTCTAGATCTATGTAATGTTATTTTTCCCCTTTTATGGAGGGGTGCCTGTGTTTTATGATGCTGTTACTAGAAGTTGTTTGTGCACAGAAGAATGTATTGTGCCTAGGGGCCTGGGGTTAAATAGTTAATCTGAAAATTTGAATGCAAAGGCTTTCTGATCAAATTTGGTTCACATGGAACATTGTCCTTCCTCAAATCACTGGTGACAAGCTGGAGCTCTCCTAAAGTAATGCTTTTCTTGTATTATGCTTTCACACTTCTATGTGAATGTGTCTGCAATTCCTAAGTCAACTTCTAAGCAAATACTGCAGATACTCATTGTCCTTTATCCAGACCCATATCTTACAGAAATGAGCTCACTGCATTTTTATTCTGACAGTATATAACTTGTAATTAGTATCAAGAATTAAATTTCTAAAGAAGCATGCATTACTATAAATTAAAAACTTAAGTACATTGTTACAAGCGAGATGGGAAAGCAGCAAAATTCTAAAATAAAATCTCAGGAATGTACTGGAGATAAGAAAAAAATTGTAAGGGGTATACTTGCTGTCCTGTATTGGGTTTCTTTTTTTGTTGTCGCAGACCTATTTGGTTATTATGGAAAAATGTTTTTATTGTTTGTTAACTTTTTTTTAAAAAATTGTCTCACTAAACATTCTCCTTCTCATCATGTAAGATTCCTGTACTTACTTTCTCTTTATTCTATAGATTTTAAAGACAAAATAGGAGTTACTGAGGCTGTATCATTTTTAGCCATATGGTCGCAGAAGTTTTGAATGCCTTTTCCTGTAATTTTTCTTGTCATGGTGGCTTGTTGTTGTCTTACAAAAGTAAACATTTGCAATAGTAGCTGCTATTGTTAAAGTGGGTGTAGTTACTGTATGGTTGGCCTGTGGTTAGATTAGCTGACAGATACCACTGAAAGGTCTCCTTGTTTGGAAGGGAGGCAGCCCTGTTCAGCACAGGGCACTCTATACCTGCGAGGGTGAGCACTAAGGAACTGCAGGACCTAAGTCTGGATCTTCCTGGTGAGAGCCAGTTCTGCCGAGGCTTTCTGCTGATAGAAGATAACACTATTGTATATGGATCTACCATAAGTGGGTGAAGGGGTTGCTGGGCTTGTAGTTTTTCACCCAGCAGTTACTCAGAACAGGCTAGCAAGGAATGTTTTACATTATTTCTGCACTGTAGGAAAGCTTTTTGTGACAGTCAAAAATCTGTGTGGAAACATTTAGCTGACTTTTGCCTTTGACCAAAATTTAGTGTATGCATGAATCTTCAGAACACAAGGACACTTTGAGTGAGTCTCTGACTGTCAGTGAGCAAGACATGTGTCTCTTTATCAAGTTTGGTGCCTGTTTAGTATAGTTTTCTGTATCATGACATCATATTAATGATATTAATTCCCAGTGTAACTTTGATTGATAAATATATAGACAAGAAATATGAAAAGAGATAAAAAATTAAGCATAAACTTTAAAAAATGAGTATCAAATAAAACCTAAAAAACCCAAATCAGAATGCTTAGAATACTAGGAGCTTGCTTCATGACTCCTAATTGCTAGTTCAGTACAACTAATATGAATAATAATTGGTTGTAATTGTCAACAGTGTATGCTAAGAAACAAATCTAACCCTGGTGAGAAATAATGATTATCACACAAGCGTGTCAGTCCATTCTTCAGAAAAGAGCAGGAGGAGACTTGTTAAATACTTTTCTGCATCTGTGGTCTTTTGTAAGGCCAGACTAATCAGTCATTAAGACTTAAAATTTGTATATTATGTTTCTTTTCTAGAAATAACATGTTTTTAAGCCCTTAAATTTTTTTAATTTGCTTTCTTTCATTGTTTATTTTTATGATCATATTTTGCTGAGAAAACTTTTCAGCAGCAATCTTGGGACATTTGGTATCTGCTGATAATTCTGACATTTTGGGCAGGGCCAGAACATTCTAAATTCTCTCTCTCATTTATAACTGCTACAGAAATCTAGTAGGTTGTAGCTTTTAAATTCTATGTAGCTTATCCTGTCCAAGACACTTGTTTGTATGCTATCTTATTTCCATCATTCTAGTTAGAGGTGGAGAACATAGTATGCAGGCTTATCTGTTTAACCGTGTTATCTTAAGCTGATTCAAAGTGTATTTTTTTTTGTATGAAATATCTGATGTTATCTACTGGTGACAGGGGAGTAACATTGGCTAAGAAACTCTTCGTACTATGCATTAGGTGTGGAGATGTTTTATCCTTCTTTGACAGTCATCTAACATACAGTAAGCAATTTTATCTTTAAAAGTAGGACAGACACTTGAAACAGTAGGATATTACCTGATATATGGACATATATTATAAAAATAATCCCATATGAGAGCTTTGTTTTAGGGCTTGTATTTTGGGTTTTACCCTACCTTTAATTCTCGTCTTTCTGTTAATAGATTTAGACTTCTGCATCAGCAAGGATCGTATCTGCTCTGACCTTATCCTTTCTACATCTTGGCCAATCACATTTCAGCTACTGCTCCTAATTTGAGCTAGGACAGCCTTGAAGAATCTGAAATGAAAGATCAGTTTGGTCCCAAGGAGATTAAACTTCATATAAGAGAAGAATTTGATTCTGTTGAGAAGGGAGTTTACTTACATGATATGTAATAGTAAAAACTTGTTCTTGTATTTCAGTAAGAGCTAGAGGAGGGTTCTGGTGGGGTAAGGTGGGGGAAAGAATCCCTTTCTAAAACCTATGCTTGAGGTCCTATATCCTGGTGCAGATGAACTAATCACATAGCTGTCAGTGGGCACTCCTGTTTCAGTCTTTTTTATGACATTACTGCTGCTTTTGGAGTAAGGCCCAATGGTATATTGCACCATGACTGGGGCAGGATATTCTCTTCAGCTGATGTGACTCAAGCTGGGCATACTGGTTGAACTTGAACTCTGCTCTGCTGGGATGCTGAAGTTTGTCATACAGTAATAAGTTTCATGTAAGTTTCATTATTATAAGTTCCATATATCTCATTTTGGATATATTAATCAAAACTCATAAAATGATTAAAATAATTAAACTGCACAATTACTGGTAGCTTTGGGTTCCTTGTATCAATATAAATTATCTACCTCCTGTAAATTCTAGAAATTCTGCTCAATAATGGCATAAACCTTTAGGATTTTACTGCTAAAGTACTAAATTCTGTCTGTAAAACATTTATTGTGAAAGTGAAGAGTCTGAGAGATCATGTAATTTCACTGCTATTTTTTATATCTTGAAAACACTTTGGTGTACACCCTGATCCGTCCTGTGACTGGATGACGAAATAATGATATAAAAGAATTAGAGAGCTCTAGGAACTTTTTGTAATATTTCCGTGAGATGTCTGATAGCTTTTTTTTAGGAAATGCACAGGAGAGAAGCTCATTTCATTAGCTTTTTAGCAAGCATCTGTTGCAAACAGGCTGTTTTTTCTTGTCTTGCTTTGTAGGAGGACTCATTTTCAGAGGCTACTGAGTAATGTATCTCCAAGGACTGGCTAGGTGGCTTCGGAAATAAAACAAATGTTTTACATAGGTGAATTTGACTTCATAAGTGTTAGAAAATGCATGCAGGAAAATTACCTCTCTATCTTTTGACATCCATCTTTGGAGTTTCAAACCTTCATCACTGAGGCTCACAGGAAGGATGAACCTTCTTAGCCAGGGCCTGTGAGGTTCCACTGAAGGGATGGATCAGTCTGTGGAGTTAGAACTTTGGTTGTGACTATTGTCCTGTTAGCACTGAAATACTCTTTGACAATTGCACCTTTTGACACACCAGCCTTCAAAGGAGTACTCTTAACAGAATAATACAACTAAATTTCACATTACTGTAACATTCAGCTAAAGTCTCTGTAACTATTTTAGGAAACCAGATACCTTTGTCTCTAGGAAGTAGTGCATTTCAGTTCCGTTGTTAAGTGTCAGTTGCTGCCATTTATTACCAGGTTGAGAAAGTTCCCTCTTAAGTTTTTCATTTTAATACTATGTGCCATTCCTGATCTTTTGCCTTGTTAAAATGGACACAAGTGGTTAGATGATAGATGCCACCAGTAGTAAATCAGCAGAAGAAGTGGGAGACTTGACAGGAGAACAGACCATGCCTTGTCCATCTTAATCTGATTTTTGTTTACTGATTTTGATTTCATTAGAGTACTTAATGGCAGAAGAGAAGCTGTGAGCACTACTGGAACTGTTAGTTAGTGACAGGAAGTTACCTAAAATACTGATAGCTGACCTCCCTAGTTCAGGGAATGGCTAACTGCTTTGTTGCTGTTCCTGACGTTGAGCACTGCTCCTAGCATGCCTCCTGGCTGGCTGACTAGCCAAGCAACTTGGGACCTGTTGAGGCTTGGGTTGCATTTAGCTGGGTGACCAGATTCTTAACTCTTATTTAAGATCCTCAAAATACCATCTTTGTAGCCTATCTAATGTCACTTTCAGTATTGATTGGTGCAATAGATGGCATTTGTATTGAACAGATTATATAATTTCTCCTGTATTTGTTCTTTCTCATCCAGTGCTCTTCCATCAAATGTTTTAACTGCATTGATTGTTCTGATGTAGCTACTTTGTGATCACTTTTGTTCATAAATGTTTTTTGTGGTTGCCCATGGTTTGACCACTGCTGATATGCAAGTTGCTTTTGCGAAATGGCTTCAGACAAATGTCTTAAAAAACCAAACAAACAAACACACAAAAAAACCCCACCAACCACCGAAACAAAAACAAAGAAACAAACACAACAAAACCGCAAAAAGAAGAAGAAGAAAAAAAAAAAAGAAAAAAAGAAACCCACCCCTACAACTCAGCAGCTATTAATTTTTCTCCTTGCTATGAGTGGGTATTTGTTGATATAGCAAATATAACTATAGAACTTCCTTTTCTTGGTAAATTGACTCCTATTTCAGAACTTGCCTTTTTCCTGTTTTTTGCTGCTAATAAAATGTGGTCCAGCCTAGCTATTGGATTAAGCTTTTTTACCCAAATAAGATAGCAGAGAATCCAAGGCATCTAACTGTTGAGAGGCACAGGCAAATGAATTGGAGCTACAGTTGAGCTTTCATATACTATTATATACCCTTTGTCAGAAAAATACTTACAGAGAATTAGTACTGAATTCACTAAACTATTAGAAGTTGTTTGTTTGTGTACTTCACCATAGTTTACTAAAATAGCATGTGCATTGCATACCTCGTTCTAAAATACTGAGACACTGATCCATACAGAACAAGTTTTTAATAATCTAGCTACTCAGTTACTGTTTGCAAGTCTTCAAAATTATGATACAGAAATTAAGGACATTTGCCTTCTCTGTTGCATAAGTTGTTGTATTAGACTGTTTCCATGGAGTACCTTAATCTTACTGTATTGAGTTTTATAGTTCATGAAGCAAATAATCCAATGTGAATAATGAAGTTACTAAGGTGCATATCAGTGCTCTTAAGCATTAAACCCAGGTATTCATCACTGCTGATCTCGTTCAGTATTCTAGAACTTAATTTAGACCCATTTCTTTGGAACTTCTTGACCAGTAATACAGGAGCTATGTCTGTTGATTTGAAAATACCAGTACAAAGAATTCAGAATATACTTGGTGTTTTCTTAAGGGGGAGGGAGGCAAAGTTTAAAAGTCAAAATCTATGTGAAAGAAACCATCTTTTATCTTTTTTTGTTTGATTCATGAGCAGCTGAAACATTTAAGAGCAACACCCTTGCTTCCTGATGAAGCAGAGGGGTAGGCTCCTCAGAAATATAAGGCTCCCCTGATCCAAGCATGTTCTCTGAGATGCAGATAAACTGTGATGCAAATAAAACACCACCTGGGAGTCACTTAAGCACATGGCTATGATGAATAGGTGCTGCTATATGAAGATCAGAATACTCTGTACACTGCAGGATGGAATCCTCAGTGGAATATGCTCTGGATTTCTTGTTTTATTTTCTGTTGAGGTACTGTGATATAGAGACTGGCTGTATAGAAATTTAGTCATGGCTGTGTAGAAAAACCTCAGCTTGTCTGGAATAGATGAGGGAGTTAGCCTAAGATTTAAGAAACAAACAAAACCAGCAAACCCCAGACTCTGCATGTTCAGGGTCACAAAGTATCTTGCAGTATGTAGGAGTTTTGTGCAGTCACGGGAGAAGTATTTTTTCCACAGACCCAGCAGATAAGAATACTTAATGAACATTTTAGCCAAGGCATTTAGTTAAAAATATGAAGTTGTTTTGATGACCTAAGAAGTTGAGTTCTATAAATACAAAAAAATATATATATAGATATACATGCAGCTTAAATTCTGCAAAGATAAGTGTGATTTACTAAGCAAAAGCTTTCAGATTCGGTTGGTCTTGCCCACCTGCGTGTAGAGAAAGCACAAGAGTTCTTTGTGCAGGCAAGAGTAGATCGGTTTAGCTGTCACATGAGAGGAAGATAGCTGCTTCTGCTTTTTAGAGAACAAGCAGAGATTGTGAAGCCTCTACTGTTGTATTACATTGTTCATGAATTCAAGTCCAAGGGCCTCTAAAAGACTTTTTTTATATCAGTTGGGAAGTTAATCATGGTTATATGAACAAATGAAATACTGTGTCATTCTTTCACTGCTGGGGTGGTGTTTTCTGTCTAGTATACCAAGTATTCATGCAACTGAGATGGTTTCTGCCGTGAAATAACTAATACAAAAAATAGAGAGATGGTATTTTAACTTGCATCTATATTACTTTAAAGCTGTGCTGTTCTTATCAAGTATTTTTTGTCTTTGAACAGATTTTTTTGACTGAGGAAAACATTTAAAGTTGACTGTTTACACAGTGGTTTCTTCCGCATTTGAAACTTTCAGACACAGTCTTCATTAGAATTGTGCAAGCATTAATGCTTAACCTCTGAAAAAACATTCATTCTTAGGTGGATTGTGTTTCTACTTATAAACATTTTAAAGTCCTTAATCACTAGAATCACACAGTTCCGCATAGCTAAAATCAGTTATTAAGAGTAGGTTTAGAAGGTAGATTGAAAGAAAATATATTTTGTTTACAGTGTCCATCTGCTTATTGCATTTCAGCACTGAACAGGAAGAATTATTTCCTGCCTCAGAATCCTTTGTTTCCTTTGTTTCTACAATGAGAGGGGAAAAAAACCCCAAAAAACAGTACTTTCCTTCTGACCAGCAAAAACTTTTCATTTTCTTTAAAGTACAGATTTGGGATAAATTACCTTAGTAATGCAATGCTGCTGAAGATAGGAATTGTAATTTTAACATCATTTTGTTGCAATGAATATTGCAATGAATATGTTTTTAGGTCATACAGTACATAAATGCAGTTGTGACTGCATGGCTATATGTTTTAAAAGCTGAGACTACATGGAAGAAAGCAGTGGTTTTAGCTAAATTATTGTATAGTCTTCCTCTTCGTGATTTTATTTTTGGAATAAAATCTTATTCTGACAGTTGGCTTAATCAAGCTTGCTTATTTTTAAAGAGCGCTGGTTTCAAGAAGATGGGTGGGGATCATGTGCTGCTGCTTAAGAATGTGGTTTTCTTGGTGATTTAGCAGATAGCTCAACAGAATCAGGAAATCTTCCAGACTGTTCATATTTGTTTTTCAGTGTCTGACAGTATTTTTTGCTTCTTTGGTGTTGCCAGCAATCACAAGGAACTACTTTGTTGTAGGTCAAAAAAGTACAAGCCCAGATGGATTAAATTTTCATTTTACAGATACAAACTTGCTGTGAATTTTGCTCTTATTATAGCTGACTTAGGAGCACTTGAGTCATTAGTCACTTGGAGAGAACTCTCCAGCCACTAGCCCTAATTTCGTGCCTTTTGTGTCTAGTTTAAGTATACTTTATGCCAGGTTGGATGGGGCAACCTGATCTAGTGCGTAGTGTCCCTGCCCACAGTGGGACGGTTGGAACTTGATGATCTTTAAGGGTTCTTCCAACCCAGGCCATTCTGGGATTCTCTGATACTTACTGTGTGTTAGTTTACAAGTTCTCCTCTTTTGAGCAGAGTTAATATATGAAGAGGCATTAGGTACATGCTTCATGGTTGTGAATCCTATGATCATGGAAAATTTTCATCTTTATATATTAATTTTGTAAATTATTTTAAAATAGAGATTGCAAGCTTTTTGAATTACCAAGGAATGCGTGAGCCATTGTAACACTTGTGAAACCTTTGATGATTGGCATGACATTATGGGTAATTTTTGTATTGGCTTTATATTTGCCAAGATCTTAATTTTTACTGGTTGTTCAGTGTTAAAAGCAGTACACACATTTTAAATAAATACCCCTCTAAACAGGTATTCTGCTTCAAATAGCAGAATAACAGATAAGTTGTAACTTAAAAGGTTGCTTGCAGTCTGGTGGCAATAATGTTTTAGCAGCTACATTGTAAGGACAGGGAGAATAGGATGGCACAAAGTTTAAGAATGCTGTGGCATTACACTTTAACTGAAATTAATTGTGTTTATGACTTTTTTTCTTTGCTGTAGTCGTGACATGGAGAATAAAGAAACCCTCAGGGGGTTGCAGAAGATGGATGACCGCCCAGAAGAGCGCATGATCAGGGAGAAACTCAAGGCAACGTGTATGCCAGCCTGGAAGCATGAATGGCTGGAAAGAAGAAGCAGGAGAGGCCCTGTGGTAAGTGGCACCGGTGGAAGGACAGTATCTGTAACAGCTATTACAAATAAAAAACGCTTAAATTTCTTTCTGTCAGAAACCTCTTTTTCCTGACCATTTCCCTACTGCTAATTACGGAGTTCCTGTCGGTTTTCTGCGGTGTTCAACAGGACGGCGTGGCTGCCGTTATGAAATGCACTCCGTTTGTCGCTGTTTATTTTTGAGCAGCGGCGCTCGCGGGGCTGCGCTGAGCCGTGCCGTGCGGTGCGGCACTGCTGCCCTCCAGCGGCAGCAGCCGGGACAGCGCCTGCTGGGCAGGTGAGACCCTGCGGGAGCCGAAACGAACCGGAACGGCTGTCCCTTCAGCCAGGGCTCCGCTCTGAGAAAGTTCGGGTGACAAAGGGTTCTGTTAGCCTTTTGCCTGCTGCTTTGGCACAAATGGCTTGCAAGTGCTTTTAAGAAATGCAGGCAGATCAAATCTGAAACGTTTTACAGGTAGTTATGATTCTAGCCAGCATAATGCTGGTTAATTAATAGCCGTTACTTACCTATAAATGTAGTTGCATTGGTTGATGTGACTCCCATGTAACACTGATGTAAAGTTGAGATCATCTGATGCAGTAGGCAAGTGTTTGGAGACAGCTTTTCTGGAAAAGAAATAAGAAGGTTCTATTGGTTCTATCATGAGAAATAACATTGAAAATACTTACAAGTGTACCGAACCCCAATACTTCCAAGGGTCAAATAACACAGTTTTGACTTTAATAATGTAAATGCTTTTGAGTTGCTGCATAGCTTGAAATTGTTTCCCTGCTCAGCCCACTTCCCTTGAGGTTTCTGGCTGTGTTAATACAACATTTGATGCTCCAGATTCTCAGTTACTATAATCTTACATTTTTAATGGTTTCAAGCACAAGTAGCTAGTAACTGTAGCTTGTCTGTGGGTACCATGAATTTGCATTCTGATCTTCCTGTAAAGGAGAAGCATTACAGTAATTGGTAGGAGGGGGGAAAAGTCTTTCACTGCTCTTTTATACTTCTCTTTTATCCTGTTCTCTTTTATCGTGATCTTTTTATCCTGGTAACTGGGCACTGAGTCTTGCTGTCTCTTCCTGCCCTGAGGAGGGAAAGCCCCTTTCAGTTTTTGTCTCAATCAAAGAGACCTGTGGAACTTTGTAGGAGAGGTCCACTCTGTTCATCTGAGGTTTTACTTGCAGCTTCCTCCCAGTTTTGAGTCAAGCCTGAGACATTGAAAAATGTAGAACTGAAATGGAATCAGCCCAGTGTGACTGTTTTTAATTCGATTCCCAGGGATGTTACTTTTCTTATGCGTTGTGTGGGTCTGACAGGCAGAAGATGGAAAGTTGTCTGGAAATATTCCAGTCCTGAGTGTCAAAATAAAGTGTGCAACAAAGCACTGTATTGGAAGTGTATGTATTCCCTTTGCTTAAGCACCTGTCTCTCCGCATTGTGCAGCAGCAGATAGCTCAGATACCAGATGTGGTGTAGCTATTTTGCTTGTATGGCGGACAGAAAATGTGGATGTGGTTTTTACAAGCAACAGCACACCTAATTTTGCTAGGTTACCTCCATGTTTGAACTCTTCATTTTGCAAAAATATTGTGCTATAGAAATCGTAGCCCTAGTATTTTTCATTGATACAGTGTAGAATGGATGGATGCAATGTTAGAGCTCTTAATAAGCAGACACTACCTGTAGAGAAAAAAAATTCTTTTGGCTTCTACTGTCAAGATGGGGAAACTGTTATTCGTTGAGGTATTGTGAATGACAATTACAGAAGTACTTTGAGAACCGAATCGGTTGCTGCCACAACTAACACAAGCAGCACAAACAGACAAGATGAAATGTTCATGCTTTTGTGTTGCATATAGATCAGTAAGCTAAACCCTGTTAGATGTTATCAGTAGGGCCTAAGGAGTATATGGATATCAGTATAATGGCTTAATTAGAGCAAAAATTTTTTTTATTAATTTGATTTGCTTTAATGTAAAATCACCAATAATTTTAATGTGCGATTTTATTCCTGCAAGGTGGTGAAACCTATCCCTGGAAAAGTAGATGGATCAGAAGTGAACAAACTCTGTCTAGATCCTCAAGCTGAAGGACAAAGCACTGCTTCTTCACCAACACAGAAAGGAAGACGTAGTCCTTCTCCTAGCAGCTCCTCTTCGTCATCTGCTAGGACAGTTAAATCTGAGTCACCAGGTGTTAGAAGAAAAAGGGTATCTCCAGTGCCTGTAAGTTGGAATCTGTGATGTAATTTTCAATTTGGCTATATTCTACAATCTTTTGCTTATATGAACAGTTGGCCCTCCCTGTGTAGAGCAAGATGCTGATACACAGAGGTTATTACAGGGCAGCACTTGAGTGCCATACATATCTCAAGAGATATTTCTCGTGTGTGTTTTCTTTTTCCTTCAGTCCAGCTTTCATTTGTTATTGCTCAGTAATAAGTGAGGAAATACAGATACTCAGTCATGAATACATGTATGGCTTGAAAAGCATGAAAAAGTGCTGGTAGCTTCTTTTGGTAGCTTTTTGGTTTTTTTTTAACTGTAGTCAGTTTCTCCTGCCTATCAGCTCTCTGGGCAGGTATATTCCATTAAGGATTGGATTGTGGACAAGATTAAGGTTCCTGTAGGAAAGTGTTACTGTTATGCTGTTTGTAATCCTTTATTTCAGAACTGATCTTTATGTACAGATTAGGGTAGACTTACATATGTATGTTGTACATTGTCAGAAGTCTAAAATCCCTATCACCGCATTTGAGAAGATCTAGAATAGACTGTTTTGAGCAAGAGTAACTGGCTTAATTAAAGAAGATCAAGAGTATATTTTGAGCAATAATATCTAGCATGCTAGCTTGTTCTAAAAAGGCTCATCAAAAATTAAATTCACAGTGCAATTAGAGTAAAAATAAGAGATCTAATGGTTTTATTGTCCCATTGTTCTAAATGAGTTTTTCCAGTGTCAGTTTAAATATGTACTGCCATTCTTCAGAACCAGAGATAAGTATCACAAGTTACAGCACTGCAGCACTGGTCCTTTCCTCTTGACAAGAGAAATTGAAAGGTTAAACAAAAGAAAACAGCTCACCAAAATATTTAATTTTGTCATTGATCCATTTTTACGTGGTGGGGTTTTTCTGTTTTACATTACCTTTTCACATGGAAACCATTAAAACTCTGGTGTATATTTTACTTATATGATGGACAGTGAATTCATTATTACTCTCATCCTAACATGCAATTTAATGCATATAAATAAAATCAGAAGATCTGAAATGGGATGGAACCATTAATGCATTTCATAATGTTAGAAATATGAAGAATTTAAATGAAGACAATCTTCCTAAAAGATTTGGGCCATTGAATTTTTTACTATGGGGAAACAATATTAAAAAAATCCAAAAGCATCCTCAGCTAAAAGTTGCTTTTGTGGTACAAAACAGAGAAAGCGATATCTTTTTTTCTTTTCTTTGCAATTTTCTTTAACTTTTGATCTGTTTTGAACTTGTATTCCCTTTTGTAAACTGTAGTCATTTCTTCATTGATGAAATATATTAGTGTTATGACCTGATATAATGATCTCTTGTATTGAGTAATAAGTCTCTGATTATCTTTGGTTTGAACTACCTTTGATAATTTAGTAATAATATGGTAAGGCAACCAATGATGACATGAAAATAGAAGCAATTTAAAAGACTCCTTTTGTGTCACAATGTCAGACAAATTTCAGCTACAGAATTTCAGTTCTCTTTTGCCCTCAAGTTCTGGGCACGGGAGAAAAGTAATCCTTTTAAATCGCATAGTGTAAGCAGACTGTAATAGTTCCAGGTTTTGAGGACTCTTATTCTGGAAAGAAATAAATAAACAAACCATACCTATTTAAACATTCTTCTGTCCTTTGAATGCTCATGACGGAGCCACTTCTGTAGTTTCAGAGCGGACGGATAACACCACCTCGACGAGCCCCATCTCCAGATGGCTTCTCTCCATACAGCCCTGAGGAGACAAATCGCCGTGTCAACAAAGTGATGCGAGCCAGGCTGTACTTACTGCAGCAGATAGGACCCAACTCTTTCTTAATTGGAGGCGACAGCCCTGATAATAAATACAGAGTGTTCATTGGGCCTCAGGTAGGGAACATTTTTGTCTTTATTACAGCTTTTACCAGTTCATAGTTAATCTTGGAAAACTGCTCAAAGCCAGATTAGATCAATTGATGATCACTGCTCTATAAAATAATGTTTAAAAGTCATACTCTGTACTCATGTAATATCAAAATCAGTTTGTAATTTGTAAATTGAGTTTGTCTACAATTTCTCTTTTTATTTAGAAAAAAAGATTCATTCCTGAAAGTGATTCTGAACTATATGTCTTACATATTCTTGGCTAAAATTTGGCCACTTAAATTGCTCTGTTCATGGGATATATATAAAAATGATGAGCACATGACATAATTTCCTTAATAGTGTGATAATTCCATTAATACCCATGATGAGGTCCTTTTCATAGACTTTCTTGATACTAATGTGATGCAGTATTGGGACACATCCAGGTTGGGTAAACAGAAGCATCTCATTTAATTTTGACTGATGTCATGGTGTGGATTTTTGATTATATGCATAAATTCCTTCTAGTATGAAGCATAAAAATAGCTTCTATTATTTTTTTTTTTTTTAAATGGGGGGGACGGGAGGTAAAAACTTGAAAACTGGTGTCCTAATTTTGGGCTTTCTTGTCTGTATTTCTGAGTAATATTTTAGGAATTCTCTTTTTTTGTAAGGCCATGCAAGAGGATATTTATGCCTATATATGAAATGCCTTTTTTTTTTTGTAATTGTTTGGGGTTTTTTTGGTTTTTTGGGGTTTTTTTGTTTTTTTTTTTTTTTTTGTTTGGGGGTAGCTTCTGTATGTTCTGTGATACACTTAAATGTGGAAAAATTACCAAGTCAGTAGAGCCTTAGCACATACTTTTCTTTGCAGACTTGTAGCTGTGGCCGTGGGACGTTTTGTATTCATCTGCTGTTTGTTATGCTGCGGGTCTTCCAGCTTGAGCCCTCAGACCCAATGCTCTGGAGAAAGACACTGAAGAACTTTGAGGTAATCAATTTCTAATAGATCTAGTGATGATCCAGAATACACTCTATAATGTCTTTAGGACACTGTCTTAAAAATGCTGAAAACTGTTAGATTTCAAAGCAGCAAGAATATATGTTTGTAATTATATCTTTAATTCAGTCTCAAGAGTTCTGTAAGTGGAAAAAATTATCTGCAAATATAAGACATAACTTCATAAATAGTAGAGGGCTGTAGTTTCGTGAGTGATTCAAGTCTTGGGATTTTCTACTCAAATTTATAGATCTGTCTCACTGATTTGCTAAAACGAAGAAAGAATGTGGGTCTTTTGAAGTGATCGGACATATACTTAGAGCTGTTATTTATTTTCAATAAGCAGATACATTTTTGATGTAAAATGTTTCTTGTGGTCTTTTTAGTAGTAAGACTTCTGAAATTTCTGCTGCTACTGCTAATGCATTATTATGAAGGTGAATAGTTTATTTTTTTCTAGCAGTAGTTTACGCTTTGGTAATACTACTTTTAATAACAAGCTATTCATAGCATAAATACGACTGTTGCTATTTTTTTCTGATGTTAGGTTGAGAGTTTGTTCCAGAAATATCACAGTAGGCGTAGCTCGAGGATCAAAGCTCCATCTCGTAACACCATCCAGAAGTTTGTCTCACGCATGTCAAATTCTCATACATTGTCATCATCTAGTACTTCTACATCTAGTTCAGAAAACAGGTTAGTATTTTTTAAAGGAATTACTAGCTTTATTCTGTAGTTTTAGAATCACCTACATTCTTTTTGTTCAAAGCTGCTTTCATTTCAAGCTGTGTTGAGTCTCTGCATTTGCAAGCAATCAAGTTAAGCATACATTAGTCACTGTGGTACCAAGTGGGCATATTTGTTTTTAACTTTCATTTGGAAAATGTTAAGTAGAATCGTAAAAAGAATTTTTTGGACCCTATATGAATTTGCGAAACAAACTTCTGAAATCTAAGTGCAAGACTGAAGCATGTGTCAACTTTGGAAGCCTATTTGTGTGCATTTGTTCAAATACATCACTTGTGGAGATGTTAACAAAAGAATAAACATGATTTTTCTCTGTCTCCTGTCCTGCTTTGGAGGAAAGTTTGTGCCTCTGACAATACACTGAAAAATGTTTAGGTAAATTCACTGTATGTAAATATATGTATAAATATAAAAGCAGAAGCAAGCATATGTTTTTAAAACTGCTTCATTAAAAATGAGTGATTGAATTATTTAAGAGTTATTAACTTACTAGTTTTATAGTTTGTACAATACTAAATGATGCTTTGTCTATGAATTTTAAGTGATCTTTGCTTTTTTTTTCCCCCCTGACTACTTGAGTTCTTTCATATATTCTTTTTCATGGTTTTGAAAATATACTGATTAATTTTTTAAACAGTTAATTTGCGCTTGCATTATATAGTAAGTAAACTGTACATCATTTAGAGAGGTCAAACCAAAGAAGGCAACCCTAACTGAGGCTTTGTTTTGTGTGAAGTGAAATCTGACTTAAGGAGAGCCTTGATATGTTCCCTTGTGATAATGAGCATATAGTAAGTTGAATATTTTCAGATAGATTTTTTAATTCTGATATACAGACTGTGACCTTAATTTCACTTCATCTATTACTTACTTTTCCAAATTGTGTCACTGTAAATAAGTTTCATAAACAAAGCTGTTAAATACATAATTACTCTGGAACTTCTTATCTGGCGAGCCAGTTTCTTTTATGTAAATACCTTGTGTAGGAATTTTTTTTCCACAACATTGTGAACTTTGCTGCCTTAGCTATCACTTTGTTGTTTGCCAGTACACCTGGTGATACTGATTCAGCTTGCAGTACTGATTCAATGACAGAAGCTGCCATTTTGCGCAAATGTAAATTTGTATGGCATAAGTATTGAAAAACACTGTGTATCAGATCCATTTGAGATAAAAGCTTACTCAATTCTGATAATTCCTGTGACTTGCAGTTACGTTTTGCTTACTTCTAGTTCTTCAAAAATAAGTTTCTAATTTTTATATATATGTATGTGTGTGTGTGTGTGTGTGTGTGCAAAATGATTTTTCATTCTACACTTATTTTTCTGGATTTTTTTCAAGGAAAACATAGCTTAAACTATTTGCAAAGAAATAGAAGGGAATACATGTATATAGAAATAATACATGCGCAATTTAATTGTATTTTTAAAATGTATTATTGGTGAACAAATGCAGGGTGCCTGCAAGTTTTAGATGTACACCAACTGAACTTTTTTGCTATGAGTAATAAGTTTTGCACATTTAAACAATATTGAAGAAGATGAAAAATCTGTTGTTTTCATTGCTTGTTGTTTAAGTTCAGAAGATTTTTTTACATAAATCTCTGGTTATACCCATTTAAAAATTAAAGTGTGGAAAAATAAAATAGAAACAACATGTAAAACGGGGAAAATAGGTTCTTTTTTAAATATCTGTGTGTGACAAGTATATTGGTGTTCCTATGAATCTATTGCATCACTTTTTGTCAGTGGCAGAAAATTCTTGAGTAATTGTTTATTTTTTGGGTTTTCCTATGTTCATCAAATAGTATTTACAGTTTCCTGTAAAGGGCTAAAGACTACTACCTCCATACTCTGAAAGGAATGTGATGAAAAAGAATGTGGGTGGCTTTCAAAATATAAAAATTCCTTGTTTTTGAAAACCAAATGATAAATTAAAAAGTGAAGGTTGATTTGTTTAAAGAAGCCTTAGGGAAAAAAATGTTAAGTGCCCAAAGCTGGGCCTTTCAATCTCTAATTGGTATCTGACCTAGTTTGAAAAGATGTCATGCGTTTTGTGACTTTCCCTTTCATTTCAACAAAGTGTTGTCTGTACTCAGTGCTTCTAAAAATCTGGTTGCTTACTTATTCAGACCAAGGTTTAGGAGAATGATTTGTTAATAGCCTAAAGTTATCCAGAAGTGACTGTTCCAAACTGGAAGTTAATCTTTTTTCATGTTAAAGCCTGTTCTGAATTCTGATATGCCACTTTGACAATCACAAATGTCTGTTTTTATAGTATGAAGGATGAAGAAGAGCAGATGTGCCCCATTTGTTTGTTAGGCATGCTGGATGAGGAGAGTCTAACTGTGTGTGAAGATGGCTGCAGGAACAAATTACACCACCACTGCATGTCAATATGTATGTTTCCTTTGTTTTGTAAGGTTCTGGTGATTCTAAATCTGCAGAAGTATTATAGCTTAGTATGGGTTTGGGTTGTTCATTTTATTTTTAATTAAAATCCCAGAAAGCTGCTCTTAAGTAATGGCTAGTAACTCTGAGAATTTGGTATCATTCAGGTGCTATTGATATGCCATATTTTGTCACTTATTCACAAATCAAGTTTGTCATTTGATGCTCTGCTAGAGAAGTTAACTGCTGGGCTAGAGGTTTGAGCCTCTCTTACCTGAGTGAAAAGATTATGTCCAATTAGAAAAAGGTTAGGAACAGACTTTCAGCCCCCTGTGACTTGTCATTAAAATACATGAAAGTCATACACTGTCAGCCGGGATTATATAATAAATTATGAAGTATGTTTGTATCATACATTAAATGAAGTATATAAATATTTACAGTTTGCTTCAACAAAAAAATTTCCTGTATTTGAGGTACAAAAGGACCTGAATATTCGTTCATTACTTAAAATATTAATTGTAGTACTGGATGAAGCATTTCTTCATGCAGAAAAAAATGTTTTAGCATCCATATTTAAATGCCCAGGCTGTTGAAAGTGGCTCAGTTCAGAAGGGTTTATTATGAAACTAATGTTCTTCAGTAAAACTTAGAAACAGTTAAGCCATCTTCTGGTTTTGTACAGTGTAAAACTTAAGTACATATTATCTTGTTATATTTCAGGGGCAGAAGAATGCAGAAGAAACAGAGAGCCACTTATCTGTCCACTTTGTAGATCTAAATGGAGGTCTCATGATTTCTACAGGTGAGTATTCAGCTGGTGTATAATAAACTATCGGTTTCTGGATCTTTACTTGATATTTCTGAATATGCTGGAGTATTTACTTCAGAAGTTTAATTTGTTAATCTGCATTATTTGTTGTTGATCTGTAGTCATGAATTGCCAAGCCCTGTGGATTCTTCTGTTCTCCGTGTGGTTCAGCAACAATCTCAGCAGTCTACAGTTGGATCACAGAGAAGAACCCAAGACAGCAATTTTAACCTTACTCATTATGGAGTCCAGCAGATCCCTTCTACATATAAAGATTCAGCTGAGCCATGGATTCAGGTAATTTTATTTTGTAAAAGACATGTAGCCTTTAGAGTGTAGAGGTGGGTTCAGCTGAACATGGGTCACACACTTTAATATGAGAGAACTTCTATTTCCTTTATTTTTGCCATTATTTTTATATGATATAGCCAGACGATTTCAGGACTGTTAACGTCAATGTCTGGAAACCAGCTTCATACTTGATAATTAAAATTTGAAGGGAATTAAACTACCCACACAATCATCTTTCCACTTCTCTTAACAGAGTTTTTATAGAGTAGCTTATAATTTATGATTTTTTTTTTTCTGTCACAGAATCTGTTTTTTAAGATCCTGGAGCCTCTGACATATTTTTGTCAGCCTTGATGATTTTTAACTAGAATCATCTTTCCTTTCTTTTGATTGCTCTTAGGTACTTAAGTTGCAGCATTATTTCTCTTTGACTCCTGTAATGTTGCTTTCTTCCTTGGCAGGTATTTGGGATGGAGCTAGTTGGCTGCTTGTTTTCTCGAAACTGGAATATACGAGAGATGGCACTTAGACGTCTTTCCCATGATGTTAGCGGTGCTCTGTTACTGGCTAATGGTGAAAGCACTGGAAACTCTGGAAGCAGCAATGGAAACAACATAAGTGCTGGAGCTCTGGGAGCAGCTAGTGGGTCATCTCAGACCAGTATCTCAGGAGATGTGGTGGTAGAATCCTGCTGCAGTGTGCTGTCCATGGTCTGTGCTGACCCTGTCTACAAAGTCTATGTTGCTGCTTTAGTAAGTAGTTGTTTACTTGTTGCATTCTACTAATTTCATACTTACTTCATTTTTGAAGGTGGGGGGATGGAAGAAGATATATGAAGTCAGGAATCCTAGTAATTGTTGTTGAGCACCACTGATGACTTTTAACTGTCATTTGAAAGTGGGGTTATCAAAATACTCATCATAAGTGAAAGGACACGACTTCACCAACACTTGCCACAATGTTGAGTGTTGGCAGTTATTTGTATGTCTTTTCACTCAAAGAGGAGGGTGACTAATTCTAGCAGTGAATAGGTAGTAAGCTATTTATCCTTTGAACATTGCACTGACATTTTGAACACAATTTATGTAAAACTTAATTTACAACTCTTTAATGCTTATTTACATCTCTTAAAAAACCCCCTAAAATTGCTTAGGTAGTTGGATTTCATTTTTTTTTTTTTCCTTTCTCTTAGAAAACTTTAAGAGCCATGCTGGTTTACACCCCCTGTCATACTTTGGCAGAGAGGACTAAACTACAGCGACTTCTCAAGCCAGTTGTAGAGACAATATTAGTTAAATGTGCAGATGCTAACAGGTATGGTGTCTCATGAACTTAATTTTGCATTGTTACTGAAATGTCTTAAAGTTTCATTTGTTGCTATTCATCTGGAACTAGTTGGTTCCAGTTAAAATGTGTGGATTGTAAATATCATTGTTTTCCTAGTCTAACTGCTGCCAGCAAACTTCTGGCTTGAAAGATACAGATTTTGAAGGCTACTGATTTTACACTTTGTTTTCATATGGCCTTTTTCCCCACTGATAAAATAAAGGAAGATGTTAAGTGCAATCATGAGCCCATCCTTTCCATCTCCATTGCTATTGCTTTGGTCTGCTTCTCATGACTCCTTAAAGCTGTTAGCAAGTACTCCTCAGTGTTTTTCCTACTTCAACCAAAGGTGTTACACATCCTTGCTATGAGGTAGTAGCAGTAAAATAACACTTGTGATTTGTAATGCAGAGTGTAATGATAGAAGATGGCTATTCAGAGTGAATGCCTTTGGTTTGACTCTTCCAGTCCTGGGCTACCCTAGGACATTGTTCTGCCAGGCTAACCATTTCTTCTCCTGTACTGTAAACTAGATGCAGAAGTCCACTAGCTTGAGTTTTGTCATTCTAGGTTTAGTTTCTAAGCAGCATTTCTTCTGAAACTGCAGCTAGAGATCCCCCAGCAATAGTCTAGCAAGGGAATATCTAAAGTTAAAGTAGTAAGTGAAACAGAACTGCTTTTATGGATTTGGCCACATCTTGCAAGAGAATGAGAGGATTTGGGGTTTTCTTTTTGTATTAGTGATACACATTACATTTCTGGAAATAGCCTTGTAAAAATGTCATGACCATTGGTAGCTTACAGATAGTGGATTGTAGAAAAGTACTGGAATAAAGCAATGTGAAATAATTTTACACACAATTCCTAGCTGATGATTTTTTAAGTATAATGAATAGAATGTTTTTTCTTAAAAGCATTTGCTAAAGGGGTTCTTCTTTTTGTTTTAATTTTTTACAGTCGAACAAGTCAACTTTCAGTCTCAACGCTATTGGAGATGTGTAAAGGTCAAGCAGGCGAGCTGGCAGTTGGGAGAGAAATACTTAAATCTGGTAATAATAACTTGTCATATATAATTGAATTATAATTACAAGCAAATAATACTGGAATTTATCAAGTACAAGCATGGCAAAGAGAACAGTATTCCTCTCAACAGTTTGGAAGGAGGTTAATTTGGGCAAACAATGAATAATTCTGTATTATACAGTTCTGATTTTTATTTCAACTTGGAACCTAATACCTAATCTTCATTTTATCAACTTTTTTATAGGATCCATTGGTATTGGAGGTGTTGATTATGTCTTAAATTGTATTCTTGGAACTGAAACTGAATCTAGCAACTGGCAAGCACTGCTGGGGCGACTTTGTCTAATAGACAGACTTCTGCTGGAATTTCCTGGTGAATTTTATCCCCACATTGTCTGTGGAGATGTCTTGCAGGCTGATACTGTAGTCGACAGGTACTTGCTTGTGCTATGTGAATGTTATTCTTTGTAGTTGAATTTGTTGGTGGTGATTTCGTTAAAAAAGTAGTTGTTCTAATTCCTGTAAACAAATAACACATATTTCTATGCGAAGTCTGCTTGCTTTGTGGATTAAGTAGTTGGCTTTTTAAAAACTTCTGACCTGTGATGCAATTTTGAAGCACCAGTGCAGCGATAAATCTTCCTGCTTCAGAACTCACAGCTAAAATACATTATCTTGAAACAGTTTTTTTGGTACTAGTTAATTAGAGCATGTCAGTGTATAAAGGACTTCTCTTCTCTCTTTTTTTAGATATAAGAAACTTCTCTCCCTCTTAACTTTCGCCTTGCAGTCAATTGACAATTCCCACTCAATGGTTGGCAAACTGTCACGCAGAGTATTTTTGAGTGCAGCAAGAATGGTGGCAAGAGTACCCCACGTTTTTGTGAAGCTGTTAGATATGTTGAGTGTGACAAGCTCAACTCATTATGCAAGGATGCGTCGACGTCTGATGGCAATAGCAGATGAAATGGAAATTGCAGAAGCCATCCAGCTAGGCATGGAAGAAATGCACTCTGAGGAATGCCGACATGAAGACTTTTTACAGCTACCTGTGCCAGATAACTCTCCAGAAACTACAGAAAATAATACGCCTAACAATACTGTCCAGTTATCAGGGAAAAGTGGGAAAGGTTTAAGTGATAGAAAACTGAGTGCCAGTCCAGATGACATTTCTGAGATGCTAGCTGGCCTTGCTATGGGACTTCCTGTTTCATCAGTAACCACTGAGCAACCAAAACCAGCCATTCAGACAAAAGGAAAACCCCACAATCAGTGTTTGAACTCTTCTCCCTCATCCAGTCATTCTCAGTCGCTATTCCCAGCACTTCTGTCTCCATCAAGCCCATCTGTACCAGCTGGCACTGTAACAGATGTCTCTAAACTCAGACCTCAGGGATTTGTTCCCTGCAAAATCCCTTCACCTTCTCCTCAAACACAGCGGAAGCTTTCTCTTCAGTTCCAGAGAAACAGTTCTGAAAATAAAGAATCTGAGAAACTTTCTCCAGTTTTTACCCAAGCCAGGCCATTGCCATCCAGTCATGTACACAGGCCAAAGCCATCACGACCCACCCCAAGTGATGTGAACAAGCAAGGAGAAACCTTAAAAAGCAGTATGACACTTGACCTGAATGATATTTCACAGTGTGATGGCAATAACAGTGCGGTTATACCAAGTGAAGAGACAGTGTTCACACCAGTAGATGAAAAGTGCCGGCTGGATGTTAATGCAGAGCTCAATTCCAGTATTGAGGACCTACTCGAGGCCTCCATGCCAACGAGTGATGGCACAGTTACATTCAAGTCTGAAGTTGCAGTTCTTTCTCCCGAGCGGGCAGAAAATGATGATACTTACAAAGATGATGTAAATCATAATCAAAAATGCAAGGAAAAGATGGAAGCCGAAGAGGAGGAAGCTTTAGCTATTGCTATGGCAATGTCAGCATCCCAAGATGCCTTGCCAATAATTCCCCAACTACAAGTCGAAAATGGTGAAGATATCATAATCATTCAGCAGGATGTAAGTATGAGAATTCAGCTTGAGTCTCAACTGACGGTCACTGAAATTATAAAGCACTGCTGTTACATTTCAAAAGTGATAGAAAACACAAAGGTGCTCAATACCTTTTCCTAGGAAATCGAATATAAACAGTCTGCCACTTGAGGGTGCTAACAGAATCCTTCCTCGTTATTAACAAATTTAGAGGAGAGAAACACCATATCATGTACCAGCATTTAAAGTGGCAAAAACTAAGTGTAAAACTGGGGAAACCAGGAAATAAAACCAAATTTATAAGCAGAGAACTGTACTGAGTCCTAATGCTGATTTAGTTTGAAGGCAATTGTACAAAATCAAACTAATTTCTGATAGAGAGTGGGAAGAGATCTTATTGTCAGCATACCTTGAGAGAAGATGAGAGATATTCTAATAGTCAGAAAGAACACATATGTTGCAAATGGACAAAAAGCACAAGAAAAAAGAATAGAGAAAGGAGTTTTTTTTATTTGTAATCCTTTGAGGTAACAACATGTAAAGCATAAAATGGGAGGGATAAATTAGGTGGAAAACAACCTGATTTTGGTTTTGTTTACTGTAGGCGCAAGCTAAAGTCTTAACTGGATGTGAAACTGGGAATAGAAAAAAAGTTGTGCTCCTACTTGTGTCTTCTAACCTTGCATTTCACCTTCACCTAGTAACACAGAGGAAGGAAGCTCTGTCCCTACATATAGCAGGAGTACGTGGGTTACAGAATGCTCTGGTGCTCTGATCTCAGCTGGGACCTGTATAACAGGCAGTACAAAGAAGTGTAAGGGAGATGAGAGGCATATAAGTTTGGATATTTCCTAACACTTCAAAATGTCTGTATTTTAGATATGTGTTAGTAAACTTGGATGATTTTGAATTTAATTTGCAGACACCAGAAACCCTGCCTGGACATACCAAAGCAAAACACCATTACAGAGAAGATGCAGAATGGCTTAAAGGTCAGCAAATTGGTCTTGGAGCTTTCTCTTCCTGTTACCAAGCTCAAGATGTGGGAACAGGGACATTAATGGCTGTAAAACAGGTAAATACTTCAAGTACTTCACTTTCTTGTGCTTGATCTTCAGTGCTTTTTTGCTCTCACAGACCTCTTGTGTTCCTTGCTGCTTCTGCTCCCTGCCATATGTTCTGACATAATACATAATAAAAGAAAACCTTTATGTGCCTGGTATTAATCACATGCAAGTTTTTTTCAATTCTTCTGAAAGTTAAAAAAAGGTCCTTTTTTCTATGGCCATTTTTGTCATTATTCTTTAAGTGTATTTTCTATCAACTTCATAAATTGGAGGCTGAATTAGGAATGGAGCCCAGATACCATGATTCCAAATTAATGCCCTATTTGTAACATAGCTACTTAAAATAGTGTCCCCTCACTTGTCAAGAATATTTTTCCAAAAACTTTAAATGGAGGCAATATAGTTCAGTGTTTGTTTCCTCTGATTCAACTTTGCTAACTAACTAAAGCCAACTTGCATGCAAATATTCTTACTACTTAAATTAATAGATACAGAAGTGTGGCTGAGAAGAGGCCCAAGTGCACATGCTTCAGTCAAGATTTTTGAATGTTTTAGGTGTCAGTAAATTGTTTACACCAGAGCCACTAGAGCTGCCCTAGGTCTGAGTAGTGGTAACAAGAGAGAGAGAATTTTAGCCCCAACACTCTCCTATCAGTTCTACGATGAACTTATACATATGGAATTGAATAAAAGTTTTGAAATTGCTCAAGGAAAGAGTATCTGCCACCAGCTATTCCTCTTTTGCTTGTGAAAAAATGTGACTGTCCATGTGGTCCTGGAGAGATGATGATGATTGTGATGCATGGGGGGAAATCCCTGCAGCATACCATTATTTCATATTTGGTATAGATCAGAGCTGAGGTTGGCTTCAGTTCCCTTAATTCTGATCTGTCATGTTCTCCCCTCAGTCGAATTTCTGTAAGAGCTTTAGTTATGAAACATTTAACTAATAAAATTTTATAAGTAACACTCAGGATTCTATTTCAGGCCTTACCTTTCTTCCTTTTCCTCAATATCTGGAAACCAAGGGTTTTTTCCTAGTTTAAACAGGGGATGGTTAGAGGGATGCTTCCCCAGTCTGTACTTGGAGAAGTTTTTATGTGTTCCCTAGAAGATAAGTCTTAATTTTCTGTGATTGTCTCACATGGAGATATATTCTCAGCTGGAGGGGCTGGAGGTAAAAAAGTATTTTCAGATGGTAAAAACCATCCATTCTTGTTACTGTACTGAAGGGGGATTACAGGACTAGTACTTAAATTAGCTAAGTCTGAATACCATGTTTCTAAACAGGTGACATATGTCAGGAACACATCATCTGAGCAAGAAGAGGTAGTTGAAGCACTAAGAGAAGAAATAAGGATGATGAGTCACCTAAACCATCCTAACATTATTCGAATGTTGGGTGCTACATGTGAGAAGAGCAACTATAACCTCTTTATTGAATGGATGGCAGGTAAAAAACTAGTGAAAATATTATTTGAGTCTTGAAATATGTCATTACATACTGGATTTTGCATCGCTTGAGATTGTGAATTTATATATTCATCGCTGTGTTGGCAACCAGTATAAAGGTCTACTTACAGTTCAGCTGAAGTGGCCATAGCAATATTCTTAATGGTGCACCTTTTTCTGATTTGGAAAATTCCATTCCTAATCTGTCATACAGTTAAAGCAGTTGGAAGCCCTGAAGAAAGATTCTATTACTTTTCCTTCCATTTCTGATTAAATGAGAAGTTACAAATTTTGATTTATTTCCAACTCAAGTGACTGTCTCTCACACTGTCGCATTTTCAGTGTATCTGTAAAGCTTTACGGTATTATTAAAAATAACTTTGCTAGAAAGTTTGGAGTACCTGTCACTTGTTTTTGTCCCAAGCTTTTTCACAAAAATTGTGTCAGGTGATGTGCAGAGGCATTTAAGAACTGAAAAGTAAGTTTCAAATAAAAAGTCATAAGTAGTACTTTGGGGAAAATTAATTCAAATCTCTTAAGTGGCAATTTAGTAAAAAAATTTGAAATCTTTTCATAATTGTATAGAGCAGTGACAATAAAATCTGTCCTTTTTTTGACAAGTAGTTTTATTAATTTTATGGATGTGAATATATGTTGCTGTGATCTAGTTGCCAAGCCTAGATTGAGTGTTTTATACACCCTTATTTCCTGTAAAAGAAAGCATTGCACCTTCACTTCTGGTCACTGGCGAAAACCACTTAGCAATACTAGAGTGCTAATATGCGAAGTCCAAGTATGTGTAATTACAAGAAATAGTGCAAGAAATAATTTTCTCAAGATTAAGAATGTTAATTTTTTTAAGTGTAGGGTTTTTCCTGAAATATTATTATTTAGATAGTGAAATGTCAGGAATTGTTTACCTCTCAAGCCCAGGTTGTATTAGAATACTTTGAGAGACACATTGGAAATCCAAAATCTTGTGAATCTATTACCAATTTTGGAAAATAGAGGAAGATACTGCTTTTCCTTGCTTGTCTGCGTGATTCTATGTATTGGATGATAACAAACATAAATTAAGATACTGAGAGGGTGTACTTGCTGGAGGTTGCAAAGAAAGCTAATGTTCTACTGTTTACACATTAATGTGAAGTGCAGATAAAGTGTTTTTCTCAAAAGAAGTACTTTGTACACTAGGGATTTGTACATTCTTTTAAGGAAGTATAAAATTATTAGGAAGCATGAAGACTTGAGTCTTTACTGTGCACAGTTCCATGGAGACAATAATTGCAGAATGAACTAGGTCACTTTTTGCCAATGAATTTATTTTAACTTTTCAGGGGTAGGGGAAGGAGAAATCTGGCTATAAATTAGAAATACTAATATGAAGTTCCAGTTTTAAGATGCAGTTTTGCATTCTACTAACTGAAAGTGTAAGTGTTGATAGAATGTACTGTTTTATTTTTTAGGGGGTTCGGTTGCTCATTTGTTAAGTAAATATGGAGCCTTCAAAGAATCGGTTATTATTAATTACACAGAACAACTGTTACGTGGCCTTTCTTACCTCCATGAGAATCAGATAATCCATAGAGATGTTAAAGGTGAGAATTACTCATAATTTCTTCTAAGAAGGAATATTCAGAAAGCAGCATTTGTTTTGGCCTGAGACCTGCTGATTCTCTCAGATACCATCTCAGGAGCAGTATTTCTGCTGGGTTTGTCTGATCATTCTTGATCATTCTTAAGAAACTTGACTGCTGAAATTTAATCAAAATGCTACTGAAGTTAATCAAAATGTTCACAGCAAGATTGGGGATATTTGCTACCTGTGCCAATAGTTTAGAAAAATTGCCTTTCTCCGTTGGTTAAAATAAGATTTGAAGTTGCCATACAGTCTTAAAACTACTGCTGCTTAAATGGATGTAAACGTTTACACTGAAATTATAGTAAAATCTGTGAACAAACCAAGATAAAGATACATGGAAATATTGTTACGCATTTTCTTCCTTCATCCTAACTGAATATAAGTACAGTTGTACTCTGAGTAAAGTGTGAACTTAACTGGGAAATACCAGTCTCACTGAACTTTTCCCTTTAATGTCACTATAGCTGTCTATGAACTGGAGATATATTCATAAAAATAGCAACATATCGATGGCAAATATTTGTCTTTACAAATTCTTTTTAAAATAGTAAAACTTTCAATTGCTCTGTAATTCTCTTCAAAGCAACTCAAGATTGCTTGATAATGTAATAACTTTATATTTCATGAGGAGCTGCAGGCAATGAAAGCCTCCTGGGCTTTAGGTCACCATTTTCTTCCATCATACCATCTCCAGGCATTGTTCCAGAATCCTGTATGTTTGCCCTACTTAAAAAGTTTGACTGCTTCTCGAAATCTCTTAAACAGCCTTAAGCTATGTGCAGTATCATTCATGCATAACAGAAAAGTGAGGTTATTAGACCATATCCTTGATTTTTAGATTTCCTTGATACTAGGGTGGGGAATGTCAACCTATTTTATAATTTGGAAGTGGAGGGAGGAAAAGTGTCAAGTGTCTGTTCATCCTTTTGCCTTTAATAAAAAGCCAACTAGCAGTATTTTTATTGTGCTGTTGACAGGTGCCAATTTGCTAATTGACAGCACAGGTCATAGATTAAGAATTGCTGATTTTGGAGCTGCAGCCAGGTTGGCGTCAAAAGGAACTGGTGCTGGGGAGTTTCAGGGACAGTTGTTGGGAACTATTGCATTTATGGCACCGGAGGTAAGAAACCAATTTTTAAAGTTATTTCAAAAAGTTTGTTTGAACTCTTTGAGCTAATTAATGTAGCCAGATAACAGAAAATTGCTGTATATCCTTTAAATGTATTTTAAATGCCTTTGTTCTAACGATTTGGAATGAATCCAGCATGGTGATCATGGCATTTCTTCCTTGTTGTCAAAGATGTTTTAAGTAGTTTGCTACAAGATACAATTGTCACAAGTATTGTTACTAAAGCCCAAATGTCCATTTGCTCAAAAGCTAGCTATTGCAAGGTACTTTGCTTGCCACTTGGTCAGGTATTTTGTTTGCTAGATCTCTAAAACCTGTATAAATCTTGTGGCATTTACATCATTGATCACTCTCTTAGCCTGAGATGTTAACCAGAATACCCTTGTTTGATGATGTTTTAGGGTTTACTTCTACATGACTTAGAGCTAAGAGACTTTGAAGCATATAATCTGATCTTTGGTGTCTGTCTTTTCAGGTCCTGAGAGGTCAGCAATATGGAAGGAGCTGTGATGTGTGGAGCGTTGGCTGTGTTGTCATAGAAATGGCTTGTGCTAAACCTCCCTGGAACGCAGAGAAACACTCCAATCATCTTGCTCTGATATTTAAGGTGAGGTATTTTGTTACCACCAATATACTACAAAAGATGCCAAGTAATCATATACAGCAATGTGAATTTTAGAAAAGTGTACATGTAGCAGGGATTGTTGCAATACCCTTTTATGTTGGAGCTGTTAGTACAGAAGCAGTACTGGTACCAACATAACCATACTTGTTTCTTTAAAAAAACCCAAACAAACTGATACCAGAAAAAGATATTACTACAATATTATTCAAAATCATGGAATTGTAGAAAGGTTTGTGTTGAAAGAGACCTTAAAGATCAGCTAGTTCTACCTTCCCTGCTGTGTGCAGGGGCACCTTTCATTAGACCAGGTTGCTCAGAAAGGTCTGTTCTAAGATATAAAAAATCATGTTGCAGGCTAAAAACACCCCAAAAATTAGGCATAGAGATGATCCTTACACTAGGCAGAAGATTGGGATTTGAACTTCTTACAGTCTTGTCATATACAGAAGGGGTTTTTTTGCCATAAACCATTTGTGTGTGTATTCATATTTCACAGTGGGGAATGTCATTTAGTAAAAACCTAATGTTCCATGATCAGATTTTGCTGAAAGATGTTTTTATTATGCCATGCTATATATGATTTTTGCCCCTTCCTTTTCTGCATCATCCATCTTGGCGTTCATGTTTTTTACTAAAATCAATTAGTTATATTTGATTCTAACAGTCCAGTTGTACTGTAGGCATGAATGAAGAAAATGTTACTACAAGTGAAGAAAGTGTTTTCAGAAAACAGACATTGCACAGCAGTACTCAGATTTGTTCTAAGTAAAATCACTTGTGATAAGAGATGTAATTTTCTTGGTTCTGTGTTTTTGTGAATCTGGTGGTGCCACTCTAGTGTTCTCAGTCATCCTGCTTTGATCTATATAAAATTAAAATTAATTTGTTTGGGAGAGATCTATGTCTTTCTGAGAAATATTGCCCTTTGGGGGGCAATATTTTTGGGGTGGTAGCAGAAATACAGTAAAGGCAATGCAAGAAAGCATAGCCAGTTTAACATTTTGTAGTGTAACATCACTCAGCTTAATCTCTCTCCATGTTGGCTTATGCCAGTTAACAGTGAAGGCAGCTAGTAAAGAATGTCCATATGTGTGCTCTGAGTTTTTCTATGGCCTGCTCAGAAATGATCACTGCAGGATCTTGCTGTAAGAAAAAAATTTAGAGCAAAGTAGAAGGAAAGAGTCAAACTGAAAAGCAAAAGGCATCAGGACAATAGACTGAAAGTAGTAATGCAATCTTCGATCTGCAGTACAAAACACGCTGAATGGAGAAAAGTTTGTAAATCCAACTCATTGGATGAAGTTAAGAGCTTGTGCGGTGTTTTTGGGGTAGAAGGGGGGCTTAATCACTGACTTCTAAAAAGTTATTTCCTCTTGTTCAGATTGCTAGTGCAACTACTGCTCCATCAATCCCTACACATCTGTCTCCGGGCTTGAAAGATGTGACTCTTCGGTGTTTAGAACTTCAACCTCAGGACAGACCCCCTTCAAGGGAACTGCTGAAACACCCAGTCTTCCGTACTACATGGTAGCTACTTATGTGTAAGGCTGAAATAGTGAAGAAAACTCTACTGAATATACAGTAACTGTCTTGCAGTGCAGTTAAGCAAAGCAAATTATATTTTTCTGCTGGCCTTAATAATAGATCCATCAAGAACATAAGGCCGGTGGAGGACCCTACCTAAGTATGTGATTGACAAATCAAGATCTTTACCTAAGCTCAGTATGCAACATTTGACAATTCATGCAGAGATTTGTAAACTGTGCCTTTTCAAACATCTGGCTCTATGTGAACACAAAAACATTTTTCCTTAAATCTGCATGATTATTTAGCAGGTAAGTGATTTTTATTTTATTTAGAGCACTTTTTCAGCAGTATTAGAAGCTGAGAGGCTCGAGATCTATTTTAATAAAGCAATCACTGTTCAATTTCACATCATGTAGATGCTCTGCAGTTAGTAAGTTTTCAGTACTGGTTAAAAGGACATTCTGTATCTGTCCCTTTTAATTACATGATGTTCTCTGAGTAACAAATCCAAATATTGATGGAAACTTTAAAAAAAGCATTTTGCCTTCCTATAAAGTAAGAGCAGGCACTCATGGTTCACTGTGCATTTACTGCTGGCCATGTAATTTCTTTTGAAATCAAAGTTTGTTTTCTTTGTATTTTTAACTTTCATGAAAAGGGGATATTTTAGTCTTTAGAAAAAAAGATGCAAGCTGTGTCATGGAATATTTTCCTGACACAAGAGTTTTAAAACCAGATTTGCTGTAAATCTGGGATAAAATGCCACCTTCAACAAGGATATGTTGAAGGCTCTGATAGTATAGGTTATTTAATAAACGAGATTGTTCTGTATAAAGGAACTTAGTCTGAATCATGCTAGAAGTTGTTGAGCCTTTTTTTTCATATAGCAGTTTCTTCTGGCAAATCGTGTAGAGAAGTTTCATGTCAAAGGCCCCCCAAACCCAGCTCCCATTAAAGTTTTTATGGGAGACTTTGGCATGTACTTCAGTGTGAGCAGGTGCCAAATGAGCAAATCTCATTCTTTGTGTAAAGAAACTGAGGTTACATTCTCTACTGATAACAAGTTTTACCTGCTGTTTTCCTTCTGCCGTACATCATCTATTTACTGTAGCCATTAGTGATAATTTAATTTGAAAATGTTAAAAATATTACCATAAGAAAGGTATTTATTTTAACAAGAGATGAACTTGGACTTGAAGATCAAGATAAAATAAAATGTGAAGTAAAGCTTCACCTGTAGTGCAAAACTTGTCGGTTTTTAGGAGCTGTGGGGGTTTTTTTTAAACAGGTTTTTAAAATTATTTTAAAGGCAGGTTTTTAGATTCTGATGCATGTAATTCTGAAGGAAAATGGCAGCTTTTTCTTTTGCTTTTTTAAAAATGGGGATCTTTTTTAATCTAATACTGATTGTGTTTAATCCATTTTGAAAAAAATACTGTTTATGTTATAACTCTTCAGAAGCCAGTTGGATTGTTGGACTCAAATAGAATTGGTTATTTTCAAAGACTCAGGACAAACTAAATAAGCTATAGTACCTTAAAAGTGTATCATACAAATTGGAAGTAAAACATCTTAAAGATAAGTTTACATGAATGATAGTGCTCATACTAATAAAAAAGAAAACAAACCCATGTCATTAGTTGTGAATGTGTTTCTTTTGGAAATTTTACATTCCTTTGTTTTTGAAGATTGGCAGACTTCGAAGAGTTAAAAAGATAATATTGAAATGTGAAGTTTGGTAGCTCTGTTTTGTACTTGACTTTTTTTTTGACCACTTTAGAATTTCTCATTCTAATAAGATTGTTTCCAAGTCTTTCTTATGTGCAAGCTTTAAAGGATGCACTCTTGCCAATTCATGTACTGGAAGATCAGTTGTCAGATTAATACTGTTTCTGACAGAAATGTAAACTGTATAAACTGATGAACCTCAGCTAATCAGTATTACTTTGTAGATCACCATGCCTACCACATTTCAAACTCAAACTGCCTCTTAGGTGTCCAAATGCATTTGTTTGAGTTTGCATTTCCCTCGGCTTGCTGGTAATTGTGGTGTTTTTAAAATGGAGATGTGATGTAATATTCTTCTTTTCTTTGGATCAAAGCTGGACTGAAAATTGTATTGTGTAATTATTTTTTGTGTTCTTAATGTTATTTGGTACTTAAGTTGTAAATAACGTCTACTGCTGTTTATTCCAGTTTCTACTACCTCAGGTGTCCTATAGAGTTTCTTCTACCAAAGTTCACTTTCACAATGAAATTATATTTGCTATGTGACTGATTCCTAAGACTTCCAGGGCTTAAGGGCTAACTTCTATTAGCACCTTACTGTGCAAGCAAATTTTACAGAAATCTCTGGGTTAAAAAATTTGGCTTCGTTGTATCCTTTGTTATTTTAAATATATCAAGATATTTTAATTAAAAGTTTTTACCCCATTGAACCAATTTTATATAGTATAATTTGTATGTATTTTGGTGTTTTTTGTCTTTATAGTAAATAAAAGTTTTTGAACAAACTTTGTCCTTTGCTTACTGTAAGGTCAACACATTCATTTTACTGATGGGAATAAAATATTTCTGGTACGCTTCACTGTTTATACACAATTTCATACACCATACTTGATAAATCAATGAACATGAACTAATATGAAATGACACAAGTGAATGAGTACTGGCCTTTGTATGTCTATATCTATGTATATCTAATCTATCTGTATCTATCTATATCTTGGGTGAATTAATAATGTTTAGATAAAGGGAAGCAACAAAGACTTTTTTTTTAAATTAATGATAAAGATAGGAACTTCTCTTATGACAGCACTGTTATCTATGAACCTCACTTGATTATGCCTTTAGGCCAAGAATTAAATGTCCAAATTTTGCATTAGTGCAAATGTAATTACCTGTTCAGGTGAGCTGATTTATTAGGTCAGTCCTGGAGCCATTGAAGAAGTGTATGTTGGAAGTTAATCTGCTGTTTTATGTTTTCGGTGAAATGATTCTGTTGCTTGAGATTTTAATAGAAGACATAAGACTTCCCTTAGGCAATCCATGTGCTGCAAAGCTAGGGGTTGCTTCAGTTCTTGTCTTTCTCGAGATACTTTTGAAACTTTAAAAATTAATCCTTTTTTAAATGGAAACAGTTTTCAGCTATAGACTTTTTGTGATTATAAATTCTGTATTTTGAAGGATTACACTTTTTATTATTTCCATTAGTTAGGTGACTTTCTGCAGATAGAGATGAGTTTATCAATTTGCCAGCAAAAACTGGCAGCAGAAATCTTCAGATAAATTCTAATATCTGATTTCTAAAATCAGAAAAATATACTGCCTGAAACGTCAGAAAGGAAAATACACGGCAAGGATTAAGTAGGAGATACATTATAATGAATTTATCTTCCATTATCTGATTCAGTATAGAAGTTCTGAACCCTGCAGGACTGTGTCATACTTGTAATGTCGCAGCCTCCTTTTTAAGAAGAAGGGATGGCAGAGATCAGCGGTGCCCGGCAGATGGCAGTAAGCTTCAAAGACACCTACTTAGGCAATCAAGTGTCTTCATGGGCACAGGGCATGTTCAGTTCCTCCACAGGCAAGTAGTAACTATGCCTGTTGTCATTTCTCTGGTAGGAAGAGCAACACCTTTCTGCATGACAGTCATAGGTTGAAGTCTGATGGTGTTTCATCTTTGCAAGTTCTCACTCAAAGGTATGGACTGACTCCAGAACATGTTGGAGTGTCACAAGGGTCACGTATGTCCCTTCATCACATCAAAGTGGGCAACTTGTGTGCATGGCTGTTGTGAACTGACAGCTCACCTACCAAAGCACTCTATTTACCTTACTAACTTTTCACTCATTGTTTAGTCGTTCTTAATGACCTGAATCATGTTGTGACTGTCTTGCTTCTAAGAGCTGCAGTGTGCATGTGTTGTGGCAAACATGCATGTTGTTTTCCGGTTATGGCACGCAGCTGCTGAAAGGCAGAGTTACAAGTATTGAAGTGAGACCGTTCTTCCCTGTAGTTACTGAGGAAGGCCAGGAGATGGCAGGGAAGCCACTCTAGTCTTCCTGCGTTTTCTCTCAATTATTTCAGTTTGCAATAGCGCATCGCTCAGCTCCTGTTCTTGGAAAAGATGTGGCAGATCAACAGTAGAATTGATTATGGAATAAATCAAGGCACAATTTATAAATACTTGCAAAGCCCTGAGATGGGAAATTAATTCTCGTAGTTACATTGCTTTGGTGGGCCCATCTCAAATTCTCAAACTCTTGTCAAAATTTCAGCTCCAGAGGAAGGAGTGTAACCCTTGAGAGCATTTTGAGGTTTGATTTCTCTGTTTACCCCAATCTCAATTCTCAAACTCTTGCTCCACTTTAAACTACTTTCCAAATAAAGTAAAATACATGCACATACACATTCTTATTTTCACAATTAATTGGCAGTCTTAAACTGCAGATAAGGAGCAGCATCCAAAGATCAAAGTTTTATGAGACTAGGTACTCAAGCAGCCAAGGGACAATTGTGGCCAAAGATTATAACAGTACCCTTATCTTTACACTTCTGGTGGTTTGTAGGGAATGATTTTGGGCCCATTGCTAATTTTTGAAGATCAGTTGCTGAGCAATTGTTTTCCTCACAAGAGTTTTTTTAATTACCTTAGAGATAAGTGATGGTGCAATGTGGCACCAAAAGAACTTATGCCCGGTTTGTAAATGCTCATGATTTGTAGTATATCCCTTCAGTCTGTCTGCTTAGATGCTGCTGCTTTCTGTACATCAGTCAGCGGGATGCACGTTTAAATCTACAAACCACAGCTCCTGTCTCCTTGTTACCACAGCCAAATACTAGCCAAAATTGTGGACAGAAGTGTAACAAGTCTCAGGTCTGAAACTTAGCCACTCTTTTTATGATATGAATCACAAGTCTGGAGGACAAGTCTTGCGAGGAGCAGCTGATAGAGGTGTGGGGGGGGCTCAGCCTGGAGGACAAGTTCAGATGTGACCTGCCTGAAAGGAGATTGTAGCCTTGTCGGGGTCAACCTCCCAGGCAGCGCGGTGAGAGAACATGGTCTTAGGCTGCTGCACAGCAGGTTCAGGTTGGACATTAGAGGAATTTCTCAGGATCACAGGACGGGTGATTAAACATTTGAATAGGCTGCCCAGAAAGGTGGTGGAGTCACTGTGCCTGGAGATGTTTTAGGGAAGATTGGCCATGACACTTAGTGCTAGGGCCGTGTTTGGGCTGATGATCTGAGACGTCTTTTCCGACCTAATTGGTTCTGTCACCATCTGAGGCACTAACAGCCCTCAGCATCGCTAGACGCAGCCACTGGATGATTTGGGAGAGGTGATCTGGCCCAGGAGTGGGCCCTAACGGCTGCGCCTAGATAATTTTTAAAACAACTTTTACTCTGATCTTGTCTTTTTGGATCGTTCAGTACAATATAGAAGGTGTAATGTAACATTGTTCAGAGAGAGGTGTGTGCGTGTATTTGCGTCTGTGCACCAGAAGCCATGAGTTCTCTTTCCCGGTACCCGCGGCTCTCCCTGTTCCGGGAATTGCGGATCGTGACCCGCGCCACCGGGCCTCGGAGGCTCCCCTCACGGCCCGGCCGCCGCTCGGCGCCCCGCCGGCCGCTCGCAGCCAATGGCAGCTCAGGACACACGGGTGCCGGCATGTGTCCGGAGCGCGGATTGGCTGTCCCGGTTTGCGCGGGCGCGGCTCGGCAGGAGGGCGGTGCGTGGGGCCGTGAGGGAGCGGCCGCCATGCTGCGGGAGCTGAGGCGGCGCTGGGGCTCTTACAAGTACCGCTTCGTGCCCTGGCTCGCCCTCAACCTCCGCCGCCAGCGCAGGTGAGGCGTGGGGGAAGGTCCGGGGCGCCAGCCCAGACCCCACTGCCCGTCCTCGCGGGAGTCTGGGGCGCCGCAGGACCTCACTCGGGTTTGTCACTCGGAAGTGCTTCAGCATTGGTTGTCCCTTGTCTGGCGTGAAATTCTTAGGCAGATACTGTAACGTGGTGTTTAACGTTGAAGACAGACAGACAGACAGACAGACAGGCAGGCAGGCAGGCAGATAGATAGATAGATAGATAGATAGATAGATAGATAGATAGATAGATAATTTCTCTTTAGTAAGATGTGTATGCCCTGTTTTAATCGTAGAAGTAGTGTCTGAATTTAAATTATTATGACATGGTTATAAGTAACAAAGTTAAAATAAGTAACTAGATTAAAACCTCCCTCGCCAAGGTAATATTTATGTCACCTCATCTAAAGTGTCATTAACGATTTGTATTTTTTTTTTAATAAACATGATAATCATGTTTCTTTTTTGGTGCATTTTTCACTGAGCTTAGTAGAGTTTAACCTACTTGATTTGTAGGCAATACTCATAGATGATGGTTTTATGGTAGAAGAGGTACTGATTTTAACTAAACAGTCTCTTGTAGTGTTTTTAGTGTTAAAAACAATGGTTTTAGCTGGAACAAGCATTATAAAAGTTTGGAGTTTTCTAAAACAACAGCTAAGTTACTAAGTTACTAAGTTACTGTTGCTGAAAAGTGGCTTTTTCTATTAGGAGAAAAAGTAATATTAATATATGGTTTTCATTGTAAAATATTTCATTCTTTACAGAACCCTCCGATATGTTCCTGAAAGCTCTCAAGACAAAGTTATTGCTGATGAAGATGTCTTTGAAACACTACTGAAAACATTTAAAGCTCTGTTCATAAATGACTTCAGTAGACAAGCAGATATTCTGGCCTTACTTCCAGAAGTCAAGTGTCAATACATGGAATTACTGACTGTGGAGCAGAAACAGTCAAAAGTAAATTCTTTCAACCATCAGGGTCAGCACGTGTTTAGTCCTGAGGAAGTTTTGTTTAACACACTTGGGTTCACTGTTAGCAGAGGCCGGAGTTCCCTGGTGTCTGCTGGAACTGGAGTCTTTGTTACCAAAGGTTTTGTACCGAAAGGGATGGTTGTGTCTATGTATCCTGGTATGGAATGTTTATTTTTTATTAAGTTAGGTGGGAATTCTAAATATCTGGTCATGGAATGCCAAAGATCTACACTGATTTTTATTTTATGGGTTTTATTTCTGTCCTTCCTTAACAAAATCACCAATTAGGGTGCATGAGAATATTTATAAACTGTCTAGAGTTATTTTGGAAATAAGGGAAACAATATTGGGAAGTATAATTTTGTTTATAAAAAATAATTTTAGTATTTAAAGTCTGATTTTCCAGCAGCTACAAAAATTGTTCCAGATTCTTTAAACACAAATTCATGAGAGAAATTTCAAGTAGATGAGCAGTGCAGTTTAATTCCTTGGGGTTTCTGTTTTGGTTCAGGATCTGAAAAATGAGGTTTTGAGATCTCCACAGAGGTCCGTAGACAATTGCATTAATTTCTTCGAAGTACAAAAGTACAAATTGGAGAACGAAAATAAAACCTTCATTTAGCAGAACTCTATTCCATGAAGTATGTTTGGAAAAATCAGTACTTCTGTGTACCTCCTCCTCATTTCTTGGAACTGTATTTGCATACACTTCTTGAAAAGGTTTGTAATTCTGTCAGTATGGCCAAGCAAGCAACTCTGCTGAGTTGCTTTGGATTTGTTTGTGTTTTGTCTGTCAGCAAAATCATCCCCTGTGGTCGCTGGTTTGTGACGGCAGCACAGAATTGGGAGCATCCCAGGCATTCACTGAGCAGTGGAACACATTTTTCCGTATGGAGTTGGCCATTGCCACTGATTACTCGTGAACTGACTAACTGACAAGTGACAGCAAGTGAGCCTGTCACTTTTGCAGCTCACTTCAAATTTCAGGCACAATACTAAATGTAAGCGTAGGCTCATTTGGAGTCTCCTGTAACAGCCCTCGTAGCAAAACAAGGATGAGCTGTTGAAATGCCTTTTCAGGGTAATGAAGGAACCTGCAGGGTGCTGGGCTGGAGATGGGACCCTAAGGACAGGGACCACAGCCTGTCTGTGGCCTTTGCCTGGCTTCTTGTGATTGCAGTGGAGGATTTCTGCAGAGACATGCTAAAGATGGAGTATGTGTAAGTGATGCAGGACAACGATTTCATGAAAAACGGCAAGCCAGTCAGCTGTTGCTTTTCTGTGCTTGAAAGTCATGGCGGGTTAAATCCTCTCCTAAGACTGGGGAAACAGTCTACTGAAATAATTTGTTCTTGGTTTGTCATTTTCCATCTCCTGGACCAAATAAAATCCCTGGGGTAGTGGAGGGAGGTGTTTCAGATTCTTTGCTGAATCTGTGAGCTTTTCAGAGTCCTGACACAGTAGTAACAAAACAGTTTAGTACCTTCAGCTGTGTTTTCCTGAACAAATACCACCTGATTGTTTTCATCTCTGGAGCAGGCCAGTTGGCTGTGAGGTTTTATCTACCTCTCCCAAAGATACTTGGTTCAGACATTGTTTGATTTCCTGTGGGGCTTCTCTCTTTGGAATGTATCAGCTCATTTAGTTTGAGGGGATTTTTTGCGTCCCAGAAAGTTGTGTCTAAAAGCTTGTAGGTTTACAAATGTCAATGTCACTAAGTGAGAGGGGACTTCTTTACTACCCACCCTCTCTCCTTTGAGTTTTGGTGTGGAGGGGACGGAACGCCCATTCTGACAGGTAACTTATTTTCTTCTGATATAATATCTGTCTTGCAACAGGTACTGTATACAGAAAGCATGAGCCCATCCTTTTCCAGTCCCTTGGCAATCCCTTTATTTTTAGGTGCATTGATGGGGTCCTTATTGATGGGAATGATAAAGGACTGTCAAGATCAGTGTACAGGTAAGCAAAAGAAATAGAGGATTGTCCCCATCATCTGATTTAAAACAGTGGAACTCCCAGTCTCAGTTCCTTGTTTCTTACTCTAAGTTGTACATGATTTTTGTCCACCTATGCATAACTCATGATGCAAACAGCACAAGGGTGGGAGATGCTGGATGTGATCCGTTGTGTACTTGTGTCTTCATCTGTAACACCAGTGAGATGTGTGTTGATCTACAGAGACTTGCCTGTAGTGAAAATAGTTTTAATAGAGCAGGATATAGAAGTGTTGAAGTGTTTCTGGGCTGTTAGTCAAAACTGCTTAGTTTGGTTCAAGTGCGACTTCCTGCTCCTTGCAGCGCTACTTAAAACTGAACCATATGACTGAGAGCACTGTGTACACCCTCCTTGAGCTGTGACAGACTTGGTGCTGTGACCACCCCCCAGAGGAGCCCAGTCACCAGCCACTCTCTCAGTGAAGAATCTTCTCATAATGTCCAGTCTGAACTTCCCCTGACACAGCTAACCTGTGCTGGTTTGGCCTACCTTGAAATATAATTTGTTTCAATTTGTGTTTAAATACGACATGAACTAGCAAAATTATCTAAAATAATACCTAGTTTGAATATTAATACCTACTAATACCAGATTTTAATTCCTGGAATGAGTTTGAAGCTAATATTGTAATGACTCTTAGCATTTTTAGAGGTCAATGAGATGTGTTGGCACTTCAGTAATGGTAATGTTTGATGTTGATATCTGGAAGAGTGTGTGGTAATTTCATGCAGGCTCTTCTGCCAGAGTCTCCACACAGGTGGGAGGTGTTGGTCTGTGCATTTGTCCCCCACCCCAGGTGGGATGGGCAGCTGTAACTTTGTGCAGTGCCTGCGGCCATTTCTGCAGAGCAAGTAAGGTAACCTCTTAGGTGAAGAAGCCGCAATCCATGTTAATGCTGTCGGCATTTCAGGTCTTGCAGCAGGAGAGATCAGCTTGGCCCCTTTCAAATGAGTGATGAGAGCTGGCTCACAGCTGCCCCGCAAAACCCACTGGCAGTGGGACAGTATGTCAACAACTGTTCACATGGTAAGTTGCCAGGTAAATTTTCCAAGCATGAGTTTGGCTTTATGGATATCAATTATTTTTAAGGTGACACAGTGAATAGGATATTGATCTTGGGGGGCAGTAGTACTGTTTAAAGCAAGCACGTAGTGGGTAAAAGGGTTCTGAGGCTTTTTGTCACAGCTGAGTGTTGGAATTCTTCAGTGCAGTAACACTTCAAATACACTTTTCTGACTGACCCCCCAGTTTCCCTCCTGGTGTGTAGAGTGAAAGGCACACACCCCAAAATGTGAGATGGTGGGAAAGGATATCTGGGAAAGGACCGCTGAACTGAGACAATAGAGTGTTGCAGATTAAATTCCCCAGTATGGTTCCAGAGGGTTCATGAGAAAACTGCATGCAGTGCCATGTACAGTAACATTCTATCACTTCTCAGTTTGACCTGTAAGACTTTTTTTAGACTTCCTTACATTTATGTACAAAATCTGGGAACTTGTTAGTGTAATCTCACTTGTTGGACCTGAAGAAGGCAACTATTTATTCTGTCTCACTGTTGTTCTTACGTAACTAATGGGAACAGTTGTACTATACGGAAAGTTGAATTGATACCATACTCAGCTTCGAAGTGGCTTTCATAGCCTGCATTCCACTAAAGATTCCCTGCCTCCATGTAGTATCCGGAAAGGTTGCTGGAGGAGCAAATCTCCAGGAATATTGACTGGCATAGAGATACAGGGCTGTCCCATGAAACTGCTGCTTCCAGGTCCATTGTCCATGTAAGGGGTGATTTTCTCCCTGCCTGTATTTTTTACATATTTTGCCACCAGGAAAATCCTTTTTTTTTTTTTTTTTATATCTTGTAAAGCAAACGTGTATTTGGAGCATTTAGCAGTGCTCTAAGTGGCAGTAAGCAAGTTGTGCCTCTTCATAGACATGTTGATAACTGGACAAAGCTCCTATAGTTGGTTGCATAACTCCTATGTAAAAGAAATTCAGAACAGGACTTCAGAGGAGTGCAGTAGCTCCCAAGAGAGGAATGGTTTTCAGGCTTGATGAAGCATCTGGTACTTCTGTGGCAGTATATTTGATGTTTTTACACATCTCTAAGCCCTATCTAAAAACCTTTTTTTTTTTTTTTTTAATTTTTTTTTTATTCCTAGAAAAAGCAGCAAACGTGTGTTATCAAGAGTTTGATGTGCCAGAACATTTTCCAGTAGAACTGAAACAGTATCTTCCAAACATCGTCTACAGCCATGACATAGAGAGGTTGGCAATAAATGGAAGAGCTTGTAGATTTGTATGATACAAAGCATACTGCATGTGTAAAGAAATGACAGCTTGAAAAATAGCAAACTATATGAAGATGAGTTACTCAAATATGTGCAACTATATGGGAGAGTTAGCTCTCTGAATAGACTAATTTTAATTACAAAACACTTCATTGCTTTTTCCACGTTTCTACAAATGAAATCAGCATAGCTCTGAAGACACAGTTTTACAAGCAGTTGTTGCACTATATTGCAATTCTTCTGAATCACGTAAATCACTAGTTATATTTTGCTTTTATTACAGTACTGAGGCTTTTCAGTATATATTTCAAATCTGTTTCAGCCTAACCAATCAAAGCTGTTCTGAGATGGTTCAGATTTAGGCTGCTTATTCTGCTGTTCTTCATATCTTCTGCTTATGTGATGAATAAACAGATGAATTTGCAGGAAGAAACCTCGAATTGTATTGAGTCAAGTGAAGTAGTATGCAATATAAAGGCATGAACTTTTAGTTACAGTAGTTAGTAAAATTACAACATCCTGGTTATGACCTGGAAGTCCATCTTTTTTCAGAAATTAAAACAACTGGAAATCTTGGATAATCCCCTTCGTTTCAAGGATGTATAAGAATTTTAGAGCAGATCATCTGAACTTTTAATGTAATTCTGGAGTTATTTAAATACTCTGAAATTTCACTGGAGAAAGTTATGGTGCATATTGGAAAAATAGCTTTTCTGATTAAACTTAGGGTTTGTTGAGTCAAGGTTAAAGATGCACTTGGAATATGCACATAATTAAATAAACACTAATATAATAAGCAGTAGGACTCATTTGTCAGGAAGCCTAGATGCTGTACTTGAAGTGTGAAAGCACAATGAGAAGAGATAAGCTATAGAGCTGCTTCAGGAAGGGGGACTTTTGCTCTTCATTGGAATCTCTCCAAGAAAATATGGTCTTCCAGTCATCATTTCTCACAGTGTACAGCCACTAGACAAAAGATCCTATTTGCTTCTAGCTGCTTTTTTTTTATACTGATGTATACAGTATCAAAACTGTATACATCAGTATAAGTTATAACATAGATAATCTGATTTCTAAATCTTTTTGTGTCTTATGAAAGAGTTCTTAGTACTTGTATACCTTGTTTGGTATGTTTCAAAATGGCCTCACGAAATTTTTAGTAGTAGAGACTTGGGTTCGTGCCGTTTTCCACTTCTGGTTCATCAGTGTCAGAAGTATATGCTCTCCTTCCTAGAACAGATACTTCAGCTTTAGGGTGTGGTCATTTGCTTAAAGGAAGTTTAGGGGGGTGGGTTTCTCCATATCTCTGTGAGAAAGCTGCCTGCCAGCCCGATTTCAGTGTGGAGTTTGCGGACAATTGACCCATTGCTGCAGATGGCAGCAGGTCCCTGGCACAGTCCAGAGCTGCCTTCCTGGCTGGTGTTGGGCCTTAGGAGAGAAGCTTTAGCCAGCCAGCACCTGCAGGCAGGCGTGTCCACAGGAGTGGCTTCTGCTGCATGAATTTTGCTGTAGCTTCTCCTCCTGTCTGTGTAAGCGTTTCTCTTGCAGTCTTGACTAATTCTTTTCATCTCTGAATAATTGTGGAACCATTGAGTGGAAACATTTTTTGCATATTCACATAGGCTATTTTTTTTGGTAATTATGTTGGTTTTGCTTATATATGCTGTCTGTATTTCAGTGTTGTTTTTCCATGTTCCCTGCCTTGCATTATGCATATTACTCAGAAAACTGATCTAGACAAAGCCACTGGTTTAGCTTCTTGAAGTGAGGAATTAAAAACAATTCAAAGGAAAATATAACTGTTCACTTTCACATGTTTTGCTTCTTCTTTTACAGCCACCTCAGGTGTGTAGTTCTTGTGACTCTGAGAGACATCAAGGAAGGAGAAGAACTTTTTTCAAATTACTACACTGTTGTCAGCTGAGTTAATAGATTAGAGAATGAAGAAATCGTGTCAATCAAATATGTGGTGTGCCTATACTTCAAGCTTCGTCGTCATTTTTGTGTAAGGGAAAGCTGTAGGCTTGAATTTCTCTGAGAATAACATGTCTGCATTCGATGCACAGGTGAGGGTTTAACCACTTACATCATTAGGTTCTCAGCTGTCTGTTGTTGTTGGTATTTCTGCATATTGGTGTTCAGCTGTCCATAAGGTAGCTCATAAAATTAAAACCTAAGTTCTGGACATGTCATTTAATCTACTAGATTGCACAGTTGTCTGTAACTGGGACTGTTACAGTATTTTCCCATTTAATTTCCTGTGATTAATATGGACACAGCTTGTAAAAATTACTTTCCTCTTGAATTATATAATATATAATGATAATCCTCATCGTTCACAGTAATTACTAGGTCTTGTTCTGTTTCTCTTGAAGTTGGCCCCTTTGGTATCAGCTTGCTTTAAAAAAATACAATGCAGGCAGTTATCCTAATCTTCTATGAAGCCCTTTTTGGTGCCATGCTGTTGGGCCCTTCAGCTGTGCCTGCACAGTGCACTGTCATCTTGAGGCCATCTTGAGCCAGTGGCTGTCGCTGTGCCTGTCCTGGGGTAGGAAGAAACGTGTGTGTGCCTTCAAGCCTTGTCCACTTCTGATTTCAGTGATTCACCCGAAGTTTCCTGGCATGTGACAACTTTCATTGCTTTTGTTCTTCAGGAGGACTTCATGTTGCAGTGTAGCTGGAGGAAACAATGCCAGCCAAGGGTGCTGTGTATTCTTTGATGAGTTGCTGGTATAAACATGGCCAGCTATTCCCACATTAATTTTTGCTGATGTCTGCAAACTGCCTTCAGAAAGATGAAACCAGTATTTACTGCCAAAGTCCAAGCAAGCCTCCCAATGAATTTGTGGTTAGCATAAGTTCATGAGAGAAGCGGAGCCAGGCAATAGTGTGCTGTTATAAATTGGGGCAGCCAGGGTTTCCTGCTTAGCTGCTGAGGCATCTTGTCTCCTTTTCAGAACGCAAAGTTTTGTGGTGTCTGCTTCGCTTGAAGCTTTGCTTCAGGCTTTCAAGCCTGAACGTTGCCTGTCACATTAATTTGGAAGCCCTTTATGGCTAGAGGAGGCTGGCTATTTCAGCAGGATTTAACTAGCAGAGCTCTGAGATAGTGGCTTCTGGCTCGGCATGGGTTGTACAAGTTTCATTGCAGCTTCTAGTGATGTTCCTTGTGTCTTCACTGCATGGTACGGGATCAGAGCGGTGATCGCCAGTCTACTGAAGAGAGTGGTCATCCTCTGTGACTCTGAGGATCCCTTCTCTCTGGAGCTGGCCCTTCTCCCCAGCTCTCTCAGAGGTTATTGGGACCTCTTGATCTCTGGAGGAAGCTGGATATCAAGGGCACATGCAGTATTCCTGGTGGAGGGGCTGCACTTCCCCAGACAATCCCATGGCACTCTGGAAAGAGGAGACTGGGAAAGGTGTGAGTGTGTGTGCTGCTGCTCATTTGTCCCTTTTCCTTTGCTCTTAAAGGTGCTGTTCCTTCCTGGCCGCTGCTCATCAGACCCTACTGAAGCTGATCTGACTTGCTAAGCATAGTAACACCACCTCCACAAACCCTAGGCTTTCTCTTTTGTTTTGTTTTCTGCTACTGCAGTGAGCTGAAACAGCTCATAGAAGGGTCAGAGTGAGCAAGAGAGCAGGAAGCCCATGGGTGGTTGCAGAATTGCTGTTTTGACTCCCTGGGTCTTACAAAGTAGTGCTTTCTGACAATTCTATTTTGCACATTAAAGGTAATGCTGTACTTGCTCGACATCTCACTGCCTGCCAGGCTGTTCTGTTCCCCGGCTGCGTGCTCCTCCCCGCGCCATTTCTGGAGCTCACTTGGCAACACAGGAAACCGCAGCAAGGGGGAGTGATGATGTTCTGCCACCTAAAGAATTGTGTGTGTCAGGCATTTGGCACAGCAGGCAGATGTGTGCCAGCCGTGGCACAGGAGCAGATGGGGATAAGTAGTCATGCTGCAGGGCAGGAGCAGGCCCACCATGCCCACGGAAAGCACATTTCTGCTGAGACATCCTGGCCTCCTCCCTTACTACAGGTACAAGACTTACTGGGAGCTCTAAATTACTTTCCCCTACACAGAGGGAAGAGAAATCCAAGAACTAGTATGGAGCATTTTATCAAACTCATGGCCAGGGTTTATGCTTGTAGGCTTTGCTGCCTTGCAACTTGTGGACAAGTCAGCAGCAGTGACAGGTAGGTCTGGGGGATGGGGTTAGATCACCCTGTACAAGGGGTTCCTGAGCTAGGGAACACTCGAGCAGCAGCCTCAAGCCCTGTCCAGACCCAGAAGCCCTCGGCAGCCAGTCAGCCACTTCGCCACGAGCAGTGTGGGAGATGTAAATGGCTGTAAGGAGTGAGTGACCCCTAGTGCAGTGAACAGGAACATGGCATGGCAGGATGAACAGGAAGGGCTTCAACCATCTGGAGGGAGCCAATAGAGGCAGATAAACAGACTGTCTGCTGGAGAAGAGCACGGAAAGATCCTTTCAGCCTCAAGTCTTAGTAGTGTAAGTTAATGTCATAAGGTTTGGTTGTGGTGTCACCACACCACAGAGCTCATTCCCCTGCAGCTGCTATCACCAACACAGCCATGTCAGAGGCCTCCAGCCAGCCAGACCTGCTCACAGCAGATGTAACTCTCCAGGTCACAGATGGCCAGAAGTGTCTGATGGCTCCCCATGGGACAACTGTTTGGGCCAACAAACAGTTCTTTTGCAGAAGGCGTGCTGTGGTTGAAGAGCTGTGTCACCACGTGAAGGAGCACAGGAAGAAGTGAACAGTTTGCATAGTATTCCAGTGATGAGTAGGAGATTGACCAGTTATTTACAGAGACACTACAACCTTAAGACTCTCAGGAGTCTCAGACCTCCCTGGTAATGAAGAAGCTGATGGACTCAGAATTGTGCAAGGTAATTCGTCAAGGGTCTGTTGAAGATGAAGGCTAGAAGCAGGTCACTGCATGTACCAGGAGGAAGGTTCCTCCTTCTCCTGAAAACAATTAGGACCAGCACCTTCTACAACAGGATGAGGCCCTGGAACTAGAAGTCCAGACAACAGATAGGGAGGGTGAAGGTCCTTCTGGGAGAGTGGGGCCTCCTAAAACAATACAACCTCTACCCCATATCATGACTACCTCTGTTAAGAAAAAAGGAAAGAGTTTTAATAGGAGACTCCCTTCTAAGGGGAACAGAAGGTGAAATATGCAGATTGGACCCAACACACAGGGAAGTCTGCTGGGTCCCAGGGGCTCAGATGAGGGTGACTGGAAGGCTCTCCAGTCTAGTAATACCGTTTGATTACTATCTGCTATTCGTTGTTCAAAATGGCAGAGACAAAAAAAAAACCAAAGAGAAGTCTGAGAGCCACCAAAAGAGCCTTCAAGGCCTTGGGACAATTGGGAGCCCCAAGGATCAGGAGCAGAGGTAGTGATTTCCTTGATTTTTCCCATAACGAGGAACACTGTTGATAGGATAATGGACCAAAGGGGTCTCAGTGCCCTGAGCTGGAGGACCATGACTGTGAGAATTATTAGCTCCCAGCTGACCCTGAGCTTGTGTGGGATTTGCTGCTCCAGCTGTATCCCTGCAAATCTGTGGGGCCTGATCGGATTCATCCATGAATCCTCAAAGAGCTGGTGGATGTCATTTCAAAACTCCTTTCAATGATTTTTGAGCAGTCTTAGGAATCCTGAGAGGTCCCAGCTGACTGGAAGCTGGCAAATGTTGTCCTAATTTTCAAGAAGGGCAAGAAAGAATACCCAGAAACTACAGTTCTGTCAGTCTCACTTCAGTGCCCAGTAAAATCATGGAAAAGATTATTCTGAGAAGTATTGAAAAACAGCTGGAGGACAATGCAATCACTGGTCACAGCACATCTTCATGAGAGGGCAAATCCTGCTTGTTGAACCTGATTCCCTTTTATGACAAGGTAACCCATTCAGTTATCAAGGGAAGCCAATTGATGTGATCTTTTTGGATTTCAGTAAAACTTTCATTGCTGGCTCTCACAGGATCATTCTGGACAAAATGTCCAGCTCTCAGCTGGATAAACACATCCTGTGATGGGTGAGCGACTGGCTCATGGGTCAGGCACAAAAGGTCACAGTGACTGGGGTGACATGAGACTGGGGTCATGTCACAAGTGGAGTTCCACAGGGCTCCATCCTCAGCCCTGTGCTCTTTGACATCTTCATAAATGACATAGACAAAGGATGAAAAGGAATACTAAGCTCACTGATTACACTAAATTTGTAGGAGCTGTTTACTCCCTTGAGGGCAGAGAGACCTCAAGAAATTAGAGGGATGGACAATTACCAACAATATGATGTTTAACAAAGGGAAGTGCTGAATTCTGCTCCTGAGATGGGGCAGCCCTGGATGCATGGACAGACTGGGGAATGAGAGGCTGGAGAGCAGTGCCATGGAAAGGGCCCTGGGGGTCCTGGTCAATGGCAAGTTGGACATGAGCCAGCAGTGCCCTGGCAGCCAGGAGCGCCAGCCCTGTCCTGGGGGCATCAGGCACAGCATGGCCAGCCAGGCAAGGGAGGGGATTGTCCTGTTCTGCTCTGGATCGGCCTCACCTTGAGTGCTGGGGGCAATTTTGGGTGTCACAATATAAAAAGACATTTAACTACTAGAGAAAGTCCAAAGGAGGGCCATGAGGATAGAGACAGGCCTTGAGGCAAAGCTGTATGAGGTCACTTGGTCAGTTCAGCCTGGAGCAGACTGAGGGGAGACCTCACTGTGGTCTTCAATATCCCCAGGAGTAGAAGTGAAGGGGCCAGCACTGATCTCTTCATTCTTATGACCAGTGGCAGGACCTGAGGGAATGGCCTGGAATTGTGTCAGGGGAGGTTTAGGTTGGGTATCAGGAAAAGGTTCTTCACCCAGAGGGTGGCTGGGCACTGGAACAGCTCCCCAGGGCAGTGGTCACAGCACCAAGCCTAACACAGCTCAAGAAGTGTTTGGACAATGCTCTCAGGCACATGCGACTCTTGGGGTACTGTGTGCAGGGCCAGAGCTGGACTTTGTCGATCCTGATGGGTCCCTTACAACTCAGCATATTCTATGACTTGGTTATTTGTTGCCTAAGCACCATAAGGACTTCAACTTGTCTTTTTAATGGCAGAAACTCATGTTTCGTACCTGAATGGAAGTGTAAGTTAGGTAACTGAGTTGAGGGGAGAAGCTTACATTAAATATACATATACTAAACTACAACCATTTTTAAGAGTCCAGCACCACAAGGCTAATAATTAGTTGCATCAAAACAAGAACTAGATGGGGTAAGTTATTTTTTCTAACATTAATTCTTTTGCTAAACAACTAAAAAAAGAAGGAGGTGCAGCTTTTAACTGAAGTGTTTTGGATAGTTATTTTGTTTTGCAGATTGTACTGATCATCATTAGAAAGACACCCTTGTATCTCTTCATCAGGGAAGCAAAGCTCATTACTTGGCAAATTACAACTTTTGCTGTTCAGAACTGTATCAGCTTGCACTCCTGTCTAATTAAAAAATAGTAATTTCTTTACCTAAATATTTACTGTAAATCTGTAAAAAGCCACTGTAAAAACAAGCAAGGTGCTGGGCCTAGGAAAGCACATCCCTAACTCCATCTAGCATTTGACAGAATTGGTATGTAAGATCTTACAGGTTTTCAGGGTCCAAGATTAGTGCTTGCTGTCTTAAGGGACAGAAGAATCAAGGCAAAAAGCATTTCAAATTGTTTAAACTCAAGATTAAGGCCTAAGCCAAGTAAAATTTTTGTATTCACAGCTGTAATCCAGCTTGACATGCATTTACAAATTTGGGTGAGTTTTCTTCCCTCAGAGAACAGGCATGTGTTCCCCAGGCTTACAGTGCAGCCTGAACACTGACCAACGCTGCTGCAATGTGTTACTTTGAAGCTACCTTTAAGTCCCATCTGAGATTTGCTATACTTATCCATAATGTTTTAAAAGTCTGAGGGAAACCATCACTCATTAGCTACCTGCATTACTGCGTGCTGCATTTTTCACTTCACCATTAGGTGCGTGTTAGCATGTGCTGTGGTGATACCCAGAGTTCTTACAGTACATTCAGAGTTACTGCTAAATATCTCTGGAAATGAAGTAGCAAACACACTGCAGATGCATGAAGAGCTTTACAACTAAAGAAAGGTTTCCAGACATTTATTTCTGGAACTGTACACCAGGTATTAAAGTACAACAAATACAAAATAATGCTCAAAAAAATCAGTGTTTATGTACAAATATTAAAACCAATGCAACAACAGCGACTTCCTCTTGAACATCTGATACTAAAACATGTTCCGATTGTCACTTGATTTGTTGTTATGCACGGGGTAGTTACTTTGAACTGAGAATAACTGGAATCTCTGTTTCATTAGGAAGACTATAACCATTCCTACTTTATTGTACAATTGATAGCATCTTCCTCCTTCTTTCAATGAAAAATAGGAATAATAAAAATAGTTACCTTGTCATTATCTTACAAATTACTGTATTTCATTTCCCTGTCTGCAGACAATGTGCTTGTAATGCTGGGCAAATAGTGTCCCTGTTGGTCAGTTTATCCATTAGTTTACATTCAAAGATGAAATACTCATTAGAGACTTTGGTTAAATTAAGTAGTATCACTGTGTCCTACTTGAACTGAAGTTTTCCTATATTTTTGACTCTCAGTTTCAATTGCACGATTCATTGACCTAATTGTACACAATTTCATATTCTTCAAACAGTATTGTACATCCTTCAAGTAAATTCAGCAGTTTGACCCTTGCAAGAGGAAGACTAAACACTTAAGAACCTAGCATGGGAAGATGACATGTGACCAACTGTGGTATTGCTATAATCACAGCACCAGTTACACTTCTAAATGAATCTGCTACCCTCTTCAGATTCCCTGTACATAAAAAGGATACATTTACCAACACTGCAATTGCCCATTATGGATTTTTTTGGTTTGTTTGTATGAAGAAAACACATGGCAAAGGACAAAGAATTCATCACAGTTTGTTATAAGAATTGTGCTTCATCATCTAATAGCCAAGGCATTGTAATTTCTTCATATGGTTGCAATTCAGTTATCTTCAAAACACAATTCTTTTAATAAACAGTAACAAGTTCTCCATTTAAATGTTTAAACTGAGAGAAAAAAAAAAGTAAGTCCAGCTTTTAAAAGAAAAGTTCAATAAATAGCTATTTTACATGGATAAAGTCATAGTGGTACAAATTTATGAATGTCACATCAAGCATGCACAAAAATGTTACTATACACTGAAGTAGTCAGAAAATATTGAAAGAGATATCTAAAAAGATATGAAGAATTTACATATTTACGAAATCTTGCAAATTATTGCCTCATTTTAACAAGGAATTAAAAGTAAACGATACCAGCTAGCTAGCCAACAGGCTAAATAGGATCAGCATTTACATTAGACTACCCGGAAATCATTTTTCTCTCATATCATTTTCTGAATTTTGGTCAAAGTCTTTATTAAATAACTAAAGTGTCCATTCAACTTGCTGACAACCCAAACCTTAGACAAGTCTCTGCCTACATTAAGAGCCCAGCAATGCATAGATAAACTGAGTATATTACTGCATCAGCTAATGAAAATGGGCATGTTCATTTAAGTGCAACTGGTATAAGCATTCAGTCATCTCTGTATGATTTTTATACAGACCAGCCACTCACTGTAAACCCATAGATAAACTTGAATGTGTAACAATGGAAGATTATGGCCAGTATTCTACAAAATTACTTAAAATGGGTTGATTCATAAACAAAAGAAATAAGGTACAAAGTTCAGCACAAAACACAGCAGTAAGAAGCTGAGAACTTGGCTAAAAATGTCAAGAGTACAACACAGGGCCAAGGCTACCCGTTATTTACTGTGTACTTACTAAAGTTAAATATTTCAGATGTTTAAGTTAAGAACTGATTACAAAATTATATCTACTTTTGTCCACTGTGCTAAACTAATTTGTTTTTAATATGGTAAATGTGCTATTGCATTAACACTTCAAAGCAATCTTCATTACAATGCTGTAAAGAAAACTCCATACGCTGCATCTGAAACTTGGGATGTCAATGCAGTTCACAGTATGCATAATAAATACCCTCTTCCCTTTCAAATATTAAAGTCACTACTTTCTAATTACTCAGCATAACCTTGAAGCAACTATTACAAATATCAACAACGCAAACTTAATCGCTTGAATAATGAAAACAAATTAGTGGCAATTAAATTTCTAATACAAACAGTGCAAAGAAAAAGTATGGAGGCAAAGGGAAAATCCTATTGAAGTGAGGTTCAGGCTTTGATTAGAACACCCTGCAAGTTGTATGCTACAACATGTTGCAAGCCAATCCTATGCTTGGTTCCTGCAGCAATTGGAACAAAAGTTTGTGAGAAAAACTTCCTGGATGGCTAAATTGCACTCAAGGTTCAAAACAAAAAAAATGTAATGAAGTTACATAGTTGCTTTTATGGGATACACTTTTACTCATCCTTTCCTACTTGACCAAGGAAGTGAAGTGCCATTTTGAAGCCAACGACTTGCCAAAACAAATAAATGCAATCCACACTAAATAAAAACTTTCAAGCATGTACTTCAAGGTTCTACTATTACTATATGAACTAGAGAGTCCCTCAAAACTGTAACACTTAGAACTGCAGTGCTCCAAACAACTTAAGATGTCTTCCAAATGTAGACTGCTTAGTGGTAAATCCTAAGCTGCGCAGACTGTAGCTTTATACATCAGCTGCCTTAGGAAAGTTAAGGTACACAATTGCATTACCCTTCAAAGTTGTGGACAAACCCCAAATACAATATAGCCTAAAACTCATCTTTTAAGCCAGTAAGTTTAAAGTACACAGACATCTATGGCAGCATGTTTACTTCTGTGTAAGGTAGCCATGACCTTTAATTTTGCAACAGCATTCAAGTGTAGATCTTCACTTTACTCATCTTAAGTCCCTTGTGCTAGCTTCCACCAACATGAATTTGCTGTTTTGTAAACTGAAGTGCTCTAGTTTAGTATCACATGAGAGAAGGTTCCATTTAAAAAACATCCTTGTATGTTTGTGCAGTTTAAAATAAAGAAACCTATCCCTGCCTTTATAAGGGGGGAAAAAAAATGCTACATTGAGCAGGGATCAGGATTGGTACCTGTAAACATTGTTATTCCACTGCATCCATTACGGCAAAAGTAACTTAGACTAAAACAGCCACTCCAATCCGTTCAGAACTTCTGTGCTGGTTTTGAAACGGTGGCCTCCGTCTACAGGCTTTAAAAAAAAAAAACTGAAGCAGAGCTTAAAGCTGCACCACAGAGTTCTCTTAGTCCCAAACTCTGCCAAACATCCTATGACATTTTTCCACATTTATGGACTGAAAAAAGAAATTACTCTTGATAAATCAAGATATAGTTCTATACATACAAAGACATCACTGATGTCATAAAGTTCAAACTTCCAGTGAAAGACTAAGCAAACCTGATAGCTCCCATCAAGTTTACTACTACTGCATAAAGTACCCACTGTTTGTTTAGTTTTCCACAGTCATTCTGAGTGAAGGGCAGCATGTTGGTGGAGAGTGTGGGTATTGATAAAACCATTTGTCTCGTTTGCAGATAGACTGCTGAAGTCAGCCACTGAAACAGCCATTTTGGCACTGGTAATGTGGTGTGTGTGGTTCTCGAAGTCCACACCAAGGTTATTTACAGAGACATCATTCATGAAAGATTCTGGGACCGCAATCCCCATTTTCAATCTCTTCGCAGGTCTTTCTGCTTCCTCACTGCACATGTTCATTTGGTTTAGCTCTGAATGATAAAAGCCAGTCTCAAATAAATTAAAACAATCACTTTCACCATTGCTAGGCAAGTTAAGCAATTCTTCCGTTCCGACAGGCACATGATTAACTGGTGCTCGGGATAAGCTGTCCATGGGAGGGAAGGCATCATCCAGGCAGTTCACATCTGAAGTGTGGCAGACTGTAGCTACACTGTTTGTCAATGCTGCAAAACAGATGAACACAAATGCAAATGAAATAGTTGTTTGTGTAGTTCCAACCAAGTTTGTTTTTTTTTTCTTGATTTACCTGTCAACTCATTGGCAGTGATGGAGTTCAGAATGCTTAGCTGTTGATCAGGAATGGTTTCTGTTCGACTATTGGATGTTAAGGCTGAAGAATGCACTGCTCCACCAAGCGATTCTGCTTCATCTACCAAACGATCCATGTAGTCCCTAAAAGAATATTGCATATATTATACAACTGGAAAACAACACCTATAAATGATGATAGATTTAGTTTCAGTTGCCATAGCCACTGAAGCTTTACACTGCAGTGACAGAAAGGGGGGAAGGCGGAAATCTTCTACATTTACGACATGCAACAGAAAACATATTCCAAGAGCATTTTACTTACGTAACTCCTGGATGATGGTTATATCTCTTCTTTCCAAATCTTGTTTGCTGAGCAAAGTAATCATAACGTTCCGACTTTTTCCACATGTAGTAGAAAGCCACACACTCAGCAACTGTTCTGGTTCTTACCTAAAGGGCAACAAGAAGAACTGACAAGATTAACACAAAGTCTTAGGTTTTGTCATCTTCCCAATGCCCACTCCTGCAATATTGTTAGTTTTTATTGTTCTGGAATAAATCTTTGCAGACTTTGAACAGACCTACAGTTTCAAATATTACATTCATTTTACTCTACACATCATTGGAATGTTTTTTAAAAACTAGATTGAAGATCTGTCTACAACAGAAGTACTTCTATATATAAAACCATTTTTAAACTGTAAGATATACCCTCTCTTAGGATAGAAAAAGCTGAGCAAATTAATGACCTAAGAGAAGTGAAGCATAAAAGACTCTGGGTATATATTCCTTTGGGAAAGGCCAGAACTGGGGAGGCTTTGGCAACAGAAAGTTGTCAAACCACAACAGCAAACCTAAAGCTTAACAAAATAAAACTATATTCTTGCAGAGAAGGTATAAAGGATGCAAAAGACTAATTTTGATCTATGTTAACTGTTTGTCTCTTTCCCCAAAATGCAGGTTGCCATGTGAAGTCAAATTCTTGGAGAAAAAATCATTACTTGTACTTATACCCAATTTTTGATGCAGAAACATTTCACATCATCATCATCATCACATCACCCACAGTTCCAGGTTTACAACTGTAATACACAACTCTGTCTGATACGGTCTGGCAGGAAGATATATTTGAGCTTTCTCAAACATATTGAAACATCAGTGGTGAATCCAAAATGCCTTGGGTGAAGCAGTAAACCTTGCTAATTTAGGCACAGACATATCAGGCAGGGGAGGAAATTAACAGGTGTCCATATGCTAATGCATGAAGTCCCAGTTAACAAAGCCCTGCAGTGCAGCGGTAAGGGAACACATCTTGTTAAGTTCCTCCACACAGCAAATCTTGTCTAGCTGACACTTGCTTTGTACAAGTGACATCACCTTATGCTGGGTCCCAGAATTTGCCCTAAACTTTTACCTGGGGAAAAAATCAGTAGATTTCTTAAACAAATTCTGGTCCATAGTGACAGATACATCAACACACGTGTTTTGTTCCATGTTGGAAAATATAATTTTAATATCTGATGTGTTAATATTAATTTGTAAAATTCGTTCAGAATCTGAACCATCCAAATTATTTAGGATGGGTTAAACCAGCTATTGGGCAAGACCAGCAGACTGTTGTTGAACAGCAACCACAACTCCATAAAACAAAGTTTACCTGAAATACAATAAAAACATCAGACTCCTAATGAAAAAAACCTTTCCATTAGGTATCAAAAGCATAAAGGAGGTATACAGGAAATTTGGAAACACTGATAGTCAGCTGCTACTTTTTGATAACAAAAAAAAAAAAAAAAAAAAAAAAAAAAAAAAAAAAAAAAGGCACAGAGGAGTCAATCAGAAGCAATCTAGACCAAGATTAGAACTCCTTTTTGGCTCAGAAAAGTGAATATTATGGATGAGTACACTTTATGAAAACACAAAGAGCTCAGCCTGATTCTGTAAACTTGCACCTTCCTGGTGACAAAATAAATTAAGCAAAGATGCATTCTCCTACAGCCATGGTATAGAAATACTGTTCACTTCTGGGGGAGGCACTAATTTAAACTGAATTGTAACGCACATGCATAAACAGAAGTAATGTCAACATTAGTTGATTTCAGAGATAATATATTGACTCATCTCGCAATGCCTAATATTTCCAATGGAAATATTAGTGCAAGGAAAGGAAAAATTAGTTCAAAAATGACATTTATTTTAATACGGTTCTTATTTCCCTTTTCTGTATGGCTTCTGACAAACAGATTGCCTTCACGTATTTTCAGTATCATACAATTTACCCAACTCTTCCTTTTAACTGTAAAATACTAACCTTGTTTTTCTGTATGAGATGAAAGTCTTTTCCATACATCAGAAGTGCATTTTCAAAGCTTCTGCATTCTTCTTCTGTCCATGCTGTCATCTCTTCTAGACAATTATAAAAGTAGCATGAGAAACTTGATTTCATTCACTAACTTTCTACAAAGAATAAAAGTTTTGTTTCTAATGGATAAATATTCAAATGCATTCTAAAAAACCCAAGTAATTCAGTTATTTAGAACCATGTTAGTTCCCCTACTGAGAAGGTCTCCTACCTAAATCTAATATTCTTCTTTACAAAGAATCATCTAGAAGAGTTTGATTTCTGAAATCTTTCATCCTTGAGGGTAAAGGACATTTGAAAGATTTATTATTCTTAATAAATATGTCATCAGAAATAGTGTTTGATTACATCACTGACATGGTGTGATAATTTTTCTCAATATTTTTTCTTACACAGGATACAAAGAACAGTGGTTGTTAGAAAAAAGAGCGAAGGAAAATCCTGCTCTGACGGATGGCCCTGTTCTAACTGAGTGAGCATCACAGACAAGAAGGCCTGACAGAGCTCAGCCCTGCGGTGCAAACCACAGGAACAGTGCAAGGACCATCTCCTGCAGGCACTCAGGAGTCTAGGCCATGTCTTACCCAGGAGCCAACTACTAGCCTGAGTGCCAGCCTTGGTGCTTGTCACTGTAAATCAGGTGAGAAATGGGGTGGAATGAACTGACATCAGCAGGGCAATTCCACCCTGACACAGCCAGCCAATGGAACTAGCACATGAGACAGACTCCCCAGAACCTACAAAACGTCGCCTGATCTCATAAACCCCCTGGTGAGGTAGTGGACCCCTGGAAAAGGCATAATGAAGCATGGGGGAGTACCTCAGCACTAAGCCTAGGTCAGGCAGCCATACAGGGCTGACTAGAACTATACTTAACCTGATCTAGGCTTTTGAAAAATAAGGAATATCAGGGAATCCAGAACAAACCAAATAACCACCTGCTCCTAAAGATCCACAAATAACCCCTTCAGGTCTCTTAAGGAGAAACTGCAAATTTTTAATTTTTTTTTAATGATTAAACCTGAATTTTCTAAAATTGGATTTTGGTTTGACAAACAAGTCCATTTGAACTTGGGGGTGGGGTATGGGTAGGGAGTACTAGTCATTAGGATGGAATTTTGGCCTATGAGCCACAAATGGATAGAGGTATTTTTCAATACTGAAACAGAAACCTGAATTCTAGAGAGGTATTGGATTTAGGATACATATCCTGCAGCTGATACTTTGTTTAAGATCTACACAATCTTTGGTACATGAGGCTTCTGAAGTATTCTAATAGTCTTTATTGTCCCCTTCAGCTTGATCTCAGTGTGCTCATTTTGGCTGTGATAATTTTCCTTCTAGTACCTGGTACAGTGCCGTGTTTCGGATCCTGTATGAGAATAATATTAATAACACACTGATGCTGTAGTTGGTGCCAAGCTGTGCAATTATGGACATTTCAGTGTCCCGTGCTCTGCAGTGATCAGGTGCACAGGAGGCTAGGGGAGCATGGCCAGGAGAGCTGACCTGAACTGGCCAAAGGGATATTCCATACACAGACCGACTTGGCCAGGGTATGAACTGGGGGAGCTGCTGGGAGCAGCAGCAATCGCTGCTGGGGATGGGCTGGGCATCGGTCAGCAAGTGCTGAGCTACTGTTCCACTGTGCATCACTCACCTTTCTGGGATTTCATTCCTTTCTTTCCCATTCATTTTAATTGTTACTGTCATCAGTGTCATTACTATTCTTACCATATTCTCTTGTTGTTTCAATTATTAAACTGTTGCAAGCTCAACCCAAAGTGTTACTTTTTTTCCTCCAACTCTCATCTCCACCAAGGAAGTAAGGGGTGGGGCAGAAGGAGAGAGTGAGCAGCTGTGTGGTACTTAAGTTCCCAGCCAGGGTTCAACCACATAGATACTTGTCTCTCACAGCAGCTAAATTGTACACACTCAACTTCTCTTTGGATCCAGTTCTGAGCAGGGGGCTATCTGCCAGAATATCAACTTATGGCAGGGCTCGTAATCAGTTTCTGCTACACGTATTACATATACAAAAATACAGGACAAAGAACTGTCTTTGTTAAATGACAGACACTAATTTTCATTTAAGGGAGTAATAAACAATAGGGACAAACAACATGGAAGCCCATTTTCCAATGCAGACTCAAGCAAAGCTCTCCATGCCTGATGGAACTTTACAGTAGAACCCATTTAGGGTTAGCATAGCACAAATGTTAGCACAGTGAGAACAGAGTGGGGTTTATTTATACATCTAACTACGTTCTCCTGATTTTGGTACGAATGTCATCAGACTGCAATCAATCATGGCGTCAAAGAGATACTACACAGTGGGTGAGAACTGCTTTGCAGCAACAAAATCGCAGCTCTCCCCACCCCTCTACTCAATCTGTTTCATTGTTACAACAGCAGTGGAGGAAAGGAGAGGTCAAAAGCAAATCCTCAGACTTTCTACAAACTGCAACTTCTGTAGCAGAACTTCCAAATGGGCAATTTGCAGACTACACCTAATTTGTGCTACAGTCATCACCATAGGGCTTGATAATCTGATTCCTATGCAAAGATTTTCCACACAATTTCTTTTTTAAACGCACTTTTCTGAAAAACCATGTACTTTCTTACCCTGAGATGCCTTTCCATTAGAGCAGTATCTCTCAATTGCTTCTTTAACATTATGGCTACTTTTAAGAAGTTCATACAGCGCCTATAAAAGAGAAAAAGTCTTCAGAAACAGTCAGAGTTTTCTAATATCCTATCTAGACCTCCAAAACTAGTCTTCCAGTGAACATATCAAATGTAAAAAAAAAAAAAAAGATCTATTTTTATACATGATGAAAGTTTAAAAATAACAACCAAAAGCAAAACCACCCAAAAGTTGAGGCGAGATTTAATTTTTAAAAATGTAAAATATTATATACAATTATTAAAAAGGCTGAATTTGTCAACAGTATAACAATCAGAAACATCACAGATCACAACACTGCCAGCACTCAAATACTCATGATTTTTAAGCATGTGCTTAAACTTCATGTAACATCTTAACCCAATAATATCCAACTAAAGAATCAAGAAATTGACTAGTGGTGTCTTTATAATACAAGGCAGAGAAGGTGGCCACATGTTATTTGCCAAGCACTGTATCACAAAAGGAACAGGATATAAAACCTACTTGCTCATTGTCCCGTGTATGTAGTCCTTCAGGAATTCTGCCAATCATTTTTTCATTTCCTGTTCTTAAGGAGGTTTCAAAAAGGTATTCTTTAACTTTACTTTCTGAGATCACATCGGGTTTCCAAAGTAAATGGTCTTCATTTTCATAAGCTGATAAAACAGAAATCCATCAATGTCAGGCGTAACATTTTTATGGTTGTAACATTAAAAGCTATTTCACAATTACAAAAAACAGGAACACAGAAGTAATCAAATCAAGCGTCATCATACCACTTTTAAACTGCAGCTCACTTTGGCTATTTAGTAATTTTCAACGAAAATTTGCCAAAAATTACTTAACAGAATGGCAATCTATATTGCAATGTGGTAGTTTGTTTTTCCATTCTGTAGCAACTGAATGCTGTTAAGAACTTGGTATGTTGAATGCTTTACGTGTAATTAGGATGTACGGTCGTCCACAGTTTAGTGAAATGACATCTGCAACTCTCAGACAGCTTATTTCAAGGACAATATATTGGAAACGCGCAAGAGTTGACCTGAACCTTTGTCAGTCTGTGCATATGTTTCAATACTTTTTAGTTTATAGATTAAACTATAAAACCTTTACTCTGATCAATAGATGTGATTACCATTGCACATCATGTTTCATGTGCTCTTTTGGCAATATAGAATTTGAGCTATTTAATTCAAACACAGAATCGTAATGACTGTTACAGCAGAAAAGGTGGAGATGCTCAAAGCTCTCCTAAAACTTCAGGAAACAACATTAGGCTAAGGTGAGGAATAAAATGACACCTCTGAAAGCTCTTTTATGGCTTAGCAACATGGAATGCTTTCAGACAGACTTTACAAGCGTAAAGTTTATAGGAGAGCAGAACTGCTTTCTAGCACAATTCTGGTAGCTGGGACTACGTGGCACAAAGGTAAGGCTATTTGCCATCACTAGCTCTTCAGGGAGTACAGAAAGGGCTTTCATAGAATCCTCCATCCCTACAACGAAGCCCAATCTTCCAGAGTACTGTTGCATTCATCTTCAGCTTTCTTTATTAACCAAGACAACACAGCACTTTTTGCTGGAGTCCATGACAAATAACCTCAAACGGAACTCCTTGAGCTGTCTTATCTGGGTGCTACCCCCTTGCTACCCCCCTTGGCCACACCATCAGACAAGACTTTCACTGGTTCTCTCCAGTCCCAGCTCATTACAGAGAAAATTGTCAGATTAACCCCTCCTTGGTCATCCTCTGGTTATTAGCACTTCCTTAGTTCTTGGCTGAGGAGAAGTCAAGATGTGGAAATAATAAAAGAATTACCTACATAAATCCAGTCCTTACTCCTCCATTTCTCGCAACCCATTAGCATCATGCTTGAATCTTAAAAAACTGGAGGCTTTCCTAGATCTTAAGCAACACAAGAGATGTTCACTTCCTAATGCTTCCAGCTCCAACCCTACCAAGGATTCTTCTTCTCTCTTACAAAGGATTATTCCTCAAAAGAACAGGTAGCAACACTGAAAAGACTCAATACAATTCACTGAAATAATAATCCCCATTAAAAGTTACCGTAACAGAACACAAGTACCTTACAGACTATCAAAAATTTACAGAAAAAAAACAGAATGCCCTTCATTTATTATTATATCACCCTACCCATTTCTTAATTTCATCGCTGTTCCACTCATGAGCAAATTTTTTTGCCTTATTTGCCTTTTTAATTCCACAGCTATATGTGCTAGGTTTCTAAAGAAACAAAATAAAACTCTGTTAAATAAAGCCCTTTTTTCCACCCTAGCACAACTGCAGTTTTTAACTTAAATTTGCAAATATCACATTTTTAAGAGGCAGTATATCAGGAACTATACCAAGGAAATTTAAAATAGCTTATTGCTTTGTTTTCCAAATCAGTTTTCTAACTCACATGGTTTTACCTGCCAAAAAAACCCAAGCAAGGCAAAATACTATTTTGAACATCTTCAATATAAGCTAACTTACATGCTCAAAGACTAGCTATGATTTGCCAATGAAGGTACTCCCTTCTAGACCTACAGTTATTTGCCTCCTAATATTACCAGATACTTCAGAATTAACCCACCAATTCTGTCTGGAGAGTCACACTTCTGAGATATAAGTATGCAGTTGTGCTACTTCAATTTTCTAGTGCCTTTTTTATGGTCTCTGAGACTTTAGCTAAGTAATTAAATTGACCTTATAAATTTAAATAACATCTTTCCATAAAGTGCTATGTATAAACACGAAATAAGAAGTAAAACAGTCAGAAGAACTTACCCTTTTCATCTGCATTGCATCTGCCAAGGTAAGCTGGAATTTCAGCCTGGTACTGTGAACCAACCATTATTTCCTGAAAATGTAGTAAAAATGAACAGAGAAAGTTATTAACAATATTTTGTGTATGGAAGTATTAAAAATGTCATTAACCTGTCACATGACAGAGAATTGAAGAAGGAAGGTACTATGTTAGATACATACTAAAAATCTTAATGGATTTTTCTTAACGGCAAAGCTTTTCTTAAGCTTTTAAAAAATATAACTATTACCTTTCTCAAATCTTCAGATGAATTACCACTGTCTGCCTCTACATCTTCACCATCAGATTCCTTATCTCCATCACACGTGGTGTTTGCTTCAGACACAAAGAAATTTGGTTTTAGCTATGAAGAATTTACAGTGCAAGCAGAGAACTGCAAGATATCATTTACTTTTGAAAGGAACACCTGCTTTTATTCAGGCAGACATTTATCATGAGTCTGTTGATCCATATTTCTATCAAAACCAAACTAGAATGAAGTCAGAACGCACTGGTACTTGTATACTGCAGAACTGAAACATTTATCGTCATTGCAAATGACACAATCTACTACATTTTCAACAATCTAAAGGAAATGAGATGATTTTTTTTGTTCATTTTCTCAATCAAAGCTTATACCTGGAGAAGAAACCAGAAAACTTCCAGGGCTGTGACACAGCCTTGGGTTAATCACAAAGAGAGTAAAGCTGAAGGCATGTTTATTACCTACTAAAACCTTTCATCAGAAGTTTTAATGGGCATTCAAAACATTCCTTTAAACCGGGCTGCCTTAGCATGGAAGAAAGATATAGGAGAGACACACAAAATGGAATAAGAAAAAGATAGCAAAAGACTGCTTATTCCTCTTTAATCTTGTTTTTTCCTCCCCTTAGGAAGAAATACAGTGGAGCCCTCCAAACAATTCAAATACATTACTCCATAGAATAACTCATATTCTAGAATCTGGAACGCTGTAGTACTGGGTTCTGAAGTAGTTCTATTTTTATAGCTGTATAATCCCCAGCAGAATGGAATCTACAGTTCTGACATGATTACAGCTATTTTGCATTCTCCAGCTTCAGAAAAAACATACTCATAAATTGGGCTGAAATTTTAGCTTCATCACAACTAAAAAGAATCATGAACATCAGAGACAATATCCAAGATCGTATGGACTGAAGCTCTTCTTCTGTAATCATTACTATAATCATCAGTCTATCTCTTTCTGGTTTTACAAGTAGCAAGCAAGGAGCTAACCTGAATGGATGGACAAACAACATGACTGGACAAACACAGGCAATTACTTTGCCCAGTTAATGTAAATTTTACAAAAAAGTCCATGTTATGTATTAGATATGCATATCTTAAAACTTAATGTTATCTTGGAATTTGGGAAAAGGACAGAGATCAGAAAAAAGATGGAACTGCCAACAGTACGGAGAACTGACATCTCCTTCCCTGAAATGGTGGATATTCGATTTTAAAATGTCCAACTTAATGTTCTAATGAAGTAACATTTTGAAAGAAAACCATGATAGCCAAGAACAAAGATGACTGTTTCTTAATCCTCAGTACAGAGGAGGAGCTAAATACTTCTTTTCTATGAAGCTGCCACAGTTAAAATGTCATATTCATTAACAGTTCACAAGTGCCAGCATGTTTTGGAGTTTAACTGAAAAAGAGGCATTATAATTTTTAAGTTTTTTGTATCTCTCTTTCAATACAAATGTCTCGCATTTATCACACAGCAGCATGCAAAAGGCTATGATTGCTGGTGACTGAGGCAGCACATTCCCTTTATCTTCCCCTCCTCCAGAGGAATGAAATCCCCCATGGAATACCTTAAAATACTTGCCAAATTAAAACTGTGATAAAAGTCCTCCACATTGCTCTAACTCTAGGACACCAGTGAACAAATGAGATGCAACAGGCAATGAGGAATATCTCATCCAGGTTGGACAACTGAACCACTGGTTCTCAGATCTTTCCCATCATAGCTCCATGGATAGTGAAATTTTGGTGGTCATGGGTTTACAGGCCCCATCCCATATAAAACTACTTTGGCTCACCCCATGAAGTCCTATGGAAAAGTGCTGAATGTGTGAAGGGAAATAATCACAAAGACACTGCGTCCCAGTTCACATCCACAGGCTGCACGGAGAAGTCACTGGCTTAAAAGCAGCAGCAAAAATTTTAGTAGAGAAACACTAATTTGAAAGAATGGGTTACATATTCATATAATTCACTAACATATTGGAAATCATGAAGGGTGTTCCTCAGTACTCTATTAACTATTGATTATTAAGTCATTGTATTTATAGAGAAATTAATTTTACTTGTGCTTTGAACAGAGAACCAAATATAAGTCTTCTAGGTAATCGGTAATACCAACCAAAGGCAATGTTCACGTACAACATCCTGCAGAACACTGTTACTCAACTCCTGGTACAGTGAGCAGTACTCCTCAATTTTGGTATTTTAAGGTATGAAGCTATATATAATGCTAAGACTTTTTGAGTACTATTATAAAATTAAGTTTCCTACATCTTAATGGCCGAGGAAAGAAGTCAGTAGCCTCATGTGAAGTAACTGATGGTGTCAAGTCATCAGCAGAGGACTGTGTTTCTTCATCATCACCCGACAAGAGGTCTTTAGCGATTTCCTCCTGTATCATTAAAATAAAAAAATAAAACCTCAGAGTGACTATTAAGTGTAGACTGGTAAGCATTTAGATTTAGCCAATTGCAAGCCTCATTAATTAAAATGAGTTACCTACCATAAGAAAATTTAGCAGACCATACTCCCTTAATTAAAAAGCTAGTTTGCCCCTCCTAACTCTAAGGATATAACCATTCATTTCAGAGTCAAACACAGGAGTTCAATCCCCCTTTGTCTTCTGTTAAAACAAATGCACAAGAATTAACTTTTGCAAGCTTCAATCTCAGATGTTCCTCCAATTGCTTCCAGTAAGAAACACCAATGGAAACTGCCTCATATATTTAGCATTCTGTCATTCTTTGCATCACAGGTATACCGAAGCTTTAAAAACTTACTGCCCCCTAAACTCTGGGGAAAAAAAACCACCAAAAAAACCAAAACCAAAACCAACCAACCAACCAAACAACAACAAAAAAACCCCAACCAACCAAAAAAAAAACAAAAAAAAAAAAACAAAACCAAAAAACTCAGCGAGGCTTTTTGTAGGCTTTGGCTAAGAGGATATTTCCAGATAAAAGACAGCTTCCCAAAGCACAAAAAAATCTGTAGTTTTTGTAGGTTAAAGGAATGATATTAAGAAAGAAAAAGCAGACTTCCTCCACAAGCAGACATGTTTGAACCCCTCTGACAGAGATTTGGAAGGGAAAGAATTGTATTAGACAACAAGCCGACTACATTTTTGTAGCCTCAACACAATCGTGAATCCTAACAAGAATCAGATGTGCAGAGCCATCATTATATCCTCCTTTCTGTGGAGTTTACCATTACATCATACTCACAGAAAAAAAGACATATACTTACTACTTGCATACTTTCTAAGTTCAACTACAAGCTGCAGATGCTTTGTAGCCAGAAATCAGAATGAAAACTCAGAATTTAAAGTTAACTTACAAACCACAAAAGCTGAAGTTTCAGGTTTTCATATAAGCAATGCAACATATATAGTCACTGCACATAAGACAATCTCCCTCTCACTCCCCAAAGCTAAGACCTTCCCAAATGGTATGCATCTTTTAGGCATCAATTTGAAAATAAAATTCCAAAGCATTCAAGAGTGCATTTTCAAGTTATTTTCATACCATTTTGGTTCTTGATCTGTGCTGGAAGTCAGAGTTATTTCTGGACATTGCATATATTATAAAAAAAAAATCCCACTTCTTAACTAAAAAAAAAGCCCAAAACAACTAACAAACCACCTACTCAAAAGTTCTTTGCATGTGTTTTAGAAGAACTGTTGACATACTTTTTTTTTTTGTACTAATATAGCAACATTAAAGTTGCTATGCATTTGAAACTGTCATTATTAGAACTAGATGAGCAGTATCCTGGATAAGGAAGGAACCCAGAGTAACAATGTGTATCAAAATTAACAAAGATAGGTATTTCGGAACATCAAGAGATTATGACATGTAATTTAAGGACACCTGGATTTCTGCTTTTAAACAATGATTCAGGCAAAAATGGTTCTGACTTACTTTATCTAGAGTCATATCTGGAAGTTCATCTGCAAGTTCACTTGGAGAGCTATTCGCATTGGAACCTGGCATAACTGGAATCGTGGGTTCATAGCCATAGAAGGCTAGTAAATCTTCCAATGGCATGTTTCCTTCCTAATATAAAAAGAGTTACAACATGTCAACATATTGCCCACTACTTGTAAACAGTTCAAGTCTAAGAGGACAAGACAAATTTTGAAGAACAGAAGTAAAAAAGCAAGCAAAAAAATCCTCAACTGAAAGCAGGAATGATTACAGGTTTAAAATATTGTGATTCTATGATAAAAATAATTCATAAACATGTCTCTTGACATTTAGTGAAGGTCCGTAAAGCTATTGGGGAAAACATCGATGAAACTAAAGGTTAAGTATTAAAAATTTGCTCTGTATCTGGTTGATACTGTAGAACATGATCTGTCAATATTTCTTCAAGAGAAATATAGAAAACCTTGAACACTTTATTCCTACATAGTTATAGCTGCACATGTGAAAACCCCCACGAAGTAAACCAATACAGCAATTTTTAAATCCTTTCTTTCATCTCCTGCACAATGTATTCTATATTAACTGTTGAGAAGGGTTATAACAAGAGAAAGACAGCAAAGAAAAGGCAAAAATCAAGAAAAAGACTTGATTTTTAACTTGTCTTTTCCAATACCTTCTAATCAAGTGATTCTAATAACTATCATCATACTTGCATCCTAATACAATTAATAAAACAATAAACACTGAAGATTTCTTTTTAGTTACCTGGTTCAAGGCACCAAAGTATTAAAAATATTTTCAAATATTTATAATCTTAAAAGTTATACCTCTAAAAATCTATTGTTGAACTCATATACTGATTAGATTGCTTTTTTTTTCTTTAGTCAGGCAAGGTCTTAGTCCTTCAAAGACTTTTCACAATGGGTAAATGCAAACTCATGTCCAAGTCTTTCCATGATCAGGACCTAAAGTAATACAGTGTTTAAGATGAGTGGTTCTCAGTTCTTCTTTCTTCTATTAGAGAAGCAGTAAAGAGAATTTTGTGGAGTAACAACTCCATTTTAACCATCAGACCTGGCAAAATGCTTCACTACTATAACAGCAAGTTCATAATCAGCAAAAATGTAATTGTAAAAGTAGTACATAATTGTAGAAGTAGTAAGGGAAAAAGAAAGAATCACAAGTATAAACACTGTCAACTCCACATTTGTTTTCACATGGGCTACATAAACACAACCTTGTATTTGAGCTAAAAATTACACTTTTTTGGAAGTCTGTTGACCAAAACCTGCAGTTACGTTGAGTGGTGTAGGTGCGTCACCAAACAGTAACGCAAGCAGCATCAATTTGTGGGTGTTCAGTATTCAGCTGGCATTTAGAATGGGTGATGCACTGCCATGGATGAACAAGGGGTGGAAATATGACAAACTTCTTATTAAGAAGTGTAAAATGGAATAGGTAAAGCCAAAGAGCACACTGATCACTTTGTACATCTACTGAATGCTACACTGATGAAACTAAGACATAGAAATATAATTTATACAGCAAATTAATGTGACCCAGCATGCCTAAAACAGGGCTGTCTGCATATTGGAAAAGTAAAAGCTGACCAACATAATGAAATACAGCTAGATATCACTTTAATAGTATGCAAAATATAGTTTCAACATACAAGTGATCTTGGATGACGTAACTCTAAAACCTGAGTCAGTGATTTTTCTACCAAAGCAAATGTGCTACTAAATAAAAAAAAATATGAACACTAATACCTTTGAGAAGCTATGTTCAGCCTTTCTGTGATGATGCACTGCTACAACCAGACATCCTTTTAAAGAAGCTGCAAATGCATTTTTGCAGAAAACTGCACTATACAATACAAATTGAAGGACAGGTTGAATATTCTTTCCACTAGAAAAGTTACAATATCTATACACATAAACAAGGGAGCAAGTCCTCTTACCTTTTCTAAATCTTCAATTTCAGAGCTGAAATTTTTGCTTTCTTCCATCATTTCCTCTTCTTCGAGAGTTCGCTCATCATCATAATCATGTACCAGCATTTCAGCAGATGGGTCAAAGTCATGATCCTCAGATGATAAAGAGCCAACTATCAAAAAAAACTTAATTTGAGAAAATTTTTCCCCTATATCAACATATGAAATTAAATCCCACCAAAAAAAGTTGCATGAATTCTTTTACAAACAGGGTCAGAACTCTCAGTGGAGTAACAAATTTGTAGTTACTTGACAAATTCAGCTACTTTAGCTGACATTTCCTTTTCATATTTTTAAGTAATAAGCACAACTTTGTCTCTTGTTACACACAGAATACTTGGGAAAAGTACCTAAACAAACAAAACAAAGTTTCAGGAAGTACAATCCCAAACTAATATTTTACTGAATAAACCTTTGGTCAAAACACCCTTGAAATCATCATTAAGATACAAAGCATGCACATCACAAGACTTCAGAAGCTTCAAGACTGTGATCTATAGACTCTGACTTTATTTATGCGATTTATGTGGTAACAAGCATCATTTTTCACTGGCAAACAGGTAACTTAGGTTATGAATTCACATCCGTCTAACAGCAAAATAAAAGGAGACTCTTTTCACTTCCAATCACTTTAGCCTCACAAATGGATCTTCTAATAAAATTAATTTGTAGCACTTGATCTAAAAGAATAAACAAAGCAGAGGTTCAAGAAATATTATGGAAAATACACCAAAAACAACAAAATGCTTCTAATAGATCACCTTAATTAACAACCCAGTGTGATAGCTCTGTGGTCCAACAGACACTACTTCATTACTGAAAATATACTCAGAAGTCATCATAAATGTAGGTATTATTTTAAATGTGTTTTATCCTTTGAAAAGTTATTGTTAGATTCAATGACTTTTAAAGATGAAAATATTCTGCACCAGAAGTTAGTGTTCTACAGTACAGAATTACCAAATTACAGGGCTGTTTTGTTCTTTAATGTTCACTTTTTTATGGCTTTCAGGTTGGAGAAAAAAACCAGATTAGGATATTTCTCTTTAACTTCTGGTTTTACCCTTACACACTAGTGCTCCGTTCGAATCCTGGGCTTTCAGTCATCAAAGAAAAGGTTTATCAAGAATTATTTCTGTCAAGGAATTTCTTCAAGAGCTTTGAAGGAAATAGCTACAAATTTTCAACCCTCTTCAAAAAATAATACAGTATTCTTCATGGCACTGCTTTCAGCCTTGAAAGAGCCACCTGTATATACCAATACTCCTGGATCTTAAAGAATGCAATTTTTCATTATTTATGCTAAGTGTTCATTCTGTACATACAGGTAATTAAACTTTATTTAGCTTGCTTAAGACAAGGCCATCAAAGTTTGTAATATCATACTGTAGAGAAACATTCAGGCCAAAAATGTTTTTTATTCACATGCTATTCATATTATGGTCTCATAGAACTTTCAGCACAGCTGACAATGCTACCACAGCTCAAATAATGACATTATGTGTTTAATTCTCCTGCTGTTGGCTGTCACATCCAGCTCAAGTTTTAAGGAACTATGAACTGCCTTAATCTAACGTGTATTTTTAAGGCTCTGCTCAAGATTATTGTTTCCAATTGCTTTTCTAGCTCATTTTCCATTTAACTCAAGGGGAAGTTCTGTTCCACAGACTTTACATTAAAAAGTCCCACTTCTCCTGTAGTTCTGAACAGTCAATACCTCATTTAAGATATTGAAAACTATACTGAAAAATACAAGCTCAAGAGATGTCATAATAGTTAAAGATGATGACAAACACTTCAGAAGGCACTTGCATAGAAGCAAATATGCTCCCCAAATATTTGACAATAGCCCTTCTAATATTAATGATGCTTGGTTGTATCACATATTCCAAAGAACCTTAACAGCAGTCAGTTACAGCCTTAAAAGTTACTTGTTGTTATGATTTTAAACATCTTCTGTTATTACCAAGAAATCAAAAATTTAGACAAGCCTGTAGTTATCAGCAACAAGAGAAGCTGTCTCTCTCCAGGCTATCTGGCTTTACTGAGATGCTGTCTTAAAAGTGCTACACAACTTTGATTTTTGGTTCCAAGCAGCCAATTTCTAACTGCAAGTGGACTTAAGTGAAGGATTCCGCAGCACATATATCCTCTTAAAAACCTGGCAGGCGGTTAACAGCGTGCACACGAAGCCTTAGGGAAACTATGAGGGGAAAAATTAGGGAAGGAGCAGCAAGGAGAGAGCGGCGTGCGGGCGACAGGACGGGTGCTGAGGCAGGAGGTGGGCGAAGACGAACCTGGGCTCGAACTCCCAAAGGAAGCCTGCAGGGAGAAGAGAGAGCGAGGTGAGAGCGGGCTCCCTCCGGCCCGGCAGCAGGCAGGGCTCTTCATTTCACGCAGCCGTCGAAGCTGCCCCGTTTCCCCGCCGCCCCGCTTTCCCCCGCTCCCCTCCGGCCTCAGCCGCTGCGTCCCGCCCTGCTGGCCGCTGCATCCCGCTCACCCTCGCCCATCCCTCCTTCCCTCGCTCCCGCCTGCGGCTCTCCGTCCCTCCTCCTCCCCTGGCTCAAGGCCCCCAGGGGCCGCGCCAGGCCCGGCCGCCGCTCCCGCTCCCTCCGGCCCCGGCCGGGACGTGACACGGACCGGACCGGCCGCCGCCTCCTCCCCGCTCCCAGCCCGGGGCTCGCTCCTCCTCCCTCCCGCCGGGCGGTTCTCCATGGCCCGCGCCGCGGCGGCGACACCGCCGGCCTGTCCCGCGGCCGCTCCGCCGCCCGCGGGCCGCGCACCGGCACCGCGCCCGCCCCGCGGCCTGGTCGCGCAGGTTCCGCCGCCCCGGCCCCGCCGCCCCAGCAGCCCCGCCGCGCCGCCGCGGGGACGCCTCCCGGGGGTGCCGGGCGGCGCGGAGCCGCTGCGGGCACGGGGCCCCGCGGGGCGCCGGGCGAGCCCCGCGCCCGGCCCGCTCTGCCCGCTCACCTCCGCCATATTGGGACGATGGGGCCGAGCGGCGGCGCCGCGCCGAGTGCCCGGATGGCGCCGTGAGCCAATGGCGGCCGCGGGCCCGCCGGACCGTCCGTGCGGACGCGGAGGGACCGGGACGGGCCGGGCCGGGCCGGGCCGGGCGGGGCGGCGGAGGCGGGGCAGGGAGCGCCGGGACCCGCCGGGACCCTCCTCTCGCGGCGCCGCCCCGGCCGGCGACGGCGCTCGGCCCGCCCCGGCCCGGCCCCGCCCGGAGAGGGCGCCCGCCCCGCCGGCGGGGCTGCTGCTGGGCAGCTGGCGGAGGGCTGGGGGCCGCTCGGGCCGGGCGGCTCGGACACCACGGCCTGGGAGCGTCGTGCGAGAGCGGACCCGGCCGTGTGGCCTCGGTACCGAGCCCCTTCCCGGGTGCTGATATGCAGGAGGGCTGGCGGCTACACTGATCCCCACACCCGAAGTGTCAGGAACATGAAACAAAACTCCAAAGCCTTCAGCCTTTCTGGTGTGCATTGTCTGCTCTGGGAAACAGACGAAGTAAATTTACTTTGCCGTGCTTTTGGTGTTTTTATCTAAAACATGCCACGTCTATTACGTGCAAGTTATATCTACTCCACTTTACAGAATCGCAGAAATGTTAGGGTTTGGAAGGGACCTCAGGAGATCCCCTAGTCCAAACCCCTGCCAAGGCAGGGTCACCAAGAGCAGCCCACCCAGGACACGTCCAGGCGGGTGTTCAATGCCTCCAGAGGATGAGACTCCATGACTTCCCCGGGCAGCATGTTGCAGTGCACTGCCACCCTCAATGCAAAGAAGTTCTTTCTTATGTTTAGGTGGAACTCATTTTGTTTTAATTTATGGTCATTGCTTGTCCTCCTGTTGCTGGGCACCACTGAAAAAAGTCTAGCACCGTCTTATTGGCACCTGTCTTTGAGATATTTATACACATTAACGAGCTCACCTCTCAGTCTTCTCTAGACTAAACAGGCCCAGCTCCTGTAGTCTCTGGAAGAGAGATGCTCCAGACCCCTCATAATTTTTGTTGCCCTCCATTAGACCGTCTTTGGTAGCTCCTTGTCTTTCTTGTACTGGGGAGCCCAGAACTGGACACTGTACTCCAGACGTGGCCTTACTAGGGCTGAGTAGAGGCAAAGAATCAACCTCCCTTGACCTGCTGGCAATACTCTTCCTGATTTCTTAGTGGCATTTCTTGTCCCTCTACACATAAAGTTGATTGGGTTGTCTTTAGCTTTATTCCTTCATCCCAGGCTATAAAGACTGATGCATTTAATTTTGGATTCACAAGTTTCTGCTTCCGGCCAAAATTTCAGTGGCCACACTTGCTGTATTGAATATTGCTCTGCTGGAGAGGTGGTGTGTGTCACAGCAACACTGACAGGCAGTAGTGCCCCAGGCTGTGTCCCACATGAGACATTGGGGAAGTTCCAAGCTGTATATGAAGTGAATGTCTCCTTTAGATGCAGCCTAAGTTGGGTTTGCAGACAGTGCAGAGATCTCAAGCTACTATAGGTACTGGAGCAGGAGAGTTCTAATGCTCAATTCATTCTTCTGGGACCTGCTGCTCTGAGAAACAGAGTAAATTAAATTCTGTCATGCTGCACTGCTGAATCTAATATAATTCCAGTACTCACTCTGTTTGTATGCATTCAAACTACACAGCAGCTACAATGTAGTCATGCTGCTCTCAATGTACCTGAGATAAGATGTTGACAACAAAAAAATTGCATGACTTTGCGGAAACACATTTTTAGGGAAAGTTGTCACCGTCACAGGAGCTTCATCAATACCTCAGCCTCTGTAGCCTGATGAACCTTTGTGCTTTTTCGAAGTTATCTGGTAAAAATGGTCAGTGACAGATGGGCTATGTCAGGGCACACTGCACATACTCAAACATTAAGAAGGAAGAGTCAATCCTTTCCACTCAAAAATTAAGGATGCAGATTTGATCTTTTCCACCTCTAACTGATCCAGAATGCCATTTTAACCCGCTAATGCTACTTAGCCTTTCTAAGTTTTGTTCCCTCCAAATACAACAAATCCAGTACCCTTTTCTCTTGAAACCTCAGGCTGGGTACGGCAACCTCTCATAAACTCATAATGCATAACACATACACAAGCCTGTTCATCTTATCAACAAAATAGCACAGAAAATGCAGCAGGAAGAATTCTCAATTCAGGGAAGTACATATTTGCTACTATATACATTTTATTAATAGAAATTCTCCCCAATTTGGATGCAAGTACCTATTTCCTAACTCCTGAAGTAGTTTACTTCAGAGTCATTTGAGTGTTTGACATGATTAAGCTTTTCAATTGTGTGCAACTTTGCAGAAAAATCTGTTGTTAATTTGCTACTTAAGACAGTTTATCAGATTTAGAACTGAGTTTTTAAATTATAATTCAGCACTCTTTGATAAAATAGTAAGAGTTCATAGCTCTATCACAGCTGGTCATGATGTGTATTCCAGAGCTTCCATGTAAGTTGCAGCAAGTATTCTGGAAAAAGTAGTGCTCAGTGTTGTGGCCAGGGTGCTACAAGGAAAATAAAAATTTCTGGATTTTAAGCATAACAGTGAAAAGAATTTTCACTGAGATTTAGTTTTGCACTTGGAAATTGTAGTTATACAGAAAAACATACAAGTATTTTCATATTCTACACCAAAAAAAAAAAAAAAAGGAAAGATGGATCTTGAAGGTTTGAAAAGAGCTGCTATGATCCTGTATCACAGTGGGGGTTGGATTGTGATAGCAATATCTATAATACAATTACATACCATGCTGTTACAAGATGTTTTACCTCCCAGTGGTTTTTACTGAGTACAGATCAAGATAAAGAGTGAGGATGGTGAAATTACTGGGCTAAAATTGTTTTTCATGGAAATTGAAAGGAACAAGGATGTGATTATACCACTTTCTCAATTTTTCTCCAGAAACAGAGGTGAGTGAGAACCTGACATGCCTGTAAAGTGTAGCTTGGAAGCAAAACCACCGTGTAGTTTGGTGGAGTCTGCTATGGCATTGGTGTGGAGCTACCTCTGGAGCCCAGTGCCCAGTGTGTTTCTGCCCTCTGCCTTGCCTCCCTGAACAGAAAGGCAAGGTGAGATTGCTCTTTCCATTTTAAAAGGATTTAGAATTAGACACGGCAGAACAAAATATGCCTATGCAAATATAGAGCAAATCAAATAATTGCATCAATGCAGATGCAGTTTTCCATAGCTACCCTGCATATAAAAACCCATGGAGTTCTGTATTTCAAGGTGTCTTTTCTCTTGATTTGGAATCAAGAAAATGGGTCAAAAAAATCTGCCTAAACTGTGCTTTCTGAAGTAATGGAGTATGATACATTACATATAGGTTTTGGTTATATTTTATCATCTGACTTACTCTCAGAGTAAAAGAAAAAAATGCTTCAATTGATTAAAACAGTAAAAAAAAGTGGAAACAAATAAAATGAATTATTGTCATATAATGCCAGGCACCTACAACATCTGCTCTCTATGCTCTCTCCTGCTGCAGCTATGCAGAGGAGAGGAAAAAACTGACACAAACACTGGACTCATGAGTTGAGATGAATTACTGATAGGACGCACCAGAGACAGGGCAAGGTTGAAGACTTAAAGTTGCAAAGTGATTTATTAACCTAACAGAGTCGGAAGATAAATTAGAGGTAAAGATAAGCTCTTAAGACACCATTTCTTCACTCACCCCCCTACCCTCTTAAGGCACCGCTTCTCAGCTCACCCCCCTCCCTCCTTCTAACCAACAGCTCTGGGGCAGGGGCAGGGTTTGGGTTTTTTCTTAGTCAGTCCATCACCACAATTCTGCTACAAACACTGTTTCTCTACTCATCCCTCTCCCTATCAAGACACAATTTCTCAGCTCACCCCCCTCCCACCTTCCAACCAACAGCTCAGGGGGGCAGGGTATGGGGGTTTTCTTTGGTCAGGGTCAGGCCATCAAGGAGAAGAGTCCTCTACTTAGCCATGGGGTCCCTCCCACGAGAGACAGTCCTCTGCCAACTTCTTTGGCGTGGGTCCAATCTCACGAGCAGCACCTGCCCGATTGCTGCAGCACAAGTTCTTGTCCATAGGGTGCAGATTTCCAAGCCGAGGCCAGGCTGTTTCCATCCCAGGAGCAAGGACTCTCTCTCTTGCAAGGCCTTTGTAACTCTCAGTCTCTGCTGGGACTCCCACTTGATCACAGCTTCCTGCAGGCATCCCCCTGCTCCTCTGGCGTGGGCACCTCCCCACAGGCTGTGGGTGGATCTCTGCACCCTTGGTGACTCCATGGGCTGCAGGGGGACCACCTGCTGCCGCCATGGTCTTCACCACAGCCGGCAGAGGGTTTTCAGCTCTGGTGCCTGGAGCATCTCCTCCCCCACCTTCTCCACTGACCTCAGTGTCTCCATGTTGTTTTCACCTCACATATTTTCACCTCCTCCTCTTCCTCTGGCTAAAAAGAAGTGTGTGCTCACATTGTTCTGATTTCTTCTTAAATATATTTTCTCAGAGGCTAACTAACATCTCTAATTGGCCCAGGCTTGGCCAGCAGCATGTCCATCATCTTCAGAGCCATCAGAGATTGGCTCTGCCAGACATGGTGGAAAAATTTCCAGAATCTTTACTTAGGACATGCAGGAGCCATCTTTGTACCCCACCCTACTCACTGACCTGCTGGGCCAAGCAAAACCACCACAATTATAAAAACCTGAAACAAAAAAACCCCAATAATGCAATGAAACTGTAGATGGGGAACAGCTGTAGAGGGGGAGTTGTAAGATAAAGAGAGCAGCAGCTCTAGGAAAAATTTCTTGGTCTGTAGCAATTTTTTCTCCTTTACTTTTAAAGAAAGATAAAAATTAGTCTTTTGCTTCCTGTACTCTTAGTGTGTGCTGTCATGAACATATCTAACTGACACATGATGATCAGAGATTACCATAAGCATGTCTGGAGTCTTAGTCTGTGTCTGGGTGGTGTGAATGTGATGCTACTTTTTCACTTCAGTCCACACTCTTCCAGCAAATTGTTGCCCAAACCCCTAGGCTAATCCCCTCAAATGGCCTTCTATGCATAAGAAAAAAAAGCCTGCTTGTTCAGGAAATGGAGCTGGTATTAGACCTTTCAGCTGTATCTGTGCTAGTAAATTAAATATGCTCAGGGATGTTTGCTTGACATTAAAACTACCAAGAAGCACAGCACTGCACATATCTCTGCGGCCAAAACCTCTGCTTCCAGAGACCACCTGTTGTAGGTGGACAGTTGAACACAGTAATGCTGAAGGGTAATGAGAAGGAGGGCTGCTGGTCATGAAGCACACAGGAACCATCCTAATAGTGTGATGTCAAGGATGACCATGTCCCAACACTATTCAACTTATTGGAAAAGAAAATATTATAAAAATACAAGGCACAATCTCCCACAAATCTATATTCTTCGAGCTTTGGGATGGGAGGATGAAAGGAACCCCATCTATGTAATAGGCATGTCACTTACTACTCCTAATCACATTTCTTGTTGTGCAGATGCCATTGATTTGAGGATTGTATTTCAACAGAGAATGGGTGTGCAGAAGCGTTAAAATCCCAAAGTTTTTTGTCATGGTTTAACCCAGCTGGCAACTAAGTACTGCGCAACTGCCTCCTCACTTCCCCCAGGCAGGGAGAAAAGTCAGAAAAAAGGGTAAAACTTGTGGATTGAGATAAAAACTGTTTAATAATTGAAACAAAATAAAACATAATAATACTAATTATAACAATATCAATAATGTCTTCATCATTAGTAACAATAATAATGAAAGAGAGAGAGGAATAAAACCCCAGAAAGGCAAGTGATGCACAAATGCCGTTGCTTATCACCCAGTAACAGATGCCCAGCCTGTCATCCTGCAGCAACAGTGAGTCCCTCCCAGCCAGCTCCCCCCAGTTCATACCCTGGGCATATCAGGCCTGGCCAGTTTGGATTAGCTCTCCTGGCCCTGGCCACGCTCACCCAGCCTCTTGTGCACCGGATTGCTGCAGAGCACGGGACACTGAAGTGTCCTTGACTATGGAAAATATTTAATAATAAAAATAATTAAAATAATAATAACAATACCAAACAACAACAATAAATAACAACTTCATTTTAGTAGTGAGCAAAGCAGCTCACTTTTGGTGAAGCTTACAACAACCAGCAGATTTATAGCAAGATTTTTTGTCTAGACCTACAGATACATGACTTACACATGCAAATAATGTCAGCACTGCTAATTACACAAGAGATGTACACAAGAGATGGTGTAATGTGAATACTTTAATCTAGGAGATTTTTACAGAGGTCGTCTAAGGAAGGCTTCCTATCATGGACCTACCTTAAGCTGCAACCTTCAGCTCTTTTTAACATCTATGGAATGGATAACCCTGGTGCGAAGGGAATGAGCCCTATGCTCCCCTGAAGGTACAGCTTTCCCAGGAAGGTCTTCTTGCTTAGAGAAAGCATCTTTCTGATTGTCTTCATACTGAAATAGGGCTGCCCTTGCAATATAATTGAAAACAACTGTTAGTCAGCTATGCAAAGAAAAACGACAATCGAGTACCTCCTCTGTACGCCTTACTGTTGGGCAAGGAGGAAGTTTTTAATGAAAGGGTAGGTGTGTAATTCTATTATAAACAATTAAGAGCCTAATGTAAAACAGTTTCTCCTTAGTATTGCATGTTACCAATTTTCATTTTATAACATTGACAGATGTGTCACACATTACGAAGGAAAAAACCTACTGTGCTTTTTGGTGTCTCTCAAAATATTTTAAATACATACCCAATAGCCATCATAATTCAAAAAATATTTTCAAGAAACTTACCTTTACTTATAAAAGATATGCTATTAGCCTTTCTGGCAACATTGTTGTAGTATAATATCTTTGTTTTGGGAGGAGTGGGACGTAATATTTCCTAAACAGGAGGCCCAGCACCTGTCTTTTGAGGGTGCTTTGCCTATTTATTTTGAGCCAATTTGTAATAATTACAGAATCACAGAATCCTTTATGGTGGAAAAAAACCTCTGAGATCATAGGGTCAAACCTTTGACTGACCGCCACCTTGTCAAGTTGACCAAAGTGCCACATCTAGTAATTTCTTGACTACCTCCCAACTCGGCGTTGCTCAGGCAGGACCTGCCTTTCCTAGACCTGTGCAGGCTGGGCCTGAACCCTTGGCTGCGCTGTGTGTACTGTGTGATGACACTTTAGGTGACCTTCTCCACGACCTTGCTGGGCACCGAGGTCAGGCTGACAGGCCTGTAGCTCCCTGGATCCTCCTTCTCGTACTTCTAGTGGATAGGCATCACATTTAGCAATCTCCAGGCAACTGGGACCTCCCCAGTTAGCCAGCATTGATGAAAAACGATAGAGAATGGCTTAGCGAGCGCTTCTGTCAGCTCCCTCAGTACTCTAAATGACCAAGTTTGCTGAAAGTATCATCACTGTCTTTCAAAAAGTTCACAAAGATAGTTTCAAAAAACTTAGTACCATGTACATTGATGGGCAAAACTTGCAGAAAATCCTTCCAAAAAGGGTGTTCTTCACTTGGATGTACAATGTTTCTAAATTGATATAGTTATTTAAAAAGGGGGAAAATTAAAAAAAAAAATTAAAAAAAGGAATGCGTTGGTGCCAATATGGATTTTTTAAAGAAAAAAAGATATATGAATTGAAATGGCATTAAATTGAGACCTGCTTATATTTAGGTATGTGTAAGATTCTGATATCATTCTAGTCATCTACTATCCTTATATCAAATTTTATATGCTCTAAGTTCACATGTTAGAAAGGCTAATTTTAGGGAAAACACAGGGATTTCACTTTATAGAGAAGAGAGTAGGGTAGAGACAGGCATCTTAGGAAAATTAGTCACTTGGTATTGAATGTTTAGTTCATAACTCCTTCAACATAATTCCTTTCCACCTGAACAGTTTCTTGTCATTAACATTTACTGTTTTGAGTTACTAAAACAGTTACAGGTTTTTGGGGTTTTTTTGGTTTTTTAAATTTTTTTTAATTTGGAACAGTGAATATTCACTTGCTTTACTTTGTGGGTGGCAGAAGCTAAGTACATTCAGAATTCACATGTGTAATGTTTTGGAGAAGGTGTATACCATGACTTTATCCTTCAACAAAAGAAACGTAATGTAGGCAGCGTTCATCTATTTGAAAAAAAGTTGCACGCTTTTAAACTCTGTTTATTATCACTCATTACATGGAAGGAATACTACTTAATGGAGATAAACCATTCAATTGGCTTCAAAAGCCCTTAGCTTAATACTGCACAGTGTTTCTGGAATGCATTGTTGGAGATGGATGCTTTTACTGTAAAAGGGAGAAAAACTATTAGTCAGGCTGTTTTCAGTTACACTGTATACGAAAAACTTGAAGTGGAGAAGCTTCTCTTTTAAAAGCTTGCTCCAAAAGAATTTCTACCTCTAATTAGTATAAACAAAAACATGACCTCCCAGTTCTTGTTCTGGCTTTTCACTAGTGTCAGCAAGATACCAGTTACTTGTGGTGGGAACAGCCATTATCTTGAGAGAGGTAAAATGATCATTTAATTTCAATAGTATAGGTAAAATTTATACTTATATATAATTCAAAATTAATACTGAGGTATAACTTCAAAATATGGACTATTAACTACAGCTTTATTGAAGCCTTTGCCCAAAATTCTGCTCCTGTCAAAGTCAGTGGTAATTTTCATATAAAAGTTCTTCAGAAAATAAGGAGTCAACAAGAACTCATGTTTTAATTTCCAAACCTGTCTGGTACTTGCTTATTGTATTAAATGCATTGGATGCAGAGATGGTCAGAAGTCTTGAAAAATCAAATAACTAGAGGTTATACATAATACAATGCAAATAATAATGGCCAATTATTTAATACAGTCAAATCCCATTGTTTTATTTATGTAGACAGACCCACTGAAATCCTGAATAAATTGGTAAAGTCATCTTACCGTCCTTTCCTGGAAGGGATAACACATAAAAACAGACAAGCCCAGACACATTTTACTAGTGTTCATCATGTTACTGCAAATGATAATGACTAGATGTTGCTGTGCACTTTAGTATACTGCTTCCATTCTTTTAATTTTGCTACTTAAAATGTTTTCTATTGTGAACATGCAGCAGAAAGATATTTAAAACTTTGCAGTAAGAACTGTTTATTAGGACTGTGCTTGTACTGAGGAATTTTCACTGTGTTTGGGAGCTGATTATACAAATAATCATTTGCTGAGAAGAAGATACATTAGCATTGGGATTTTTACTATTAGCATTAGGTGGCCATTTGCTTTCTAGTTTTAAATATGGGGCTCACTGCATCAGAAGCTTTCTGGTTCAAATCTGTATTAATCAGATTTAAACCTGTTATATGAAAACTTTGATTTTAGTTTTCTGCCTGATCCTTTGGTTCAGATTGGCTGTACATTGGGCACACTGGGTTTCTAAAAAAAAGGTTAAGTGTTTTGTACCTCTTCTGAAGTGACACAAAAATGTGTAGTAGTAGGAAATAAAGTGTGTTTCTATATTTTTCTATAGTATTCGCTTAATTAAGAATCTGAGTGTGTACTATACTCACGTAAGTATCATGTATTCTGCTACTAGAAATTAAAGTGCATTTTAAGTGCCTGCCAAAATTCATTTTTTGGTCTTATACTTTATCCCATTATGTGAGGAAGGAGAGATGGTGGAGGGTCTTTGTGCAGTAGGGAGTGTTTCAACTGTATAGAGCTCAAGGACAGTGATGTCACAAGTTTGAGTCCTGATGGGTAGGAATCAAGGGGATGGGCAGCAAGGCAGATATCCTGGTGGGAGACTGTTTAGGACTCCCCTGCCAGGATGAAGAGGCAGACAAAGCATCCTACAAGCAACTGGCAGATGTCTCATGATCACTGGCCCTTATTATTGTCGGAGGCTTTACTTTACCTTGCTGGAGGTCTGCTGGAAAATAAGCACAGTTGAGAGGAGGCATTCTAGGAGGTTCCTGGAGCGTGTGGAAGACAACTTCCTCACACAGCTGGCGTTTGTGAGCCAGTAAGGGAAGGGCTCACTGGACCCACTGTTTGTGAGCAGAGAAGGACTGGGGGTGATGTGGTGGTCAGAGGCTGTCTTGGGCATAGTGACCACAAAATGAAAGCTTTCAATTCTTGGTGAAGGAAGACAGGGCATCAGTAAACCTTCTACCTTGGCCTACCAGAGGGCAGACTTTGGCCTGTTCCGGACAGTGGTTCAGAGAGTCACTTGGGAAACAGTATTTAATAAAACAGTACTTAATAAAAAAGGGATCCAGGAAGGCTGGACATACTTTAAGAAGGAAATCTTAAAGGCAGAAGAGCAGCCCATCCCTATTTGTCAAAAGATGAGCCGGGGGAGAAAAGAAGATTGGTCTGGCTGAATAGGAAGTTTTTCCTGGAACTTAGAGTGAAAAAGAGATGTTACTAGCTTTGGAAGATGGCAACTCAGGAAATGTGCAAGGATTTTATTAGGCCACATAGACTGAAAATTAGAAAGGCAAAAGCTCAGCTAGAACTCCATCTGGCCACTCCTGTGGAAGATAATGACAAGAATTTCTATAAAAAAATTAACTACAAAAGGAGGACCAAGGAAAATCTCCATTCCCTATAGGGTGCAGAGTGGAACATTGTAACCAAGGATGAGAAAAAGACTGAGGTACTGAATGCCTTCTTTGCCTCAGCCTTTAACACAGACAGTTATTATCAAGCTAACCAGCCCTCTGAGCTGGTAGACAGGGACAAGGAGCCAAATAGAGCCCCTGTGATCCAGGAGAAGTTAGTAAGTGACCTGCTGAGCTACTTAGACACTCAAAAGTCTAGAGGGCCAAATGGAATCCACGGAAGGGTACTGAGGGAGCTGGTGGAAGAGCTCGCTGACACACTCTCCAGCATTTACCAACAGCCCTGGCTAACTGGGGAGGTCCCAGGTGACTTGAGTGGAGCTTGGTCAATGTGATACCCATCTACAAGACAGGTTGGAAGGAGGATCTGGGACACTACAGGCCTGTCAGCCTGACCTTGGTGCCTGGCAAGGTTATGGAACAGATCATCTTGAGGGCAATAGTGCAATCATATGGCATATGCAGGACAGCCAGAGGATCAGGCCCCTCCAGCATGGTGTAAGAAGAAGTAGGTCCTGCTTGGCCTACCTGATCTCCTTTGACCAGGTGACCTATTTAGCAGATGAAGGAAAGGCTGTGGATGCTGTCTACCTGGACTTTAGTAATGCCTTTGATACTGTCTCCAATGCCATTCTCCTGGAAAAGCTGGCAGCCCATGGCTTGGACAGGTGCACTCTTTGCTGGGTAAAAATTTTTGGGATGGCTGGGCTCAGAGATTGGTGGTTACACCCAGTTGGTGGCCAGTCATGAGCGGGGATCCCCAGGGCTCAGCATTGGGGGCAGTTCTGTTTAATATCTTTATCAAAGATCTGGATGAGGGGATTGAGTGTACCCTCAGTGTTGCAAGCAACAGCAAGTTGGGTGACTGATCTGCTGGAGGACAGGAGAGCTCTGCAGAGGGATCTGGACAGGCTGGACCATGGGCTGAGGCCAATGGTGTGAGGTTCATCAGGGCCAGGTGCTGGGTTGTTGGTTCATAGCTGGGCCGGGTGGCAGAGCACTGCTGTGCCTTACCTGTTCATGGTTTCAGGCTTGGCATCAGGCTGTGCAAATAAGCAAGGGACAGGTGGAATGCTCTCGCACCTTGTGTGGGAATCCTCACTTCTGCAGCAAAAGCAAATAAAAGAACAAACAATTTCAAGGATGAGGAGAAAGGAGATTTCACTGCAGTCAAGATTGTGATGGGAACATAGGAAAATGCTGCTGATGTTAGAAATCAGAATTGGGGTTTAACTACTCAGAGTTGAGCTGAAGATTGATGTGATCATTACTGTTACAGAGCTTCAGTGAGTTGAAGGATGAACTTATCATGCGCTTTTTCTACTTTATTTTCTTCGTTGTTGATTTTTAGTAAATTTTCTGATAATTGCTGCCTTCTAGTGATTTCTATCAAGCTATGAAAAATAGTTTACTTTGGCTGTAAAATACATTTTAAAAACCAACACTACAGTTTGATACATTTTTTGTCAAAAGTCAGTGCATAATCTCAGTTCCTACAATAACTTAAAACTTGTGGAGGAAACTGCCAAAGAAAATCCAGAATCAAATGCAGGTGCTACAAACACTTGCCAGCACTCTAACGATATCTAAATAAAATGTTGTAAATTTACTTTTTTTTTACCTAATTAATTGAAAAAACAATTTTAGTTGCGTGGGTAGCAGGATTTCAAGATTGTAAACCGCTAATTTAGACATTAAGATCCAGGCAGTAAGAATCTGCTTATCACGTTTCCCTCAAAAAATACACGCACGGAATAACTGCGCGGACCTCCAGGGAATTTCCACTCGCGCGCTGGTACACCGAAGCTGTTCCTGTCGATTTAGAGAAGGTGCTGATAATGTGTTTGATTAATTGGTGGTTATTGCGTTTTACTGGGCTCTGGCCCTGCCGGGGCCGCGATTTAACCGCGCTGGGGATGCAGGCGGCGGGGATCTCACCGGCACACACCAGGCTGATCTCGGGCCGCACATACCCGGCGTACGGACCTTCCAGCCGGGCCCCGTTCGGCCCGAGCCCGCAGCCCGGTTCGGTTCGGGTGCCCGTGCCGGCCCCGCCTGGCTGCTCGTTCGGCCGGCGCCGGCGGGGCTGCGCCGCTGCACGGTTAATTACGGCGGCGCCAGGGACTCCCGCGGGGGGGGCGGGGCGCGCGCTGGGGATTCCCAGCTCCGCGCGGAACGTTCGGGATCTTCCCGTGACGTCACGGAGGGGGCGGTACCAGTAAGCCCCGCCCCCTCTCCCGGGGCTCCCGCGCGGTGCCTCTCGCGAAGCCTGCTCGTGCGCGCGCGCGCGGGAAGCATTGCGGCGCGGAGCGGCGCCATTTTGAGAGAGCGAGGCGAGCGCGCAGTGCGTGTCTGTGCGCGCGCGCGTGTGGGGGCGGCTGCCATGGGGCATCCCGGGAGGGGCACTCGGGACACCGCCGGGAACGGCCGTGGAGCAGCCACTGAGCAGCCGGGCCGGCCCTTCCCGCCCCCGCTGCGCTGCCCGGACAGCTCTCGGGGACGGCAGGGGGAGCCGCCCCCGGGGCGGGAGCGGGGCGGCCCCCGGGAAGGCAGAGAACGAGCGCCCGGCGGAGCCGCAGCGCGAGGGCGCGCACGCCGACAGCGGGGGTTTTGTGTGCCCGCACACGCCGAGAGCCGGGGCTCTGTGCACTTACGCACCCCGAGAGCAGCGGGGTGTGTGTGTCCCCACGCTCCGGGAGCAGGGGGTCGGTCTGTCCCCACACCCCAGGAGCGGGGGTCCGTCTGTCCCCACACTCCGCGAGCCGAAGCATCTTCGGGCCGCGCCGGGGCTCCCTCGGCGGCTCCCGCCGCCCTCCCTCGGGAAGTTTCCCTTGCCCAGGTCAGCGCTTCCCGCCGGGGTGCCTTCTGCAGATCTGCTCACCTTTACCAATAAAACAAGAAATGACCCTTTCTTTCCGTTTCATCCCCCTTTCCCCCCCAGCCCCCACTCCCTCTCTCCCCTCCCTCCCCTCTATCTGTTTTTCTCCGGGGATTGAGAGGTAGGGGAAGGGATAAGGCTTTCGCTGATAGGCTGCGTCCTCCGTCAAACATCGCTGCCGCCCTCTCTGGGATGTGGAGTGGAGGTGTAACCGAGGCTTCCGTTCTCGGGCTCGGCTCCCTGGCTGCATCCGTGCTTGCTCTTTAGGATTCGGGTTTCCGTTTGTTTCTGTTTTTTAGATTCAGGTTTTTTGTTTTGGTTTGTTTTGTGTTCGTCTAACGCCAGTCCAGGTTTCATAAGGGAAAACCGATTTTTCTGGTTCTTTTTTACCGTAGGCGGCTTGAACGACAGCGTGAGTCCTGGATGTTTGCAGCCTTTTGCTTCAGCTGGCAGAGAAGAAAAAGGTGGACACTGACCTGCAGCAGTTGCTTCCTGTGAAAGGGAAAAATTACCGGACACTATTCTGGGGTTGTTTGTGCGTTCTTCGTCCTGAAAAGGCCTCTGAAACAATCAGTAGACATATGAGAAGAGAATTGAAGAAGTCGTGAGGTTTTTTCTTCTACCAGTGTCGAGCACATCACCCTTGGATTCTTTTGTCCACATGGCATAGATACATAGCTAAATTTATGAAGTTCTGAATACTTCAGTAGCCAAAATAAAGTGCTTTCTTGCTTTTAGATACTCTTTTTTTTTCTCGGCAGCATTCTCTCTGAGTCAGAGGCATAACCAGTTTTGTTAACTGGCTCCAGGTTAAATGTGGCCTGAGTCACTGTGTAGACATTGCTGAAAAGTTTCATGGCAGATTATTCCCCCCTCCTTATTTTATTATTTAGATTTTCTGACATAGTGTTTTCTCATTTTGCAGTTAGACCTATTTTCTAAATGAAGACTTTAATAGACATTTGTTTATCCTTTTTTCTTTTATATTTTATTTAATATTTTTCTTGAAAAATGTTGTTGCCAATAAGCAGTATGGAGATATCCAGATAGCTGTTGTTTACAAATGCCTCTGCTACCAGAAGGTAGGAAATGTTCTACAGCTCATATATGAAATTGGGTTTTTAGTTTCACAGTTTGTGGTGTAAAACCCATATTTATTTCTTCTGGAGCTGATGCTTCTTTTAGTGATATCTACATGGAATAGACAAGAGAAGAAGCTGACAGAGAAAAGGCAAGGTTTTTAAGACAGCAGATTTTGTAAACAGCCTTGCAGGATTTGTAAGCAAGAAGGATGGGTAGCTGATTTCTGTGAGGTCAAATCTATGTCAAACTGCTACGAATGTAGTATCAACAGGAACTCGGGATATTGTCTCAAGGAAAACAAACTGGAAGAATATAAATCAAATATTACTAACACCTTGTGTGGTCCTCTTGGATTAGGTAAGTGTTGTAGTGTTCATAAATCAATTTACACTTGAAAAAAATTTTATCAGTTGAAGAGTTAAACCAGTAATTTTTGCTGGTTAGAGGTTCTTGTTTGGGGTTTTTTGGAGAATGTTGAATTTTGAAGCTTGCTAATTTTCACTTGTTTTTTATGACTAATGGAATAATTCTTTAAGAATTTGAAGAATACAGGTACAAGGAGAAACGTGTAGATAAGAGTGTGATTTTAATGGGAGATTAAAAAGTAGGTGCACCTAGACTAAATACAGAAGAAATTTAGCCCTCATGTTAATAGTGTAATCTCAACAGTGAATGTTATATAGTTCTGACCAAGTCTGCTGGATGGCTTGCATGTCTCAGTCCTTCCATTTGTGTTATATGTGTTTGCAATATCAGGGTAGTAATAATATAGAGGGTTTTTTACTCTTTTTTTTTTTTTTTCCTTCCCACTATTGTTTGTCACTTATGAAGGCCTGGGTTCTTTTTACCAAAAATTACTGTACTGCATGTGCAGGCTAGCTTTTTTACTGTGTTGATACTTTAAGATTGGCTTCAGTGTGTTTTCCTATTCTGTAATGGGAATGAATTAGTCTGACTGGTCTGCAAGTATAGCACTACAAAAAAACTCCTTCTCCCTGGACTGATTCAAAATGAAATCTGGTGGTGAACTGGCTAATCTTAGGTGTTATTTTTAGATGTGTTGCAGTTCCCTTCTTCCCACAGTGATTAAATAGTTCTTAATGTTGGAATTAATGTGTTTATAATAATTTTTTGTAGGTTTGCATTCAACTGAAGTGCTACTGCCTAAAAGAAAATTAAGATGGACAGAGCAACTTAATTCAAAAGTCAGTGGTAATTTTACTGAAGTTCTCTATCCCCTACCCCACCTTGATGATTCATAAGGCTTTAAATAATTAAAGCATTATTGCATAGACTTTAAACTGAGTGTCTGGAAGAGGTTACTCATTTACCTTAATTGTCACCTTTTAAAATATTTTTGAGACTTTCTGCAATACTGAAGAATTAGTAGTAGTGAAATGATGAAAAAGAAAAGGGTTTTCTCTAAGGGCAGCACAAAGATGTTTGGGAAGATTGCTTATATTAAAACCTTGTAGAAAAAGTGTAGTTAATCATGTGAAACTGTACTTAAAAATTACTACAGTGGTTTTTTTCTTCTGTAGCTTGTCATTTTGACCACAACTGACGGACTTGCATTTATATAAATTCTGTAAATTCTCCGTCTCACTAAAGTTCTTATCTGTGTGTTATGAGTATTTAAAAGTTGAACTAGTTTTGGTTTTCTGCTTTGGGTGGTATTGCTATTTTTATAATTTTAACTTCTGTTTCAGTTTTGTTGTTTTGAAAATATGGAAACTGGAGCATGAGTAGGGGGCTGTTTCTGTAATGTCTAGCTATGGCTTGTTGTTAGGGTTGACTGGTGAGCTGAGCCACATGTGAAGGAACCGAACCAACAGAAAAGAATGGTCTTCTGCTTTACTTCTATCAGTATGTTTTGTTTGAAAGCATTTGGTAGATGGAGAGCTCAGGTGTGGGTGGCCATTTCGTTTGATTGTTGTCCATTGTATGCTCATGAGAGTAAAGGAAGTATTGACATTAACTCATAGAAAAAGTCATGTGTTGCTTTTTTTTCCAAGCTATTCATTTTCAGTGCTGTGAGATACTTCCATTTCTTTTCAAGACACTCTCACTGAAATCAAGGAACTACACCCCCCACTTACTATTTTTGGTGACATCTTTATCTAGACTCTGGAAGTTTTGAAGAGTTTGCTTTTTAACTTTATTAAATTAATTCTGTCTTTACACATCTCTGTTTGCTGGTAGGACAATTTGTTTTTTTCTTTTCACAGTATGTACACTTGGGAAGTTGTGTTGTCCCACAATTAAGGGGAAGGGAGCACCTAAGATTTGTAAATGCTTGTGGTTGAAGGGAACAGCAGAGGGTCAGAGGGTCTGCAAAAAATCACCAGGTTTTATTAGTAAATTGCACAGTTGGCATTGAAATTGGTATGTCAGTCCCTGGCCTACTGTATAAGCACCCAGCTTACACAGTTTGGATAGGGTGGAAGGGAAGAGATGAATTGAGGAGGAGGAGAGAGAGGAAAAGAAAGAAAGAGAGAAAAAGAGATCACCAGTCCTGATTCCAGTGTTGGTCTGGCTGATGGGATGTCCTGGGGTGTGCAGCCAGGGCTTGGTGGGGTACCTTTTTATAGATGGGTTTTCTTGCCCGGAAGGTAAGGTTTTCACTTTCTGTGCAGATCAGCTGTCATGCATGATCTGTTCCTTGAGGCCTTTCTGGAAGGGGGTTGGAGGGATTTGGGGGAATCCTTGGTGAACTAATTTTCCTCCTACTGCATTGACCTTTGGTCAACAGTTAATGCCCACTTCTGTACTGGTGCTGTCTTTTGTTTGTTGCATATCCATGGACTAGAATAAGGATGTTTGTCACAGAGAGTGCTGCCCTATCTCTGCATGACCCTTTCTCCAGCCACATCCCATTTACCAACAATCGTTGGTTGGCTCCATACACCACCAACTACTGGTGTTTGAGATACACACATTAGCCCCTTATCCTCAGGGATTCTATAGAAGTGTATGTTTTTTCCTATTTGTGTGCGTATGTGTTTGACAAGGATTCAGGAATATTTTACAGGTGTGCCCCGTACCCTGAACAAATTTCATACCTATTGAGGAGAGAATGCCAGGCATGCTGGTCCACTTTAATTTCTTCCCTAGGTTTTTGTTTTTCAAGTGCTTAGAGTTTGTTAAGTGCTTTTCAGACATCGATGAAGACAATGTCCTTGCCTCCAAGGGCTTATACTTTAAGCCTCGATGTAAACATAGCTTTTTTAGTGGAATAACTGTCAGCAGGTTTTGTCTTCTACTGATGTGTTCATTCTGGTAGATTCATAAAATGGGTACATTTGTATTGGCTAATTCTTTATAATGGTGTAGGCTGCTCTATTCTGTTGAAAAACTGTTGGTGGAAACTTTTGAGAATAAGTACCCTTTAATCTTGCAGGAAAGCTGAAATGGAATTACATTGGTAAAATGATAGAGGCAAATTGTGAAGATATATAGCATTGTACAAGTTAATGTACTTTGTGCTCCTTTTTTTTGTCCTTCATTCTAATGAGGTTATTCTGCTTAACATGTGTGGGTAAAACGGTGTTACAGTGACAGTTCATTAATAATGTCTGAGGAAGTTGCTTTTGTTTCTTTTTTTTGTAGTAGGAGTAAATTCTGTCCTGCAAGGACAACTATTTGCAGACCTCATGATAAACAAATGTGAATGAAACTTGGCACTCTTTCTGTTTTGTTTTTTCTTACTCTATGTGTTTGAGTAACTGATGATAATGTGCTGTGTGGTGCTATCAACTCTTCCAGAGTCCCCTCCTTTCATATCTTGTATAAACATAGGGAAACAGCTGAAATAGGGAATTGTTTCTCTGCTTTATATGCTCAGCATATAGCAAAACTTGTACCTCTTTCAACTGCTACTTCTTCAGATCCTTGTGATGACTCCAAAGTGCTAAAGAATTCCTGGTGATTTCCTACATAATATATGCTGACGAGGGCAGTGACATAATTGAACCTACACTTCAGTTTTTGAATTTGAACCTTTTGAAAGGGCAAGAGATGAGCATCTATCAGGCTTTCTGCTAAATGATCAGTACCATTTAGTGGAATCATTACACACCAAAGTGTGTAGACTCTCAGGTAGGAGAAACCTGGTTGTAGTTTACCTTTAAATGTGAACTTCATATTATGAAATAGTGTGCTTTTTGTTTTTTTTTAAATCTAAATTCTGGTACAATGTGAAAACTAAAGCTTTTTTTTTTTTGTTAAAAAATCATGATTATGTTATTTGAAACATTTAGCAGCTTAATTTATATCTAAAACACTTCTTAAAAGATGTTTTGATTGTTGTGACATTTATATTTGATCCATAGAGGTGATGTTAAAGCCTGTTGCTTGTGGACCATAACTATATATAGAAGAGAGGACCATATGGTAAAGACCAATGCTCACATTCTAGATCCTTATGTAAAAAAGTGTGCTTTTGTAGGGTCGTTCTTCCATGAGGAGCTTGAACCCTAAGTAGAAATGAAGGGGGATTTTTTTGTTTGTTTTTTTGTTAGGTTTTCTTTTGTTTTGCTAAGTCTCTGTAAAGCTAACTGTTATGTCTGTGGCTGTACTAAAGAATGTGTTGGCTTTAATTGGTCATTATGTTTTGACTCTGTACTCTTCTCATACCTGAGCATGTCATAAGTGTTCAGATCTGAGAGAGGTCCTTGCTCCTTCCTCAGTGCTCTTCAGGAAGCCTTTGTTCTTGCACTTCTTTTTAGAACATGAGACAAGAAGGTAGGTTATAAATTGTATGGGTATCTTCTTTTGCTGTTCTATACTGTCCAGTGGTAGAATATATGAGGTGCTGTATTGGATGGTGGGAGCAGCAAAACTATAATTAGAGATTTTGCTTGCTCTGTTGTAGCATGATTGAGAAATAAGAGGCTTCTGTGGAACTTTTTCAGAATTTTTTGCTTAACCGGTGGAGAGACCTTTCAGAGTTAATCTCTCTTTCCTTTCTATTGAAGGTGTGAGTCTTTGGCAATAAATTTTAGAGAACCAAAAAACTTGGGAGAAGTACCATACCCGAACCTGACCTTTTAAAAAAATTATTTTACACCGAAATGTCTCAAGGGGTGACATGAACACTTTCCCTTCAGAGTGTTAAAAGCTTGAGTGTAAAGCTGTAAACTTACTCTGTTATTGGGGCTGTTCATTTACACAGAAAGAAAAGAAAGAAAAAAAGAATCTTGAGTTGAAGCATTTGCCAGGCTTTTGCAGCAATTTGTGATCAGTAGAAATGCTTGCAGTTTCAAAAACTCATAAAGCTTGTGCAAGGGATTGAATATTATTTTCTGTTTTATTAACATGCAAATTTTGCAGAGAAAAATAATTTGAAATTAGCCTATTTTGATTTGTTGGAACTACATGAATCACAGAGTCATAATGAAGATATCTAATGAGCTGTGTCTTTAAAAGGGGAATGAAAATTGAGATTTATAGATTTTAAATAAAAGTATTGTTTAGAGCTTGTATTTAGCAACTTGACTTCAAATTAGTGCTACTCTTGACTAGACATAACAGAGAGGGATAACAAAGAAGGATCTGGTACCACTGCAAATTTTTTTTTACAGAGGATGTGTTTTGTGGCAGAAGAAAATACTTGCGGTGGGGTGCGTTATTTTGAAGGCCTGCTTAGTTTGAAAAAAATTCTGAATGTTTCTGTGTGTGGAGAGAGAGTGTGTAGTCTGGTGGCTGAATCTTGTGCACATAATTTCTTTGCCTAATTCAGAGCGACACTTGCTAGTTGTCCTATGGCTCATGATAAAGAGCTGAAGCAAAAATTTGAAGTTGGCCCATGATGGCAGGACTGAAGGGGCAGTGTTCTGACTAGCTTGTTTGACCCTCTGAAATTCATACATATGCTCTGTTTGTCTTCTGATGAAGTAAGAATTCGATATACATTCTAGAGCTCATTACCAAGGAAGCAAAGCAACACGAATATAACTTTCTTTTCTCGTGCTCTCATAATAACGTTACAGTGTACTTAAATTCTCACGGCTTACTTCTATTACTCCTGTTATAAATATTACGCTATGAACTACATTGACAAAGTGAGAGTGGGTTGTCAGATGAGTGTAATTGAGGAGTGGAGTTCCCACATGTAGTTTGTGGTGTACTGTACTTACTGTAATAATAATCTTTGAGGTGTTAGATAAAAGATCATAGGGATGTGCCACATAGATATGCATACATGCTAATTCTAGATTTCCCTGGAAAATACAAATGTGCATATCATCTCAGTGCTTTTAACATTTATTCTGTTTGTGGTTTTCTCTGTGCAAATCAATTGACTCAACTTCTGAACTGGTCTTCAGGGAGCATCAAGGAAGTTGAATTCCTATCTCCCTTCTAATTTTGTGAAATCATGGCTTCAACCTTCCCCCTCACACTTTTACTGAATTTGAAATTCCATTCACAAGCTTCAAGTATTTCTAGCTGTTTGAGTGTATATTGCCTTTTATTGTAATGGTCTTCTGACAATCTCTTAAGTTCCCAAGTGCCTCAGAAACTATTTCCTGTAAAATGATATAGACTGCACAGAGATGGACCATAAGTATAGAAGCTAAAAATACAGAACTGTTTTTCCTTGGTTTTCCTCATCTTCTGGTGATGGGTTCAACTGTCAGGGCTTTTTTCCTTCCCTAATTTAGCTTAAATTTATTTTAAAATTTGTTTTTCCTACACAATTCAGGTCAACTCCATTTAAATAGGATGTAGTTATTACTATAGTAAATCCATTCCAAAAAGACACAACTTTTAGTAGATTAGATTTTTATAGTGTAGGAGTTTTGGCTATTTTACTATGATATTTGCCTATTTTTTTCTTATTACAGTAATGGTGCTGTATTATCTGTTTCTTCATGTTAGAATATTATGGAAAAGCAAAGCTGTTTTTATTTATTATCATAGTTCAGACAAATAGTGTTGCCCAATGTATCTTATCTATAGTAATTAAACCTGTTTTAAGTATTGGAGACAGCTTTCTGAGCTAGAGAAATACTTGTATTTTGTTAACTGGAAGAGACTTCCCTGAGGTTGGATTTGTTCAGTACCAGTGGGACTCTCTCTGCCGGGTGAATACTGGTTAGACAAGTTAAACAATGCCCTTAAAATTGGGTGGGGATTATCTCTGGGCTCGTGTCCTTGTCATCTTCAAGTTCTGCTGTGCTTTTTTCTCCACCCTCAGTGAAGAAAGAATCTGGTTAGGGAGCACTTAAATAACTTGTATGGGGCTTGACTGGATGCCTCCATGGGTGCAGAGGGTTCCATGATGAGGGTTCCATTCTTCCATGAGTGCTTTTGTCATTACAAGGCCATTATTATATTTGAGAGGTCTCATGGTCATTGGGAGGGGCTCTTGAGTAAGAGAAGAGAGAAAATATTAATCTTATAATCTGGAAGGATGAGAAAGAGAATCCAGGGAACTACAGGCCAGTCAGCCTCACTTCAGTCCTTGGGAAGGTTGTACTGCAGCTGATCCTGGAAATCTTTTTCTAAAGATGGGAGGGACAGGCAGGTGAGTGAGAACAGTCAGAAGGGCTTTATGAAGGGGAAGTCACACTTAGACAAGCTAATAACCCTCTCAATGAGGTGACTAGCTTGGTAGAAGAAGAGAGACAAACACCATGAATAAATGGTGTTTATCTTGACCTCAGTAAGCTTTTGACATTGGTTTCCATGACATCATCATGGAAAAGCTGACAAATATGTGTGGAGAAGTGAGCAGTGAGGTATACAAAACTGTCTGAATGATCAGGCCCAGGACATCAGGGATGTAATCACTGGCTCAAAGGCCATTTGGAAGAAGGTGTTACAGTGTACCACAGGGATCAGTACTGGAGGCCCTGCTATTGAGCATCTTCATTAAAGTCCTGGACAGTGGGGCAGAGTTTACCCTCAGCAAGTTTGGAGATAATACAAGATGGGGAGAACTGGCTGACACACACACTTGATATTTGTGCTACCATGCAGAAGAGCCTGGAGAGAGGGAAAATGTGAATCTTCTGGAACAGCAGCTGGATATGCCAGATGCAGAGAAGGACTTGTTAAACAACAAGCCAACCATGAGCCAGCAATGCTTTCTCATAATGACTAAAGCCACCATCTCCCTGGGCCACATTAGAAAGATTGTTGGCAGCGGGTCAAGGGAAGTTCAGCTTTGTCCTGTATGTAGCCCTGGTGAAGCCAGGGGTGGAGGACTGTGTCACCCTGACAGGCTGTGTAACACTGTTACTGGCTACCTGAAACAGGAGAGGGTGGGACTTGGTGGAGAGAGTCCAGTGAAGGATCACAAAGATGTCAGAAGGATTGCAGTATCTTTCCAATGGGCAGAGGCCGATACTTGGTTTGAACTTCTGTGGAGGTACTAGTTGGCCATTAGTCTTTCAGGGTTATCTCTGGATGTTATACTTTAATTTTTCAGCAGCTCCTTTCCAAACTTAAAATTAGTAAACCATTAAACTTGCTTCTCATGTAGAATTGTGTGAAGGTGAAAATGGTGAGGGAGACTTCAGTTTTGTTAATACTATTGATGGGACTAGAGACTGGTGGGACAAGACTAAGACAGGTTTCTCTCAGAAGATGTTGTAAGGTAGCTTTGTTACAAGGTGGTGCCTAAAGTTCATAGGCCTCTTTATCATAAAGAGTTGCATTGTTGAGACTTTTATGCTATAATCTGTGAAGGGTGTGGACCTGGGAAAAAAAATGCTGGATTACATATTTTTACGCTTGATCCTTGGGAGTTGTGGAATTGTTATTGCATTTATAGGTAAGTATATTAAAAAAGTCATGCTAAATGTATTTCTTTTAGTTAAAACTCCTTAAATTGAATAATGAAAATCTGAAAAAAATCACAGTGGTTAAATGTTAATGCATACTATTTTATATCCCATGGTCCTTTCAGGATTCTCTGTCTTAATAATCAGGCCTACTTTTTTTTTGGTCTTATTTGATCTGTTTATAGAAAACAAAATGTGGAACTGACATTCCAAATGCTTTGATTACATCTGCTTTCTCTGCTTTTGCAATATTTCAGAAGGTGATTTCTTTTGCCCTGCTATCTATGGGCTCCAGTGTCCACTTAAGTAGACAGTGCAGAGATTGCCTCCAGCTGAATTCCCACATCAGTCACTTTTTGAATTCCTTTAGAATATTGTGCCCTTCCGGGATGCTCTGGGGCTATTTTTAGTGCTGTGTAAATAAAGAGATTTTTTTTTTTAAATGCTGTAAAGGTTTGATGACTACAATCAAAACTAGAAGAAATTCTGGGTAAAAGATTGTCTTTAAAATGGACCAGGCGTGATCAAGTGAATTATGTTTTTGTGTAACCAGTTTATTCCAGACCTCAGTAGCCTTTGTTTTCATGATACATTTAGGGCCAGATTAAACACTTTTGTAAAGGAATTTGCTGTTGTTTTACTGGGTTGTCAGGAGCAGTGCAGAAGACATGGTATGACTTTCTACTATGTGAAAGTAGTCTGCTTAAACTGTAAATTTTCCATGGTTTGAGCTGGAGACTTTCTTATTTTATTTTTCTAAAATTTTATTTATTTTCATTTTTTAGTTTTGTTTTTAGTTTATTTGTTATGTAGTGTAGCTTCTTTTTCATTTATTTTGTTTTTCATTTTAGTTCTAATTTTTGTTATTTTAAAGCTTTGTCTGTGCTGTTTCCAGCTTTTTATAGGTGCCTGGCATGAGAGAAAAATAGTCTAGGTCTGTCTTCATGTCTTATCTTTTGGCTTCATAACTTTTGGCAGCACAACTGCTTCCTGGTGTAGTGCTGTAGCTAAGTGAGGTAATAAATGCATATGATTGTGTCTGTAGTGGCTCTGCAGTTACCCTGTACTGAGTTTGGTATGTGACTGAAGTGTATTCCCACTTTTGATGTGCTACGCAGATACAGTCTGGAGTAACAGATGCTTCCTGGGGTTCTGCAGTGTGCTCAGCCTGTGGTGCTCTCGGGCTTCACTAGTATTTGGAAAGTACTGCCACATACTGCCAGTCTGTCTACTTGGTGGAATTGCCCTAGAGTAAAGGGCGTGAAATCCATGACTAACATGACTGTGGTGGTAGCAGTCCCAAATTTAGCACAAATGGTGTGAGAATGAGCAAGCATTTTTTCCCCCCATCCCTCTCCTGGTAAATAAATAGGGAATAGAAGAAAAAAGTATTAAATTAATTTTTACTGCAAGAAATTGCATGGCTTTATTAACATGTGACAAATCGTGTTTCTTAGAGCCAAGATGTATTCCCTAACACTGTTTCAGATAGTTTGTTTATCTGGATCTCCTTGATCTATGTATTTCATGTGCCTGTTCTATGTAAGACCTGCATGGTAGAGGTTTTAGTTTATGAACAAGCTTTGCATGTGAAACTTAAATGTTAGTAAGTTTGCTTGTCCCAGTAGTAGTTAATTAAAGATTGCACACAAGGTGAAAATTTTAATATTAAAATGAAGTTTGAGGAAGCTCTTTGCTAAAGTAATCTGAAAACAAGTTAATTTGAAAGTTCAGGAATAGAAGGGTGTTTTCTGCTGTTGTATCATATTGAATTTTATCAGTGTTATTGCAGGAAAAAGCCAGAATTTTACTTACATTTTGTTTGTAGTGGGTGTTTCCAGCTGCTTTACAACTGGTGAGAAATAGTTTATGTCACAAAAGAACCTTATTGACACAATGATAAAAAAAGCCCATCCCAACCACTCCTGTGTTTTGGTTGAGTGTATTTGCTGCAATGTTCTTATTTCAGCTGCATATGTGGCTCAGAGTGGATGATTGAGTAATATGTATGGCAAATCTCTTCACTGTACATCATCTGGAAGCAGCTGTTCATTATTCCTTGGCAGTCACTGCCTTATTATTGAAGATCATATGTCACAAAACTGTAGAATTAAATTTTAATTGACTATTGGATTAATTATTGCATGTTACTTGAAGCAAAATGCTTAACAGACTTCTCTCAGATGCCCCCCACCTTAAGATGTAAAACTGAAGAACAGGAATTCTTTTTTTGCTGTAAACTCTTCTGTTATCCAGAATACAGCAACACATGACTTTTTTCTGAATTTATGGGCTGTGGAAGACTTTGTTTACTGAAGTCACTACACATTACTTGAATTGGTCATAAGAGGCTATTGCTGAGATGAGACGGTAATTTGACCAGTCTGATCAAAGACATTTAAATGTATTTGAGTGTTAATAGTATGAGGATAGCAGTGTATCAGTATCGTCCTTTCTAAAATTGTGGAGCTCTGCTTCAGCAGCAGATAGCCTGAGCCAAACTAACTTTTGCCATAGTTTGTTAAAGAACAGCAGATTTGTGCTGATAAGTAATGGTGACTTAAACATTCATGGTAAATTTTGGGCCTACTCTTTTGTTACCAAGAGAGTTTCTGAAAGGCCTGGAATTGTGTTTGAATCTGTGATGTTTACCTTACTAAGTTTACTTCTGATAGCTGTATTAATGCTGGGAGTACATCAGCTACTTTATTCATGTTGCTGAACAGTGTTTGTGTGGTGTGTATGCAAGAGAAAACTTACTAACAGACATATGGTTTCTTCATGTCAGGGTAATAAAAGCAGTGTCATGCTATTGAGTTCATTCTATTCACATACTTTAAATGTTGTTTTTTTTTAATTTAAAGGTAGTAGATAGTACGTGTTTGAATAAAGGTTGTAAGTGGTTTGGCAGACACAGAATGCAGACACATCTGACTTTTTGGTATAGCTTAGGTAGGGGACCTGAGTATCAGGAAAAGAAGGTAGAACGGACCTTTTTAATGTTAGAATATGTTGCAGAATGATTTGCTAGTTGTTGGTCTAGCGTACCTTGGAAAACAAGCAAGAAACACTAGTGTTGGCAACTAAGCTCATCATGAAGGGTTTAAGCATAGTGAAATCCTGCCTGTGGCAGCAGAGTTGCGTTACTGACATCCCAGCCTTACGTTTTGTGATCTGTTTTCAATTTTTCAAAATACCTTCCTGAGAATGAATAGTATCCTAGAGCTATCAAATATGTGTCAGGTCATCTAAACAGAGATCATGCTGGTAATAAAAATGTTTTTGTATATAGGTCAAACTTGTTGGCAACATCAGAAAGCTAGCAGCTATAAGAATGTTTATGAAACATGGTAAAGTACAGAACTGGCAACTTTAAGCTGCCAGTCCTCTAAAGCAGTTTTAAAATATCTTTTCCTGACCTGCCCTTTGTTTCCCAGTTTAATTACAGCTGGGATGTTTGTGCCTATTCAAAGTTAGAAGGGTTTAATAATGAAAGTACTCCCTGTTCCCGTGTCTAATTGCTAAACCAATCGTATGTACAATTAGGTGAAAGAAAATGTTTTCTTGACTTTGGTATGGAGTATTCAGTATCCACAGGAGTTGTTTTTCATGTTAATCTTTGACTGCAAACCTCTGAATTTGTTCAGGTAGTGGTCTAGAAGTACATCTATGCTTTTCTTCTTGCTGTTTTTTTATCAATTCTGTTTGGAAGAATTAGCCCTAAAAGTTCTTTCTTTTGTGGGCTTATTGAAATTTACGTATATATTCATTTGCTGATTTTTTGCTCTGAGTATCACGTAGTTTTGGCCGAGGTCTCTGTCTTTACCACTTTGCTATACTGCTTTCTAAGGAAAGGATTGACTCATCTGACAGAGCGGCACTATTAAAACTTCTTTGGAGCTTTTTTAGCTGAAAACCTGAGGAAGACTTGAGTCTGCTTCTAGAATAGTTTTTGCATGAAGAAATAGGACAGTCAGTGTCAGTGAGCTGTGGGAAAAGGTCGTTTTACAAAATACCTTTCCAGTCCTTGGATACTTGGTGATCACCTAATCTTCTGTGCAAAGGATAAAAGGTAAGGATGTTAGTGAGTTAATAACAAATCTTTTCATGGCAGTTCCATAGATAATGTTAGGAATCTTGACTAGTTTTCTAAAAACAGATAAATCTATTAAGTTAGTGTATTTGTTGTCCTTAAAGTATTTAATAGCTGACATACCAATAACTTGGTAATAACTTTGTGGAATCTTTTCTATGTTCTCACTCAGTACAAACCTAATCTTACCCATTGTTTTTCAGACTGTAAGTGTCTCGGTCTGAAAACTTTGTTAGGTTGATCTTTCAGTACTGAAAACCTGTCTTGATAATTCCTGAAGATTTCATGTTTCTTCTGCTTGGAGATGAGAACTGTATCTAAGTGAAGGAGAAAGAATTTTTTTTTTCTTGCTGGAACCTGCTCAGATTTGCTGATTTCTTAATTTAACATCTCTCATATTGCTTATTTTGTAACCATATGCTCTTTCGTATACTCCTATTGAATGGGATATATCAGTAAAAGTGGACTCAGTTCCTTTTAGAAAGAGAAGCTGTTTCTGTGATGGTTCATTGACTCTAGAACTTTGTTCATTTGTATGTTTCTAGTTTGATGTAACTGAAATAATTATGAAATGTCTCTGGATTTTTTGTTGAAGTTAGTTTAGGAGTGAGTGTTGAATGACTTCAGCAGAATAATCCATGGTTAAGTAATTTGGGTGAGATGTACCTTTAACCTTGTCTCTATTTAACTGTAATAATTATATATCTTACCTAACAGTTTAACTATGGTATTGCAGGTACCTAAAAACTTAAGTATGATCTCGTGTCACTAAAAAGAACCAGCAGCTCAACTAAGTGCAGTTTTACATTAAGTTAAATCTAACAAATCTGTTAGGCTTCCTTTTTGAAGCTGTTATAATCTTGTCAGTCAATGGAGATCTGCAACAGCCTGTGATACTCTGATTCAGGTCAGAGTACAACAATAACTATGAGTTACCAAGTTCACATTCCACATATTTTACTAATATTCACATTACAGCAGCTGTAGATCAAAGTGAGCTACATCTGTACTCACTGACTAACAGGTTTGCACTCTGCTGTGCAGAGATGTGGAATACACATTTATTTGGGTCTCCTTATGAAATGTGTGTGGGTGTTTATTATGTTTTCACTAGCTGAATTTCTAATAGTGTGTATATTATACTTAAAATATTTTTGAGTCATTGGCCATTTTGCAGTGACTAGCAAGAGAGTTACCCTTGTATAATTCAGGCATTGTTTCATCCATTTCTTTCCTGTCTGTGCTACAGTTCAGCTTCAGGTAATATAGCTCACATTACATTTCATTCTCTTGCTTACTGAGAAACGTTTTCTTACCTGCGAGAAGACTGTTGGGTAGAAAACATATTCTTGGGTTTTAATTGTAAGCTGTTACTTTTTTTGGCCCATTTTCAAACTAGAGAATTTTACTGGATGTTGACACTCTGGACACATGGACTCTGTTTCCATTGAATCTAGAGACATTGTGAGGTTTGTGATGATCCCAAGTGTCTAGGCTTTTCATAAGGAGCTTTCATATGGCCACTGAGACTAACAGTGAGGGATTAATTAAAAAAAAATCAGCTTCTAGGAAGCTAACAAAATAGCTCCTGAAGTCCTGTTTACATAGTACCAGAAAGTATTTCAGCAAGCTAATTTTGCTGTAGTGTTCTGGATCAGACCTTACACAAGATGCTTTATCCCATTTTCAAGAAGAAATAAATGAAGAAATGTTATAGTTGCATTTTCATGATTTCTGTGATATATTTGATTTGTGTGACAGTTTAGTACTAAAAGCACAGGTTTGATGCTGTAAATAAGAGGATAGTTAGATTCTAAACCAGATCCGTGAGAAAATAATATGAGAAAACAGAAGGGAAATACTGAACAAAAGACAACAAATGTAATCCCCTTGTAACATAAGCATCTGAAAGGACTCATTTCTTTTCTTCTGATTACAGGGACTCACCATGAGGTGCTAAGCCTTTTTCATTGATTCGGAGAGACTGGACCTAAATGGCGCAGCATGACTTTGCTCCAGCCTGGCTTAATTTTCCTACTCCACCATCGTCAACAAAGGTATGTTTTGTGTTGTTCTTCTGAAAAGGCACACTCATTATTAGTGAAGTCTAAATGTCATAACCTCATTCACAGTAAAAATGCAAATCTCTTCATGAATACTGTGATGACAAATTACTCCACTAGAATTTTTTGCTTGAGCAGCTTAGTTAGTGGAAAGAAGCACATGCCTGGTCTTGGTTGGCTGTGGTTGGGTGAAGATTGCCTTCGTCAGGAGCTTAAAATGAATTATTTTATTCTTTGCTAGAACTACCAAAACAGGGCATTGTACTTGATGTTCTTGATTCTGATTTTTCTCTGTGTCCTGTAAATTTTACAGAAGCATTTTTCTATCATCCAAGTACTTAAACCCATGCTTTTTTAGATGTTCTGAAATGGCTCTGCAGTTGATGGTGGAATGCTTGTTACTACAACAAGCGTTGGTGGAGTGTGGTGCTTTCACACTGTTACACATCTTCACTCATCTAGACTACCGTTGCTTTATATAATGGGACAGTTAGCTTGGAAATGGGAAGTAGCAGTCTCTGAATTGTTAGGATTTGTAAATATTCAGAGAAGTCTTGAGTATATCTATCTCAGAAATGTTTTTTCCTGGCCTATCTTTCTACTCCTAATTTGTGCAAATAGAGAAGCAGAATCAGCAGTGGATATTAAAACTCCTGTCATCTGCTTCCCTGTTTGTAGACTTATCTTTATTACACTCTTTTGAATGCTATATTTATATCTGCTGCTGTGAGAATGTCTGTGCTTTTCTTTAATATATTTATATAAGCTTTGTGTAGTCTTTCACGCCCATGGAAAATGCTTAGCCTTGAGAAACTTCCGGCAATAGGCTTGTGCTATTGTTAAATGGACAGATAGCTGGCAGTGTTAGCTGTGTTCCCAGTGCTTTGATTATGTATGTCTACGTGCACATAAATGCATTTTTCTAGTCAGGTCATTGAGTGTCCTTATTTATATCACTCTGTTTATGTCTCTTCTAACCTGACCTAGCTAGATTCTTTGTTTAGTATAATCTGTTTCTGGGAACATCAGGTGTATCTGTTCCAGGATACATAGTCTCTGAAAATCCAAATTAAGATGCAATCTCTTTGTTTTCATTCTCTGTGATTTCTGGTGCATTCATCTCTTTTGATCTGATTTTTCAATTTGATGTGTTTTAAATTGGAAAAGTATTCAGAGCTTAATTTAATATAGTGTCACAATTGCAAAACTATCTTCACCACATATTTGAAGAATCTCCTGCAAGAGCTTTACCTGCCTGCTTTACGTGTCAATATAGCAGGATAAAAGTAAATTCTGGAACTATTCCACTACTGCTTGAATATATCTGAGGTATGGGGTGTATTTGTCACCTCATTTTTAAATTGTGTGAAATTCCATTGCAAGTGAATTTTGTGGCTCCTGTTCTCTTCTAGGATTCTTTGTCTCATAGTGTTTATTTAGATTTTCTTCTCTTTCAAAGCTCCCTGTTTTATGCTTACTCTGTTGTAATATTTGTGTGCCATTGTTGGCATGCACCTTATTTCTCTATATTACCTCCTCTCTCAGTGATGAGCATTCTGTGATATATAGCACATTTGTGTATTAAGGGCTTGAAAAGTCTGTTTGGTGGTTCTTAAGTTTATGGAAGAAGACTTATCATTCATCTACAAGACAGGTCTCAAATGTTGTGGCCCCCTGTCCCTTCTATTTCCTAAAATAAATCTGTTTTCTGCTTCCTGTGTATCAAAAAAGCAGAAGAGAAGAGCAGATAAGAGGGATGGAGATGAAGAGGAAGGTTGGGGTGAGGAAGGCAAGGTATCTGAAGTTTCATGCAGAATGGAGCTGGGGTGAAGCTGTAGTATCAACAACATTTAAATGTGAGAAGGAGAAAACGAGCTCTGCTTGGTCAATTTTTGTTCTCCTGAAGTGTAATTACTTTCAGGGATTACACTACAGGAGCTTGGTTTTCCCCCTGAGCCCTTGGTAGCTGAGATGTTTTTCCTTACGTAGCTCAAGGCTGGCATTATAGAAGCATGCTACCAGGAAGCTGTGATTGTGAATGAGCTTTCTAATATGGCACACAGATTATGGCTTGATTGAAATCCATCTCGTATATTGCTCTTGTATATTGATTTCCTTTTAACAGCAAGCTTTTCTCATCTCTCTGTCAATTACACAGCAAAATACACCCAAATAGGAGCATATCTGTCACTCAGTGGGTTTTGTTTTGGTCTGGAACTAAAGTATTTGTGTCAGTGCAGTAGTGTGGATGGGCAGGTGGAATGGAAGGTGTTGTGAATAGTGAAACCATCGTGGGATATGGACAAAACTTTTAAGAAAGTATTGCTGTAAAAAGGGTATGGGGCGATTGAAGATACACAAACTGAATTTTTGCAAGTTCACTTTTACTTCTTGTTAAGCAGTTAGACTTCCTGTATTTCTTAAAATCTGTGTTGTTTCTTTCCCTTTTTCTTGGCTGGCTGAAGCAAGTCAGATAATTTCTCAACTTCCAGAAATTGCCAACATATTTCCTATTGATTACAAAGCCTACTGTCATATCTGCCTTGAGAGGCTTCATAGACTGACACCTCCATCATGTGGAGAAAATGCAAACTGCATGCTCTTTGCACACTTTAGAAACTGCAGATCCATTACAGCATGTGCAACTCAAACACTATGTATAAAATGCTGTCAGTTATACTTTGTGAAAATGTTGATTGTTTTTGAGGTTAATACAAAAAAATGGAAGTCAAATTCCAAAGGCAATATTAGGAGGTTGTTGTAGGTAAATGAACGCACGAAGCTATCTTCTAAATTTTCACCTAAGATTGGCAGATTTAGCCCTTTCTGAAATTTTTGACAGCTTCTTCAAAATATTTTAAAGGATTTTCTTTTACTTAAAAATTTAGATTAATTTTGTAGTTTTTGAAGCACTTAAATATTTTAATAATTCCTTGCAGTTTTCTGTTTTTTCTCTCTCCAAGTTTGTCAAGTAATTCAGTTCCCAGGTCTCCAATTGAAAGGGTAGTCCCTGTATATTTGACTTCTGTACAGTTTGGAAATACATGCTTTGAGTTGAAAACATATGTGCTTATTTGAATTTGCATTTTAAGCAGTGAATATTGAACAGCATCTTGAGCTCCATGGGAACATTGTCTGTAGAACTTTGGGTATCTTTTTTTGTGTGTGTGATTTTTCTCTGTGGGGTAGGTGGGAAGAAGGAAGAATTTTTAAAGGTACACCCAGACAAAAGCTATAAGAAACACACAGGTTGTGTAAGGAAAGATGTTTTTTTTGTTTTGGTTACCTTTAGGTATGAATTCTAGTCAGGATGTGGTTAGATTTCTTAGTGCTATTTTCAAGATAAGATTTTAGTTTATAAAGTTCCTACTCATATATTAAAGATTTATTTCTTTAAACTTTCTCTACTTGTACGGTGACAATTTGAAGTATCTTTGTGAATCTGGACACTTTCGATTTTAGGTTTTAGTTGTATTTCATGACTACTTGTATTTGCCTTATGTAAGTTATAATGACGAGATTAAAAACCAGAAAAGTGCAAGAAATTATTAAAATACTTAAGGTATAGCTGCCTTAGGTGGAAGTGTCTCCTTGCTTTCTATGGAATGCACGTATGGTGTCTCTGAAAATCCAGATTAAGATCCCAGACTACTTTTCTGCCTTCCAAATTGTGATCTTTGGTCCTTTCTTACCTTTTTTAAAAGTTTTTTCTTCTGCTGCAGCACATGTCATTTGTGCTCTGTTCTGCTGCCAAAACAAAGTAGACACTTTTTACCTTGTGTCATAAACATGTGACTTAAGGGCTGTTTCAGTGTCCTGGAGCAGAAGACACAGCTTCCACTTTGTTAGCTTGAGAGAGAGTGACACAGCTCTGAGCTTGACCTCTGAACTTGAGCTCTGCCACGTTGTCTGTCAAAGTTCTTGTAAGAATGACTTGTATATACTGTGAACAATGTGCATGTTACAGTTCTGATAATTAAGTTTTGTTATTAATCAGATCTCAGGGCTACCACTTGTGCTTCTTTACAGTCATCACTGAATTTTGAGAAACATTCTGAAAATTTTTCATGGACAGAGAATCGTTATGGAGCAAATCGCAGAAGACACAACTCTTCAGAGGGGTTTGATCCTAACACTGGACGGCCAAATGGAGGTATAATTTATGGAACACTGTGAATATCTTTGCATCATTTCTTTGTAGAAGTAGCTAGAAAAGAAGTCTGATGATGATAGCTCATCTATGCTTAATTCTTTTTCTTCTATCAAAGAATGATAATGGAAAGACATCTTCTGGGAGAGGATGTGAGCACTAAGGGTTGGTTAAAGTAGTGTGGTTCCAGGTGTATTTCTCTCGAGTAGAATAAGAATGTTAATGCCCTCACCAGCAGCATATAAATGAGCAGCCAGGAAAAGAGGTTGACTTGTCGTAGTGTTGGCTGGCTGTCTTCTTTCTCTGGCAGTGTTTTGTAAGATCCTTCCCTGTTGCCTATGGGAATGAAAACTTGTTTACTGTGCTATTGTATCCCAGTATAAAGAGCTGTTAACTTTTTAAACAATTCTGCAGAGTAGAATATTCTTTTTAAATTGTTTGTAATTGCATTTCTTTAAAAATCAAAGGGCATTTTGGGCGAAGAGAGAGGAATGGTTGGCGTTCACAAGGCAGATGTGGTCCAGAAAATATAAACCATCGTGGGGGATGCCATGGTGGAGGGTCCCGTACTCGTATCAGCACTTTCCATTGTGGAAAAGCCCAAGGACTGCATGAAAACAGTGTACCTGATAATGAAACCTGCAAAAAGGAAGACAAAGAAGTACCCAACCAGTTTGAGGCTGAGGATTTTGTAAGTAAATTGTAATTATAATAAACAAGGTTTCATTTTCTCTGCAAGTACCTTTTTGTCCATTACAAGTCACTTAATGAGATTTCACCAGTTTCAGATTACCATATAAAGAATCACCTTTTCTGTAGGTAAGAGGGTGTTAGTAATTTATCTGTTAACTTGTTTCTCATTTTATATCTGGATTTTGTCACCATATGTTTATTATTGTTACTTGTGCTTTAAGTGAGACTACAGTTGGATTCCAGTCTGCTGTGGTATGTGTGTTAAATTCTACGCAGTTACCTTATTGGAAATCTGAAATAGTAACCAAGTGATCTTCATGCCAGTGGCCTTTTGAGATCCCATGCTTCAGCCTACAATTAGGATGTGAAGGGAAGAGTGATCTTACTCTTTGGAGAAAGATATATTGCTTTTTTTTTTTTTTGTTTCTCTGGGCAGTTCATGTAATGACATTGGCTGCTGCCTGAGATGATTCGTTGGAGAAGAGAAAGAAGTGAACATTTACCTGTTTGATTCATGGGGGAAGTGTCTACTCTGTCAGCAGAGGTCACAGCTGCTGATGTTATTGTGATTTCTTTATTTCATTCATCCCACAATTCAAGACTTACTTTTTTAATAATGATAAAACTTTCTTTCAGCCATCATTAAACCCTGAATATGAGAGGGAACCAAATCAGAATAAATCACTAGCTGCAGGTGTGTGGGGTGAGTATTTTTGATGCTTTTAAATGCAAAATGTAGCAGATATCTTAAGTTGTTTTATTTGAAACACAAGTCTCTTTTTAGAATTATAAAGGTATAGATTGAGAAAACACCAACATTATTACTATGTAGGTATCTTTTTATTAAAGGGATGACACTTGTATTTGAGTATCAGTCAGTTGGTCTGTAGATGCAGCCACAGCTAGTATTCTTCACCAGAACAAATATACATATTTTTTTGTAAAGATGTCAAGAATTTATCTTCATTTTATTTTCAAGAGGAAATGCAATGAAGGTTGGTCACCTAAATTAGTGGTGAAGGCTTAGTAAAAGAATGCTTCTGACTGATTAGACATGTTGGAAGAGTTTGGAGAGAAACCTGGGATGGCTGGAAGAGTAGGTTAGCTTGCAGAGATTTAAGGTCTCTTTCTGGAAGCAAATGTCTTAGGCTGTTGGTTGTGTTTGTGAATTATTTGTATAACAAAAACAATCCTGAGCATGGGCATTGAGCAGATGTAGTCTGGGCTTGTTTTCTCATCTTCACCTGGTTACATTTGGCTATCACTTTACAATTCTAATGGGCTTTATGTAGTCAGTTGTTTATCCCTAAGAAGATGGTAGCTTTAGATGGCAGAGGTTTTAAAGTAAAAAAATGTACTCAAAATAAGAACATTTCTCTTAATTAAAAAGATTAAATGAACATAAAAGTTCTTTTATTTAAGTCTACTTAAACTACTGCTGATACTGAGATTAAGGTGTTTTAATTTGCTGATTCTTGTTTTCGTATTTCATCAATATTTTTTGCATTCTGAAGTAACATTAGGTATAGGCCAACCCTATAATTACCTAATTACTATAAACCTTTGCAGCATAATAAACAATTGGACCGCTTGCTGGTTTTGTGTTGTTAGCAGCTTTAGATGTGATAATCTTTTAATTTTTTAGATGTGATAATCTATCTTTCAATAAAAGAGTCTCATTTTGTAATTGAAAAACTAAAACTAAGGCTCCTGTTATTCCCTTTTAAAGGAAACAATATTCAGGACAGAGGAGTGTTACAATCCCTTCTAATATCTGTTTAAAATGTATGCATCTCTTAGATTCTGTTTTATATTGTGTATATGTGATGGGAGCCTGTAACTATTATGAAAAGTCTTGTCATGAAGTTAATGAGAATGAAGCTTACAGTTAAAACAAACGTTTTGTAACATCCACCTGCTAAACAAAGCTAAAGTCTTGGATGCTTTTAAGATATGAGTTTTGTTTTTTGTTTTTTTTTAACAGAGGATATAATGACTCAAGTAGAATTGCTTGCAGGGAGAGGAGACAATCCTTGAAAAGGCTCTTAACACAGCATTGGAATGCATGTACAAAAAATATATTTTTTTTCACTTTTTGACAATTTCAGAACTGTTTTTAATAGATGTTCCTTGACATTGCTAAATGTCAGTTTCTCTAGTTTGGGAGCTGACTGTTTGTCTCCTAAATCGTGCTCCACTGAACATTGAAATTTTGTCCTGTTATTGTCCCATCTGAGGCATGGAGCTAGAGAAACTGGTCATTGCTATGGTCTGAAGTGTAGTGCACATCTTGTCTCATGTTTATAGAACCTCAGTGTGGAGCTCTAAACTGAGATGTTAATAAATATGTAATGAATTACTCTTTAAGAAACCTTTAGGGGAATGCAAAAGCCAGAATCTCTTTCGAAGTTTGGGTAACTATCAACAACTAACAGTATTTTGATTTTAGAAATGCTATACAGCATTTGCTAGAGCTGTGTAGCTGGCTTCTTTGAAGAATATATTTACTTTCAAAAAGTGCAATTCCTGCATTGCCAAGTGAAATATTTTTAAAATGATGGTGTTAGAAAATGGAACAGTACTTGTGTTTTTCCAGGTTTGCATGGTGTGTTATTTGTGGAATTAATACTGCACTGAGTTTGTAATTTATGCCTGTTTGCTCTGGACCATATGGCTGTCCAGTACCTTATGAACTAAAAGCTGGCAAGATTGTGTACACATGCGCACACACACACACACACATGCATGTATCTATATACACACACACACACTTCTCTTTTTTTTTCCAGAGTATCCTTTAAATCCTAAATCTAGATCTCAGAGAATGTTGGTCATTAAAAAAGGCAGTACAAAAGAACTGCGGATATCTGGATTCCCAGTAGTGGGAAGTCTTCATTCACAGCCAGTAAGGAATGGAACTGGCACAAGTGTTTATAAAGGGTTAGTCCCTAAACCTGTCACTCCACCTGCAAAGGTGAGTATTGGATATCAGTGTCATGAAAAACATGCTGAGAAAAATCATGCTGTAATTCTGAATGTGCTTATTTCATCCCTGAGAATACTGTTCGTAGATTATCATATATCCAATGCTTGCAAAGCACAACACACACAGAAGAAGAATAGAAACAACTTTTTCTCATTTTCCTTTTTAAATTATACTGTAATTTAGTCCCTCTTTGCTTCTCATCTACCATTTTTGAGAAGTGCAAGAGCTGTACAAGTGAGAGTAAAAATGATGTCTTTAACTTACGGAATAGCAGTGCCTTTTGTGTATATGATTTTAACAGAACAAAATTAGATAACTATTGGAGAGGTATAGTCAGCATAAGAATACCTTCAGAATTTTACCAGTTATAGACAGAGATGATGGTATAACCTATTAATGTCATTCTGGTCTCCTTCCAAATGAAACTTTCCATGTGCAGAATCACAGAATATTTCAAATTGGAAGGGACCCGCAAGGATCATCAATTCCAACTCTTAAGTGAATGGTCCCTCGGGACATCAAACCCATGACATTGGCATTATTAGCACCAGGCTATAACCAGCTGAGGTCGTCTCAGTGGCTTCATATCTAGTTATTTGTTTTGGGAATTTTTCTGTGCTCTTGAGAGCTTATGATGGACTAGTTCTTAACTCTGTAACATTCTGAATCTAAAATAATACTTTCAGCTGTTGAAGTCCCTTATTTAATTTTCAATACCTCAAATATAAGGATCTTAATTGTTTTGGAATTTTAGTCTTTATATAAACAGTGTGAACAGTATTTATGAGCAGATGAATTGCTCATAAGCAGCCTCTTTTCCACAAGAAAACAGATGTTTGCACTGCATTAAAGTTGCAGTTATGATTTGCTTTTGCTTAGTCATTTTTCTGAAGATTCTTGAAAAGAATCCTTTTGTAGTTAATGACTCTTTACATTTCTGTTTATATTTCTGTTTAGACCACACAGTGGAAAAGCCAAGCAAAAGAAAATAAACTTGGGAATGCATTTCCTAATGAATCTGCATATGGTGTTGGCAATTTCAGTCCTTTCAAATCAACTGTCAAGACATTTGCTGTAACACAAAATTCAGTGAAACAGGTAAAGCAGTGGCTGTAATCAAATCTGTAAGGCATTTAATTTGTTTAGGTGAGGATGATCAGTAAATTTTAGCTTCCAAAAAAACGTATTTAATACAAATCTGCATAATGTGTGAGAAAGATGGAAGGTACATCAGTGGCCTTTAAGTACTACACAGTTTCCTTTATATGTTTGATTTGGAATAAAAATCTGCATTAGGAAATACAACCCAATACATTTAAACTTCAAAACTGCTAAAGGTATTACATATTTCAGAAGGCCCACTGTTCATTAGCAGTGCTCTGTAAACCTGCATCTCTGGATTTATAAACAAAATATACATACAAGCTATATATACCGAAATACAAATCTTCTGTCTGCTTTTGACTGTGAATATATGTGAAACCTAAAACAAGATACCTGTGTCTTTAATTGAAAATTTTCTAAATGAAAGTACTTCTAACATGATTTCTTTTTCTGACTTCCTGCACTAGTGTAATCGGTCAAATTCTTCATCCCCTGTTGACAAATCTGGTCAGCCGCGTTTAACAAAATTGACACGAATGCGGACTGATAAGAAGAGTGAATTCCTAAAAGCATTGAAACGAGATAGAGTGAAAGAGGAACATGAGGATGAGAATCATGATGGGCAAAAGAAGGTGATTTCGTTCATACCTGTTGTAGATCCCGCCGCAGTAGTTTTCAGACGAACCATAAACTACTTCCTATTTTGCTGTAAACAGCTGTTAAGTAATGGTCTTGGGTCTCTAAATGAAGGAAAGGGATTACATTTTGATGAGTTTAAAAACACTGTTCCAAGTACTACTTTTCCTCCAGTGCTGCATGGTAGTTTCTTTTTGTCTTTCTGCAGTATCTGTTAGTGTATGTTAATGACTTAAGTACTTGCGTGTCTTTAGCAACAATAAAAAGGATAAATTAAGCTCAGTAAACTAACCTAATCATAGATTCATTTCTGTTGGAAAAGACCTTTAAGATCATTGAGTCCAACCATTAACCCAGTACTGTCAAGTCCGCCAGTAAACTATGTATTCAAGTGTCAGATTTACATGCCTTTTAAATACCTCCAGGAATGGCGACTCAGCCGCTTCCCTGAGCAGCCTTTTCCAGTGGTTGACTACCTTTCCTGTGAAGAAGGTCTTCCTGATGTCTAACCTGAATTTTCCCTGTCACAAGTTGTGGCCATTTCTTGTGTCCTGTCAGAGCTGGCCAACCCCCACCTGGTCACAACCTCCTTTTATGCAGGTGTAGAGAGTGATGAGGTCTCCCCGAGACTCTGTTTCTCCAAATTAAACACCCCCAGCTCCCTCAGCTGATCCTCACAGCACTTGTGCTCCAGACCCTTCCCCAGCTCTGTTGCCCTTCTCTGGACTCGCTCCAGCCCCTCAATGTCTTTCTTGCACTCAGGGGCCCAGAACTGGACACAGCACTCGAGCTATGGCCTCACCAGTGCCCAGTCCAGGGGACAATCCCTGCCCTGCTCCTGCTGGCCACACCATTGCTGATCCAGGCCAGGATGCCATTGGCCTTCTTGGCCACCTGGGCACAGCCTGGCTCATGTCCAGCTGCTGTCACCAGCACCCCCAGGGCCTTTTCCCCTGGGCACTTTCCAGCCACTCTGCCCCAGCCTGTGGCACTGCCTGGGGCTGTTGTGACCCAAGGGCAGGACCTGGCACTTGGCCTTGTTGAACCTCACACCCTTGGCCTCAGCCCATGGCCCAGCCTGTCCAGATCCCTCTGCAGAGCCTTCCTGCTCTCCAGCAGATCAACATTCCCACCCATTTTGGTGTCACCTGCAAACACTGAGGGCACACTTGTCAGATCATTAATAAAGATATTAAACAGAACTGCCCCCAGTGCTGAGCCCTGGGGAATGCCACTCGTGACCAGCCATCAGCTGGATGTAACTCCACTCACCACTACTTTGTGGGCCCGGCCATCCAGGCAGTTTTGATCCTGTGAAGAGTGCACCTGTCCAAGCCGTGGGTTGCCAGCTTCTGCAGGAGAATTCTGTATCTAAGAAAGGCTTCAGTAAAGTCCCAGCAGAAAACATCCCAAATCTTTTCTTCATCCGCTAAGCAGATCACCTTGCCATAGAAAGAGATCAGGTTGGCCAAGCAGGACCTGCCTGTCCCAAACCCATACCTGCTGGGCCTGATCCCCTGGTTGTGCCATCTGATGGCACTCATAATGATCTTCTTGGTATCAAGGTCAGTCTGACAGGCCTGTAGTTCCCTGGAATCTCCTTCCAACCCTTTTTGTAGGTGGGTGTCACATTTGCCAACCTCCAGGTACCTGGGATCTCTGGTAGTCCAGGACTGCTGGTAAATGATAGAAAGTGGCTCAGTGAACAGTTCTACCAGTTCCCTCCATGCTCTTATGTGAATCCCATCTGGCCCTGCAGACTTGTGGAGGGCAGTGTTTCATGCCTGGGCTGCTGGTTATCCTATAGAACAAGAAACTTAGTTCTGCTTCTTAAATTATTTCCTTTCTAATTAGTGTTTAGGTAGCCAGAAGTTCTCTATTCTTGGCCTAATCATAGAAGCAATAGCTCAATATATGCATAAATCACTGATATTTACTAATTGAGAACTCGAAGGCCTATAATGTCTGTGTATGACATGCATCAGGTTTCTTTTAGTCTGAATTGATTTATGCAGTGCTTTACTGACATCAGAGAATATTTGTGTCAATGCTACCAGCCACCACCAACTTATACATAGTCCAAGTGAAGATAAGTATTTTATTGTTAAGAATGAGGTGATTACAAGTCTCTTTGCTCTAAATGAGTGGTTTAAAATGTCTTATTAAAACAAAAAATTCCATAAATCACAAATCAGCCAGATAAACAAGTGGTTTTGAGGAAGAGGTATTAGGTTTCTGGGATGTTAAAAAGGACACAGTGCCTGTGTGCATTGCTTATAGAAGTGAGATTGACTTTTCTGACCTTGATTCCGTTTCAGGCAAAATAAAATTTACTGTAATGGGACAGCAGAACTTACTTGTATGTGTGAGTTAAAAAAGGTCTGCATATTTTCATTAGGCATTCTGTGGCTGAGTGCCCTGGGATGGATATTGGTAGTTTTGTTCATGTGTTGAAGAAATACTCAAAGCTTTTGATTTAAGATTAGAAAGATCTTGGGAACCATTTAGAGGTTCAGAATTACAAAATCATACTCAGCAGCTGAATCATGCTTGGAGGAAGCTATTTTTCGCTATATATTACAATTGTTTAATAAAGTTATAATTTTTTCTTGATACATGTGACGTTATGTTACATCTTCGAGCACATGGTGTAACAGCTGAATATATATTTACTGGGATATATGTTCTTTACACTATCTTGCTGATGATTCTAAGATTTCTGAATTTTTTTCTGTATTGTGAAAATTTCTGAAAGAAAGTCCTCTAAGTGGGAGGGAAATGATGGTCTTGATCCTGTGCTCTGAAGTATGGTTTCTTACAGGTGCAGAACTCACTGATTGCATGATTTCCTGCTGCTATGGGTAATGCTGTTATATGCCCAGTTTAGGGATTTTGTTGTTGAAAGAGTGTTAACTAGAAATTGATTGTACTCTTCTTTGTTTTTATGGTTGGTAAGACTTTTGAGGCTGTTTGACTCATTCATAAGTAAGAATTACAGGTGGTTGAATGAGTAGAGTAGAAAGAAATACCACAGGTTTATAGGCTAAAGACATTTTAATCTTTGAATGAACCTGAACAGTCTACTTCTTAAATAAATTTTCTTTCTTTACCCTAGTAATTTACAGTTGCTGTTCACAACAGCCTGAGAAGCTGGGGTTGACTGCATTTGTGTAAGAGAACTTGTCTGAATTAAAAGAGCAGTACCCTGTCTTTCTGAATTCATAGCAGAGAATTTGCTATTTGAGATATGGCTGTTGTGACCTGCCCCTTAGGCTAAGTAAGCTTGGGAGCTCATATACTTTTAGACTTCTCCTGACACACATAGCTCTGCTATTTAATTAGGAACATTATAAATTCAACAGGTAGTGTGTTATTTCTGTAAGTATGAAGGGCAGCTCAAGTAAGTTTGAATTTTAAGATATGTGTGAAACTTTGAAGAAAAAAAGTTTGGGGAAAAGGATGTGAGTTGCTTTCTGCATTACTTGATCAGTAGCGTACCTTAAGAATTCTGTACTATGCAGGTATTGCAAGTGCCAGAAGGGTGAACAGAATTACGCCTTAAGTTTGGAGTCTCTCCATTTAAACTTAATTTAAACTAAACAGAATCACTGAATTGTGGCACTTCTAGGTATTTACTTATGGATGGAATTAACTTTTAAACTTTGTAATGTAAAATTATTTTTATATTTAGGGTGATGAATCCTTCAGCTTGCATAACAACAATAGTCCTCATTACGAGAGAGACATAAACCGAAACTTTGAAAATGAGATTCCGCAGGAGAATGGCAATACTTCAATTACAGCTCAGCAGATCATTCAGTCTTCAGCTTTCCCTCAGGCAAATGTTCTTTCAAGTTCACTTGAGGCAGAGCATAGGTATGTACTTTATATAACATAAAGAGTGCTCCTTCATGGTAACTGAGCGTGTTCATAAATTCTTACTAGTTTGGAAAGCAGAATCTGAAAACTGAGGACCATAAAATATTTCTCGAGTAATGTCAAATTTATCTCTTGGACATGTACTAATTTAACCTGAAATATAGTTTCTTTCTTAGACCTGTGTACTGACTTCCATCAAATTTTTAGTAAAGAAAGTTTATTTCCTAAATAGGAGAGTGATGCTGCTGGAAGATCACAACCCAGTCTGGAAATGAGCTAGTCATGAGCTCTGACAGATTCTTACAGGCTCTGGCAGCTACAGAATTGGAGTGATAGATTAGACAGATCTTTTTTTCTTTTTTGTGATAGAGTCTATGTATACATTGGATTAGAGAGCTCTTTCTTTTTGTAGCACTTGTAGAAGAGACTTTCATTTCCTCTTATTCCTTGTGAGTATGAAGGGTACAAAGTACCCTGCTCTGTTCCTTTTTTCCCCACTGTTGGCTATGGAAGCAGAAGGCCTTGGCCTAGTCCTGGAGTAGGAACATCACTGATATGAGTGACACGGTGTGGGATGAGTTCTGTGACTGGACTGTTACGGATGGTTACCGGCTCCTCGGGAGGCATAGGCAGGCAGGAGAGGTGGGGGAGTGGCGTTGTATCTAATGGAGGGGCTGGAATATATGGACCCATAGTTGGAGTCCACTGGAAGCCACCCACCCAGGATGATGACACTGACTGTACTTTAAGGAACACCTCTAAGTCACCTGTTGCTGTCCTAATGGGAGACTTCAACTTGCCAGATGTTAACTTGGAATACCACAGACAAGTGGGGACTACAAAAATGCTGCTTGCCATTGCAGAGAGAAAATCTGTGATGTTGAGGAAGAGAGAATGTTCTTCATCAGAAGGGTGGTTGGGCACTGGAACAGGCTTCCCAGAGAAGTGGTCACAGCCCCAAGCCTGACAGAGTTCCCATGTTTGGACAACATTCTTGGGCACATGGTGTGACTCTTGGGGTTATTCTGTGAAGGGCCAGGAGTTAGACCCAAGGTGCTTTGTGGATCCCTTCCAACTCAGGATATTCTGGGATTCTGTGAAATCTTTGGCAATTAGAGGCTGGTGATTTTTTGACTGGAAGATGGGAGTCAAATCTAACTCTTAAAATCCAAGTTATTTTAAATGGCTTTCTTAGGATTTCTGGGTGAATGTCTTTCCTTTGTGGTATCTCAGAGAGGCTGTGTATTCATACTGCTCCAGACCTTTGGCTGTGAGCTCAGCATGCATGTGGACAGATATTATAGTTAGCCTTCTTGTGGTAAATTGTGCTTGGAATCACCAGTTTAGCTCCCAGGATACTTTTGCATACCTAGTAACAGTATCGGCACATTTTGTACAAAAGGGCTTCCTTCCTGCTGGGGAAGTTTCCAGCATGCAGCAATCTTGTCAATATCAAGTTTGCTAATCCAAAGTAATTTTTTAATGTAGTTCACATTTTTAACCATTCTAGAATGGTGTCAATTTAAAGGAGTGGTACTGCTGACTTTATACAATATTGCTTAAAACATTAGCCATTACCCTAAATTTTGTTTACATTAACAGGAGCTCTGTTACTATTTACTTCATTGAATGCAATGTTACCATCTGAGCTTGCTTGCTAACTTTCTAACTCAGCTATTGCTGAACTGCATTTGGCATTGTGATTTTCAGTATGGCTATACAAATTTGGGTATTCTCTTAGAGTTTTGGATGACTTGCATATATTTTTACTGCTTCCTGGTGGTTTAATTGTTCCTGCCTGTTACACTGTCCAATTTGGTCCAAATGCTACAGGGGATGCAATTTCCATTTCTGTAATTGTCCAATTGACTTTTTTTTTTTTTTCTTAAGCAGAGTAGTGCTATTCGCCACCTTCTACAATTCCAGGCTTTTGTTACGGTTCTAAAACCAGTCGTTGGTGGCTTTGGTTACCTGCAAGCTTGCCCAGTGCACATCCACTCTATTGGGACATAGAGTTCTTTGTGGGGAACATTGTGTTGAAGGGTATTTTTTACCGATATCTGGCTAAATGAAGTGCCTGGCATATGATATCAGCTGTGAGATTGTCTTGCTTCCCTGTTTTAATATATTCAGTGTTTTTTAGCTCTTAAGTGTCAGTTCTGGCATGTATTTTAGAAACCTTTTTATTTTTTTGAAATAGCTTTAGTCTGCTTTTATGTTTAAGGTCAAAAGATGCCTGGTTTGCCTGAAAAAGGTGCTAATCCTTTTGGTGACAACATTGCAGCAAGCAGTCTTAATAATCTCATCATTAAATTTTACAGTGTCTTCACCCTCTTCACTGTCTGTTTTCACAGCATCTTCAAGTGTAAAACCACTTTCTTCCTGCTCAGATACTGCCTTCCCTCATTTAGAACTAGCTAAAACATGTTGATTATTGCATCTTTGTATATTCAAGCTTAGTTACAAGAAGAATCTTTCTTCCCTTCATTTCTTCCCCTGATCCCAAAATTCACTCCTAGTTGCTGGTGCTGAAATACCAGTATGTGCCATTGGCTGAGACTCAGTTGTGAAGAAGCCTGACACAGCTCTTGACATTACCACGTGCTGTAAAAAAGAAATTACATGAGGCCATTACATCCTGAACTGGTTTCCATTGAGGGATACCACCAATATTCCTCATGACTGCTCTGCTTTGTTACTCAGGAAAACCTGCGAAGTCCCTCAGTGTGTCTTTGTCTCTTCATACTGTTCTCAGGGGAGTACATTGCTGCTTCACGCACAGTTATAAATTATATTAAGGAAATACATTCTTACTGCTCCACCTGACAAAGACCTCTTGCCTTAGAATGAAGATACAGTTTTCACTGCATATAGTGTGAAAAATAGCGGTAGAATATAGTCATTTTTGAGAGACCTGATAATTCAGCTTCTGTCCTTTACATATATTTTACAAGACTTTGAACTCACTCTTATGTAAGTTTGTTTAAAAAAAATACAGGCTTATTAATCAATGCATTTGTTACAGATCTTTAGACATGTATGGAGGCAGAGCTTGAAATGTCTGAATGTGCGTAGCAAATTCCTTAATTTTGTCCTTAATTTAAAGGTTGTTAAAGGAGATGGGCTGGCAGGAAGACAGTGAAAATGATGAAACATGTGCTCCACTAACTGAGGATGAGATGAGGGAGTTCCAAGTCATTAGTGAACAGGTAACACTAAATTAATTTTCCATTATAAACCTGTAGTTGGTTACCATAGATGCTTACCTTTGATGAGGATCTGCAGTAATTCTGATCATTAGCAATGTTGCCGTTTCACTGCCATTTCTGTACTGTGTTTTTGGAAGTATAGTTGCTTAAAAAAAATAGGATACCAGTGCTGGCAGTAGCTCGGGCCTATTCACAAAGCATCAAGGGAAAGGGGTAGGGGGTTGCTTCTGAGAAGTTTCAATATTGCTGGTGGTAGAAGGGCACAGGCTTTCAAGCTCCTCAGCTTAGTCTAAGGAAAGAGAATCTTCTTTCAAGGTTTTTATGCAGTTTCCTGGGTGTGCTGAGAGCTGCATTTTCTTTTTTGGGAATTGACAGACATTTAATTTGCAAGTAACAAAGTATGAAAAAGCAGCCTAGACTTGATTTTTCCTTAATTTTTTTTTTTTAAATTAGGAGTTTTCAGTATACCTGGTGGGGTCAGTGAGAAGGAGTCAGGAGAATCACATGTGGTGCTATAGCTGATTATTTTGGTATTTCCATGTCTAGCCACACACATATTGAGCATTTGGAATATTAAATTCTCAAATGCTTGTCTTACTGCACTCCTTCTGCATTAAATGTGAAAATGCAATAATACCTTCATTTTTGTAGAATTATCTGTTTCCTTTCTCTTCACTGTCTTTGACTTTCCAGTTGCTGGGATACCCATTCCTCTCTACTGCATCTCTTCTGGGCCCCTTCCCTGTTGCCCCTTGCCCTTCTTAGCACAGATATTTGCAGCACTGTGGGAAAGAGGACTGCATTGCAGGGAGAGACTTTTGGGAGGAGGAATCTCTGGGGCAAGATGTGTGGGGATGTGGGTGAGAACAAGGTGAACTCTTGTTGACTGCAGGAGTTCAGAGTGGCTGAAGAAACTTGGATACAGGTGGCTGGCCAGAAGTGAGGGCTCGCGGGGGAGTTATGCTTTGTGTGTATATATGAAAAGCTGTAGATCCAGTGTAGTCCAGAGGTGAAGATGCAGAGAATGTTGAATTGCAACACATTGTTGTACATGGCATTTTCTTTCTCTAAATATATAATGTTTTCACATTTCAGTTACAAAAAAATGGCCTTCGGAAAAACGGCATTTTGAAAAATGGCCTCATCTGTAATTTTAAATTTAGCCCCTGGAGAAACAACACTTTCAAACCCGCTCTGGAGAACGAGGATTCTGAAACGAGCAGCAGTGATACATCAGATGATGATGATGTGTGAAGACTTCAGTAACACCTGTAGAAGCCCATTTATTTTTGTGAAGATCTGGGGATGTGTTGTCCAAAAACAAAAATTCTAATTCATGTAGTAACATGCCTACCACAGGAAGAATGATGGGACTGTTCTCTGAAGAAAGCAGGGAATGTTTTGTTGGGTGTGTTGAAAATCACTATAATTTCTCTGTAAACGAATGTTGTAGAATGAGGCCTTGGGTTCACCCAGCATTGACTTTCATCACTGAAGCATTTCTGACTGGCAATGTGACAATGTTACAAATCAGACTTTCTCACTTAATAATAAAAGCAAGGAATTGTGTAATGTCTTGCAAAGCTTTTGTCTTAAAATGTCTAAGGAAAAAAAGGGCAGCTTGACACAGTGTTTTGCTTGCCAAGTAATTTCTTTCTTACGGTGGAAATCAAGTCCACTTTGTATGCAAAAAGGCAATGTAGCATGTTGGCTAAAATGAGCAAAGTGCACTAAAACTCTTCCTTAATTGAGCTGTTGAACTGTCCTACAGATAACTGCTCTTTAGCCATTTGTAGTGCTGTCGTTGTTATTAATGGCAAAAGACCCTCATGTTACAGTTCCAAATTTCTAGAGTTACCTTTTAAATTGAAAGCTTTAAGGGGTATTGTAAGACCCTTATTCTCACAGTGACTTGTGGGAAAATAAGCAGTTTAATTTTACTATTCAACATGCAGAAAAATCATTACACTGCCTGGATTTGTCCACTACATGGGAAATAAACTGATTTACAGAGTATTGTCTCAGTGCATAGCATCATGGATATTGTTTTTCACTCTACTAAGTTTTGTTTGTATTTATATTACATGTACTCTAGCAGCAATGTCTGCATTTAAGAACAAGATAAAAATACTTTCATCACCAGATCTTGCTTTTATAGCAGCAGAAGTATATGTGTGCAATAACCACCTGTTTTGCTTACTCTGTGTCAGACTTTTTCTTTATGATTGCACATTTAAAAATGAAAATTGTATTATTTATAGTTTTATTTGGTTTATTTTAGTTCTTTAAATATTTTCCACAGTTGTACAAGCTGTGTAGCATTAATTCATAAGCACAACTGCTCTTGGGGATATCACATATGTTTATAACATAGCATATATATATATATAGACACTCCCTCTTAAAAATGTTTTTGAATTCTACTATTTCTTATAGTAAATTATTTGCAGTTTAGAACTTGAAAGCAAAACTATTTATAAAGTTAAGATTTTTTCCATATTTCTTTGGGAAAATACTTTTTTTGTAAGGTGGCATCAATTTTGGGCCAAAGTTGGTATGTTTCTCTTTTTTATTTATTGTTAATTTAAATAGATATTCCTTTTCAAGAGGTCAGTTTTTTGTATTACTCTTGCAAATGTTGATGTAGTTAATTTTGGCATGGTGTATTGAAATACTCCATTTTCTAATCTCAATTTAAGAGGATAAAAATGTTCCTTTTTGAAAAAGAAAACTGCCATATCTGTAATGATGTTTTTCCTACCTGCTTGCCTTATATACCTTTCTCCTTCTCTTCTCCTGTAGGTTTTTTTTACTGACTTTGACACTTTGTTATAGTTTGTTCACTTTCTGCTTTTCTCATACTCTCAACAGGATCTTCTCCCTATCCTAATATGTACTGGTATGTGGATGCACTATTTTAACACTAAGTGAAAATGGTTTTGCCTTGGCATTTCACAAAGTGGAGTGTAGGCTTTCCCCCTCTTCCTTATGCAGTTTAGTAACAGCTGTCACCTCAGTAATTAACTCTTTGGGACGATAATATAATTATAGAAGAATTGTGTTAAAATTGTATAGACTTTGGAAAATTTACAAGTTGAAATTGAGAAAAATTTTTTTAGCAGAAGTAGAAGTAGTAATCATACCTGGTGATTCTTTTTTGCTAGTTTATATCCTGAAACTGCTAATGAAAGCCCTGGTTATAATGAGCTGTGAGCAAAGAATGTAACAGGAATTGGGCAGTGGTTTTGCTTTGTAGAGTGAAACACTCTTACAGCCTTTCTAAATTTTCTCTGTGTGGTTTCTTCTCTTCTGTCTGTTGCTACTTGTGGATTAATTTCTAGTCCTGTACAATGGTCCATTCTGCCAGTTCAGAGACCCCTTGAAGGTCTGTGGGGCCCCTGGCTTAAATGGTTATCTGCCTGCTCTGTCACTTCTGTTTGTCCTTCACTGCAGTGTGGAAGTGGGCAAGATTTGGTATTTCCACGGAGGAGCTGGATTCCCTTATATTATATTTACTTACGACAAAGCTGAGTAGAGTGTTTGTCATCTTTTGTGTCACCTTAAGAAACTCTTTCTCTACTCACTTACTGTGGAACTCTCAGTTTTTTATTTTCCTGAGAAATGTCACTTGAAACAATGTTTGGTTTTCATAGTTTACTTTCGTCACATTTTATGAAAGCATTTTAGTGCACAGTTTTCCCCTCCCTTTTTTTCAGTGCTTGATGATGTAGAGAAGAATGAAATCTGATTCTCTAGTATTTAACAATGCAACTTTATCCATCTTTGACTTTGTTCCTTTCCCAGGGCAACTGTAGTAGTGCACTGGCCTTTCTCTTCTCTGATACGTAAACTATGATCCATTCCCAGAATAAAGCCTCTCGTTTTTCTGCTTGAGTAGGTGTCTACCTTAAAGGATTGTGAAGTTGGTGACTAAGCTTGCCCATTTCCTGGTGGGTACCAGTAAGCTTTGGAGATAGTTTGTCCATGCTGGGCTGAAAGAGCTTGACTTCAGTGATGTTAACCACAGATGGCTGCATGCAGACATAATTTGAAGTCACTACCTTTATCTTTATTTCTCTTTATCTTCCTGGCTTAATTGACAGAGAACCATGTGTTCCTGGTTCCCTGTTCCAACCCTCTTAAAAAGCGAAGGGGAGTGATCAGTCACTCACTGATTTTTCTGATCTGTTTATGGGGGATGTGCTCTCTGCCTGCCGCTGTCACGGAGAGTACCTGAGTTTACTGTGGGGAGCTGGGGATCCTTTACCTCATCCAGAATGACAGGGGCCTCACTCACTGACTTGTGCAGGGCCTTTCTCTCTCTTAAGGCATAAGAGAAGCTACTTATCTTTGCTGAAAAGAGTGTTAAAACTACAGTAAAGTTGTCCACTGATTCATATTGGAACCAATCAAGATTCTGAAGATTTTAATGGTTATCCCAGTCTTTGAGAAACATTACCAAATGTGAAGGAAATTAATTTTTATTCCCCTATGCAACTACCTGTAGGGGAGAATCATGTGCTTGATTTGAGATGGGGACCTCAACTTTAGTGTTTGTTCTTTAAAGAGTACCTGTTTTTCAGTAAATATATTTAAACTGCTGGCTGATGGAACCTGGAAGGGGAGTTAAGTCAAGGATGCCTTTGTTTTTCCATTTTCTCTTTTCTGCTAGGCAGCAGCTGAAGCAATTTACTCTGCTGTGGGGAATTTTTGATCTGATTAAGAATTATTGCACTTGAGCAGCAATGGTTACTGGCTCATTAGGGTAATAAATGTGCTGATTAGCTGGTCAACTCTCGTCATGCTGTTGTTCTTGGACATCAGTGGGCCTTACTGCAAACTGAATGAGGTTTGTTTCGTAGCCTGTATCTCTCTGCAGCCTTCTCTACAGGTACCTGGAGTTGCGTTTGCTAAACCAGTGCTGACAGTGATCTGCAAAGCAGTCTGGCTCTGGATTGGGCACAGGGCAGTATCAAAAACTCTTCTGTCTCAGGAGCTTTGCACTTCCTCAAGAGATTTGTAAGCAAATTCTGAGGTCTGTCTTTTAGTGGGTTGCCATCTGGGAAAGATCTTCAGATGAAAGAAAAACTCATGCCTGCAACCAGTTGTTCAGTAGAGTGTACTGCTCTGTTACTGAATTCAGTGTCTCCTAGAGTCTGCTCTTGCGCAGATCAGATTGTCTGATGAATGTGGGAGGTCTCACAGGGCCTATAGCAGTGTGCATGCCCATAGTTCCTAAAAAGATACCTGATGGTAAGCTTGCTATGTAGGCTTCATTCTTCTTGGACATTGTCTTAGTATGCAGCTATTTATTTCCCTGACACTAGCATGATTTTCGTAGAGAAATGCCATTCCACACCTGCAAGACGTGCCCATTTACTTTTGTCTCCTGTGCAGATGAAAGATACAGCTTTGAAATGAAAGTATTTTTGGCAGCTGATGATTGCTGATGTCCAGACAAGCATCTCCTTAACAGACTCATGGAGCTTGGGTTAATATTGGAGAACTTGAGTTTCCCTTAGGAGATGTGGGGAGAGAACTCTTTCTGTGAGTACTAAGCAAGAGACAACCGAGTTTCAGCTTGGGAAGCAAAAAGAAACAAACTCCTTCCATCCTGCCAGGAAGAGTCAGATTTGAGAGCTGGTGCAGGCAATTCCACCTGCTTGAGAACTTGGACCAGCCTGGTGGCCTGAGCTGTTCCATTTTGCTAGTTTACCATAGTGGTGGTGTGGTGTCCTCAGTTGTGACCTAAGCCTATAGGTTCTGAAACAGACTCTGTGTATCAGGTAGCAACACAGGGCTCCTGGTTGGCTCTGATGCCAGAGAGCACCCACTGTTGCCTTAGTGTTCTCACAGGTTAAGGAAGATAATGCAGCTTTTCCTCCAGTCTTTTACTTGGTGCAGCCAATACAGGAGATGATGTGCAGCCCTGATCCTGATTATTCCAGCGTGGTGGTTTTAGTATGGTGGCTTCCTTACTCCTTTTGTGTGATAGTTTCATGTCTGGGATCTCTATGCTGTTGTAATCCTTGTATATTCCATCTCCCATTGCTTTCTGCTGAAGACTGCTGAAGTGGAACCATCTTTAGCAAGTCAGGGAGCATCCTGTCTGAGCTCAAGTGACTGCATCACGGATAGGTAAAAAATAGAGCCTTGAGTAATTTAGCATACATGTGTACACACTGTGTGCCATACATGTGTTTTGTTAGAACTTGAATGCAATATAAGAGGTCATTGTAGAATTGTTAGCAAGAATTTATTTTCTTTGCTTGCCATTTGAAGCTTGGTGTTAACTGCTGGCTCTTGTCACGAGTATCCCATTTTTTCCTGCCTTAAATTGTAGCCAGGCTGAAGGGCCTCTTCCTCAATGACTGCCTTAATTTTTTTTTTCCTACAGCATTGCTTTAGGTAACAATTCAAGCTGTTTGAAACGATAATGTCTGAAATGAGCTGATTTGTAAGGAATTGACATACTCTATAAGCAGCCTGCTGAATCAAGCCCCTGTTTATGCAAAACTTCATTACCAAAACCTGAGAAATACTTCTTTTTGCATTGGAAGGCTGTTTCAAAAAGAAGTTTGAGTATGAATGTAAATGACACAGGTATTTTACTAAATGCTCACATGAACTTTTGGTTTTTTTTGCTTCAGTTTCTTTTACTGTCCACCTCCAAAGTGGGCATACACAAATAATCTTTGTAGAGAATAAATACGTTTCCATAATTGAGATAAACAAATTAGTTATTCTGAAAATGCAATTTGGAAGTATCTTAACATTCCAGATAAACTGTAACTTACTATTATTTAATTTTTAGTCTTCCATCTTATAAACTGCTGAAAAACAAGCACATTGTTGTTGATGCAACTGGTAGTACTGGCGGCGGTTATGGTTACCTCGTGCTTCCACTGGAAGGATCTGTTCCTGGTCACTTAACTGCTGAATATGCTGTGGGACTGGTTTTCCATGGCTGACCAAGCCCCTCAGGATGCAGCTGTAGGCTGGCAGGGCCCAGCAGATATGCTGAAGGCATCTACAGCTGTGGAAAACTCAGTGGCAAAAGAGGGAAAACAATTTCAGTGACAAGGGTAAATCAGAGCAAACAGGCTCATAATTTTGGAAAATAAAGGTCTGCAGTGAGTTTCTGTCCTGATAGTGTAGCTGAAAAGGGAGTCTTCTGATGCTGGTGAAGTGTTCCTCCCTGCCTCTTAGTGGCTGGTCTCTAGATTGCTGCCAACATTTGTAGCATGTGATGGTCCCAGATTACACATTTTCCTTGTAAGAAAGTCAGTGTCTTAGGTGGTTTGTAGAAGTTTGATGTGGTTCTCTTATTTCTTGTTCCTTTTTTTTCGATTAATGTTGAGAGAACATTAAGGTGCTCAGGACATGCAGGTTTAGTAATGAGCAAGCAAGATGTTGATTTTAGTGGATGTTCTGCAAATTTTTATCTTAACCTTGGTAATTTACTTACTTGAAGAAAATGGACCATACTGCTGGGTAACCACAAGGATAAAAAGGTAAATTAATGTTTAAGGACTCAACATAGGAATACCAGAGGAGGGGAGTAGTTCTGTGTTTTGTGCACAGCATAGATAATGTGTTAAGTAAGTCAAAACCAAATACTGCATTATACAGGTGTCCTGCCAGGTGAATGGCATGTGCTTACGCAATTAAAGACTTAACAGGTAACACATGCCTGCGAGGGCTTGAAGGTTGCATGTGCTTGTGCTTCCTGGCCTTCTGCAAGGTTCTCTATTTATCATCTTGACCTTGATTTTTTTGGAATACCTTTCTTGTGTCACTTAACAAATGTGGTCCTGATGTTAGTTTGCTGTCATATGAATGGGAAAATTAAGGCTAAAGAAGGGATGAGAAAAAAGTGGAGCTTCTGTAAAACTGGTAAGGTATTTTCAGGAGCAGACACAATTCTATGGGGTCTGAGATTGAGCGGGCATCCTCCAAATAACCTGGGGTATAGAAGTGCCCTTACCTAAAAGATGCATCACTGCTAGAAAAGGGTAGGAGTGGGGAGAGAGGCCAGAGGTCTCTGAGGAGGGGGGAACTGGTACTTGACTGAAATAAAAATAATTGACTGGAATAAATTGATTGAAATAATAATAATAATAATACTAGACTGGAATAAAAATTTTGCTCAGTCTGGCCTACGTCAACACTGGGCAGCTACAACGTAGGTTATTTCTTCATTTTTCTTCATCTTTTGGTTTGGGTTTGGGGTTTTGGTTTGTGTCTTTTGTGTGCGGTTTTGGGGGTTTTTTTGTGTGTGTGTGGTTTTTTTTTTTTCTTTTTTTTTTGTTTTGTTTTTGTTTTGGTTGGTTGTTGTTTTGTTTTTTCTGGTTTGTTAGTATTTTGTTTTGTTTTGTATTTGAATTTTTGGCTGCTCTTAAGACTTCTGAAAGGCAGATGGGCTCACCTTTGAATTTTTGGTAGATTTTGTGGTGCAGAGACAGGCAATCAGTAAGAAGAACCTGCCGAGAAGCTGCTCTGTTTGGATTGAGGGCGCAGTACATAGAAGGTGTCTTACCTTCAAGCACTAGGACTCGTTGGCTGCTTTCCCTGTACGCCCAAAGGCAGGTAGCAGCTACAGGTAGAGCTGGCTTCAAAGAGTGAGGGTGGAGAGATAAGGCTGGGGCAGAAACTGCTCTAATGAGGAGTGGAAAGTAGTTTGTAAAGAAATAGTGATAACCAAGGGTGAGGAGGACTCTGCAGAGACATAGCTCTCATGGCTGGGTGGTGGAAACAGTAGGGCAAAAGGAAGGATGGTCAGCCTGGCTGTGCTGAGGAGAGGGGCTTTGGCAGTGCTGCAGCTGCAGATCGGGAGCTGGGCCTGATCTGCCTGCTGGGGCTGTGGGAACGGAGGGGGAGAGCTGTGAGGGCAGCCAGTGACACCCCAGCTCAGAAATGTGCCTGGGGGAGGAGAAGCTGCAAGGAGGAGGACCAACCATATGAAATTCAACAAGGGCTAGTGCCAGGTTCTGCCCCTGGGATGGGGCAGCCCTGGATGCATGGACAGACTGGGAAATGAGAGGCTGGAGAGCAGTGCCATGGAAAGGGCCCTGGGGGTCCTGGTCAGTGGCAAGTTGAACATGAGCCAGCAGTGCCCTGGCAGCCAGGAGGGCCAGCCCTGTCCTGGGGGCATCAGGCACAGCATGGCCAGCCGGGCAAGGGAGGGATTGTCCTGTTCTGCTCTGCTCTGCTCTGCTGTGCTCTGGGACAGCCTCCCCTCAAGTGCTGGGGCAATTTTGGGTGTCACATTATAACAAGGACATTAAACTACTAGAGAGAGTCCAAAGGAGGGCCATGAGGATGTTGAAGGGTCTGGAGGGGAAGCCCTGTGAGGAGCAGCTGAGGTCACTTGGTCAGTTCAGCCTGGAGAAGAGGAGACTGAGGGGAGACCTCATTGCAGTCTGCAACTTCCTTGTGAGGGGAAGAGGAGGGACAGGCACTGATCTTTTCTCTGTGGTGACAGTGACAGGACCTGAGGGAATGGCCTGAGGTTGTGTCAGGGGAGGTTTGGGCTAGATACCAGGAAAAGGTTCCAGAGGGTGGTTGGGCACTGGAACAGGCTTCTTAGGCCAGTGGTCACAGCACCAAGCCTGACAAGAGTTCAAGAAGCATTTTGACAGTGCTCTCAGGGTCATGGTGTGTCTCTTGGGGTTGGGTGCTCTTAGGGATGTCATCATCATGTGTCAATGCATGTCGGGTGTGAGGAATGATCCTGCTACTGTTGAAATTTCTTCCTGAAATTTTTAAAACAGTAGGATAACCGATATAGTTGAATGCTGCAGAGGGCACTAGCACCCTGTCACTCCCCTCTGCGTGTGTATTAATTACCTGGGTCTGTTACCAAAACTGTGGGAAAAACAAAAAACCCTCCAACAACATTTTTAATGTTAGAGAGTCAAGGCATAAATTTATTATCTGGCCAGGATGTTGTTCTGGCCAGGATGTACCACAAAAATCATCTCATCCACACATAGCCCTGGTGTGCAGAGAGAATCATTCCATGACACACCGATTTTACTGGATTTTCCCCCAAATTTTGTGCAATCAAAACCCATAGAGACGAACTACTTCAAAGTTTATTGGTCCAGAGTTGAGCAACCCCCAGTGTTCAGATTCCCATTGGATCCGAATCTCCTTGCCTCCGATATTAATTAGGTCTTCTTTCTTATTTTCTCTTTTCCCGGGCCAGGTGTCTCTGACCCACCGGGGTGAGATTTGGAGCTGATGTTCTGCTCATGGCCGCTGATGGCCCTTTATCTTTTGGGCTACCCCCAATCTGTTGATATGTTGAGTTCATCAGACCTCACCTGGTAGAACAATGCCCTGAAAAGAAACGTAAAATTCCTTTTCCCGGGGTAAAGACAAACAAAGCCTTTGACTAACTTTTAAACTGGTATATTTTCCAACAGGTCTATCGATGTCACTCGAGCAGAAGGGAGGTTTCTGTGGTGGTGCCTGCAGGCTCCAGAAGCCAGAAGAGGGTGCTGGAGATCTTCTGCTCGCCTTGCTCTTGCGTTGCTCACAGGTTCTGCGCCACTATTATTAATATGATTTTGTTTTTCTCTACTAGTGTAACTAAGTATTCTAGGATTTTTTAAATACTTTACTATACCAGCACCTAAATGCAGAGACAATGACACTGTTCATGGAACTGCTCTAGTTTGGTAAAATACATGCCTGTACTCATGAAATACATGAAATGGCAGCCTGTTGTAATTTGGAGTTTGGCTAGGGATGTTCTTAAGCAGAACAACCTGCATGGATGGGTCTGTTGTAAATCAAGGCGGGAAAGACTGTTCCGATATACTTTTAGCTACACAAACTCTGAGCATACAAGAACATTAGTTTACAGAAAAGATTGGAGTGAAATCAGTTGCATTCTCTGTTCTGCTGTTATTCTGAACTGAACTAAAGCCCGTATTTGAGGTTTGCAGGTTGCCTTATGTCTGAAAGTTTGCAGATAGGTTTGGGTAGGGCTTATGTTTTTCAGTTAAAAGTTGGCCTCTTTTCAGATGTGTGCTTACCAGTTCACAATAGGACAGATACTTCTTTAAAAAAAAAAAGGTTAAAATGGACAACAGAAAAAGGCTTATTCTGATTCCATTAATCACTAAAAGCTGACACTAGAGGACAGAAAAGATACAGTTAAGACATGCTCTCATTTTTGTATTTGCTTCTCTTCAGAGCTGGGATGAGATGGCTTTTTATAGTCTGCAACTTGCAGCTCACTTCTATGAGTTTTCTTTTCCAGTGGATTTTTATAAGAAGTTTTAATCTCTGTCTTGCCCTGCAGTTCTGGTGCTGATGTGTGCTTGTTGGAAATGAGCCATGAACACTTATAACAAGTTTTTGTGGCTTTTGGACAAAAATCTTCAAATCTGAGGGGCTAGCATTAAGCACCTTTATTTGGAGATGTAATTGTCTCATTTTTCAGAGATAGAGAGCAAATCCCTTGCTATTCACCAGTGGGAGTAACAGATACAATGACTGAAAACAAGATTTCATGACTTGATTTTAGACTTCTAATTAAGAGAAAATTTCCTTTAGCTATCCAGACCTTAGGGAATTAGGCAATAAGATGTAGTAATGTGCCAGCCCATCCCTAGGGATGTGAGGTGATACTGCCTCTCTTGCTAGGGGAGATGGGCAACACTCCTCCCTAGTTTCTTCTTTAATCACGCTATTTGGGGAGGACATGCTGCAGGTGTTTATGTCCTCAGTTAAATGCCCTCCAGTTCCTCAATCACCTTTGTTTGTAATTGTGGGCACATTGTCCTGCTCTCTGGGTCTAGAAAGCCGCTTAAGCATTTTAATAAATAAAAATCAAAGGCTACGTGTGTAATGGAGGGCAAGTGTTTACGCAAAGCTCTTTTACGACAGGGCTTTGGGGATTCATGTATGTCCAAGTGAAGTAAAGGTGCCCACTGTTGTCTCCATCTCCTTGGAAAGCAGCAGGTATCCGTCCAAGAATGAAAAAGTAAATCCATGGATCTTGTTCTTGTTACTTCTGTACTGGAGGAATTAATCCCTCATCTACCCACACAAGAACTTTTGCTGTGTTGGTCATGCAAGCCTTCACTTTGTTCACCATTTAAATCAGGGCCTACATTTTCACTCCTTTAAAAAAAAACAAGACAAAACCAAAACACACTTGCAAAGTGTAATTTGAAAGAAATGCTCTGCCCTCATCTTCTTCCAGTTTTTCCATTGCTTTTTTTGCCCTGTAAGAAGAGCTTGGGTGTTTCAGTTCTCCCTTCACTCAGCAGCAGTACCCTGAGAGTTCCAAATCTGAGGATTTCTCCTGATCACGCCGGAGGCAGAGCGGATTCCATCCTTCACACGTTGATGGTGACAGCTATGGTGCGCAGGCTGGGGTGTGCGCGCTGGGCGCATCGCGCTGGTGCAATCAGATGGCATCGCTGTGCTGCAGTGCTCGAGGCAGAGCTGTACAGCAGGGGGAATGCTAACAGCTCCAGATGCATAAAATAGTTTTCATTGCCTGTAAGACAGGCCCAAATCATTCCTTTTTATAGGAAGGAACATTTTGTAGCCTATCTTGCTCTACTGGTAAAGGCAGAATACATAAAGCAGAACAAAATATGAGGGATCAGGCTGCCAGAACAGCAGGTGCTTGAAGGAAGACGCTTGGGTGTGCAGTGGATGGGCAATAGAGCAAGGTGAAACATAGGAGAGGTAACTAACCCTCTCATAAATGTCACTGTAGGATGTGATGCAAGCATGCAGCAGGCTCTGGAGGTGAGAGTTTTAAGCAGGAAATGCAATTTTCTTCAGCTGAAGTCTTGAAATTTTTTCTTGCTAAACTTTTCATGACCTTCTACTGGAGATGGCGTTGCGAAAATATTATGAAATTGATAAAAAAATATACATTGTGGGTTTTCTAACTTTTTTTTCTTATCCCACGCTAAACTCTTAAAACCAATGCATATGTATATGTATATGTACACAGATGTGGCACTTTTGAAGTTGTATGAGGGTTCTGAGAAAAGAATGTGTTTCAGTCCCTAGTTTCTTTTTGAACCATCTCATTTTTTGTGGAATATTTCATTTTTTCTGCCTTCTCTGTTAAACGACATGCTGTTTAGGGGTTTAACACTGTGGTAGGCTCTGAAACCCAGGTACTCAAAGGTACATAGGTTGTTGTATTGGGCAGAGCCACAACTTTTGCTGAAGGTGTCTGGTTTGACACAACTTGAGAAGGTTGAGAGGAGCACCTGACTGCAGCTTGTGTAAGCAGAATATATGACCTTATCCTCCCTCCAGGCTGGGACTATCTCCTGAGAGTAATAACAAGTTACTGCCTCTGTTACTTATTAAAATCCTGCCTTGATGAAGCAAAATATAAACTCTCTTCTATGGCCTGAGTACTCACAGGTTACTTTCAAGTGTGGTAGGTATGGAATGAATAAATCTAAATGAGGATCTGGAAGAGCTGATTGGGTGTCTCCTTCCTGACCTACCTGTTCAGTCACCTGCAGATGGCACCTGTGCAGGCATAACACCTGTAGGTCTCTCTAAAAGCATCTCTTCAGTGGCTAGTTCTCATGTTGGCCACTCATTCTGCAGTATTACTAAACCACACATCAACTTTTAAACATGTGAAGCAGCTCCCTTCAGAGAGGGGAGGCTGGTCTGTTCCTCTGCCACGCCTTTCCCATTTGTGAGCAACATTGCAGGGCACGAGGCTGTTGCTGGGGTCACTTCTGGGGCCACTGATGCCAGTGCACCCACCAAGCAAAGGGCAAATGGTTCCCCTTTTCAGGACTTTTCAAGAAAACCAATTTTTTTCCCCTGAAGTGTGCGATTTGTATTTATGTTTGAGCAGTGAATTGGCTTACTATGAAGGAAATCAAAGGCAACCTTTCCGAAGGTTATTTATCATAGGTCTAAAATACACAGTGTGTAGCTGAGAAACAGAGAACTCTTCTCACACAGTGTTTGTACATGCAGATTAATGTATTCTGGGGTTAAAGTGAGCACTTAGTCCAATGAACTCATCATGTTTGTTTGTTGGTTTTACAGACCTTACAACGTGCTTGGGTTTACATTTGGGAAACAAAAGCAGCAATCAGCAGCTCTTGGCTTTCGTGTATCAGATCTTTCCTAAATGGAATGCAAGTACACTTTTGTAATACTTAGCTTTGTACTGACATTACATATTCTTTCCAAGCCATCACATGAATAAAATAAAAGCGTAGTGGCCAAGTAATTTTTTTTAACCAATATTTCTATAACTTGTTACCTGCAGGTCTTAGAGCATAATTTTCTTCTGTTTATTGAGCAATGCAAGCAATTTCCTTCATGTTTTATTGATTTTGAGCATTTTAATTTTCATATTGATTTAAGCAATTTTCTCTTTTCTTTCTGGATCTCTGTTGTATTCCTACAGACAGGTTTTATAGACTGCAAAGTTCCCATGCATCAGAATATTTAATTTGCAGCCATGCAGGGACAGCTTGATTAAATAATATTTCTTTTCTATTGAAAACCAAGATTTTCTTGGATCTAAGGCCAGCTGGCAATGTTTGTATATGTATGCTGATTTGTATTTTATGAGTTTTAAAATCTTATTTCATTCTGGTTCTACAATGCTCAACAAAAGCACTGGGTGGAGTTGGTCACATAATTCTTATGAATATTATATACGTGTGAACTGGATTTATACAGCTTTCTTCAGTAGGAACCGGCAGAACTTCAGATTTCAGAATCATGGAATGGTGGAGGCTTTTCAGGGACTGCTGGAGGTCATCTTTCCCAACCTTCTTGCTCAAGTAGTGCTGTCTTGAGCTGGTTGCCCAGGATCATGTCTACATGGCTTTTGAATGTCCCCAAGGATGGGCAATGGGTTCCGATTCACCAAGACTGCTCTTGCCTGCGGGGGTAGTGTGCCCCTGGGCTTCTTGCAGTTCCCACCTTCTGCTGGGGGTCCCTCCCAGGGCTTCAGGCTCTGTGGTGCCGCTGGTGGGGCTGTGTGTCCCTGTGGCTCGGGGGCAGAGATCTGGGGCAGCACTGGGGCTCTGTGTGGCCCCACGTGCAGCACTGTGCCATGCTGGGGCACAGCTGGTGTCACCTCTGCCGCAGTGCCACGTGCCCTGGCACTGAGTCCTGCTCTACAGAGCTGCTGGGGGAGGATCAGAGCTGCCAGCCTGCCCTGCTGCTCCCAGATTTTCTGTCATTGCTGCTGTAGGAACAGCATGGAAGCCTTTGTGTACCTCAAATGTGATTGACCACGGAACCCTGCAAAGCCACCCTGGGCTTTGCCGTGTGTCGGCTCTGGCTGCTGCCCTTCCAGAGCCACAGCAGTGCTGGGAGACAGTCCATTGCCAGTACAGTAGGATCGTGGCCACCCTGCTAAGCATTTGGTGATTGCTAAGTGCTAAATAAATACTGACAGTGGAGAGCTGCCTGTGTTCACTGCTATCAGTGCATTCTCTGTGTTTATCACCAGCAAAAAAGGCATGCAAAACGAGGGAAGCAAACTCGAAGCACAGTGGATAGGAAGGCAGAGGAACAGGCTTTTCTTTGTCTTTGTACAGTATTTGTAGGAAAAGTTTTAGTAGGCCTGAATACCTGGCATTTGAGCACCTGAGAGATGGTCCTTTTGCAGATGAAACTGCTTTGCAGAGTCAAGATATCAAATAAGACTGTCAGGAGTGCGAGCATTGATCCCTAGGGAGGAGGAGAGGGGAAGAAGCAGCCCTTGGGAAGAACTGTGTAACTCATGTCCGGCAGAGTGGTACCAGCTGCCCATGTGATCGTTTTGAGATCATGGAGAAAAAGGTGGTTGTCTCTTAGATTCCTGCAGATTCTTGAAAGTTTACCTGTGAACACAGGACTGTTTTTGCCGAGATGAACAAGCAAGTGAATATTTAGGAAAACAAAACAAAACAACTTCTAATGTTTGGGGAAAAACCTTATGAATGGTTGGAATTAGCAGCAGGTGAAAATCTTGTGTGTTGAAACAAGGTAAAGACCTGATAATGTCAAACACTGTTCAACAAGGGGCAGGGGAGGGGTATTGCTCCCACACAGCTTGCAACCATTTATTCAAGGCATAATTCCCTGGAATTAAGAACAGGAAGAATTTTGCCTGCAAAATGTGCCACTCACTTGAAAGCAGCACCAGTGTCTGACCTAAAATAGGATATTATACAAATGGAAGAAGAACATAAGTAAATGGGAGGACAGACATGTTAGCTCTGCATTTCTGCTGTGCCAGGGCATGAAGAATATGAGCCTTCCTGACATTCCTACAGAATTTTTTCCCATTTTTCATAGACAGCTCCATCAAAATAGAGCCAGCTCCAGGGTATGTATCATCTTCCAAGTAAGGTTGCAGGGAGGAATTGGGAAACTGAAGCCAAAGTAACTGCTCACTTGTGCAGTGGTGGAATCAGAGAGGGAGACTTTTTCTGGCACCTGGGCTTTCTCTCTGCATGTGGGGCTCCCTCCTTCCTGCGGGTCTGTGGTACCATCAGCTGGTGCTGGGGAGCACTGACAGGTAAATTGGCCGGTGTATGCCTGTGCACTTATTATTCCCATAGTTCCTGCTTCAGTGGCCTTTGTCTTGCTTAACTAGTAAGGTACTTTTAGCTTCCTTCCTTCTGGTTTCCAGTGTGAATCTGGCCAACTGGTCTGTGATAATTCAGTTGCATAGACCTGTCTTATAAAGCTGATAAACTCTTTTTAAAGTGTTAAAGCCCTTTTCACAGTGCAGGTAAAATTGTAATTAAATCTTTCTGTTTATTAAAATGTACTCAAGAAATGGAGCTATTTTCACATTTTTTTGAGCAGTCCTTAATATGATGTTATCAATTGTACAGTGTTACTTTTCATATCACTCTAAGATGGCTCTATTTTATATAGCAGTGTAATGAAGGGGAAAACTGGCAGCAGGTTATTTCCACAGCTGTGCTGGGTTTCCTCCCTCCTGTTGCACACTCTTTGGAAGCAGGTCAGACTTTCCTCAAATACTATTTTTTGTGAATATGTGAATCTGGATGGGCTTGCACAGAACTATTAATAGTAACTTGTCCAGCAAAAAACGGAGAGATCTGAGGTTTTAGGGGTTAAGGTACAGTAGAGGTGGAAAACAAGCAGGTGACAATTCTTCTAATAGACATGTATTGGATGCTCTAAACACTGTGTAGGGGAAGCAGTGCCTTGCTCTCTGTCTACTGCCTTCCATCATAGTCAGTCAGATGTGCATGAAAACTAATGAACCCTTTTTCAAACAAGTCCTTAATCAGGAGCTGGTGCTGTAATAATTGCAGCTTAGTTCCTTGAGGGCTTCTTGAAGTAGTTACTGATTTAAGGACATCTTTGGCTTGAAAGTACGTATGTGAAGGAGTATTTGGAAATCAGTAAGTAGCTCTAACCTTCTCAGAGGCCATGTTTATTTGATTGTAATATAAATAATGCAGCATTTTAAGGTCATACTCTGGAGAAGGTTGTTCCTTGTGTGTATTCTGGTAAAGGCGAGCTAAGATTAGTGTTTGAAGAGGATACACCTTTGGAGGGTTTGCTATATTTAGAAGCTGGTGTCAAGTTCTATATCAATAACTTATTTGAGAGCTCGTGCATGGATTTCATGAAGTGTGTTCCTGCAGAGATGGGTGACAAGCACTGCCTGCACGTGTGTTACTCTCAGAGTGAGGCCTCACCATGACAAGATGTTACATAATGCATGTGAAAGCTACAGCTCAGTGACTGGGGTGGAAGATAAGATTTTGGGCAAATGCTAAGAGTGAAGAAATCACAGCTCATCAGAAACTGATGAGCTCGTACTGTGCTGGATGTGGCGTTCGATGCATTAATGCTGAAGTTCAATGGCCGATCCTGAAGGCCATGTGCTTTATAACAGAAGCATAAGTGCTTTAGATTATTTGCCTATTGTAATTATTTATTCAGCCAATGACAGAGTTTCCCCCAGCCCCATTTAGCCAAGGACATTAATGCTCAGGGTGATTTCTTGTTCCTTCACCTCCTGTTTTGGAGATCTGTGGGAGGCGGCACACTGCCAGTGCCCACCAGAACATACTGTTTGCAGGCAGATTACATTTGATGTTCTAGAAGACAATCAACTTCCTTTTGAAACCCTGGGAGTAGTTTTCCATACCTTAAATTAAAGAAGTTCCATCTACGTCAAACTCTTGATTTCCAGGAAAGATGAAGACTGTTCAGCAGGATTATATCAACACCAGATTTTTTTTTAACCTAAACAGTATCTGACTAAATGCAGAAACTGCTGACCTTTTGCATGATTACAGACTCTACCCCGCTGAAGAACTGTAAATGAATCATCCTGCAGTGAAATATAAACAGGATGCTGCCCTTCCATTGCTGTTTTGTTTACCAACATGTGTTCATCGAGCTGCAATGGTATCAAATTAGGTGGCAACAGCAGTTTGTAGCAACACAGGGATTTAGGGTCAGAGCTGTGGGAGTGGGCAGTGCTCCCCTTCCCTACCCCCCCCCCCCCCCCCCAATTTCAAGCACAGACCGAAGCAGCCGAGTTCTTATCCTCTGCTACCAGGTCTGAATAGTCCTGTTTTGAGACTGGTTTGGGTAAAAGTTACTGGTAATGTCTGAAGTGTATGGAGGGCATGATTTGGGACTCCTTTCCTTTTGTTCAGGTTTCACCTGGAGCCACAAAACTCAACCACATCTTGCAGTGAAATGAGAGTCATTGTCTCTCTTTTCTCCTGCCAGGTTTCTTGCCCACATGAAAGTGAAGCAGCAAGATGCCAAACTAAGTCCTCAAAGTTCAAAGAACATGAAACAGAGTAGCCAAAATAACCCTGCTGGTTTGGTTCACATCCAGGTTAGCTGTGCATTCCTATGTTCTTCCCTATGGTGCTTTTTTTTTTTCTGCTCAGTGTGGGTGAAGCCATAGAAATCCAGCTTTGTCCTCTGTCTTTGGCAACAGCATTAGGAAAGCAATCTGAGGCTGGATTGGAGCAAAACAAGTAACTGCTGAGCCTAAATGGTTAAGAAGGCCTTGAGCAACTTAATGGAAGTAGATCAAATACACAAACTCTGATTCAGGAAAGCCTGTATGTACAATATCTGCAGAAATTATCACTATGGTGCCATTCTTCTTGCACTCATGCTTCTGTTCTTGACTGCTGGGGAGGCAGAGTGCCCAGCTGGTCTTAGTCCACACATTAAATTATTTTTAGAGGTGGATTTGGTGTGGTTTAAATTCATAAAGATTACTTCAGTTTTTTGTGCTTACTTGACTTTACAGTATTTTTGAAATCTATCATGTTTGCATCTAGCCCTACTGGGATTTAGAAGGGGGCACTGATTTTTATGCTCTGGGCATCCTGCAATTATATCAAGGTCTGGGGTTCTTGAAGTGGTTTGCTTGGTATGAAAGCCAGCAACAATACCTAGCAAAATAGTAGCACATAGTGAAGTAAAGAGGAGAGAGACCAGTGAAGTCTATGGAAGCAAATAAATTGGAGATGCTTTAGGGAGAAAAAGGGTGCAAGGATATGTTAGTATATGTCACTGTCTGTAAAAGTGATTTCTCAAATTCAGCTGTAGTAGCTCCTGGCAGTCTCTGTACCTTTTGCTCCTGGTTTATTCCCTTTTGGACAGTCTTGTATCCTATGACCTCTGTTTTCGTAAGGTAAGATGACTGAGAGAAGTTTGAAATATGGTTGTGGGTCCCAGCCCACATGGCAAACAAAGAGTTCAAAGATTATTAATGACCTTTCTGTATCAAAGTAGCTCATATTTGGTTTGTTTTTTTGAAATTGAAATTGGTTACTCCTGGAGATAGTGCCTTTATGATGCTTGAGTTTGAGTTTGTTTCTTGCCCTGCTACTTTCCTCTTCTAAGCAAATTTAGCTACAAAAGATAGCTACTCTAATTCCCAAATCAGGCATAGAATTGAAAGGGACTGCAGGAACTGGACACAGGAGTCTGAAATAAGTCTGAAACATGGCATTAGGCCAGCTCATGTGAGATAGGGACATGTGCTGATGAGTCCTTCCCTAGTCCTGCCTGGCTGTATGTCTATTTGCTTAGTGATGGACTTCAGTTTAGCTGTCACAGCAGACTACTGAAAGCTCTCTGGTCTCTAAAGATATCACAATGTGGATATAAACAGCTGAAAATCTTGCTTGTAAAGTTGTCGCTTGCTCGGTCGACAGAAAACTTGGGAATAAAGGCACAGAAATGGATCTTTTCTCCACCACATTTATAAATATGATCAAATCTCCACAGGAAACTTCAGGTTATCTTTCTGTAACTCTATCATCCTGCCTGGGATGGTGGGAGCAGGGGAACTCTATTTATTTGGGTTTTCTTCTTTATGTAGGTGAATTCTAGAAACCACATTGAATTCTTTGTAAAATATGATCTATGCTGAGGCTTGTTTACTGCCTGCGGGATTACAGGAATGAATCTGAAGAGTTTGCACTCAAATTAGGTCTTATTTTTCTACATTATTTTTCAAAGTTTGCATGTTCAAGTGGACAGGTGTATGCTGTAGACTCCTGCTAGCAAGAGATGCTCTTGCCATTTACGAGAAGGAAAATAATGTTCCGAAAAGGCTCTTTATGTGACTTAAAATGCTCAGTTGCCAAGAACACCTGGCTATGAAGATCTAAGGTGAAGTCTCATATACCTATAAAAGGATAATTTTGGATTTGAAAAATCTACTGATTTGTTATGGGATACTTCTCAAAGACTGATAAGTGTGTCCTAATTTCTGCAAAAGTGGAGCTAGGAAAGGGGAAGTACACCTTATGCAACTACGAAGACAATTCCACTGAGGTTGGGAAAGGACCTTGCTTCTGTTGTGTTAATTTGAGAATTCATCGTGTAGTTTTTCCCAAACAGTCCTGTTGTACACATTCAATGCTCATGTGTGCCCTGTGATTCCTGTTGTCTGTGGTCGAGGTCTTCTATACGAGAAAACAGGAAAATAGCATTGATTTAAGTAGTGTGTTACAAAGGATCATAGGGTTTTGCAATCTGGTGCTGCTAATTAGGCATGCCTTCAGAAAGTTATTGTCTGTTTAGTTTTGCCTTTTCATCACTTTTTCACAAAAATGACAGTTTCCTGAGAGGCAGCAAACACTTCACCTCTTGCTGTGTGCCTCTGCTTTGTGGCAGTGCTTGTTGTGAGGCTACGTGTGTTAAATACTACCCAGGAAAATCCTGGTTTTGTGCTGATCCATCTGCCTGGAAAGGTCTGGTGCTGCGTGGTTACCCATTCTCCTGGATCAGCCAGACATTGCTGTTTGGAAGACAGCCCTTTATCTTTCATCCATTCACTGGCCAAAATTATCTCTGCCAGACTAAGATACAAATGGGGATGTAATTTCATGGCATTGGTAGAGCAGATCTACCAGGTCACTTCTATCAGGGTAAGCTTTTGCTTCTGGAGCAGTTGCCTGCTGGATATATGGTCCTTCATGCTCCATGTCCTTGATTCCTTGGTAAGCTGATTCAACTCATTAAATTGGGGGAAAAGTCCCCAAGCCTAATTGATTTTTTTCTGAGGAAAGTAGAATTCTGTCTTCCAGTGAATGTGAGATGTTTGCTTGACCCACCCTTTAAAATGTCCCTCTGGCTTTCAGACAATCTGTTTACATGCAGCTCCTGCTGAACATTTTTCCTTCAGAAAAGAGGTTGTTGGTATGGCTCTGCAGCTGAGGCTGTTCCAAATGCTTTCACGTTAACATGACCAGTCAGTGTAACATCTCATAAATCACCAGTGCGATCTGAAACCAGCTGAGCCAGAAGGAAGCATAACAAATGCATACAAATAGCGTGTTGTTTGGAAATTGCATGGTTGATGGGAGTAAAATGGTCTTTCGTGTGCATCTTATCCTGACAAAACTCGTCACTTGTTTGTTTTCTGCTGTTTAAGCTAATAGACTCAAAGTCAGGCTTTTTAATATTATGCAATGAAGTAGTTAAAATCAAACAAAGCAAAGACAGTTTAAGTATTTTTTATATGCCTCACTTTTCCAGAGCCTTTTGCAATTTGTGCAGGGTTATTAGGAAAAGTACGTGGTGGGAAGGCAGAGGACAAAAGGACAGCATATGGTAATTTCTTAAATGTAATAATTGTGTTTGTGAAGAGCTCAGGTGAGAGTTTGCTCTCAGCCAGTGGAATGGATCAGTACTATTTCATATCCATCCTTTGATTTTCCACCGCTTCCGTGTCAGTTTCCTGCTGCAGTCTGTCGTGGTGCAGTTCCGGGCTCTGGTGCTGCTCAAGCCTCTCAGAACCTGTGACCGACCCTGTGCTGAGCTTGGCAGGACAGGGAGCAGAAGGAAGAGGCTGTTCAGGGGTCAGTGCTAGTGATGGTCTCTTTTTTGAATGCAGGATTAAAGTCCTGCTCTCCTGGACGCTGGCCCTCTGTGGAAGAGAACACTGACCTCCAGGCCCTCAGGCTTAGTGGTGAAAATGAATTGTTGGAAAAGTTGTTTTCTAAAACGTTACCTTGTTTTGCAAATGCTGCTTGCACTCATCTCGTTTTGCCCTCATTCTGGTACATACGGGGCTCAAGGCTGAATGTTAATCTTGCTTTAAAGCTGCACCCTGCTGGGTCTCTGCACTTAAAGGGTTTTTCTTGTAATACACTATTTATGCTGTTTTAACTATATTTTCATCTTAATGTACCATATCTGAGCCCTTAAATTCACAATAATTTCTGTCACTATTAGATGTCCCTTAGTTCACACCTGTACACTGGAAATAATTTTCAAGCCTAATTTCTGAGTTTCAGATTTTTGATAGATAGATGAGGGTCTCAGAATTTCTTTGGACACTTTTATTTTGCTATTGCTAACTGAGTTCATGAAGAAAAGTACATCTTTTCCATTTTAGAAATGATGAACTGTTTGGTTCACATGTGCTTCTAACACCTTCCTGAGGTGGGAAAAAAGTGTGGGAATGAGCAACTTCTGTGGATGTTTACCACTGTCCATGCAGTTATCAGCACACAGCCCTCTAATTAAATCAGATAACAACTAATTGCCCAGAGTAAGTATTTTTCTCATCTGTCAGCCCCAAGGACACTTTTTAATGAATATAACAGCGAGATTTGAAGATGCCGGAGCAGCGTGTCTCCTAGCTAGCAGCAGGTCAGCAGTTGTGTTGTGCTGTGTGTGCTGCTGTATTCCAGAGATGGCAGAGCTTCCTTCTAGCCCCCACTTTAAATGAGAAAGAAATTTTTATCCTGCTCAGGTAAAATATAAGTTAGTTTATATTCCTAGAAACCATGAACTAATTAGGAATGGAAGAGCTGACATCAGTTGCCATGACTTCCTGGATACCTGAGTTTGCTCTTGAGATGACACAATGAGTTCTCATCCACAGAAGAGGACAAAGAGTAAGGCCTTGGTCCCTTTTGCTTAGATTTTTCTGAAAACATGGGAGGGAACAGGAGACACTAAAGGAGTGGGAAGAAGCAAAATAGACATGTAAGAAGGGAGGCAAAAGATGGGAAAATGCCCTCTAAGAAGGGGAGTCAGGTTCGCGTTGTAGAAAGCCTGTCTCCTTCTTCAGCAGCAAAAAAAATTACATTGTTTATTAAAGCTGCTTAATGCTTTCCATCAGAAGACTTTTTGTTTCTTTTTAATGGAAGGTTTCTTATTACTTTGACAGATTTTAACTGCATGGGCTGCAGGCTGACTAGTGTATGTGTTTTCGAAGGGGGTTGATGGAGTGTATAGAAGGCTTTGCTCATGGCTACCTGAATGTTCCAGGCAGCTCCAGGCAGGGGACAACTCCACTTCTCTGAGCTCCTGTTTTTCCATCCCAGCCTCTGTCTCTGTAGACTCCAGTGAGTGATGGTTAGTTTGGCTTGGGAAATAGAAATACCTTTGTGATGAGCGGAAAGAAGTGAAGCAGTGGCTGTGAAACGGTAGAAAAGGGGAGCTCACAGCTGGGCAAGGTCATGCAGAAAGGCCCAGGACCTTGCAGAAAGGTCATGCAGAAAGGACCTGTGGAGCCTTGGAAGAGGTAGTGTGGATGAAGGATACCATGGCAGATTTCAGCAGCAGAGTAACACCATAACTATGTTGTCTGAGTGTGGTTTGAATAGCGGGCAGTAAATAAAGTCATCCGCAGGGAGAACCAGAAATACTGATTGAGCAAAAGTATTTGTAGGGAAAGGGCTGGTACAGCATCTTCCAATCAGATAGGTCTGGGTAAAAACTTCAGAAACTGCCCACAATTATTCTTTTTCCTTTTTCATTTCGTTTAGAGACAAAACTTATATCTGGGTTTTTGTTTTTTTTAAAAGTGCAAATCAATCTGTTACCCTAAACACTTACTTTTTATGAAAGAATTCATAAAATAAAAAGGGCAAAGTTAGAATAAAAGTATTCTGAAAATATTAAAACAAAGCAAAGAATAAATCAATAATAATTTTCAGTGCACCAGCTTTTACCCTGAAATAAAGCAGAGAACCAATTCCAAAGCATCAGACTCGGCTAGAAAAAAATGTTTGTGTCTCAACTGTATTGTGAATGCAGCTCTAATTCGGGTGTTCTCTACCCTTCACATACTGGCTTTTCAATCTTAATAATAGTTTTCTGCCACAGTTTAGTGTGATCTGGAAGGACACTGTGCAGGTGGAGGTCTGGGGGCTGTAATTCTGGTTGTGCTGAAATTGTGGGACTTGACTGCCTTCAGCTTTTCACAGCAAAGGTCTGCTTATCTCTTTTGTCTGTGAAAGACAGAAACAGAATGGAAACACAGAGTGGAGGTGGAAAACTGTCATAAAAAAGACAATTTCACACTCGTGGGTTAGAGCAAAAGGTGTTTATTGCTGAACCCACGAGGTCCAGGATCTCCCGAGGGAGAAATGAAAGGAAAAAGAAAGAAAAAAAGCACAAAAAAAAAAGGAAGGTCCCAGGACAGCAATAAGACTCTCCTGGCCACCGGTTGGTGGCCAAGGACAAGGAGATCCCTCAGGCCGGGTGGCGAACTTAAGCTAATCTTAAGTTCAAAAAAAAAGATTTTAAGTATAGCCCATAAAAATGGGCAAGAGGCCCAGCACCCGACCCAGCCTCTGACTCCCTGCTAGTCAGTGAGACAGAGACACCAGGCACCCTGCACAGACCAGAGTCTGCAGCTGTTGGTGGTAAAGGCACCTGGAAAAAAAAAGAGACTGTCTCAGCTCAAGAGAGCCAAATTTATAAAGTTTTTGATGGGCTGGTCCGAATTAGCCTCTCCGCCCTCTCGCTCGCTGGTGATTGGGAATACTAATTAATGAGGTGGCCTTCCCCACCAATAGATGGATCGTTGCCTAGGGGTAATTTGCAAAGGCGGGAAAGGGCCTCATTAGTATTCCACTTGAGGTGGGCGGAGAGGTGCAAACCTTCTATTTTTAGCTCGGGTGCTGCAGAGTGCCTTTAATATTGGGATGGGTGATGGGCTTACAGATTTACAATACAACATAAAAACTGAGTTTTACATAAATAAAATTACAAAGATAAAGGATTTTTAAAAAGGTACAAAACTTCTGAACTCAGGGTTACATGGGTTCAACTGCTTTTCCATCTAAAATACCTTCAATCCCTTTTATTTTGCTCCAAACAACTTTAATATCCCAATGCTTTTACCCAGAAACATTGCACTCTTAAAACATCTTTAAAACAGTCTCTTTTTTAACTTTTCAATCTAGAACTTTATCAAAAATCCAAACTTTCAACTCCACTCAACAGGTACAACAATACAACAGCAACCATCAACTCCAACATGCGAAAAATCACTCCACTCTCATTTATAACAAACTCCCCCCTTTTTCTTTTTTCTTAGGGAACCTTGATTTTTCGCATTACTCTCACAGTGTACCCACTTCACTCATGCGCAACACTGGAGGAACAAAATAGAGTCTTTTCGGCTACAGAAAAGTTGTCATTTCTTATCCAAAACAAATTTTCTGGAGCTGCCCAGAAACTGTCTTTAACTGAGTTCGCCTGAGTCCAATACCTCGAGAAAGCAGGAAGTGTGGAAAAAGGATTACCATCCTCCCAGCATTGGAACAGCTTCTCGATTTTGTTGTAAACACAGTTTTTATGAGGTAGTCGTGTACTTGACCAGTATACGTTTGGTGTTGTGGGCAGCCACCAGCTCTTTTTCCCGTCTGTGACCAGGTATCTTTTACACGTTGTTTCTCCCACCCTCTGGAAGAATCTTGGGGCTTTTCTCCAAATGCACTCTTCCCCTAAGACTGTGTTACTTAAATGCCAAATTTCATTATCAGTTCGGGTGTTTGGCGGAAGATTGCCCAGCTGTATGATTTCGAGGGGTCCAATCCCGACCCCTCGCCAAGGCCAGTACTCGGACATTAAAGTTCCTCCGCACACCCAGCAATTTGTTAAATTTAGTTGCTGACTTATCCTCTCTGCCAAATCAATAAATAAATTTTGGTCTACTTTTGATAAGCCAGCTTCCTGTTGTTTTTGGTTTTCTTCGATTACAGTTTCTTGAATCAGGTCCAATTCAAAGGTTTTTCTTTTTATTAAATCTTCCTTTTTTGTGATATAATTGAAATTGAAACAAAGCCAAACATCATCGGAGGGGCACTCTCCTTTTATCTTTTGAATTTGAGTACCAATGTTTTGCCCAATCCAATACTTCTGTCCCTTTTCCGTACACCTTCCTAAGTTAACAATATCGTAGCAACCTGGGCTTACATAGGAATGTGCACGGAAAAAGTGTTTTATTTTGAATGAATTTCCTGCGGTCTGGTAAATGGTGTGATAGCACTTGTTGCACCTTATGTCCGCCTTGGCTCCCAGGATCTTCGGCACAGAGATGACTAGTGCCACGGCCAGGAAGAGCAGTACGGTGACCTTTCTCGGTTTGGGCTCTATTCCTGCTTGTGCTGGTGGTTGGCATTCCTTTCCTGGAGTCTCTGGACTGGTGCTAAGCGCGTTCTCTCCCTCAGGCCGCAGAAGATTCATTTTTACCTGGCCTCGGTCAGTTCCTGTGAGGAACGTGTGTCCGTTAATTTGTAGCCAAATTATTTTGGTCTTAGAAGAAGAGGCAGATCTTATCAGGCAGGTTTTCCTTCCTACAAAAAGTGGGAAGTGAGAGAAACAAGGTTAGTGTTTTATATATGTAACAAATGTTGAACATGATAATTTGAAACTTGAACAGTCTTTTAACTTCAACAACAATAACATTTACAGTAACTGGTAACATTTCTTTGACTAGATCTTAGTTTTAAAGGATACTGTTGCGGTTCAAGGTCTTCCTTTTTCTCGGAGCTCTTTTTCATCCTCTGGTGGAGTCACTGGACCTTTTACTCTCCGAATGTGTGTCCATCCCTTTTCTGCTGTTCTTATCGCTGCTTCTGTTGTTAAAAGAACCTGGAAGGGGCCTTCCCAAGAGGGGGTTAGAGATTTTTCTTTCCAGCATTTTATTAACACCCACTCTCCTGGATGAATATTATGTAAATTGAAATCAAGAGGTGGTGTTTGCACGAGCAGGCCCTTTTCCTTTAACTCTTGGATGTTGTGTGCAATGATCTTTACATACTCCCTTATTGCTATGTTTCCAGTCTCTTTTACATCGATTTCTCGCTGTCCAGCTAAATAAGGGAGTCCAAACAACATTTCATACGCTGAGACTTGAATGTCAGTTCGTGGTTGTGTTCGAACGCTTAATAGGGCAAGTGGGAGGCACTTAACCCAGGACCACTTTGTTTCTATCATTAATTTTGTGAGTATTCTTTTTAGTGTCTGATTCATGCGTTCTACTCTTCCCGAACTCTCCGGGTGCCAGGGAGTATGCAATTTCCAATCTGAGCCTAATTGATTGATTAAATTTAGAGTGATTTGAGAAGTAAAATGAGTTCCTCTATCTGAGTCAATTCTTAGAGGGACTCCATAGCGGGGAATTATCTGTTCTAAGAGCACCTTACTCACTGTGTGGGCGGTGGCATTGGTGGTAGGAAAAGCTTCCACCCAGTGAGTGAGGTGATCTACTATGACTAATAGGTACTTCCACCGCTGTACAAGGGGCATCTCTGTGAAGTCTATCTGGATGCTCTGGAATGGACGAGAAGCTAAGTCCATTCCCCCTTTTGGAACATTTTTCATTTGTTTTTTATTGACTTTTTGGCATACTAGACAATTTTTGGTAATTTGGTTTGCAATTTCGTATACTCCCAGGCAACAGAAGACCCGGGAAAAGTGATCTACTAGGGCCTTTGTTCCCCAATGGTAATTTCTATGTATCGCAAATAAAATTTCACGAGTCAGTGCTTTGTTTAGAATTTGCCTACCATCAGGAAGGTGCCACCTACCTTCCTGGTCTTCTATTCCGCCAATTGCCGCCAATTGTTCTTTTTCTTTGTTGTTGAAAATGGGCCTGGGTAAGTTTTTCTCACTTACCCCTTGTTGGTCTGGTGCTGATGGTATCTCTTCCTCATTTGCTTCCAGGGTTTTAGGGACTTCATCCTCCTCGGAGGTTTCTTTGGTCTTGTTCGATTCCTCTGCATCAGTTGTTTCTTGTCTTTTCGCTGCTGCTCGTGTGGTTACCTTTAAAACAGTCTCTGTGAACAGTCCTTCAATAGCTGCCTCTCTAGCTGTATTATCTGCTAGAGTATTTCCCCTAGCTTCTAGACTGAGCCCGGTTTGGTGTCCTGGTACATGTACCACAGCAATGGCTTTTGGTCTCTTTAAGCTCTCTAAGATTTTTACAATCATTTCTTTGTGCAAAATGTCTTTCCCTTTTGAATTCAATAGCCCACGTTCCATCCATATTTTACCAAAGGTGTGGACCACCCCGAAGGCATATTTAGAGTCTGTGTATATAGTTCCGATTTCCCCGGCTAGGTGGTGGAGGGCTCTTTCCAACGCATAAAGCTCGCATACCTGAGCAGACCAATGTCCTGGTAGTTTCCCTTTTTCTATTACTTTCATTTCCAACCCGTCTACCACTGCATACCCGGAGCATCGGTTTCCACGTACCACCCTGGATGATCCGTCTACAAAGATCTTTTTCCCTTCGAGGATGGCGATGTCAGTTAGGTCTTCCCGCACCTTTGTTTGTAGGTCGATCACATTTATGCAATTGTGGGCTAAGTCATCTTGTGGTAAGCCATAAAGAAATTGTGCTGGGTTCTGTGAGGTACATGTGGCGAAGTGAAGATGTTTAGATTCAATTAGGAGGCTCTCATATTGCACAATTCGGGCATCCGTGAGCCACTCTGAGGCCCGCTGAGTTAGAATGGCCTTTACACAGTGAGGTGTGTGCACTGTGAGTGTCCCTCCAAACACCAGCTTCTGAGCCTCAGCCACCAGAACTGCCGACGCTGCGATTGCCTGGATGCATTGTGGCCATCCCCTTGATACAGGGTCCAAGATCTTCGAAATGAAAGCTACAGGTTTTCTGGACCCGCCCCACGTTTGGGTCAGCACCCCAAAGGCAACTCCTTTGTCCACATTTACAAACAAATCAAAGGGCTTATCTAGGGCAGGTAAGCTGAGGTCTGGAGCTTGCATTAATTTGTCTTTCAAATCTTTTAGTTTTTGATCGTCTGATTTTGTCCAATGCACTGGCTCCTCCTCAGTTAATTTTTCGTATAGGAATTGAACGGATTGCGAGTACTTGTCAATCCAGAGCCTACAATATCCAAACAGGCCCAGTAACTGTCTAATTTCTCGTTTTGTTTTTGGAGGTGGCAGGTCAATTATTGCCTTTACTCTTTCGGCACTCAGTTTTTTTGTACCATGCCCAATTAAATGTCCGAGGTATTTTACTTCTTGTAGTACGAATTGTAATTTTTGTTTTGACACTCGCAACCCTTTCTGCCCTAGAAAGTTTAATAGTTTTATAGTAGCCAATTTGACTGTCTCCTCCTGCTCCCCAGACACCAGCAGGTCGTCCACATACTGCGTGATTTTTATGCCCTCTGGTGGATCAAAGGTAGTTAAAAGGCCTTCAAGGGCCTGGCCAAAAAGCGTGGGGGACTCAGTGTAACCCTGAGGCAACCGAGTCCATCGAAGCTGCCGCTTTCTCCCTGTATCTGGATCCTCCCAAGTAAATGCAAAGATGTTTCTGCAGGAAGGATCTAGGGGACATGACCAGAATGCGTCCTTAAGGTCAACAACAGAGAACCAGGCATGTGATGGTGGAATTTGATTTAAAAGTGTGTATGGGTTAGGAACCAGGGGGTACCTGGTTTCCACTCTGTCATTTACCTTACGCAGGTCGTGGACAAGTCGGCAGCCCCCGTCTGGTTTGCTGACACCCAGAATCGGTGTGTTGAAGGGAGACTTGCAAGGCTCTAGGATGCCATCCTCTAGCAGCTCTTCGATGGTGACCTTCAGTTTCTTCCGCTTCTCCTTGGTTAGGGGATACTGTGGAACTCGAATAGGATTCGTTCCTGGAAGTAAGTTCACAGTTAGTGGTGTCATGTCTATTTTTCCCCGGTTGCCCGGTTTGGCCCAGACAATGGGGTTTATCTGGTTCTCATCTTGTACTGATAATACAAATAGCTTGGTAACCATTTTACCTTTACGGGGGACTACCCCAATTTGCAGTGGAATCTGCAGGTCTCTCCCCAATAGATTTATTCCTGCTTGAGGAACAAAAAGGATGTCATTAATATGAATTCTTCCATTTCCCTTGATCTCCACATTTGGAATGATTGGGACGGTAAAAGTGTCACCCTTCGCTCCTGAGATCTCTATGGTGTTGTTTTTGGTAACGTATAGTCCTTTTGGTACTTCCGCAATACAAGTCCTTTCAGCTCCAGTGTCCACAAGAAACGTTACAGGTTGATGATGGGGACCTACTAATAAAGTTATCAAGGGCTCTTGTTGATGTTTATCGGTCCCCACTGGATAGAGCCCCTGACACCTTCAGTTACTTTCGGCCTGGGTTTCCTGGTACACTACTTGGTCTTTCTGCTTCCTGTAACAATACCAGGTCCCATGGCCTGGTTTCTTACAATAGGTACAATAGTGGTTTGCTTTGCTCATACTCGGGTCACTCGACCTCGAGTCACCTCTAGTAAATTGAGTGGGTTTAGGAGAGCCAATTGTAGTATCTTTAGGAGGGTCTTTTTCAACATTTTTCATTATTTTTGCTTTTGTTTTCCAATTTTCTTCATCTCTTCGAACAAAGACCCTCTGAGCTTCCTCGAGTAATTCCTTTAAATCTCTCTCTGGCCACTTGTCCAATTTTTCCAGTTTTTTACGAATATCCGGCCAGGAGTATAGCACAAAATGTACTTTCAACATTGTTTGCCCGCTGTCGCTGTCTAAATCCAATTGGGTGTACAATTGCACATTGTTCTTTAACCTTTCCAGCCAGTCATGGGGAGTTTCATCTTTACCTTGGGTACTTCCAAATGCCCTCTTGATGTTGTTCACCCTCGGAACAGCCTCTCTAATCCCTTTTACTATCAATTTTCTATAATCTTTCATATTTTCCCTATCCTCCTCGTCATTTGGGTTCCAATTTGGATCTTCATTTGGCATTTTCCGTTCTCCAGGAGGGCCCTGATTATCATTATTTTCTCTCTCCCACACTTTCATTCCCGCAGTCCTTATTAAACATTGCTCCTCCAGGGAGAACAGGGACTGGAGGATGGACTGCATTTCGTGCCAAGTGAATATGTTTGGCCCGAGGAATTGATCGAATTGTTGAGATAACCCTATCGGGTCACTCAATAAGGACTTCATTTCTCTTTTGAAATCTCTTACCTCTGAGGAGGAAAGAGGTGCAACTACATATCCAATTCCTCCCCGTGCTCCACCCATAGGCACTTCTCGCAGGGGGAAAGCCTTTGTTTTATCTTGTGGAGTTTTGGAACAATCCTCACAAATTGAGCAGGCCAATTTAACATTTCGTTTTCTGGTTGAGGAGAGAGATTTTTCTTTTCCAATTGGAGTAATTTTGCTTTTTGAATGTTTTGGACAAGGAGAGTTAGAGAGGGTATGTTTTCTTTTTGGTGTGCAGACTTCTCCCTCATCTGACTGACTGGAATTATTTGTGTCCTCCTCCTCTATTGAGGATTCGGCACTACTATCTCCATCAATTTGGTTAGCAGCAACTGGTGGAAGGGCATCTAAAGGGTCCCATCGCTTTGGTTGAACTTTCCTTACTTTTTGATCTTTTTTGTCAGTGGTTGATGTTTCATGTTTAGTTAATTTTGAGTTGTCTTTTACTGTTAAGATTTTCTCGTCTTTTGTTTCCACATTGTTCCAATATTTTAACCAAATTCGTGCGTAATCCAATTGTTCCAATTTCTTTGGGCCCTTATAATGTAGATATAAGCAAAGGGCCTTACAGAGCCATATCTCTGAAGATCCCTGTTTGGGCCACTTGAGTCCATCCTCTCGAATTTTCTTTCTAGGCCACTCAAAGACACAGTACTGGATCATTTGCACTGCATCCTTCCCCTTAGTTAATTCATGACTGTCCCAATTTTTGAGCATAATGCCTAGGGGACTGTCAGGTGCTACTTTGTAATTCTTCAGGGAAGAGTGGCTCTTGCTTACACACTGACCCATTTTGGCTCAACTGCAACGATGGGAAAGTAAAAAGAATATAGAATTTAAAATACCCACTCTCTATTTTATTTTCTCTCCTTTTTTTTTTTTTTTTTTTTTTTTTTTTTTTAATAATATATGTATAAATAATATATAAATATTTTGATTTAATTTATTTTTTACAAAATTTTTTTTTTTAATAATATATGTATAAATAATATATGAATATTTTGATTTAATTTATTTTTTACAAATTTTTTTTTTTTTTTAATTTAATTAATTAATTTATTTATTTATATCTTTTGATGTTCTTTACTTAACTTAATTATTTTCTATGATGGGAACTTGATAACTTTCCGTGGGAAAAATTAATAATTCACTTAAACAATTAACAAAGCAATTGAATAATTAAACAATAAGAAACCAAGATGGCCGACAATAATAACTTCCCGTGGGAAAAATAAATACTTCACTTAAGCACTTAAATAATATATGAATATTTTGATTTAATTTATTTTTTTACAATTTTTTTTTTTTTTTTTTAATTTAATTAAATTAATTAATTTATTTATATCTTTTGATGTTCTTTACTTAACTTAATTATTTTCTATGATGGGAACTTTCCGTGGGAAAAATTAATAATTCACTTAAACAATTAACAAAGCAATTGAATAATTAAACAATAAGAAACCAAGATGGCCGACAATAATAACTTCCCGTGGGAAAAATAAATACTTCACTTAAGCACTTAAATAATGCAATGGACAATTAAACAATAAGGAACCAAGATGGCCGACAACTGAAAACCAAAATGGCTGCTATAAATAATTCACTCAAGCAATTAAATAAAGCAATGAACAATTAAACAATAAAGAACCAAGATGGCCGACGACTGAAAACCAAAATGGCCGCTATAAATGATTCACTTAATCAATGAACAATTAAACAATAAAGAACCAAGATGGCCGACGACTGAAAACCAAAATGGCCGCTATAAATGATTCACCAAATCAATGAACAATTAAACAATAAAGAACCAAGATGGCCGACGACTGAAAACCAAAATGGCCGCTATAAATGATTCACTTAATCAATGAACAATTAAACAATAAGGAACCAAGATGGCCACCGGCTGATAACCAAAATGGCTGCTTCCCCCTTTCCGGAGAAGCTTCTGGCTGAAGAAGAAGAACCCAAAATGGCTGCTCCCCCCTTCCCGGAGAAGCTTCTGGCTAAAGAAGAAGAACTCAAAATGGCCGCTCCCCCCTTCCCGGAGAAGCTTCTGGCTAAAGGACAGTTAGAGAAAGGGGACAGAGTAGATAGAAATATAAAAACTGAGGAGAAAATATATATATATGAAGGCCGCGCGGTATTTTTTTTTTCTTTCTTTCTGGGGCTGGGCTTTTTCCCTTAACAAAAATTTTCAATTTTCTTTGAATCTCCCACTTTCAGTCGCTTCAAGCTCACTCTCTCTGCTCTTGCCCCAAAACTGAGTCAGAGAGCTCTGGCTCTCAGCTCCTTGCCCTGTCTCACTCACTCTGCAATCACACCAGGGGTGGCCAACCCCACACTCACCCTTCAATCAGGGCTGGTGCTAGGGAGAAACTAAACAGAAATTTTCTTTTTATAAGTTGGTTTTCCCTAACTACAGTCCCCTAGAAAGGGGTAGGGCCTCACCAATCTCCTGCGATGGTCTTGGAGTCCTCTCACCGTAGGTGGTATCCGCAGTAGTCCAAATTTGAGGAAAAAATCGGAAAAATTAAAAATTTGGAAAAAAACCAAAAAATCGGGATTTTTGGGCAAATTTGGGCAAAAAAAGGATATCCGGGACGAGCCCCCAAGAAATTGTCATAAAAAAGACAATTTCACACTCGTGGGTTAGAGCAAAAGGTGTTTATTGCTGAACCCACGAGGTCCAGGATCTCCCGAGGGAGAAATGAAAGGAAAAAGAAAGAAAAAAAAGCACAAAAAAAAAGGAAGGTCCCAGGACAGCAATAAGACTCTCCTGGCCACCGGTTGGTGGCCAAGGACAAGGAGATCCCTCAGGCCGGGTGGCGAACTTAAGCTAATCTTAAGTTCAAAAAAAAGATTTTAAGTATAGCCCATAAAAATGGGCAAGAGGCCCAGCACCCGACCCAGCCTCTGACTCCCTGCTAGTCAGAGAGACAGAGACACCAGGCACCCTGCACAGACCAGAGTCTGCAGCTGTTGGTGGTAAAGGCACCTGGAAAAAAAGAGAGACTGTCTCAGCTCAAGAGAGCCAAATTTATAAAGTTTTTGATGGGCTGGTCCGAATTAGCCTCTCCGCCCTCTCGCTCGCTGGTGATTGGGAATACTAATTAATGAGGTGGCCTTCCCCACCAATAGATGGATCGTTGCCTAGGGGTAATTTGCAAAGGCGGGAAAGGGCCTCATTAGTATTCCACTTGAGGTGGGCGGAGAGGTGCAAACCTTCTATTTTTAGCTCGGGTGCTGCAGAGTGCCTTTAATATTGGGATGGGTGATGGGCTTACAGATTTACAATACAACATAAAAACTGAGTTTTACATAAATAAAATTACAAAGATAAAGGATTTTTAAAAAGGTACAAAACTTCTGAACTCAGGGTTACATGGGTTCAACTGCTTTTCCATCTAAAATACCTTCAATCCCTTTTATTTTGCTCCAAACAACTTTAATATCCCAATGCTTTTACCCAGAAACATTGCACTCTTAAAACATCTTTAAAACAGTCTCTTTTTTAACTTTTCAATCTAGAACTTTATCAAAAATCCAAACTTTCAACTCCACTCAACAGGTACAACAATACAACAGCAACCATCAACTCCAACATGCGAAAAATCACTCCACTCTCATTTATAACAAAAACAGTGCACGGAAGCCTCTGGTCCAGGGCAGATGGCAGGTGATTAAAGACTTGGCCCTGGTGCTTGGCTAATGAACTCCTTTGGGAAGGGGCAGAATGACCCATGGGAATCCCATGCTGCACTTGCAGCTGGAGCTGAACAGGCAGGAGACTACTTTCAGAGATTTCTGGGGACTTTGTTGTTGCCAGTGTTGCTTTGCCATAATAATTGGTAGCAAAGCAGTTTCGACTCAGCAGAGGCCAATAACTGTATGCAGCCCTGCATCCAACTTGCATTGGATATTTTAATGGAATGCTTTCCCAGGCTGCCAAACTATGCCCCTTCACTAATAACATCTAAAGCAATAGGCCTGTGGCTTATTTTACTGGCCCATGTTTATATTTTTTCTACTGAAATGACCTAGTTTTGACATATTTAATTAGTGGTAAAAGCCCAGAATAAAAGCTTACAAGTCTGAAGGATACTTCAGCTCTTCACAAGCAGCTACTAAACACCTGCTCTCAGAAACTTGCTGTGGTTGATTCTGGTTCAGGTAATACTTTAGTGTGTGTATGCTTTCATCTGCTGGGCTGTGGTTCAAGGAAGCCCTGACCAGGAATGCAGCTGGTAAATCCCCCATGGATTATATATATAATATATATATATAACATGATATGATATATATATGATATTTTATATATATATGATGCTTAACTGCCATGCACTTTTCACTTGCCTAGAGTTTCATACCTCTTGGGCCAATGCTGTATAGCTGCTTGGGTATAATATGCACAGAAACCACTGCACCTTGCTCATAGGTAGTCGTAATTGTGTACAGCAGCTGCTTAACTTCGCAGAGCAGCACAAAATTTCAAATGAGCATGTGAAAGGAAGAAAAGTAATAAAACTTCAGGAACACTTCTAAGGTAGAACATGACAAATTTTTATCTTCTGTCATTCTAATGCCTCTGGGAAGTAATTTTTTTCTTAAGAAAGTGATTTTGTTTGCTTTATGTTCTTTCTGTTAAATGGAACGTATCTAGGCTGAAGCTGCTAAGATGCAATAAATCCAAACCATAAACAATCAACTCGTGGAGTTGCTTTTCAAGCTAGGAGAGCATCTCTGAGGAAAATTGGTTGAAATTCATATTTACCCAATCCATCTGGCAGTGCTGGCATGTCTTGTGGTGACTTTCATTGGAGATTGTTGTGAAATGTTTACTTAATTGTTTTTCTCCTTCTTTCCACACATTCCCTCCCAACTCCCACTCCCCCACCCTGACCTCACAACAAAGAGATTAACCAGTCTCTACCACAAGTGCTCTGGAACAAAAAGAAAGTATGTGTTTTGCTTTGTGAGGAAAGAAGGTTGGCAATGATCCTTGGCTCTGATTTTGCAGATGACTGTAGTTGTTTTCCTGGGATTTTGTGTTATGTAGTTAAAAGAGCTTCTTGTGTGAGTAGAATTAAACACCTTGGTTTACCGAATAGAGGCTATGCTATCAGACGTTTGGGTGTTTGTTTGCTTTCAACAATTAATTACCAATGATGGAAAACTGCTTTTAATGTGCCATTAGGCAAAACGTCATTAGGATTGGTAATCTATAAAAGGTATTTAGGTCACGGATAATTTCCAGACTGAAACGAATTCTGCAGCATTTTAATGACTCTGCGCCCGGTGTGCGTCCTGGCAGCTCCTCTCATTCTATTGGGCTGTTCTTGTTCCCTTGTCTGGCTGCTGCTGTTTCTGAAAGAGACTTCCAGGGAGATCACAGGTGATGCCAACGTGGGTAGAGCTCTTCTGACGTGCTCTTTAGGTCACTGAGGTAACAGTGCATGGCAAACATATTTAGCTTCCAATAATGGAATAATAAGCACAAGGACAAATAACTTGTGCTCAGTAGCCTTGCATTTAACAGATACTCTATCATCCTGTTTTCTTAAAGATTTCTCTTCCAGGAGTGCCAGAGGAGACATTGTAAGATAAAAAGCTGTTGTTCCACTGGATTACTGCAGAGGATGGAAAATGCGGACTGCTTCCTGATTGTGTGTAATAAGAGTTGAACGCTCTGGACTGTAAATCAGAGAAGATAACCATCATTGCATGCAGCTCGGATGAGAGCTCAGCTACAGCAGTTTCCTAGATTCCTGCATTCCTTCCTTATCAGCCTGTAACACAGTGGCATGAGCAGATGTGCAGACACTGCTGAATAATATCACTTACATGTGTGTCTTGCCAACAAGAAAAAAAGAGAATGTACAGCTGCCCCGCTATCTTCACGCTGTTAAACACTCATGTTACAGCGGGAAGCTCTCTTCCTGTTTGGATTGTTTTATTTTTCATTAAACACAATCACTAATAGAGGAACCAAGACTCAGAAGTGACTAAGGTTTTCCTGCACTGGCCGGTGTTCACATTAATGTAGGTGCTGCAGAGGGATAAAATGTTGAGCCAGTTGAGGCTCCAGTTCCCTATGCAATGAGCTGGAGAAGGGCGTGCAGGGGGATGGTTTCTGTGTGCTCCCTTTCCCACCTCGACTTAATCGTGTGTGCTTCAGCCAACATGTGGACACTTTGAGGACAGTAAAACAACTGATGTATGCTGTGCTCTGTGAACAAAATAGCAATCAAGTCATTAGAAAAAGAGAAAGGTTTAAAACATTTCAGTACTGGCCTTGAAAGAGACATTTTCTTGCCAGATGTATAATCTGGTAGATGCCAAATAACCTGAAGGATGTCCATACCCAGAAATTTGTCATATCTTCCCAAGTATAGTGTTTGATTTAATGAGACATTATCTCTCCCTGCAGACCTTGGTTGGCCAAATTGCTTCTTTTATGATTGATGCTACAATGCCCTTTCTGTACAGCCAGCCCCAAATGCCTTTTTTGAGATGCCTGCCAGACGCAGTGTCTCTGTCCCTGAGGGGTGTCATCTTTTTGTGGACCTCTATTATTGTCTTCCTCAGTTATTTCTTTTTCAGACTTAGGAGTCTGAAACAATATACCACAAAATTTTTGTTTCTTAGTGGGAAACAATCCACACTTTTGAACTTCTTTGTGTCCCTTCTCTGAACCCTTCTCAATTCTATTATGTGCTGCTGAAGATGAAAGTAATGGAACTGCACACAGTATTCAGTTTATGGATAAATGCTGGATTTATACATGGGCATAATGTTGCTCTTGATTTTGGTCTCTGTTCCTTTTCTAAGAATTCCTATTATTCAGTTTGCTCTTTTGACTGCTACTGAGCACTAAATTGATGTATTTATATAACTATTTATCATAATCTCTATGTTTTGCGCAACTGGTAATGGCCAGCTTGGAAAACATCATCTTACATTATCTTTGAAATTAAGATATTTTATTTATCTCCCTTAAGACTGACTTTATTATTATCTCCCCTGAATTTCAGCTGTGTTATTATCTAGTCATTCAGGCTCACGAGGTCCTCTTGAAATTGTTGAATATTGCCCTTTCCAACAACCCTGAAAAATAAGCATCAACAATGTCACCATAGTACTGTTTCCACATCATTCAAAATTTGTTGTACACTGCAAATACCAGAGCAGACACTTGGAGAATGCTGCCTGCCACCTCCCTAGAAATCTGTGGTGAATGACCTTGTTGATAGAGTTAGAAGTGCAGAGACATTATTTGGCAATCATACACAAACCTCCAAACACTTGCTGATGTGTCCAGACAACTGAGAGATGTTTGTAGAGGAGGGCATGCCTTTGCAAAAGAGTGCTGATGTTTTCCAAATCACCTCCTCTCTTCTCCTGTTTACCCAGTGTACACCCATCCTCTTTGAGTCTAGGTATTTTCATGCTTCACAAAACAGGAAGGCCTCCTTAAAGCTGTGAGGTCAAGGAAATGCTAAGCTGGAAGGGTCAATTTTGGTTAATCAAGCTGTGAGACCTCCTGCTTTTTGAAGTGTATCCTGCTGCTTTTCTCCTATTCGTCAGGTTTAGCCAGTGGAGTCCTACTTGTGTCTTTTAGCCGAGGTCATTTATGAGGCTATGAAATAACGTTCATGCCCTAAGAGACGAGCGAGGGGACAGTCCCTTCAGAGTGACACTTCTCCTTACAGCTCAGCTTACTGTCAGCTGTCCTGAAGCTGCCTGCACACCTTAAGTGTTCTTGCCATAATCCCTCCTCCAACTGAGCATGCAGTCTTCCACAAGTTTTTAGCTGGTGTTCATCAAAGTTTTTTTCCTTTGCTTGTTTTTAAAGAAGATTTTAGTTTTCTTCCTTAGGAAAAAGAATACTTTGGCCTTGGTACACTTGGTACACTTTCAAGGCTTTGCCCTTGATACACTTGTATTTTGCAGTTTCTGTTTCACTCTGTTTTTCCTTAGGCTGCTTTTCCTATTTTGCTCTAAAACCTTTAAATACCATTGAGGTTTGGCTAATAGAAGTTGTTTTTCCTTGTTTGCTTTGTCTCCCTCTTCTCTGGATATGGATTTTTTTCCTATTATCTACTCATATTGTGCCTTCACTGACTCAAGAGGTTTATAGAAAATATTTGCTATCAAAGCTGAGGTTTCATAGAGGAGAGCCTTTAAAAGTTTTGAGATTGAGTTTGCTTCAGTCAATTGTTTGCTTCAATCATGAATGCACAAAATCTTTCAGTTTTGCTTCTATTTTATTTGAGGTAATTTGAATTTTCATACCCTTAATTCCACTTTCTGTTTGCTGCCTTTATTAGCATTTTGCTTAATCAATATTTTACTTCTGGTTTCAATTTGTTTTAAGTTCTATCTATTCATCCTTGTGGTATTAGAGCTTTTCTGATTTATGTAGTTGAATGTAGCCAATTGTTTAACTGCTGTTAAAATGTCACACTCATCATAACCCTCAAAATTTCACACATCATCACCATGCATATTTACTCCTAAAATATTCTTTTTTCTACAGTCTTCTCTCTTTCTTACCAACTTCTTTGACATTGACTATGAAATTATTGATACGTAACTCACAATCCTTTCTACGTGCAAGTGCATGTTTGGATATGTGCTGACTGCTGCCAGTAAACTTCTTTACTATGTGTTAGCTTGGTCCAGTAATCGTTTCTGAGAGCTCAGTATTTAGTCATGCTTCATGCTAATTTCTAGAAGTTCAGCCTTGAGTAATACACTCGCTCAGTCTTCAGAGTATGTAAATATTTCCCTTCACTGTAACTCTGAGTTGCTGTAGAGGATGGTGAAATTACATGGAAAATAGGTGTTTTTTCACTTCCCTCTAAAAGGAATTAAGTTTTATGTAGTTCATATAGGATGTGAATTAAAATTTATTCCATATTTTTTTCCATTTGAGTATGATCACATTTGCAGGAAAATCTCTGTGGTTTTGATTTAAAGAATCACAGAATCACACAATAGTTAGGGTTGGAACGGATCTCAGGAGATCATTCTGTCCAACCCCTGTGCCAAGGCAGGGTCACCTAGAACAGGGGACACAGGAACACATTCTAGTGGGTTTTGACTGTCTCCAGAGAGAGAGACTCCATGACCTTCCTGGGCAGCCTGCTCCAGTACCATCTTCAATGTAAAGAAGTCCTTTCTCACACTGAGGTGAAACTTCTTCTGTTTTAGTTTACAGCCATTATTTCTGGTCTTGTCTCTGGGCACCACTGCAGTTCTGGCACCATCCTCTTGGCATCTGCCTTTGACATATTTATACACAGTGATGACATCCCCTCTCAGTCTCCTCCACACTAAACAGGCCCAGCTCCCTCAGTCTCTCCTTGTAAGAGAGATGCTCCAGACCCCTCATCATCTTTGTGACCCTCTGCTGGACCCTCTCCAGCAGCTCCTTGTCTCCCTTGTACTGAGGAGCCCAGAACTGGACACTCCAGATGTGGCCTCAGCAGGGCCGAGCAGAGGGGAGGATCAGCTCCCTTGACCTGCTGGCCACACTCTTCTGATGCACTCCAGGGTCCCACTGAGCCTGCTGGCCACAAGGACACACTGCTGGCTCATTGTCGCCTTGTCGCCTGCCAGGACTCCCAGGTCCTTCTCCGCAGAGCTGCTCTTCAGTGGGGCAGCCCCAGCCTGTGCTGGTACTTGGGTTATTCCTCCCCAGGCGCAGGACCCTGCACTTGCCCTTGTTGAGCCTCATTAGGGTTCTCTCTGTCCAACTCTCCAGTCTATCAAGGTCCTGCTGAATGGCAGCAGAGCCTTCAGGTGTATCAGCCACTGCCCCAGTTCCACATCATCAGCAAACCTGCTGAGGGTATCCCTTCCTCCAGGTCATTGATAAACACGTTGAATATTGATACCTGGTGACCCCCACTGAATACAGGGTTTCACCTGGGTTTGACTCCACTGATCACAACGCTCTGAGCTCTGCCATTCAGCCAGTCCTTGATCCACCTCACTGTCCATTCATCTGACCCACAGTGCCCTTAGCTTACCTATAGAGGATATTATATTATTATAGGACACAGTGTCAAAAGCCTTGCTGAGGTGGAGGCAGACAACATCCACTGCTCTCCTGTCATCAACCCATCCTGCCATGGCATCACAGAAGGCTGTCAGATTTGCCATAGAAAGAGTTACCTGCTGCTGCTGCAGTAGCAGAAGTAATCTCATCCCTGGAGCTGCCTGGATTTCTGCTGTGTGTAACAAATGGAGAGAACATAAGGTTACTATGGGAGTGGTCCTTCTGCTGCTTTTATAGGAATCAGTCAGGCTCAGGGACTCAGCTACTGCACTCTGTGAGGATGGGGGCTCATGCAAAGCTTGAATTTTGAGCAGCTCAATCTTTTCTGCAGTGATACAAGCCAGGGAAAGTCACAACCTGCCCTTACAGTGGTACTGAAGCAAAGCACTGTTGTTGTTGCCTGCTGCAGAAAGGCTTCATCACAGCCTTGGGCAGGCGTCAAAACATTGTGTGGTGGTCTCTGAGATAACGGCTACCAAAGCCTCAGACAAGATTGTTACATTTCCTTTTATTCAAGGCTAAAGATATATTCTTTTTGCTTTTATCCACATAGCATAAGATAGACTTATCTATGCTCAGTACTTTGTTTCAGAAAGAAAGTAAATTGGGATTGATGCTCATGTAGGAGGGAAGAGGGGGAGCAGGGAAACTGTGTAATGTACCTCCCCTGGCTGCACAACCTTCACCTCAGGTAGTACCTGGATCCTTCACCGGCAAGAATAATGCCCTGTTTCACGTTGGCATCATCCAGGCTTCACTCCCAGGGACCACATTTGCAAAGATTCTCAGATATTGTGTACCCTTGCCACTCCGCTTTGTCAACATTTTTAAGGTTGTTTGTCTTTTTTTTCTTCCTTTTTAAAAAAATTATTGGCTTTTTTTTTTTTTTTTTTTTTTTTTTTTTCCTAAATTATGCTGGGTATAGAAATCTAGGAATTATAACAAAATAACTTTTCTCTCTGTGTGTATGCATGTGAGTATAAATAAACTTCTAGTCCTGACATTCTAGAAGGTGTTGTTACAGCATACTGGTCTAGGTAGGATCATTATGAGCACTGTATGAGACATACATTCTTCCAAATCTAGCACATATATTACATTTATTCCTGTTACTACAATGAGTCATTAAGACAGTCCAGGAGTTTGGGTTAATTGCTCTCCACTGCTAACTTGAGAAAAAGGACTATTGTTTTCCCCATCAGATTATACAAATCAACCCTGTGATGTGGAACAAGGTATTTGTTTGACATCATTTGCCTCAGACTAATTTAAGGTACAAAGCAAAAATATTTGATGTAAGCAATACCCTAGCTGGCACAATGTTTAGGCTCAAGCATAAAAAGAGCGAGTAGAGAGCAGAACACATTGAAAAATGTCTGACAGCTGGTATTAATTGAATAGATTTAGGGGATTACACCAAACTGAGCCAGCCAGAGAAAAACTGCTGCTTCAGTGGGGATGTTCAGTTCTGGTCAAGGGTGATGAGACTGAATGACAGGATAATAATTTTTGAACAAGAAAAATTTTTAAAAATTATTAGGATTTTAATTCCTTCTGCTTCTTTTGCTCAATGCTGGGAGACCTCTGTGCTCTTGCAGGACCACGCGTAGGAGCAGGATTTGTTTTCCTCCGTCCACACTTTACAGATCACAACCAGACCCCCAAAGTCAAAGCTCACAGCCATCCCTGCTAAAGAAAAGACAACCTCTTTCCACAGTATTTCTCAGGCAATTAATGCTTTGCTAGTAATTCCCAGCTCCTCCTTGGGCCTTCAACTCTCTTATCCATCATCCATTCCCCAGGTAATGCTATTGACCTCAGTTATTAGTGCTTAGATAGTAGTAGATTTATTTATTCTCTGTTTTACATACACGTAATAGTGCACTGACAAAAAAACTGTGTAAAAAGGAGATATTAAGAAATACCTAGGATACCAGGTTAAATATTTACAATGTAAGGAATGCGAAACTGAGCAGTTTTTTGAGCAGCCTTATTTAGCATATGCAGTACAAAATCACCATCTTTAATTACAAGACAACATATCCTGCTTTTGGCCCAGAGACACTCTGCCTTCTCTAATACTGGAGCGCAGCTGCTCTGAATCCTCACGGTAGCTGAGGACCAGATGAGGCTCCTTTTTCTAGGATCAGCCTTATTTACATTGCTTTTGGGGATGTCTAACAGGCCAGACATGGAGATGGTCTGGTAAAGCAGGGCAAAGACCCTGCCCTGGTCAGGTTCCCTGTCTTGCACATGATGGGGCTCTTACCTCTCCAGATGGCTCATCCAAACCTTGCTTCTTCCCATCCCTGTGACTGGAAGGGCGGTCCACTGGCGACTACCACCTCTGCCTGATCCTGAGAGCCCAGTTCCCCAGCCAGAGCAGGCAGTGCCCTGTCCCAGGCTTGCTGAAGGCAGCAGAGAGGTCAGCTGCTCCTGGGCAGCGGCTGGAGCTCTGAGCAGCCGCAGCACATCAGGAAACCTCTGGTGTGTAAGCTGCTCCAGTCTGGGCAGACTTTTGTGTGAACTGCAAAGACATTCTAAATAACCAAGGTTCATCTTCTCTATCTCTGTCTCATACTTGGCTCTGATCCTAGGTGTCTTCTAAGAAGGATTCACCGATTTCTAGTGATTTCTTTTGCCCTGAGTTCTCAAACAAAAATAGCTGGTTTTGCTGAAAAATTCCAGAAAGACTTTAACAGATATCCAGTATTGAGGACTCAAGTTGGAGCAGTCTGTCTGGGAAGGCTGAAATGGGGAGCATAAGCACAATCATGCATTGTTTTCTAGAGGAGGGTTAGTGAGGTAATTAGGCACATGGTGTTCACTTATGATGTCTTCTGAGGAGAGGAACAGCAGCTGATATTGGGATTTTGGGACTCCTATATAAACAGTGGTGATGCATTCTTTCCTAGTCACATAAGGATTTTTCTAACACCTCATTAATTTATTAAAACCAGATAGCAAATCTTGAATAAAATAATGGCAATGGTCCCAGAATAATTAACCACAGATGGCAAAGTCTGTTTAGTTAAAAACACACACACAAAACAGGGTACCATTTATTGTGACTGTTGCTGTCGTCTCTGAATGTGCATGTTGACTTATTAATGATTTTGGGGCATAGTGAGTGGTTATGTCTTCCTGCTGTAATTAGTGTTTATTTTCAGCAGCTGTTGAAAGTTGTTGTTTTTGTGATACTGAATAAATTATTTTAGGTACAGGAAACATTAACAGTGAACCATCTGTTTTGGGATACATTAAGATCTCATTTAAAGATGACATTGAATAATTACATTCGCATTTTGAACTTTTAAAGGAGAACTTAGTTTTTAAACCATGATGGCTTATGTTTATGCTTTGTGATTTCCCCCCTTACAGAATCAATGGTTTTTCTCTGTGAATGACAAGGATTCTGTCACTTTGAAGTTATTCAAACTTTCAAACTTCCCTAAATCATATATATTCCTCCAATCCCTGGAACGTGTGGTAATACACTTAGAAGGATTATGATGGGCAGGTGCACAAGTTTTTTTGAGTATCCTTATAAGCCTAATAATTTTAAAAAACGTGATGAAGCAGTGGCAAAAATGCGACGCATGCTTTTATAGGCCAGATGTTCCCCTTTATTAGGGAGCAGGATAACCCTCAGGATTTCCTTTTAATCCGGAATCGTTCTTCAGCAGATGAGGGCAGTGGGTGTCTCTCCATTGCCGCAGGTGTGGCACAGGATCCAAAGCCTCTGAAAGACATTCTGTGCAGATATTAGAGCCAGAACATATTTATACAGCATGCTTGTTGTGTGCACAGCACGCCTGATTGTACTGGCACCTTGTAAGCTGAAACCTGGCAGGCTTTAAGGATTCGGGATGGACGTGCATGCCCTGCAATCCTGGAGGAAGCGAGTGGCAAGGGTCTCAGAGATGAAGGCACAACACAATAAATGGAGATCAGGAGAAGGTAAAGCTTTTAGCCACTCAGGTCATCTGAACACTCCCTTTGTCACCAGTGCACAAAGCCAGTTTGGTAAGTTAATTTGTTCCTCTTAAAATACATAGACTGAACAGGCCTTTGGAGATTCACATCCCTTTTCACTAACTGCAGAGGAAACCACGGAAAGCCTGTCAGGATTAGCCAACTCTGTTTTAGGTGACTATAGGCAGAAGGAACGTCACCCATCACAAAGTAGCTCCATGCCTCTTGCCCTTGCAACCTGATTACCTCGTCTTGTTTGGTTCAGCTCACTCTTTTTATATACTTCTGCAAAACAAACACACACTGATTTGAGCAGGCAGATTAACTGTTTTCCTGTACCTCCTATAAAGGAGATGAGTACCTTCCATGTGCAGTGCTCTCCATATACCACTTTTCTATAGTGCATCCTATGATGTCTCTCCTAATACATGAAAAGTAAGAACTGAAATAAATTTTTTTCCTACTTGCATTAATATCCATAGATATGCTAATATACTCAGTGCACCATAGCTGTGATTATCCATCTCTTCAGTATTTACACCACAGCAAAGAGCAAAAGACATCTCCATATGACTGATGATAATGAGGACTGTACCAAATTTGCTTCTTTATGCTTTTGCTCAACAAGATATGTAGTTTTCAAACAAACTGATTTCATTTAAAATTTTGAACTGGGGAGCTCTCATCTATTTCCTCTTTCAAGAAAACAGAATGATGGCTGATGTACTTCCACTGACTACCAGGAAATGCTATTCATAATCTGTAATATGTCTCTCATAACTTGCGAGTAACACCGCATCTTGTGAAAGCAAACTAATTGTACATGCTCACTTAAGCCTTATAACATTTCATGTCTTGTGGGAAGCAAAAAGTCATGGTGATTTGTGACAGATTTTGAGATAGTTTAATCTGCAAAAATGAAAGTAGTCTTCTATAAAAAAAAATCTTCACTGCTACAAGTATTTTTCAATAGTTGCTCCCTCTCAGGCTTTATCTATGTGGTAGTTTTGATTAAAGCCTCCATGTGTAGACTGCCTATGAAGGAAATATGCAGTTTTCTTAGTAAGAAGTATCAGGGGAGCCCTTGGTGTGCTTGGCCTTCTGTGTGCCTACTGCCCTGGGGGCACGAGGATAATATCATTGGCTTTATCCCCTAATGTTCATCCCTAAAGTCTCCTCCAGGGAATGATTATCTTTCTCAAACCAGCTACGAGCCTGGCAGTCTCAACAAAATTGTGTCTGGCACCATGTCCTCCAGCACAGTGATTACTCCCAGAACTGAAGACGCAGGCTTCCCTTCTTTGGCATTTGGGGAATGTCCAGGGTCTCGGTACCAGTAGTGCATTATAACTAGGTATTTTACATTTATCCTTACTATTGATTTATGCTGAAACTACCAATGAACGTGGTTAGAGATGGCTGGTTAGCCCTGAAGCAAACCTAGGTAGTTCTCTCAAATAAAAGGCCTTATTTCTCTGAAAAAAAATAGATCAACAAATCAGGGCCTATCAGATCATGTCTTGCAAAACAGTAGCCAGTTCAGAGGAGAGCTAAAACTATAGCAATTTTTTTCCTTAAAGTGCAAACAAACTCTCCCTTAAAGTGGAGTATTTTCAAACTCAGAAGATTAAGTAATTTATTGCTGGACTTTTTAATTGCAAAATACTATATGCAAATTCACAATTATACACTGTGAATAAAGATGTTGCTTATCAAACTTCCATGAATAAATATTAGGGGAAAGATTACTTATACTTTCCCCACAACATCTCCTGAAAAATGTAATTTTGGAATTTAAAAACCAATACTCTTCTGGTCAGAGAGACTGTATTTTTAGTGAATGAAAACTATAGGACTTAGAAAACCTTAACATACATATTTTAGCAAATTGATGCTGGAAATTACATAGCTCTAAGCTTGAAACTTCAAAGATTTACCCAAGAGTCACAGAATATTCTGCTCTGAAAGGGACCCACAAGGACCATCTGAGTCCAACTCTTTAAGGAATGGCCCATACAGGGACTGAATCCACAACTTTGGCATTATTAGCATCATTCTCTAACCAACTGAGCTATAAACAAAGACAATATTTTGGCCATTGAATGCAGACACGAAGAAATCTGCATCATGGAATGGTGATCTAATCTATACCGAAGACCTTAGCCTAGAACCCAGTGTACCAGACATTCTGACTTTATAAACAAACTTAGCAGTCTTATGGTTGTAGATGGGTCAATACTCCATTCAGAAGTGATCTATTAAGTCATAAAATGTTTCCACGATTTGCAAGTCAAAAATAGAAAGTGATTGTTAAAAAATGCCTTCACATGAGAGCACATATCAGAGAAACCTGATAGCTCTTTTCATGTCTCTCCAGCCTTTGCTTGTCTTATTTTTCTTCCACTGTTGTATTTTAAATGCCAGGTTTTCAATGAGATTTGTTTTAAGAAAAAATTTTCTAACGCTATTATTTCTTTATTGAATTCAGTTGTTCCACCTGAACTTTTCCTTTAAATGGGAAAGGCCTTTGTTTTTGCAATGAGATTTAATTACATGCAATTTTCTCTGTCTTGCACTTATAATTTATAGTGCTGAGGAAAAAAGGTCTCATTTTAGGAGATGAAGATACTTATAACCATTACCCCCCACAGCTGAACATTATTGTAGAACAGGAAAAAAAAAGGCAAAGGTTTTCCAGCTATAATAAGTTGCCAAATAGTGAAAAAATTTCATTTTGTCAATTTTTTTGTTTGCTTTTTAAAATTTTTCTTTTATTTTTTAAATTGATGAGCTCACCCTTAAGTGATGTGTTTTCAGTGGCTCCCATCACCTTTTTTGAGTGGTCTCCACCTATGTCAGCTCCTACTACACCACTATGCCTGAGTTTCCCATTTTGGTACCACTATAAGTGGTGGTGGTAGAAAGGTACTCCTGCAAAGCGTGCCCAGAGTGCCTAAGATTTTCAGAATCTGTTGAATTATTCATTTGTCGAATTCAGACTTGCAGAAGTGTTTCTGGTAATGAGGAGCCCTGAAAGGGATCTTCCTGTATTTAGGGACTCCAGATTAGCCCAAAGCAGGAGAGAATAGCCCTCTGTAACTGATCTGTGTTTTAAGCATCTATCACTATTATTGCTCCAAATAGATTAGCAAACAGGGTGAGTTGTTACTTTGACCTAATACTCATACCAGCACTTGGTGCAGCTTTTTTCACAAAGGGGCTGCTTATTTCTGACAAAAATCTCAGTAGTAATAGGAGAAAACCCTGAATTTCTTTTCACCAGCAGCCACAAAGTTACTAAAATCTGGTCTGACTTATAGTACATCTTTCCGAAAAGAGCAAAGATAAAGATAGGAACACAATTCTAAAAATTGAAACAGAAAGATGAGCTTTGTTACTGAAATAAAATAAAAGATAGCTAAGTATCATTTTTATTTAATTTTAGGGCTGAGTGAAGTCTGAATTTCTCATTTTGTTTCTCTCATCCCTCTAATGAAGAAACATGAATGATAGCAGCTTGTGAAAGTCTTTTGTCAAAGTGTTTGTCTCCAGAAAACCAAATGGAGGGTGATCTGGTCTGGATTGTTAGGATAGCACTTGGGATCAAACATTCCACTTTTGAGCCAACTCCGAAATCCAGGTGAGGTCCTTCCTCCCAGTGTGAGGCAATGGGCAGAAAGTTTGGCAGAAAAAAGATCATGGCGGTGGCACTAAGGACTCAGTTCAACATTAAAGGAGGGTGCAAAGCAGGGCTGCAGGGTGCTCATGTGTGCACGGAGGAGTGGAGGGCAGCAGTGTGAGTAGGAAGGTGCTGGAGAGTACCCTGGGAGTTAGGATGAGAAACTCAGCAAGATAAGAGGGGGAAGATGGTGAGGAGAATCAGAAATGGAAGGACCTGCCTGAGGAGAGGGTGGAGAGTTGGGACCATGGGGACACTGTACCCTAGTAGCATAGGGGCTTCTGGCAGTAAGAATTATAACTGTGAAAAGCCCTGGAGAGAGAGAGAAGGCCTTCCCTGCTTGCCACCAAGGCCATCTGAAGAGGGGTCTGTCTCAGCCTATTTGTCTGGGAGCTCTGTGGTTTAAGCATAATGAAATCAGCGGTCAGTGGAAATGATAAAACCTACAGTCTGGCCTTCACCATGAAACAGTCGAGATTTTGGATCTGATGACAAGGACAGGGTTTTTGTACTCCAGCTTGGAATGTGAAAATAAATATTTATAAATGGATTTCCATTAGAACAGAGAAGAGCTAGTAGGCTGCATGTTTTGGATTTTGAGCTGGCGAACAGCCTGTTAACTTGCTATTCTTGTCATGTGATTTTTCCTAATTTAATATGTTTCTTGAAATCTGCATCATCTCCACTCTGCTGTAGTATAAACTGAGGAGATAACAGAGAAAATGCAGAGGTGCAGAGCTGTTCGCAGCTCTGATCTTGTATTATTTACAAACTAACTAATTCATTCAGAGGTGCTCAGAATGAATTCTTTTGCAATATGATGCACCATATGTTCAGTGACTCAGTTTCTATAATTTCCATTGCGCTGCTTCAGATGTTATTTCTTTTTTCTACCTCTGGTACATTAAAATCTTGAATTCTGCTTCTACTCCATCTTATTTTTTTGTTGCTTGTCTACATAAAATATTCAAAATAGAGCTTTGGAGGCAACTGTAAGTCAAATTGCTGATAACAAGAATAAGACCATAAGCCACCATCCATAGGATTTTCAGTCAGGGTGAATGATCTCTTTCATGTATTTAAAAACTTAACTGATCCAGCTGCCACTGGAGTCAGCAGGAGGCTTTTTCAAAGAGAGCAACAGAGGGCTGAACTCTGTCTTTATGTATTGGTTTTCATAATGAAGGATTTTACCCCTCAAACCAGAAGAGAGCAGAGCACTTTGATTTTGATTGATCAAAACCATAATGAGAAGGGTTGTTGATTTTGAGGCTGTTCTGCTTGATCTAGCTTTTGTCTGAAACTATCAATCTGCAGTCCTTGTTTGAAATAACTTCTCTTCATAGCAGGGGCTTGGCTGCTGTACATGGGTGGTGGTGCAAGGGTTGTGCTGTGGCTGGGAGAGCACTCACAGACTCATGAGGTCTTTGGGAGCCAGGAGGGAATTTCTGTTGCCTCTCCCTTCTCTTCCCATTGCCAGGCATTCATCCTGGATTGAACAGAGAGCTAGTTTTCTAATAAATATATCAGCCACTTGGTATTTAGGGCAACAAATACATAACTCCCTCCCCCACCCCATTATTAAAGTAAGATTTTCAATCAGGAACCATTAACTTTTAAAAGATCCATTGCACATGCCCCAGCATTTTGTCCAAGTGGAGGATGTGATATCTTCTTCCTGACCAGGAGACTTAAAGCAAAAAATGTTGCTATTTTATTAGATATACTACTGGCAAACTTATACTCAATATATTTTTGTTGTTTTAGTCAGTCATTTGTAAATTAATGGTGATATTTAAATGTCAGAACTGCTTATTTTATTGGAAAATTCTGTCTGTTTATCCTTTCTGGTTAGACTCATAAGTATTAGAAGCAGAAGCTCATTGCTAGCTCATTTTTTGTGCCTGTAGCCCTAGGCAACTGCAGGAGGAGATAATGTCCCATCAGCATTAACTTTTATGCCGTGACATTCTGCTCCCAGCTGGTGTGGGAGAGTTAATTATGGTGAACATATGGATGTACAAGGAGATAGGATTTCTGTGCAAAGCCAGGCATTAAATGGGATTGGAAAAGAATTTTTGCATGGGCATTGGAAGTTATACATCCTGTTTCCACTCTTGGCCCATCAAAAGCAAACCTCTAAGGGAAGGGAGCTCAGAAAATACCCTCTGGCCTACTTGATGGTGCCTGCTGTTGAAGTGGCTTAGGAGTGTATTTTCCTCGGCTGTCTTCCCTGCTCCGTCTTCCAACTCATCTTATTTTGTGATTCTGTGATTCTGTTATTGGAGGGTCCGTGGAGCAGGGACCTGTGTGCTCCTGCCATGGCAGGGGTAGTTTGGATCTGTGTGATAGTATCTCTCCTTATCCCTGCTGCAAGAGGGGTAAACTCAGGAGATGGGCTGAAGACATCAAAGGGGTGGGTGGTATTTAAAATGGCACGTGAGGAAATGTGGCACATTGCATGTCCTGAAGAACCAGAGGAGTAAGCAGTAGGTTAGGAATCAGCCTGTGAGAAGTTATTCTGTGCCAGCAGCCATGAATCACCAAATCCGAGGATGAAGTTTGGTCTGTGCCATCTATGTGGCTCTCTGGGTAATTGTGTCCCAACAGACCACACAGTGGTAAAGGAAAACGTTTGTTAAAATTTTGTTTTCTTAGGTGCGGTTGTACAGAATGCCATATCTTAAAAACTGTTTTGTTTCATAGTGGTTTCATCACAGCAATTTAGCTTATGGCTTTGAAGCTGGGAACAACATCCCACATTAGGCTCTGAGTTCACTTGAGCAGCCCTCGCTCTGCCGCCCACCACACCCTGGGCTCTGAAGCTGTTTCATTATAATCTGTTGTTACAGCAGCTCGATTCTGCTGTTTGAAGTCTGGAATTGAATTCTGCTATACAAACTTTTTTGCCCCAGGGCATGTTTTTCCTTCTTCAAAAGGAAGAATAAAGGTTGTAACACTTTAGTGGGCTGTGATTGTTTCTGGTGCAATTTGATGTCAGCGAGACCGTACTAAGGTTGTATCTGGCATAAAGATGACAGAAAAGTGATGCTTGAGGTGGCTTTCAAGTTCCAATGACAAAGAAAAAGAGAAATATTAGGAAGTTCTATTTACTGCTTAAATGCAAATTTAACTACCAGGAAGTTGGGCTGGATTCTGGGTCAACACACTTTTGAACTAGAGAGGAAGTAGACTAGGGAAATGCATGTATAGGTGCATATAGTCCATACAGGAGATAATGTCGATCCTTAGAGACCTCGGAGTAGGAGACAATGACACTGGACATCACAGCTTGCCTTTGTCTCTCTGAGCAGGATATAACTAATTTACAATTTTTTCCTGTTGCAGCACATCATCTTCAGTATGTTACTCATCTTTGGGCTGTAGGGGTGGTGGTGCTGTCTTTGCTTACTCCCACACAGAGAGCTGCAGGCAACAGGTGCAGCTTGCTCCCTTTACCCCCCGTGTCAGTCCGGACATTGGTAGGAGACAGAACAGAAGGCTTATTTCATGGGCTGCCTCACAGGCTGGTCACAAGCAGATTAGGTGGCTCTTGGTCCCTCTTGGTGCTGTCCCACAGCTCATCCTGTTGCTCTGGAGAGACAGCAGGAGGGTCCCTCCCAAGGCAGTTCTTCATGCATGCACCCACATGGGCCCTTCAGACTTAAAGCTGCTCAAGAACCACCTGTGACTCCCTCAGCCACTGAAACATCGAGCCATGAGTTCAGGGTGCACCCATACCGTGTCTTAAGCATCTTAAACTTCCTGCAAGATGAGAGCTCCTGTCATCAGTGGTGCTAAAAGGAAAGCGCAAAGTGTTGACTACTGTGGCTCTGGTTTAATTTTACTGAATCTTCCCCTGTCCACAGTATGTTCAGCCCATGTGAGTGAAAACAATTGTGCACAACACTAATAGAAATGTATTTGCTCCAGACACCTTGACAGAAATTTTCAGGGTGTTTTTGACTTTGTTCCTTTCCCCCTCCACCCCCCCTCCCCCCCAATAATAGAAACCAGAAGTATCATCCAAAAAGAAAAAAGAAAAAAAGAGAAAAAAAAAAAGGAAAGGAAATGCCAAAGGAAGGGAAAAAAAAAAACCTACAAGAATACATGGGGGACCCAGTTAAGACTTAATGACTGGGATTACACAAGCAATAATTTTATTCAGTCTTCCCAGATCTCAGGCCCCCGAGTGTGGGGTGCTTTGGAAGACAGCGTGTGCTTGCAGCTGCATCCTCCTGGTTTGCATCTTTTCATCTGGCCACCAGTGCAGGATCCTGGCTGCCAGCTGGCCTCACCACGCAGGGGTGCACTGCTGTTCCACTTACCACCCCTCTGAGCAGACAATACAGGTTTCACATGTTTTATTTTCTGTTCACTCATTCAAACTCATGGTTAGGCAGAAGCTAAGGGTATTATTATTTCATGATGCTGATCTTCATACATAAATATTAGATCTAAAGAGCAAAAACTGGAAGTGGGGTAAAAAGGTCACTTAGTTTCTTGATCTGTTCTTGTTTCCTTTTGAAGTTATTAGGAATTTTGTCACTGTGTCACAGCGACAATAGGAATAGTTTCTTTTATGAAAAATAAGACTGGCTTTCATGTAATTAATGTCTGCGATCTGAAAACATTGTACAGATAATGAGTATGTATATATGCTAAACTGTGTACATTCACATATACTGCTTATAAGGAAACCCCACATGTACTGCTTGTAAGAAAGCATGTTTTTCCCATTTTTGTCCAATATTACCACATCCTTTCTTGTCTAATGGCCACACATGCAGTTAAAATTATCTTCTTGTCACACACAGGACTTGGCTGGCTGCCATAGACATCTTCTTGAGAATAGATTTTTTTTGGTCATGTAATACAAAGTACTGAAAGGTGGGATTCACGTGTCTTCTGCTCTTTGGTAGCTTTGCATTGTCTGCACAGCAGCATAGCCCTATCAGTAAGAGATGTAATGTTTCCCTCCGACTGCCAGCATATGTCTAGAACATTTCTCCAATAAGGAGAAGCTCTGAGCAACCTGTTCTGGTTGAAGATGTTCGTGCTCATTGCAGGGGGGTTGGACTGGATAGCCTTCACAGGTTCTTTCCAGCCCAGAATATTCCACGATTCTATGAAAATGCAGAGTGCAAACTTGAACTCTAAAACTTGCAGAAAATGTGTAAACTGTGAGGAAGCTATGACCCGTAAACCCTGATGTAGGACAGCAGGGAGCAGCCGGACTGGCCCCTGCTCTTCATTGGCACTAAGGCATCCGCATCAGTGCTCAGGTACCTGTAATCATGTGGGTAAAACCTCGTGCTTGCCGTGGCATTATTGGACTGCTGCCATTTTTCACTCTACATGACACAGAGAATGTTACAGACCTCTGCTGAGGTGAATCTGGGTCAGCTCTGCCTTCAGAGGGTGACTCTCTACAATGGAGGCTGTATCTGGCCCCTCATGAGGGGAGGGTGTGGAACATAAAAGAAAATGTATGGAAACAAACTGACTTACAATTATTTACATTTAAAAAGCTGAAATGCCTGGGTATTTACATTTAAAAAAAATATTTCTTAGAGTATCTAATTTGTATGTATTGAATAATACAGAAGGTCACTGCAGAGGGGTGGAAGTTTCTCCATGGTAAGAAGGGAAAAACCCAATTTTCTATCCATAGCTCTCCAGAAAATACCTGCAGAGTTTTGTCTTCTGTTGGTTAAGAGTCAGCCTATTAATCTGTCAAACAGAAGAGAAAGGAAATATAATACTAGAATCAGTTATAACACTGGTGGTAAATATAGCCTACACCCAAAGATACTGCCCCCCGTCTTTGGGAAAGATATCGTTGGGTTCAGATACCACAACTTAGACTCATTTTTGCTTAGTATTGTTCTTACCACCCACATCACAGAATTCTGCATATTCATTTCCTGTATTTCTGTTTTCAGTTCTTCCGATTATAAAGGCCTTTTAAAATTGAATTTTGTAACAATATATCACAGCGGTACCATTCACTTGATGACAGATTTTTAAAAATAACTTACTTATTTTTTTTTTTCTGATCAAAGAGCCACCACAGGAAATCCGATAAAGAATCAGAGACTTCTTTCCCTGGAGTCAGTAGCACATTAATATTTTTCATATTTGTATTTGCTGTCATCAACCACAATTCTGTTTCAGATCAAGGGTAAGGGATCCTTTTTTAATGTGGGAGGGCAAGACTTCAGGCAAACTTAAAACAGGTACCATTTGTCTTGCTTTAAATCATCCTGTTTTTTAAAATCCTTTAAAGCTTTTCATTTTCTGTATGACCAGAAAATATTCAGTTCATCTCCCTGTTCAAAGTGATGAACTCTGGAAAAAGCAAATTATCATGTGGTGTTAATTCTCTATAAGCAATCACATTTCCAGCAGTCAGCTGGATTAAATTAAGGCATTATTAAGCTTTCATGTCTAGAAAATGATATGTGCACTGCTTTGAAAATGTAGAATAAACTCAGAAGCTTTTTTTAATTTTTCTTGAATATAAATGCTTTTCTTGTATGCCTATATGTGATCATTTTTTTTGGATACAATGAAATGAAAAGAGAGGAAAGGCTGGCGGAGCCTGCTTAGTCCCATCAGTCTTTACTGGCCCTTCACTCCACTGTGCCAGGCACCCAAAGCTGCCTCTGGGGCAGGTACTTGCACCCCTGGGTGTGTGTATTAGCAGAACACCGTCAGGCTGATGCCTTTTGCAGCAGGGCAATGACTGTGCTGGGATTTACAAGCTCCCAGCTCTGGCTTCAAAAGAACATTGTTATTTTGGGGAATGAATTCTTGTAGCGATGGGATTTGACTCTGATCACTGTTTTGAGTAAGGGGTTTTTTCAGATGCAGGGCTGAAACTGGATCAGAACCCTGACTGTTTTACTTCAGCTTAGTAAGACTGAGAGTGCCCCAAGAATTATGCACTGTCCTCTAATGTCAAATACTGAAATAATTCCAATATATGGACATTAAAGAATAGAATCTTTATTGTTTATTAAATGTATGTTTGGTAGATAAGTATGGATGCACAAGGAACTGTTGTTACACTGCACTGCTTAAAGGAGAGGTCTCATTCTTCACATCTGCCCTCAAGCAAGTAGTGTGGGATTATCAGTGCCAAAACGAAATGTATAGCTACATCCTGCAAAAAAATTGCAGCTGTCTTTGGTGTGTCAGCACAGGCCATACAAACACTGCTTCCCATGAGCTGCTCTCCTGGGCTAATGGTGTCTCCGAGGTGAAGCTGCCACTGTGTCAGGTACATTTGCTATGTCAGCATTTTCCTCTGCTATCATTAATACAATGTGACACCCGTTAGTGCCTTTGGGGAGCACAGAGAAGGGAAAAATTGTGCTGTCACAGCAGATGCACTGTGCTCCGTCTCCAAGAGAGACTGTGGTGCTTCCACCGGCTCTTCTTGCCTCAGATTTGGGCATGAGTGATGGTAGAGCTTCTCAGCCAGGGCCTGTGACCTGTTTCTCCACAAGTGCTTGGACCCCTGCAAGTCGGTGCCCTCTGGGCACTGTAGCTGTGAAGAGCCTTGCCCGGATTTTCCACACTGGGATCTCTGCCCTCCATGAGACCCCCATGCCCTCAATCAGTGGGTCTTTTCAGAACTGCTTTTCACTTTCTTCTCTTCAAGTGAAGCAAAAAAGTAGGAAATGTGTGATTTTGCCTAATTTTAACAAAACCTCTTTATGAAATGGAGTATGAAGTACCTGAGAACAATGCTCATGTGGCCACACATGCAGTGAGTTGCAGCTTTTGTGCTGTACACTGGCACCTGATCCTGAAAAGGAAGGACCATCTCTGCAGGGGCACATAGAAAGATGTGGTCACACTTCAGTCAGTGGAAGCCTTGGGTCTATTATGAGAAGGAATTGCTGAAGGGATTGCAGCACTTGTGCTTCATTAGTCATCAGTTCAGCAAAGCGCAGGGACAGGTGGGTTCAGCTGGACCCAGGCTACTGCGGAACTTTCCTCCTTTTCTGGTGCTCCCACTGTTCTTCAGTTTGAAATTCTTAATTATTTGATTTATTCTGTTTATTCCCTTAAGAGCTCTAGACATTATGTCTCAATTTATGCTGGGAAATCTTTCTCTGTTTCCTGGGATCATAACTGATTTAACTTATTTTAATCTTGCAGTGACCTAGGTAGATTTATGATCACATAGACTGATGAGCTGGAGGCTATTTCCTTTGGAAGGACTGCTGTGATTTCATTTTTGTTTTCTACCTTATCTTTTTGAAAAAGTATGACATGATTCTTTATCATATCTATATGTGTGTTTGGAGAGGAATATAAAGACAATTTGCATGAAAAGATGTATTGGTAGAGATGAGTGACATGCTATATATACTCACAGCAAATCTGGGTTTTCTGCTTCCCTTCTGCCTCTGCTATCAATATTTGCTATCATCAAAGATGTATGTATAATTTTTTTACATTTGTAGGCTGGTAGTGATAGGAAAAGTATTGGAAATTGCCTGTTCTCTCAGTGACTCTTTATGATTATGTGGATAAATTGTGTCATAATCAAGGCCACAACAGTGGATTTGAAAAGGTGAGATTGTAACCAAAGTGCAGAACTTTTCCAAAATTATGGTTTTAAAGGGTGACTCTCTTATGTTCTATTTGAAATGCACTATGTAGCTTGGCATTATGTTGATCAGGATGCCTGATGCCTCTACAGGTTCAGTATCATGGATTAACTCCTTTGTAGAATTTGGGGTTTAAATCTGTTTCTCAGTAGGTCTCTGTAACACAACACAGAACTATTTTTCGCTTTGGGTCTGGATTTTTTTAAGCATTTCAGACACATTCAGATACAAGCCAGTGAATTTTCCCACCACTGGTATGAGGCAAGGGCTGTTTTATTTTGGAGAAAAGGTGTAGAGTAGCCTACTATTTTAAAGGTGAAATAATTTCTAGCACTTGAGTGTAGAACTTTCAAATGTGGTTCCTGTTGTGATTAACTCCCTCTCTTTCCTCCCATCTGGAGCTGGACGCATTTGTAGCTGTTTGGTTTTGGGGGGATCCGCTTGGAATGATCAGAACAGACAGGGATTGCCCAGACTGCGGAGTGGATCTTGCATCCACATGCATGAGACAGTTCCTGGCCCTCTCCCATCTCTCACCATAAATACATATATGGCTGTTGGTCACCAATAGACAGGGGAGACCCTGGGCTGTTCCCTGGCTCTGGGGGCACGTAGCAATGTGTACAGCTCCCATCTGTACTGTTCTTTTCTACTTCCTGGCAGCAGGGTGGTCATGCTGGTTGTGGCAGCAGCACTGATCTCCAAATGATGCTGGACATTGGTGAGAGCAATGCTCTTTGGACGAGTCAGAGTGTTGGTTTGTGACAGAAGTCCTGAGGCTGGTGAAGATGAATGAAATGTGCATGTGAAAGCACCAGCAGAAAGAAAAATAGGGGTTAATGAAATAAATAGGTTAATCACTACAGTGCATTGTAGAAGTAAATTCATTCAAAGAACATGATAACAAGAAGGCAAAGAGTAAACTGAAGCCTGAATCTATGGTAAAGAGATGAGAAGAAACTGGAGAGGTACCATAAAATATCTTGATAAAGAAAACAACAGAACAATGGGAACCAGGAATTTAGCCTTTAAGTTAAATATCCTGTCAGATGCCCAGGGCTCAAAAGGCAGATACAGAACACAGTTTGTTGTCACCAGAAGGAAATGTCAGTGCTGTGCCAGGACCCAGCAGCCAGTGACACTGCACTGCCACCTCACACACAGACTGTCTGGATGGGTGTCTGGGTGCAGATGACCCAGGGGACACCAAAGAAAATCACAGTCGCTTCATTTGTCCTGGGATGGGGTGAGCTGAAGTGTCCTCACAATCCCACGGTAAATGAATCAATGTCTTCTACACATTTTGAATGTAGGAACCTGGACCTTCTTAGAACATGATAGGAAAATAACTTCCTCCACATTTGAGTTAATCTATTTTTAACACATCATTAAGAGATTTTTAAAAAGACTCTTTGCTAGAGAACAACTTAGATGACTTAAAAGGAGAAAAACAGACATGATTGTGTTAACAGTATCAGCAGCTGAGTGGCTTTTACATGCAGTAACAAATAATATCTGGACACATATTCGTAGTGCTTGATCTTATGCCAGGGCAGAGATCATGTTCCATTATTCATGTTGCTGGTGGAAGTAGAGCTACTGATTTCCAAATATTTGTTAGAAGTACTCCTATGTGTGGTGTTACCTGTAAAAAAAAAAAGGTGGTATTACTACTAACATTTTAAATACACTTTTTACATGTCCTTTTTAAACACCTATTATATTAAAGGAAAATATAGTCAGATGATTACTTTAGCAGTTATTCTTCAACCACTTGTGTAGAAGATTCCTCAAGGTGTGAAGGTTTCTTTCTCAGGTGCAGTATATTAGTCTTCAGCATGATTCATGGACTTGAAGGTTAAACATTATTTGTGCTCAATGCAGAATTTCCAAGCTAAAGTAAAATAAAATGCAGGGCAAAGTATTCTCCCTAATACATTAAAAAAAAAAAAAAAGCTTTAAAGCAATGAAAAAACAGAGAAAGCAGCAGCAACAACATCATCATCCATAACAACACCACCACCAACACCAGCAATAATAATAACAATAAAGAGAGGAATAGGAAAGGAAAAGATGAAAGTACAGAAAAATTTGAAGAAAGCTAAACTGAAACAAGAGAAGGAAGATGTTCTTTCTGAATAGTAAACAGTGTTTTTACCACATGCACCTGATATGAACAGTGCTTTATTTATATACAGACATACACAGACAGTTTTTATGGCTTTGTGTTCCTTCCCTCAGTCAGAATGCCACCTATTCATCCTTCTTTCTGAGGAATATGACTGTAAATATCCAGGAACAATTCTTTACTTCATAAGAAAGTTGTAAATGGACCACTCTCCCTCTCCCCTTAATTTAAGAACATGCCATGAAATTATATTATAAAATTGAAAGTGGGATCAGTCAAAATAATTAATCTGGATTAAAAAATCTAATTTGTAAAACTGATATTTTAAAAGGTTTGAAAGCCAGTCAGAAATAAATGTCTTGTAAAAGCTAATGTAAAAACATTTAATGCCAAAAATAGTTGAAACACTTAATTTCCATCCATTTTTCTGTCATAGCCCTTTGCTTTGTAGAGTGACTATATACTTGTAGTATCATCTCCCATATTGTGCTTCATATTTTCATAATTTTTCTTCCTTTCATTTCTTCCCCGTCCTGTCCTTTGTTGTTCCTGGCCATATGGACTGATGCAACCTTTGAGGAAAAACTGTAAGGAAACCTAAATGAGAAGAAGCCACCTCTTAATGAAAGAGAAAGAAAATTTTTTCTGGAAACAGCAGCAGAAGACAGATACCAATTCAACTATAGGTATCTGTCTGCTTATTGAAAGAGCCTGACGCCTTTAAAGTCTTGTACATTCTGTTTGTGGGTAGGAGGCTTTTCTGCTTTGCTTTATTCACTCCTCATTTTTTAACTTTACCCTTTGAAGAACTAAGAGAAGTGCAAACCCAAAATTTGGTGTCTTACAGAGAATTAAGGTGCGTGTAAATCTTTAGAAAGCAGAAAATTTCAAGCTTGGCTACTAATATTTTACAAAAGGTGATATGCCTAAAGACCCAAGAGGGTTAGGCAGTATAAAGGGCATTACAAAGAGATCCTACTAACCATGTCAAACTAACGGGATCACATTTGGAAAGGCAGAACTACAAGGCAAAATTTCTTTTTTGCCCTTTAATACCTTAGCTCTCTGCAGGGTGACCCAAGTGAGCCCATGGGATCACAGTCTATTGTGAGTACATGCAGAAAGTCAGCTGAACAAGAAAGCTTTATTATGTAATTGCATTTCAGAGCAGATTAATATTTATTTATTATTTAAGGGCTATTTATGTCTCTTTGCAATTTTCTGGAAACATATCCATATCTCTGAAAACAACAGTATTTGTTTCCGTTACTTCCTAAGGGAAATTATAGGTTCACTTGCTCTAGTTCAGCTGTGTTTAATGTTGGTACCTCTACAGTATCCCAGGTTTCACTGGAGTGTGCCACCTTTCTTCATAAACTCCTGGTGGGAGCTTCAATCATTCACAGGATATTAACATAATAATTCACGTCACAGCTATTTTTCCTTAGGAGCTTGCTAGTTGCTGAAAGAGAGCTGGAGTGATTACATTTCCTAAATCAGTTACTTATTTTCCTGTTTGTTATGGAAATGCCTTTTTATTAGGCCCCCTATAGAGCAAAACTGAAGATTGTTGCTGTTGTTGAACCAACCCCAATTTGTATCTTGTGATGATATCTTCACTCATGAGCTAATATGGTTAGCAATGAGTCCTTCCTTTAGCTCTAAGTGTTTATTTAAGGCATTTCCTGAGGGTAGGATATAATTCCAATCCATAGAAAGTTAATTTGATTTTTATATGGACCATTAATTAGGCTTTAAATTGATTCAGCAATGAGCAGAATGAGGCTTTGCTAAGCATCATTTGGGATCCTCGTGCGTTGTAACTTTCCCATGCACCAGTAACTGACTAATTGTCATTCATTATTGTCACCAAAATTAGGATGCACTTGCTATGCTTCAGTAATGAGAAAAAATTTCCTTTGCTGATTTTAGGTTGTGGATGTTACTCTGTTTCCTGGCTCTGAAGGATGTAGTGGCTAAACTGGAGGATTTGGGGATGAAATTAAGTCAGTTTCTGCTTGGAGCTGAACATATGAAATACATGAGGCTACTGAGAGTGGCTGCAAATCTAAACAGGGAGATTTTCAGCAGTTGATTCTGCTCTTTCTGTTCATGCTATTATCTGTTAAATACCGAGGGTTGTAAGGCAGCTGCCTCTGCATGATGGTGGCGTCTGCTGGATACAGTTTATTTATTATAGATAGTTTTGTGCTCATGCTAGTTTTGCCCTCTTGCTAGGCGTTATAGATCCTGGTCATCAACTTCTTATGCAGTGGTATTGGGAACAAATACGGGACATTATTATGGCCTCCGGAATTCATGAGGGGAATGTGGGCTTCTGGGCTTAACTCAGGTCAGCCTTGCAAAATCTGTCAGTCTGAAAAACATCTGCAAAAGGGCAAAACACTTCAAACTTTTGCTTCTTTCTCTGTGATTTTCTAGAGTGTGAAGTCTCGTGCAGCAGGACCTAACCGTGTTACTATGCCATCTCACGTTATTGCCTTGAAGGTACAATGCAGTGGTGCCCCAGGCAGGACAGGGCGATGGTGCTCTCTGGGGTGGCATGAGCTGGATTATATGGTGGGCTACCTCTGCAGTTCCCAGTCCCAGCACTTCCCTACTCATCATGCTGCTGCCCTGTGGCTGGAAGAGGAACGGTGTGGCAGGGCTGGTGTTGTTTTCCTCAGAGCAAGGCCACAGGGAGTTTGCGTAAGAGGTGGTGTGGTTTGGGTGGGTGGGTTTTTCTGCTGACCCAACCTCACCACCCCACCTGTATCACTGGTAAGATGAACATGCTGAGCAGAAAAGGGCAGAAACCAAGCTTAACCCGGTGTGGATGTGTTGTACAGCGGCTCGGTGCCATGTCTGAGCCATGGGTGTACTGTTGCAGACTGGAGTACTGCTCCTCTGCAGTGTGGGAGCCTGGAGGGTTACCACTGCTAAAAATGCCAATCTCACCTTCACAAAGCTATTTTTCACTCCTTTCCCTGATGGCATGAGGTGTGTAGCAGAGTGAAGACCCCTTCAGCCCAGTCCTGTCTCCCATGTTCAGCCTTGGTGAGTGCTCAGACTAATAAGAAGCTGGTCATGTACTGAGTGCTGAATCTCCCCAGCCACCTGCTGCACTCAGGAACAACAGGAAAGAGCTTGCACAGATGTCAGTTGCCACTTTTGTTATCCTCTCAGTTGTGGAGTTCTTATATAGATTTGTTTCATTAAAATACCAAAGAAACCTTAACCAGAAGATGCACCTCCACTGGTTAATTTCCCTTCTCCATTTTTATTTTAACCTTTGTTTTGTTTGAGCCTCTTGCTTACAAAGCTGAAGGGCATTATTTCTTTTCAGTAGATACGGACTGGGTGTTAGCAGAACTCTGTGGGATCAGTTTGTGCAAGCTGAGCATTTGCCCCCGGGAATTATAAATGTGGTGGAGCTTCAAGGCCTGTATAAGTTTACAAGAGGAATTTCTCCACTCAGGAGTGATGTGTTCGATTGCTCAGTTCAACTACATTGCTATTACTACCTAGAAAAATAACCAACTTAATCTGATTGGGACCCGTGTGATGTGCATCTCTACAATTGTACTGTGCTGCTGTCTGTGCTCAGTGATTATCAGAGTGGAGCAGACAAAGTGAGTACAGACAAGATGCTACTTCTATGCTGCTGCTGTCTTGTTGCTCCAAAGGCTTTACAGTCTGTATCCTCTGAAAGCAGGGGCCCTAGTTAATGGGACTTATGTGCTATGATTTTTTTTTTTACTCTAAACAGCCTTGAGTATTTTACAGCTTTGTGCTTTGCTGGATTTTTTACACATTTCTGGCAGTTGTTTTGTGACTCAGTTGCTCACAGCTTTTAATGGCATGGTTGAGAGGATCCTCAGGTGACAGAAGTCTGCATAGTTTTTACTAAAGTAATGAAATTGTATTGACTTATGCAAGCTGAGTGTCTGCGGTTTTGGGATTTTTTTTTTTTTAACATTAGACAGGTTGAAAATCCCTCTGGTGTATCTTAAGCATGCCCTTGATTCAGTTTCTTTTTGAGAGTACAGTGGTACTCTATAGTGTAAAGAACTGAAAAAACCCGATAGCTATGTAACAACGTTATTTAGAGGAATCATCAGCACACAAAGGTATTTGGGTGCAAAGGAAAGTTGAGATGTCTCACTTAACTTTACATTTCTTCTAGAGCCGGGGGAAGAAATAAAGATTTTCTTGCAGGACACTTGCCGGATACACATGCCTGAGCAGTCCTGGCTGTCCAAGGCCCCTGCTGGTGCAGTCAGTGTGTTTAGATGGAGGTAAGGGGAGATGGCAGTCATGGTGACTTAAAAAGCACAGAGAACTCCCACTAGGGAACAAGAAGAGAGTGTTTTTTTTTTTGTAGATGGGTGTAGGTGGCTTCCTGCTGCCTTTATCCAGGCAGCTGTGCATACCATTAGAAACCAACAGCAACAGGTCAAATAGCCTCAGTAAGACTGATGTTTTCCATTCCTATCTTAAGCTTTTTCACATCTCCACACACAGTACCCTGCATTTGAAATGTTACAAGACTTTTCAAACTTTACTGAAGATGGTCCTGAGAAATCTGTTCTGACTCTGAAGTTTGTTCTGCTTTGAGCAGGGCATGGAGATCACATCCTCCAAAGGTCCCTATCAGCCTACGCTGCTCCATTTCGGTGGGACACTAAGGACTTCACAGCCAGGAGAGCTGCAGCAGATTTCCTGCCTCCACAGAAATTTCATAAAATACAGAGAATATTGGTGTGTTAGATACTCAGCTGATTGTAAAGCCTACTTAGTGTTAGCACCTTGATGAAATTAGATTTTATAAAGCAGAAGTCTTTAGCTGAAATTTTCAGGGACAGCAGTGGTCATGATTTGTAAGACATAAGAAAATAATACCCAGAGAAAATGCTTAGAGGTAGATAAGAATAGTGGATTTCATCCTGTCAGCCACCTATAATCTCCAAGACCCAGGAACTGTCTTGTGTTCCAGGCACCTCAATTAATCAAACAGGGAGAAAATTTTCATATTATTTCTATAATATTTTCACTTCCTTTCTTAGCATTTTCTAAAATTTCAAAAAGTGGATTTCAGAGATCATATAAAACCAGAGCCCTCACAGATTTCTGGTATTTCACTTGTGTCGATTTATTTCAAAACAACTGTAGTGAGCAGTTGGCAGCCAGATGTAACCCCATTTACTGTAACCCTCTGTGCCTGACCTGTCAACCAGCTGTTCATCCATGACAGGATGTATTTATCTAGATGTATTTTTTCCCTTAGTTTCTACTAAGCAATCTTGTTTGCATGGTACTGTATGTTATCTCTTCTGTTTGAAATAGAATCATACTGAGACTAGTCATAGACATTGCCAACTTGGAAGAACATTAAAAAAAATAAAGGAGTTTTGCTTTGATCCCCTTGGCCAAACTTGATATAGTGCCTGAGGGTGAATTAACACTCTTATTTTCAAATTTGAGATCCCACTGCTCCAAAGTCCAAATAGCTTTGTGGCCTTTTGATATTGTGAAAGAGAGCTCTGGTATGGAATGAGCAATGTAGTATTTGAATGGCATGGCCTCTTCCTATGTAGTGGTAAATAGTGCCTATCAAGAGCACTAGTTTGTTTTACTTACTGGTTTGCAGAAGCATCCAGCATTTCAGATTAGTCCAAATTACCTTTGAACTCCTTAAGCCTCCAAAATTAGCCTAGATAATCTTGAAAGAATAAATTGCCCTTAATGTTTCCAGTAATTTCTGGTTAGACTTGTATGACTCCATTTGGTGGTTTTCTCTGAGCACTGTCTTGAAACTCCCAAATCAAAGGCATATGAAAATGAGTAATAATTTATTAAAATCATAAAACTGGGTAACTGCTGACTGCACCTGAAAATGTTGTACATCCACAAAGGGTTCTTTTCCTAAGAGGTAGCTTAGGTTGTTGGAGGACATGTCTTCTGCCTGGGGAGAGGGTGGGAGAAGTGCTAGCACTCAGTAGGTCAATCCCTCTCCCACAACATGTAGTGGTAACTCACCAGAAAGGGGGCATAAGCTTTATAGCTTTCTCATACTGATACTGACATTGTTTTGATATACCTAAATTTTCTATTTCTTCCTCAGTGAATTCTTTGACAAATTGATTTATACTGAATTTTGTGAAAAGACAGTGCATTTCTATTTATCTACCAGGTTTCAGATGGATGGCATGTGACAGAAAACACATACACTCACTATCTGTCCAGTGTGTTGAAAGAAAATAAAACAGAGTCAGGTTTTGATCCTGCTTGTGAAATGGAAAAAAAAGAATTTGCAATGTGCAGCTAGCTTGTTTGAGGGTAGGTGCCTGCATCTATATTGACAATTCAGTAATGAATCACATGATAGTATCTTTGTTGACCTGAACAAGAGGGTCAAAGGCATCCTCAGTCAGTTTGCAGGTGACACCAGTCTGAATGGGAGTGCTGATCTGCTGGAGGGCAGGAAGGCTCTGCAGAGGGATCTGGACAGGCTGGACCATGGGCTGAGGCCAATGGTGTGAGGTTCAACAAGGCCAAGTGCCAGGTCCTGCCCTTGGGTCACAGCAGCCCCAGGCAGTGCCACAGGCTGGGGCAGAGTGGCTGTAAAGTGCCCAGGGGAAAAGGCCCTGGGGGTGCTGGTGACAGCAGCTGGACATGAGCCAGGCTGTGCCCAGGTGGTCAAGAAGGCCAATGGCATCCTGGCCTGGATCAGCAATGGTGTGGCCAGCAGGAGCAGGGCAGGGATTGTCCCCTGTCCTGGGCACTGGTGAGGCCACAGCTCGAGTGCTATGTCCAGTTCTGGGCCCCTGAGTGCAAGAAAGACATTGAGGGGCTGGAGCGAGTCCAGAGAAGGGCAACGGAGCTGGGGAAGGGTCTGGAGCACAAGTGCTGTGAGGAACAGCTGAGGGAGCTGGGGGTGTTCAGCCTGGAGAGAAGGAGCCTCAGGGGAGACCTTATCACTCTCTAAACTGCCTGAGAGGAGGCCGTGGCCAAGTGGGGGTTGGCTTCTTCTCCCCGGTAATAAGAGATAGTACAAGGGGAATTGGCCTCCAGTTGCACCAAGGAAAGTCAGGTTGATATTCAGAAAAATTTCTCCAGTGAAAGAATGGTTAAACATTGGAATGGACTGCCCAGGGAAGTGGCTGAGTCACCATCTCCCTGGAAGAGTTAAAAAAACATTTGTATGTGCTGCTTCATGATATGGTTTAGAGGAATGGTGGTATTTGGTCAGAATTTGGGCTTGATTTTAGAGGTGTTTCCAAACTTGAATGATTCCATGATTCTGTGACATTTGGCAGTAAACAGGTTAATGCTGTCAGTGGTCCCTTGCTACAGCTTCAAAGTGCACTTGCTTGGACTGCAGGGGAAACAGCTTGTGCTGTATCATGTATATAACCCCAAAGACTGCAGGTTGGCATTACTGGAATCATCCAGATTATTCTCTTGTGCAAATAAGAATCAGATTTGGTATCTGAGACTAGATTATTGAGGCTGCCAGGATGACTCTTCAGATATTTTTGAAAATATAAATTTCAAAGTTTTTCCAGGGTGACTGGGGTATTCTCCCTGGATGTCCTCTCTGAGTCTTTTTAGATAAAGGAGATTTTGCATCTCAACTTTTGCAAAATGTTGTTTCTACTGTGTGGTTGCACTTTGTCCTGATCTCAGAACTCAAAACTCAGATCTTTCGAGGCCTTTGGTGAGGTGGTAGTAGGGACCATAATGATCAAAATTCATGCTCTGTTTGAGCTTTCTTATGCTTGGCAGCTGCTTCCAGACATCATTATTTAATCACTTTTTGTGGAGGTCTCAGGAGCTGTTTTCAGCCAGATTTATTTTTGGATGAAGGGAATATATTTTTTTAGAAGTATCTTTGATGAAATAAATGATAGAAAGGAACGGAAAAGCTGTAACTCGGTCAAGACATTCACTTATGGCTGAGGTTGTGATAGCAGCTTGATGGAATGAAGTTTTTTCTGTTCAGTGCAGAAGCAGGTATTTTCATGTCAAACACAGAAAAGAAATTATTATTTTTTTATTAGTAATGGCAAAATTTATACTTTTGTTTTCAAATAAATATAATGTAGAAAATAATTTGTTTCTGAATACAGATGACAAAAACAATATACTCTTAATTCAGACATGGAATGCATAGTTTGATTAATTGTGTAATTTTGGTTTTGTGTTAGTGGTTTTGGCAGTACATCTGAAAATGAAATGTTATGGAGAAAATTAAAATCAGCGATCCCTTAAAACTTTATTTATAATGGCAGGATACAAACAATTATTGTGATTGGAGGAATGAAGTTGTTATATCAGAGATGATCTAGCTGGAAACATCTGATCCATCTTTGTTAAGGAAAGATGGCTAACTGCCATTAACCATTGTTGGGCCATTTTGTGGTGGTTGTCCTCCCCCACTGCTCCAGGAAAACTTGTGATTTCCAAATTCCTTCCTGCTCTACCACAGATAGTCTTTTATTTAAAACACATCTGGGCCAGGAAGATTAGATTTTGCTGTCCCAATGTGTGCAGACTGTTCAGCTTCATCTGGGAGAAGCTCTGCAGATGTGGGTGTGCTGCTGCACTTGGGGTGCTGGGCTGAGAGTGCAGGAAGCGCTGCTCCTCACCAGGGCCTCTGCTCCCTCTTAGCTTCCCCTCTAATTCCTTCCCTGGTGGCCACCACTGTGGTGTGGAAAAAATGCACTTCCCACCCTTCAACAAGTTGCTGCCTGTAGGAGCTGTCTGCTTTTTGCATGCAATGTCAATGCAGATATAAAATCACATTTGTCATGATTTCTCTATTACAGTAGGTACTCATTGGCTTGGTTCTTTTCACAAGCACTTGGTTGCTCCATCCCCTAACCTTAAATGATCAGCCATTGGGTTTGGCTTGCAAGTCCCCAGATAAATGCTTTAAACTACAGTGGAAAAAGCGCACAGGGCCCACCCTATAATCAGGAATGGATTGAAGAGGAGATCCAGTTCGGTCTTCTTTATAGTAACTTTATACTTAATATAAGGTTCACCAGAGCCAATAGATATTGAAATCCTGAGGCAGAGTTTTGAATGAGCCAGTACATTGGTAGACTAGAATAAATCAAAAGGCAGTAAAGTAGGATATGGATTACATTTAATTATTACTGCTGGAATGATAATTTTCTTCAGTTAATCCTGCGGTTTGCCTTTTCATGTCAGCAAGTTTCTACATTTATTCTGTTGGCTCTTGTTTTGTACTTGGTGTCCTAGATAATCCTGATGATGTGGCTAATTGCTTTCAATTTTGATAGATTACAGATTATGTCAATCTACTTCATATGGAAACAGCTGACTTCTTTTCTTTTGCATGCTCTTTGACCAAATAGATTTTGCATGGAGTGGTCAGCTATCTTGTACCCAGCAGGACTACACGATTGATGCTGCCTGCACATTACATCCCCCAAAGAATGGTTACACTCACAGCTTCTCATCAGAACCTTGTGAGTAGCTGAGGTCCTTTCCCTTTGTTACACGTGGGCTCAGAGGATCAGATGAGAGAGTTGCTGATGGAAACTTCCTAAAGTCATGGTCCAGTTAGATGATTTTCGGCAAGAACACACTTGTTCTCAGTTGCATCCAACCAAGGGATGGCTAGACAGTCTCTGTGGATTTGGCAGGGAAGGCTTACTCTTGTGGCTGTGTCTGGACCAGCCCCTGCATGGAAAGAGCAGTGCCAAAATTCAGATTTTGTTGACTCTGCAGTTGTTCCGATGGTCAGACAGAGCTGGTTTTAAAATTGAGCTGCTGACCTGTCAAGCTTACCTCTGTGCCTGGGAAGATCATGGAGCAGATCCCCCTAGAAGCTGTGCTAAGGCACATGGAGGACAGGGAGGTGATTTGAGACAGCCAGGATGGCTTCACCAGGGCAAGTCCTGCCTGACCAACCCAGTGGCCTCTGTGGTGGAGTGACTCCACCAGTGGACAAGAGAAGGGCTGTGAATGTCCTGCACTTCTGCAAAGCCTTTGTCATGGTCCCCCACAACATCCTTCTCTCCAAATTGGAGAGAGATGGATTTGAAATTGGTTGGATGGTCACATCCAGAGGGTCATGGTCAGTGGCTCAGAGTCCAATGGACATCAGTGACAAGTGGTGCCCTCAGGGATCTGTGCGGGGACCAGTGTTATTAAATATCTTCATCAATGGCATAGACAAAGGGATTGAGTGCGCCCTCAGCAAATTTGCAGACGACCCCAGGCTGAGTGGTGCTGAAGGATGGGATGTCATCCAGAGGGACTTGGACAAGCTGGAGAAGTGGGCCTATGGGAGTCTCAAGAAGTGTAACAGGTCCAATTGCAAGGTGCCTCTACCTGGGTTAGGGCAGCCCTCACCATCAACACAGGTTGGGAGATGAAGAGATAGTGAGCAGCCCTGATGAGAAGGATGTGGGAGTGATGTGGATGAAAAGATGGACATGACCCAGCAATGAGGACTTTAAGTTGAGAAAGCCAATAAGACATAAAGTAGGATATAAATTACCTTTAGTTTTACCTTGTGGAGTGGAAAATTTCTTTCTTTAATCCTTTGTTTTTTTCAAAATCTAAAATACAGTTAATCCTTGGTTGTATCAGTGTGGCCAGCAGATCATGGGACACGATTCTGCCTCTCTTTTCCTCTGTGGTGAGACCTCACCTGGAGCTCTGCATCCAGCTCTGGGGTTCTCAGCACACAAGAGACATGAACGTATTGGAGGGCCACAAAAATGATCAGAAGGCTGGAACACCTTCTGCATGAAGACAGGCCAAGATCTGGATTTGTTCAGCCTGGAAAAGAGGGCTCCAGGGAGAACGTATTGCTGCCTTCCTGTACTTACAGGGGGCTTGTAAGAAAGATGAGGACAGATATTTTTAGCAGGGTCTGTTCTGATTGGACAAGGTAATGTTTTTAAACTGAAAGAAGGTAGATTGATTCTAGATATACAAAAGAGATTTATTGCAATGAAGGTGGTAAAACACTGGAACAAGTTGCCCAGAGAGTTGACCCATTCCTGGGAACATTTAAGGTAAGGCTGGATAGGGCTCTGAGCAATCTGATTTAGTTGAAGATGTCCCTGGTAACTGTCGAGAGATTCGGACTAGATTACCTTTAAAAGTCACTTCCAACCCAAGCCCTTCTATGTCTCTGTGGTAGAGGAAAGTGTTCAGAGGTGTTCTGTGTTGCACACTGTACAGGTCAGGTCCATAACCCGCAAGCAGCAACACTCTGACCCAGATCCTTCCCCTTCCTTGGAACGAGGTGGAAAATCAGTGCTGCTTTTAGAGAGGGGAAATCCCACTCTATGCAGCAAAATCTCCTTGTATGACAAACAAAAGACTCTCCATTAGTGGAATATCAGGGTTAAGACTGAGTCATGTTATAATTAATTCAAACAGTTCTAACAGTCTTTTGTTGCGTGAGTTTTATAAATTCTAGCTCACTTTTAAGACCATTTTCTGCAAGAGAAGACATAGAAACCATATTGTTGGTGGATCCTATTTTTGGTGCCGGTTGAATGTTAAATTTTGTCTTTTCCAAAGAGTTTTGCTATATTTTGCTTAAAACTGATAGCTGAAAAATGGGGGTTTTAATTACAAGTTTGTTTCCAAAAATATACAGGGAATAATTTATTTAAGTAGTAACTTTTGCTGCATGATCAGAAATAAACACATGAAAAATGTCCATTTTTTTGCATAGTGGTATGTAACACACACCTTATGTAGTGCAGCAGAGTCAAAAGGCAAGATGAATTATATTTGATACGTTGCACCGTTTGGTTAAGTAAATTGGTATCAGTAGGCTCCACTCACTTCCCATTTGCATGAATGTTGAGGATTTTTCTTGTTCAGGCAAGCTTGAGGCAAGCAGTGTCATGGTTGCCATTTTCATCTTCATTTTGAACATCTATATCCCCTGTTTTATGCTTACTTTCTGAAATCCCTTGATTCCCTTCCAACTCACAGATAGGCACAAAGCACCTCAGCTTTCCACCTCCTGCTGTGCTATTGCTTAAGTACTTACCCTTACTGCATTCTAATTAACGAGGATATTGCTGACAGGGGCACAGATAGCAGAACTGGAGGTAAAGCAGCCTTTTGCATCAAACTGTGCGTGTTAATAGATGTAAATAAGTTGCTGAATATTCTTAAAACTGTTGTACTGGTGAAAAGCTTGCTGCCTCTCTCCTGGTGGAGTTGTTGTGTGTCCATCAAATTGATCCAGGTGGCTGACATAACTCTGAGTGCCTTGGCAGATACAAAGAGAGTTAGGGAGCATTTACACGTAGACCTCTCAGAGGGCAGAAGCAGGAGAGGAGGAGGACGAACCAGGGGTGAAGGGATTAAGGGTGATCTGAGGGTTACCAATCTGAGGGTTACAACCCCCCAGCATCTCTGATGTGTTGGGCACTCTGAAACTGAATTTTACAGGGCATTGAGGTGCTTTTGGGGGGAATTAGCAAACTGGTAGTAGTAGGACTAGGTTTACAACCTTGGATCCACCGTGAGACACAAAGTCTTGGCTGTGCTTTTTCAGCCATCTGTGCTCATTTATTAATCCCGGGGAGGTTTGGGGCTCCTATAGTTTGTTTTTCCATTCATCATGAAAAAATTCCAATTATTAGAAGTTGTAAGGGAAGACGGAATACAGAGTCTTTATAGCTGTCAGTTTAAGATAGTTTTCTATCACATTTCTATATAGGTTATAAGAAAGATACGTTGTCTTTTTTTAAAATGTCATGGAATTGGAGAAAGTCAAACCATTCACTCAAAACAGGGACAGACAAAATATGCGGAGAGTGTATCTGAAGAGGCTGGAGAACTGCGAAATAATTGACTTTGGGAGGATGTTTTTCTTCCTCAATCCATTCATACATTTGCTTTCTCTCTAATGGCAAATATTTTCTCTCCTTCTCTCTTCCCCAATCCTCTGGAGCCAGGCCTTCTTTCAGGGGCAGCTTCTCTGTTCGACCGTGCCATTAACACACCATAAGAACAAAAATATAGGGTTAGAATGAAGTCTGCCCAGCTTCTGCAATAAAGACCTGGTTGAAAGGAAGTTTCCTGAAGGGGAACCTTGACCTGTCAAGGAACAATCCTATTTAAACAATCTTATTTTCTCTTTCAGGATGATGCTCTTTTTCCCCTCTTCTTTCCCCAAGTGACTTGGTAGCTTTTTTTTCACTTCTCAGCTGTCTGAGTTTCATGAGCTTGACACAGCATTAAAAGCATTTGTGCTTTGTCTACAGCAATAAACATCAGCAAAATTGCCACAAATGCTCCTGTGATAAATTGCCATTAAATACAGCTGCACCTTTTTGGATGTGGGAGGCAGGGTGGCCATGGCTCTTATCTGAGCTGTGGATAAGCCCACTTGCTTGTGCAGAAGCAAGATGAGGGACCAGATTTGCTCAGCTGTGTTTATCTTCCCACCCACACATGTGCCCATACAAGCATCCCACCAGCCGAACGTCAGGCTAATCAAAACAACATAAAGCCGGCTGAATCCCAACCAGCTGCAACCAGGCTTGTCATGCCTTTACCATTATTGTTGTTTCAATTTATAAAATTAGCCTCTGCTGATGGCCCTGATTGCAGATGATTTTCCTTCAGCTTCTCTGCAGTTCCATGTTCAGGGGCCATCCTACTTGTGATAGCTCTGCAGCCCCACCCTGGGACACAGGGCTCTGAAGGCACTGGGCTCCCACCATGCCTCCTGCCTCTGCAGTCTGCTCTTTGAGCTGCAAATGAATTCAATAACCTCTCCAGACACAGAAAGGCTTTTGAGCTGGTCAAATGTCTCAAAAAAACCCTGTAACAATATGCTGCTGTGTAAGCTCACTGTGACTACATTGGTCCCTTTACTAAAATTTCTGTGCCTTGCCTGACCATTGCCTGTCTCCAGCTGGGGGGACAGAGGGGTTTTACCCACTTCTCGTAACCCTGCAGGACTTGGCAGTGGCTGTTGTGGGACCCACCAGCTGACTCAGGGGCATCTCTCATGCAGAGTCATCCCAAAGGACTGCTGGTGGATTCTCCCACTACTGGAAAAAACCACAGTGTTGCTTGATACGCCTCTGTCGACTTTTGCTGGATTAACTGACCCTGTAGGGTATGACTCTTCCTCTCTCTGTAAAGAACTGAGAGTTTACAGTTTTGAGTGCAGAGGCCAATGCTGTGCATGCTTCAAAACCCATGCCAGCTTTTTGAAATGTGTCAATTAGTTCACAGAGGTAAAAAAGAGTAAAAAGTGAAAAGTAAGGCATGCTGAAATGAGAAGCATGTGATACCCAAAGTGCCTAAACCAGAACCTGGGAACATCCTTCCCTCAGGCAGGGCTGCTCTGAGCATTGCGTGATCTGTCTCTTGGTCTGCCAGTGTGGGAAAGAAGGTGCTAGTCCTGCTCGTAGGACCACCATACCCCACAGTCCTTGCTCTGGCTTTTGACAGAAGGGAGGCTAGTGTGAAAGTGAGAAATCTCACCTTTTGGTGATCCCAGGATGGGAGGTGCTGCTTCCTCATGGTGTCTCTGCCAGGAAGGCAGGTTGGGTTTCCCACCATGGCCAGGCAGAAAGGTCCTGCTGCTGTACAGCTCTGCTGTACACGTGGTGTCAGACTTGCCCATTCAATTCCATAGGCTGGGCTGGAGGGAAGGGATGCTATCCAGAGGGACCTGGACAGCCTTGGGAAGTGGGCCTGCGTGAACCTTCTGAAGTTCAACAGGGCCAAGTACAAGGTGCTGCACCTGAGCTGGGCTAATCCCAAACACAAATACAAGCTGGGGGGCGAAATGGGCTCTGAGCACTCCTGAGGAACAGGACTTGGGAGTGCTGCTGAGGGAGAAGCTCAATGTGACTCAGCCAAGTGTGATTGCAGCTCAGAAGGCCAAATGTGTCCTTGGCTACATCACACCAGCATGGGCAGAAGGGCGAGGGAGGGGATTCTGCCCCTTGCTCTGCTCTGGTGAGACCCCACCTGCAGTGCTGCATCAGCTCTGGGGTTTGCAATGTAGGAAGGATACGGAGCTGCTGGAGCAGATCCTGAGGAGGCTGGGAAGATTATCTGGGGGCTGGAGCACCTCTCCTATGAAGATAGGATGAGAGAACCTGTACAGGTCAGAGAAGAGAAAGCTCTGGAGAGCTTATAGCACCGTCCAGTACCCAAAGAGAGCCATAAGATAGGTGGAGAGGGACTTTTTACAAGAGCATGTATTGATGGGTCAAAAGATTTTAAACTACAAGAGGTTTATGTTACATGTTAGGAAGAAATTCTTCGCGGTGAGGGTGGTGAGGCACAGGAACAAGTTGCCTAGGGATGTTGTCAGTGCCCATCCCTGCAACTGCTCGACACCAGGTTGGATGGGGCCAACCCAATCCATTTTATGATTTTTAGAGGGAAGGAGAAAGATGTGTAGTAGAATTAGAAGTTAGTCTATCACAGCGGCTGGTATGCATTGCAGCATTTTCCCCTCTCCTCCACATCTCTCTGTAATCTTTTCCAACCCATTTCCCACTGCCAAACTCCTAGCTGGTATTGTGAACAGACCTCAGGTGATACCCTGTGAAGGTGACATGAAATTATGCTGAATGCTTCCTTGTCCCCAAAGGCTTAGATGATTAATTGCCACTGAAGGAAAGCTCTTTGCACTGCTTTTATGGCCTGTCTATAATCCTGTATAGCTCCAGCATGTGGGGCTACTCTGGTCAAGGGTCTGGTCTTCTCACTTGCATAACCTGCATAGAAGTGAGAGACTATAGTAAAGAATATTTTGCTCCCCCCAGTTTGGTCTCATGTTCATTTTACACAAAAATAGTGGTGCTTGCTTAGTGTTACACTTTGTGCAAGGTTAACTGTTGTATATAAAGCAAGCACGATGATCATTCACTTAAAACTACACACGGGAAGTTCCTAATTTCCCTGAAGGTTTGGCCAGGGTTCATCTGTGTGTTCCTGGTTTGTGTCTGACTTTTATTTCAGACACATGTCTCAGAACTCTCTGGATGCTGCATAGTAACCTGGTTTTAATGAAAACAACCATATAATATACATCTCATTTGGGAGAGATCATCTGGAAATTATTTCTTCTCTTCCCATGACTTTAAAAAAAATCTTTACAAGTATTCTTTTTAATGCTGTTTTTCAAAATTGCAATTATGATGTGAACCGATTGGTTGAAACTTTTCCTTTTTCCCTCTTCCTTTTCTTCTCCCTTTTACATGGGTGGTGTTAGCACTGTGTGGTGCTGGCCCTGCCAGCATGTCCCACCCTCTGAAGGTGCACTATCTCTGCACTGTCCATGGCTCTGCTGAGACTGGTGATGGGCTTTACCTTGAACAGCTCTTTAGGAGAGGGCTTAAATTGGCAGATAGGGCAGGACCTCAAAACTGCTGTTGTGACCTGCCTCTGAGACACTTTTGAAGGTGAGCCCTTATCTGTGGCCTCACCAGGATTTATTCAAGCCACCAAGTAATAAAACTGCTACTAAAAATCACACTCTCATTGATAGGCTTGGATTGCTCTTTCATATGAAGGTCTGGGTCCAGAGATGTAAATTGTCTCTTCTCTGCCACTGGTCCTGAGGTTGGGGTGGAACTATGCTGTCCTCTTCTTGTCTGGTCTAGGTGGTGTGGAGAGCAAGACCAAGCGTCACTACTGCCTTTTTTGCTGATTGTGCAGTCTACTGTCCTCAACAGAAGCCTCAGACCCTGTTGCCTGCAGCAGGCTCCCTGGAGGCTGAAAATCAGCAGTGATTTTCTCTACAGGACAGCAGAAGGTATCTCCTGTCGTCCGTGGATTCAGTTAGTTGCTGAACTTCAAACCTGTATATCAAAAATATCCTTCGATGTACTTAGCTTATTTTTGTTCTTCCTCCGATCTTTTAAAAATACTTGTTCTATAGCTATATATAGCAGAGTATAGTCTCCATAGTCAGATCAGGCAAACTGCAGAGAAAGTTTGCTCTTGGGTTATTTATAGAGCTTTTAGCAGCACTGTCCCCTTGCCCTTTGTGTGCAAAGCTAGGGCGTGCTGGGCTGGAAATGACATTGTCCTCTGGGTGTGCAGACTGGCCATTCAGAAGCCCTTTTTTAAACAAAGCTTGTGTTCCAAAAGGAAAATTTGCAGGTACAAATTTCCCAGTTTCCTCTGCCTAGTTGAGCTGGTGTGATAAATGCATACAGAGTTCAGGGGCTTTTGAAAAATCTTGTAATAGTTGCACACATTCTCAATCAATATGAATAGACTGTTTCATGATCTCCTCTGAGCCACAGATTATGATTTTCAAACAATCTGGGTCTATAATCTTTTTGTTGGGGAAGACAATGTGAGCTATCAGTATACAATACCCTTATAAAATGCAGCTACAGGAGTTCTGATCATTCATCCAAACAATGTATTTTCATTAAAACTTAATGCTAACATAGATGTCTTGTAATTGATTAAAATGGGTAGTTTTTTCATTAAAGTATCCACATATTATGAATAGTCTATAATTTTCCCATGGGTCTTCCCAGATGGCTGAAATTTGAAGTATTTCCTTCTTCTCTGCTAGCCTTCCCCTTTTTTCTCAATTTCTACAGCATACATCCTCAATATTTACCACTAACAATCTTCTAGCCCTTAAAATAGCAAAGATCAATGGACAAAGCATGACATCAATTTTTGTATTGAATTAAAAGACCTTAGGAGCATTGAACTTCGCGCTGTCATTCACACTGTATTTTATTCAAAGAGAAATGTCAAAATTGTCATTTACATGAGAAGCCACCAATATAGAAAAAGTCTTGCAGGGGAATCTGGTTGTTCCAAGTGTTAGGTCAAACTTGATAATTTTTATACAAGCCCTTTAATAAAAAGAGTTTAATGATCTGTTGTGCAAGGGAGCTTAAGCTTATTACATGTACAAGCTTGATGCATCCTTTTCCTAAACCTTGGGTCGACAGTATTGTTAGAAGAATCATGCACCTTGGACTGACATGGTTTTCTCAGGAATTTTAAAATAAATGTTAAATACAATCAACAGGTAAAGCAAATAAGCCTGTCGGACAAAAAATAGCTTCCAAAAATTTTTATCCAGGCACAATTAAATCTTCTTAGGACAAGACAGAGCAGAGCTCCCCACAACAACTGGTATCTGCTCCAGGAACTGGAGGAATCATCAACACTCTTGGCAACTTCAAAATATACCCTCTTGCATATCAACAACATTCTGCGTTCTGCAAAATTAATAGACCACATTAATTCTTGGTGTGACTCCAGCTGAAATCAATGATGTTATACCACTGATGAATACAGACAAACTGAGTTAATAATTACTAAGTAGCAGATTAGCAAAAAGCACTTTCCACAGCAGGGGAATTCTGTCAGTGGAGCACAGCTTGAAATTGTTGCTGAAGGAAGTGTGATTTGTGGAAAGGTGGAAAGAATGGAGACAAGTGAAAGAGCAAAAAAAAATTCTTGTTTTGCATTGAGAGAATGGTGTTCAAGCATGTTCCATTTCTTCCAGGGTTAGTGTAAAGAAGTGGCACCCAGAGACCCTTTTTAGATGGATTTCCCTTCCTGACTGCCAGCTATTAGCCTTCCCCTCTTCAAAACTTGGTACTGTAGGCACTGCATCTGGAGAAGCAGTTGTGTGTCAGAAATACGTGGGGTCATTTTTCTCTAATACATGTTCAGAGCTATGCCCACTGGGCTTATCCTACTCTTGGGTGAGAGGAGATGAAGGTGTCTGTGGTGCTGGGGCTCTCCGAAGGCCCTAGGACCTCTCTTGGGCAATTACCTCTTGCAGGGATCAATAATTCAGCCCCTAGGGTCCATGGATTTACATCGTGGTGGTCCATGGCAGGCTGTCAGGTAACCTTCCCCTGACCCTTAGCTTTCCACAATGTATCTCCTGCACACAGTTGCCTCCAGGTGGTCTGTATTTCCCTTTGATATGTCCTCCATCTTCTTCCTGTGGAGACAGCCCACTATAGGGAAATGGGGATTAAATTCTGTGCAGCATTGAGAGACTGTTCGAGAGGAAAAGAATGCAAAAATTGTTTTTCAGTGAGATATGAAGTCAGGCTTTATTTACAGTATGGAAAAGAGGTAAAAGAAAATGTAAATTGTAATTTTTTCCTAAGCTTAGATAATAAAAAATCTTCCTACTTCCTGAGACTTTCCTCAGAGACACCTGAGATGTCTCCCTGCTCCTGCAGTTAGTGTCCAGACTTCGCCACTGACGTGCTCCCTTTCTGCCTTCAGGGCAGTCAGTGCTGTAAAGCTGTCACCAGGACGGAGGAGAAGAGCCTCCTCCAGCTCCTCCTTTCCTCCCCTTGGCTTCCAGCTGCTGCTGAAGCACATACGAGGGGCAGGTCACCTCTCTGTGCAACCATCATCTCCATGATTCTCATTCAGAGGGCTTTCTGGATTCCTCTGCACCACTCATCTGGTCCTTGTTTCCTCCCAGGAAGTCTCCGTGTGCAGCTCCAGCTGCTCCTCCCTGCCCAGACCAGGCATCTGCTGAAGCTCTGGGGTGCTGGGGTGTGTGTCCCTGGGAAGCCCACACGTGTCACCTCAGTGGCACAGGTAGGTGGGCTGTCTATCTGCATCTCTACTCCACCCACACCTTCTTTCAAAGAATTTTGTGTCACAGAAATTTGCTTTTTACTCAAAGCTGAGTAAATGTGATCTTTCAGAAAGATTTTCTGTGAATACATTTTACGTTCTCAGACATGGTCAGATTAGGTTTAAATCAAGCTGGCACAGATGAGAGAACTAAGAAATAATTTATCTTTCTGCCAGCTGTGGCTTTCCTGACTACATACCAACTGCTTCTTTATAGAAGATTAAAGCACATTGTTTCTGGTTAGGAGCCCCTTCTTATTCACTGAAAGTCATGGTGAAATCTTGAAATAGTTGTATTTGTAGAGACTTGAAATGTCTAATTTCAGTACAATAAGCAGATCCATACTTCTCACCAGCATGCCTAAAACAACATGCTTTATTTTAGGGAGTGTAGCAAAAGTGAACAGCTTTAGAAAATTAAATTGCTCCTTTGCTGAAATCCTTCTGTTTCAGAGACATGGCAATAGCTCACAAATTAGATAATGAATTACATATTGCACTTGGATAATGCCTTTACAAATTTTATAGAAAATGATCAAATTTACAGTGGGTGACTGCAAAACTGTGATCAGAATTCCTGTGTTCTCTCCCTGGGTCAGTTTGCTTCTCTTATTTTACCTAACTTTTGTCTTGTATCTGTAAATATAGGAGTTTCTTTAAAAGTTTTGTAGGCATGAGTATCTAACTTTTATATTGTATTTGGACTTTCAAGGTTAAACATAGGCATTAAGGAGTATGAAGGGAATGCCAATTTGTCTGGCTTCTCATTCTTTCAGGGGTTATGCTGCTTTAAGATCAATTAGAAACCACCAGAAAACCCAGTCATTCTCATTCACTTTTGGTCTGCTTTGTACTTTTATTGACTAGATAAAGTTATCATGCAGCAAAAGGGAATTATATTAAGAGGAGAGAATAAACAAAAATTTTACTAAATGATTCATGTAACTTAGGCCCCCAAAATTGGACTAGACCTCTTAAAGGGCAAGCATTCTCCAAAATGTAAATACGTTTTTGCTCTAACAATGCTTGAAATGTTGTGAGATTAATTTTGCTCATGTCATTTTGGCCTTTCTAACTCTAGCAGCAACCAAAACAGAAGTATGGAGACAGGAAAATTGGTTGCTCAGATGAATTCAGCTGCATGTGGAAAATATACCACACTATAACTGTTCTGCAGAAAAAAAGGAGCACAGAAGACAAAAAACATTCAAAAGGAAAAGATCTTTGTGGGAGAATGCCCTGTCTAGCAGACCAGCTTTACTCTTCTTACTGTCTCACCATGCTGGTAGCAAATCCCAGCCTACTGGACACTGGCATGTTTGAGGACATTGGAACTGGTGCTCTGCACTCCAGATAAATTGTCTTAACCTGTGTAAAAGTGATACAGAAGAGCTTGAAAACTGCATTGTATTGCTTGGCCAGGGGTCATTGGTCAGGCACATTGGATGCTCTGGACAGTAAACCCTGCCCTGTTCTGAGGGAATGCATTGGCAAATGGCAAAGGCTCCAGCATTTCCAGTTGAACCTTTTCTTCTTGGTGCTACGAAAAAATACGAAGACACATACAGAGCAATGCCTGCAGTTTCCTGGGCCAGCTTTAGAAGTGGGCCATGGAAATCTCATGCCATGGGTCTCATAATGAGATCAAGAGCAAGGTGCTGCACTTGGGTTGGGTCAGTAGCTGGTATCAACACAGACTGGGGATGAACAGATTGAGAACAGCACTGATGAGAAGGACCTGGGGGTGCTGGTGGGTGAGAGGCTGGACATGACCCAGCCATGAGTACTCACAGCCCAGAGAGCCAAACGTGTCCTGGGCTGCATCCAGAGCAGTGTGGGCAGCAGGGCCAGGGAGGGGATTCTGCCCCTCTGCTTTGCTCTGCTGAGACCCACCTGCAGCGCTGCATCAGCTCTGGGGACCCCATGACAAGAAGGCACATCGTCCTGGTGGAGTGAGTCCAGAGGAAGACCACCAAGATAGAATGATGGAGCATATCTCCAATGAGGAAATGCTGAGAGGGCTGAATTCGTACAGCCTGGAAAGGAGAAGGCTTTGGCCTTCCAGTACCTGAAGGGAGTCAGTAAGGCAGATGGACAGAGACCCTTTACAAGAGCACATAGTGAGAAACAGGGGGAAATGGCTTCAAAGTGAAAGAAAGTAGGTTTAGATAAGATATTAGGAACAAATTCTTTACTGCAAAGGTGGTAAAGTACTTGAACAGGTTTCCCAGGGAAGTTGCAGATGGCCTATCCCTAGAAGTGTTTAAGGCTAGGTTGGATGGAATTCAGATCGACTGATCTAGTGGAAGATATCCCAGCCTATAGCAGAGGGTTGGAACTATATGATCCTTAATGTCCCTTCTAATCCCAGTCATTCTATGATCCTGTGAATCTATGACACAATGAATACTTACCTTGTAGGGAAAGTAGATTGTTTTCAGGCTCTACTCATTTAAGGGTAGCACAGTTTCAGGCTCGTTTGTTATTGGGACTCCTAAGTGTTGCCAAGAAATTGAACAAAATTTATGTGACTCCCTGCTTGAGAAACTAGCTGGGGCTAACTGGTGTTAGTTACTGTTTGTCAAATGCACACTTCAAAAACAACACCTTTTAAAATCTGTTTTGAACAGTTAAGACTTGGGGCAAACACAGTGGTTTCTGCAGCAAGAAGATTGATATTGATGCAAGTGAAGGCCATGAAACCACTTCTGGAGGGATTTAAAAATTTATTCTCTGGTTGCATACATTTAAAGTAATTACAAAATTTAAAGCAAAGTAATATATGTTTCTGCTAGTTCTTTCCATAGTCCTGCATTAGCATGCATTATGTGAAACACGGGAGGGATCTCTCTCTTCTTGTTTGTATCAGCTTTATCTTGGCCCCCAATTAGCTCCACTGTGGTTGTATTTGAGAGCTCACCTGCCTCTGTGTGTGATCAGGGAAGGGTGGGGAGGGAGTAGTTGACACCGTATATAGGTAAATGGCAACAGCCAAATTTATAAAAAAGGAGATGTAGGAAAGGAAGGTTTAAGGAAGTTACCTGAGATCACACCAAAAGTCATGAACAAGAGTTGGGGAATTAAACTGCTGTCTCACAGATGCTAAGTTATTGCCTGAATCAGCAGCATTGAGTCTTCCTCTTGGTCTGACTGTTGCTGTCATTCAACTGGCAGTAACATTGTGGGATTATGAAAACAATCCCTACTGCATTATATGACTCTTGGGTAGTTTTTTAAAGGACTGTAACCTTTGTAGGAGTATGGTTCTTTATCACAATGTTGTCATGACTTTGCAGGGCCAGTGCAGCACCTGGATAAGGACATCCTGTTGCAGGAGAATGGTGCCAAGTTTTAGTGAGGACTTTTTAACCCTCTTTCAGAAGAAGTGTAGTTCCCCTATTCAGCATCTGTTGTATTGGGTTTGTGAGGCCATATTTTGGTAGTGGGGGTGCTAGAGGGCTGGCTTCTGTGAGAAGCTGTGAGAAACTTCATCTGTGTCCAACAGAGCCAATGCCAGCTGGCTCCAAGATGAACCTGCTACTGACCAAGGCCAAGAAAGTTGGTGATGGTGGTAACACATCTGTGATAATATGTATTAAAAAAAAACAAAGGGAGAGTTATTGCAAAAATGTAATTGTGGCCAGAAAAGAGAGGAAAAATTATGCAAGCACCAAGGCCAGTGAATTGCAGTACCACAGAACCACAGAATCAATTAATGTGGAAAAGTCCTCTGAGATCATTGATTCCAAAATATGAACAAACTCCACCGTGTCAGCTAGACCATGGCATTATATGTCACATCCAGTCGTTCTTTAAACACTGGGAGCAATGACTCTACCACCTCCCTGGGCAGCCCATTCCAATATCTAGTCCTCGTTTCTGTGAAGAAATTCCATCCTAAACCTCCTCTGGTGCAGCTTAAGACTGTGTCTCTTGCTGGCTGCCTGGGAGAAGAGGCTGACCCCTATGGTGTTACAACCTCCCTTCTGGGGGTTGTAGAGAGTGATAAGGTCTCCCAGAGCCTCCTTTTCCCCTCCTTTTCCCCCCCAGCTCCCTCAGCTGCTCCTCATAGTACAAGGACATCATGAAGTGAAGTGAGAAGGAGGGTCAGGAGGTGCTCCAAGTGCTACAGCCGGGATTCCCCTCCAGCCCATGGTACAGACCATGGAAGCAGCTGTGCCCCTGACCCCATGGAGGTCCGTGGGGGTGCAGAGATCTGCCTGCAGCCCGTGGAGGAGGCCTGTGTCAGAGCATACCTTGTTCTACTTGACTGACAGGAGCTTAACCCGAATGTTTCATTCACTAGGATGCATCATCTGTAGTTGCACTGTTTTAGAAATCTTTCTCTTCTTTCTCAGGGAGAATAGAGATAAGCTGCATTTTTGTACTTTCTTAATCTCTGTGTTTGGTATTACGTGTTGTATAGCTGTGACCAATGGTTTTAGGAGGTGGATTCCCTGCTGACCAATAGTTGCCAGATTATTAGTGGATATATAAAGAAGTTTCTGTAAATAAAGTTTCTCCTTTCGCCATCTTGGGTCCATCTGCCTGCTTCCTCTGCCAGCTTCTGTGAATCCCAGGAAATCTAAACCAACACATCATCTAGTAGACCTATCATCTTGGGTAGGAAACTAAGGTGAACTGGGTTAGGTGTCCAACTCCAGGTTTATGGTTGAAAATCGCAAGATGCAAGATAGTTTAGGACTCAAATTTGGCACTTTGGTGCTTGCTGGTATATATGAATGCCATATTTTTGCAAATCTTCTCTTAAGTCCAGTTTTAATCAGTTTTGGAATTGCCAGGGCTCTTGGCTGTGAACAACAGAAGGTTAATCCTAGGGAATGACTAAAGTACTTTGCATTATGAAGACAAGAGAGATCAAACCCCAACACGTGATCATATGGATGCAATTATGGACTTCCAAAATGACTTCTTAGATGTGGATTTATTCTGCTCAAAGAGTAAAGATACAAAACAGCCACATCCTCCGGAATACAAAGAGAGTGTTGCATGTCATTCCATTTTCAGCTGTGCCTCATTTAGAAGAGCAGAGGAAATAGACCCTTATAATACCAACTAACATCAATGTCCTGAGTAACAGCTACAAGCTAGGTGGTAGAGAGAACCTGCAATGCAAGGGTTAGTCTTCAAATCATGTAAATGTCCTATGTCAAATATTCAGTATTTGGGATGTTTTGTCCTTTGTTCATTAACTTTCACTCTGCACCTCAAAATGCATCACTTTTGAGCTGTACTTTATCTCTAGAGGAATGGGTACCAATCCTGCCTTGAAAAATTTGAGGAAAATGATTCCATTCTCCTCATCATGCCTCCAGCCATTCTATGAACATCCTGGCTAAATGCTTGCTGAGATCACAAAGCCAGACTAGTTACATGCAGTTGGTACCATTTAGTTGGGTTTAAGATGGTTGAGGGTAATTTTCTTACAGTTCAGTCAAAGTTTGTAGCTAACATATGTCTTTATGATGCTGTCATTTAATTATGAGCAATATATGTTCCACTTCTAAAAGTAAACAGAATAATTCTTGGTGATTTCCTGTTCACTGTAGGTTGTGAAATGTCAGCATGCCAGAAACAAGCAAATGTTGAGACAACATATCACAGAGCATTTGCTGTAACAAAGTCGCAAGAAACACACATTTCTGTCTCTTCCTGTCTAATATTCCAGATACAGAAATGAAAATAGCACCTCATCACAGATTGTGTTGAATCAGAAGAGAGCTGTCTGGCTTTTCATTGCTTCTACTGAGCAGGACCACTCCATGGGTTTTGTGCAGAACGCAGTTGGATACTGTCCCAGACCCAACTAAACAAAGAGAAAATGAGATTTGGACATTCTTGGCATTAAAAACATCCATCTTAGGGCTCCTGAGATAAACACCATGTGCCAAGATTCAGTTCTGAATACACATACTGCCAAGTATCTAACAAAAGTGTGGCAGTTTCTGAACAAAGGAGTGTAAAAAACAAACAGTTAAAAAGAGGGGAAGATAGCATGCACACCCGGGGGAAGCCAAGGATGAGTAGGATGAATCATTCCTCCTAGAGCCATCAGCAGGATGTGTATATATTTTCTTTAGAGGTTTCTCTACCATTCCTGCACTCACGCAGTTAGCTTGGCACAGTGGAACACACAGGAGAGTAAGTGTACAAAGCCTCTCAGACGGCCTCAAAACAGTCTTCAAAGAAGCCTTGGTGTTTGTTTTCAGTGACACATTTAGAAATTATTATGTAATTCCAATAATCACTTTCTCTTTGCAACTTGCTAATCCCAGCAAGTAAAGGCTTGTTCACACGCAGGTTGTATTTTCATAATTGTAAGAGCACCATTAGTGTGTTACATATATTTTCTGTCTCGATATCTTGCATGGATTCAGCTATCATGTTGTGGAGGTATCTAGCTAGCACAGGCATTCCTAAGCACAAAGAGAGAAGTAAGAAACTGCAGTGTATGACACAAAGCTGCTTACACCTGTGTCCACACGGGGACGGTGCAGTTCTACCAGAGAGACAGCCTAAGAAACTGCTTCATCCTAGAGAGGCTGAAACATCTTCTCTGACTTGTCCTTCCGAGCCTCACTGTAGATTGTACAGACCTAGATCTTTCTGAACATTCTCCCAGCCATCGAGTCAATTCATGGAGCAGAAAATCTCTGACAATTTTTGTAGGAGTTTATGTTTTTGACAGGGTATTTAATTTACCTGGGTTAATTATCTGGATTTAATTTATCTGGAGAGGTGCAACTAGATCCCACACTGGAGGAAAGTGCAGCAGCTTGTGCTATTAGTTGTGTTAGGTCAGTTCATCCTACCATGTCTTGCTTCCACCTTGAAGAAATGAATTTTTAATTAATCTGGAAATTGTGCTAGTGTTTATAGGAAGGATTTAAATTCACAAGTTAAAACAGTGCCAGCAGGAAAAGAGTTGTAGAAAAGCATGGGAACTGTGAAAAGGCAAATCGCCATAAATATTTTGGAGGTTACATGGGCCATGTTGAGAGTTTTGTGAGACAAATTGGAAACTTGTTTTCAAGTTCAAGCCCTTGCTTTCACATGTTTAACATTTTCTTTTGCACTGAGCACATTATCCACCCCCAAACCTTTATGCCCCCCAGCAGGGAGTTTGCAGTCAAAGAAAAAAATCCATGAAAAAGCTTTTTGTTAAACTTTTAAGGACCTCTGTTGTCCTGAATAGCATGTAGTGTTCTACAGAAAGGCATTCTGAATTGGACTGTAAGACTAGACCTATGTTAAACTAAAAGAAGTGTTTGCCCCTATTTAAGTAAATAT